>CM019718.1:7305077-7905077 GCA_009760885.1 Achatina immaculata
CAGGTTGTTGGAGCAGAGCATGATTAAGCTAGACCAGGAGATGCAAAGAACAGACGCTCTCTTGTATCAAATGATACCCAAACCTGTGGCAGACCGACTCAGGAAAGGAGTACCTTCTGTAGAGACATGTCAGGTATTGCTTGTTTCAAGTGTCCTGCTTTAAATCTTATACTACCAGACTAAAAAATAAATATGAAGTCCACACAAAAACGTTTATACCAAACACATCCGCCATTTTTTTTAAACCAAGAAATTACGCGATGGCCATATTTATCTTCTGCTGCAGCTTAAAATTGGAATCTTCTACAACCGAATAAAACCCTAAAAGCAGTTATTTTAGTTGTGAATACTTTTCTCTTACAAACTTGTCAAAGTTGTGATTACTTTTCCCATACAAACCTGCCAGAGTTGCTCAGGACAGGAAGGGAGTTAACGTTTTCGAATACATACTTTTATTCTTGAACATTAGGGCCCGAAAAAGACAACCCTTTATCTATCTGCTCTGTGCCATTTTTTTCCAGTTTTGCACTTGTTCATAATCTCTCTATCCTTCGCATCATATTCACGTACCATTTTCTACCTCCCCTTTTCTCTTCTAGTCCCCAACGGCTATGTTCCCTCTAAGCTGCGCTGACACTAAAAAAAAAATCACGGACGAAATTTTGTATGCCGAGCAAAGATAAAATAAAATAAAATAGCGTGACTAACTTTATTTTCAGTTTCATAATGTTTTGCTAGCGCTACATGAATTTGTTCCTTGATTCATATAGATTTTAGTATTTTTCAATGAGAACTTTAAACTATACTTTGTAATGTCAAAATACAATGTATATTTGCGCAAGCGTTCAAAATTTTGCTCACGAACTGCAAAACCTTAGAGGACATATTTGCTCAACAGTAACTCCACCTACACCAAATTCACCTCAAGTTCTTGCATTGATTCTTAGAAACAACCGTCCAGTCGTTTCGCCGTTTCAAGTTTTCTGCACAATTGAACCAGCCTAATTTATTTCTCATTTTGTTGTAAGTAATGGACAAGTAGTTTCTTCTCCTTTTTTTAACAATAAAATTCTTGCAAATTTTAAACCTCAATAAAACTTTGAAATTGTGAACGTAGTCGTTAAACTTCTGACAACACCACGAAACTGAGTGACGTCAATGAGGCCGGCCAATGACGGGAATGTTGGAAGCAGGGTTGCCAATTTGACATGACAGTGGTATAAGCCCGTGACAACAACTGGAACTAACTTGTAACGCTACCATAAAGCGGGCTTGTGTATTGTCATCTTCTCGACATGTTACGTCGGGTAAAATACAATGTTGGATAATGGAAGGTCGGATAATCGAGACATTTCTGTAGTCTTTTTTTTTTAATTAAATTTTAGCATCCGCCGAAAAGATGGACAATCTCGGAACTTCCTGTCTTCGTAGTTTTTCACACTTCACGTTGGTGAAAAGTGGTAGGCTAGGCAGTTAATGGTGAGATGACAGCAGAGATGTGGACATCTGTCACGGTGACATGACCTCACATAGTTTAAATGAAGCGATGTCTCCTGTATGACGACATCTGAAGGGGCTGAATGAAGTCTCCGTTGTGGTGGAGCTAACTGGGAAGTTTAACATTTCAGCGACTGGTAGGAACATTGTCCATTCTTGTCATATACGATTTAGACACACACACACACACACAAAGAGGAGGGGAGAATAAGAGAGGCAGTAACCTATGACAACCAGCCGTCATCATAATTCATCAGCATCATAATGAAGTGACAGAAGTGCATGTCGCCCGGTTCAACAGCGTTCAGATCAAGTCCATGATATGGTATTCCCTATCTTCTGGCACCTCCAAAGCAAGTCCATGAATGTGTAGCAGTACGTGAGATAATTAGGGGTTTTTTTTCTCCACAGAAAGGGCATTTCTCGCTTTAGGAGTCTTTATTTTGAACTTCCGGGTAAGGGTAGAGATCCTTCCAGAAGGTCACGTGGTTTGTGACTGGGGATAGTGGGGAAAAAAGTTGAGTGAGTTAGTCTTGGTTTGGATGTGTACCTGTGTGGATGGTTTGGATGTGTACCTGAGTGGATGGTTTGAATGTGTACCTGAGTGGATGGTTTTCGTTGTGTCTGTGTCGAGTAAATGGACGTTTATATCTTTTGCAGTTATGAATGGACTCGCCATGTGGCAAAGCAAACCTGCCGGCTTTCAGATTATCGTCATCATCATCTGCATTTTCATTCATTCCATCAGTAAATCCTCATATCAAGTGTTACCCAGGACTGGCTTGACTTTCGTATCAGTGTGTTGCTAACCTTAGGTTTGAAAGAGCCTGGAAGTGAAGGATGGCTGGAAACAGTGATTAACTAATCCAGTAACACTCAGAAAACACAGGTTCAAGATAATATACAGATCAGAATCATTGTGCGCATCAAGGCACAGCACCGGCTTAACGGATGCCCCAATAACACAGTAAAGACAGAGGCACACATAAGTCTTCACATGATTCTCCCTCTCTTCTGACACCTCCAAAGCAAGTCCATGAAATTATTCTCCCTCTCTTCTGACACCACCAGAGCAAGTCCATGAAATGATTCTTCCTATTTTCTAACACTTCCAAAGCAAGTCCATGATATGATTCTCCCTCTCTTCTGACACTTCCAAAGCAAGTCCATGAAATGATTCTCCCTCTCTTCTGACACTTTCCAAAGCAAGTCCATGATATGATTCTCCCTCTCTTCTGACACTTTCCAAAGCAAGTCCATGATATGATTCTCCCTCTCTTCTGACACTTTCCAAAGCAAGTCCATGATATGATTCTCCCTCTCTTCTGACACTTTCCAAAGCAAGTCCATGAAATGATTCTCCCTCTCTTCTGACACTTTCCAAAGCAAGTCCATGATATGATTCTCCCTATCTTCTGACACTTCCAAAGCAAGTCCATGAAATGATTCTCCCTATCTTCTGACACTTCCAAAACAAACCCATGACATGATTCTCTATATCTACTGACACCTCCGAAGCAAGCCCATGACATGATTCTCCCTGTCTTCTGACACCCCCAGAGCAAGTCCATGACATGGTTCTCTATATCTTCTGGCCCTTCAAAGCAAGCCCATGACATGGTTCTCTATATCTTCTGATACCTCCAAAATAAGCCCATGACATGATTTTCCTTATTTTATGATACCTCTAGTGGCTGTTCCATTTTCAGACAATTGATCCTTTGACTGCCTCTTAGCTGATTTTTGTACAGCATGTGATGATTGGCGTAGCAGAAAATCCAGCCATTTCATTTTCACGAGCAATAACCTAAAGACATCCGGGTGAGCTTGGACGAAGATGTAAAGAAAATAAATTGGCATAAATGACATATTGTGGGGGGGGACCGGCGGTGGGAAATGAGGACGGGGGCAGAATGTAAGATACAAGAACAGTATTGCATAGAGGAAATAACTGGAGCCATTGGACAAGACCTGGAGACTGAATTTCATTAAAAGAGAGACAGAAAGTTTGGGTGGGGGGTCATTTACAGACTAAGTGAAATGAAGGCAGGCAACAAAACAAAACAAAAAAAAACGTTTATGTCGAAATGTTGAAGGCTTGAAACTCAGAAGAAGACTGGGACTAGAGGCAGTAAGAATCTGTGGATCGTGAAAATGGGTGTCGTTTGGTTGTTTGGGGGGGGGGGGAGGGAGAGAAAGGGGTAGAGGTGGCGAGAACAGGGGAGGAGGGAGAGTGTTAACGAATGTATATATATATAATAAGGAGGTGTCAAATTTGTGACTGGATAACAGGTTTCCAGAAACCAAGCAAGTGATGGATATTGTTGAGTGACTGAATAGACGAACAGTTTAGTGACTGAAACAGTGTAAAAGAAAATATAAGAGTATGTTAAAAGGTTCACTGTACGTCGCTGACACTTTGAAAAGACTTGAAATATGAGACTGAGTGACTAAAACAAGACTGGGTAACTGATATAATGAACATATAGTACCGGGTGAATTGTGAACATAGAATACCGGGTGAATTTTGAACACAATGAATGATGTATATGCGTAAGTTGGTCTGTGGGTGAATTTGAGCTTGTAAGTATGTAGTCAGTGTAGGCACGTCCCTGCATGTATCTTATACGTGCAAGATAAGAATGATAACGACTGCCTGCACTACAACTGGTACTAGTAAACCCAGAGTAAGATGAAGGTGTGTGGTGCAGTTTTATAGAAAATAAAAGATGAATATGTCATGTAGGGCACGTATATTATTGACCGTTCTACCTGTGATGTTTTTTGGACTGTCCTGTCACTTGCTAGCTTATGTTCTCTGTAGCCAGGGCCGTATAGATCTCAGGTCGTCAGAAATCAATCAGATTGCATGTGGAGTCAACCAAAGTGGCCTGCTTAGACTTCCAGCCGGTTACAAGGAACATCATAAATATGTTAAGTGTGATACTGGTCATAAAACAGCGCTATCGATTTCAACAGCAGGCGAGCGAATCAAGAAGGCATTAAGAAATTAATTTAAACCTTGCAATTTCAATAACTGGCTTTGGCCTGGTTGGTTGAGTGGTTAGCAGAGTGGTTAGGCGCTCGGTCTACTTATCTGGTGGTACCACCATTCATTCATTCATTTGCATGTCCCTTATGGAACTTTGCCTCCCTAACAGCTCTCCTGTAAGCCTCTCGTTTGTGAGCAAGATGCCCTGCTGCTGATGCATCCATTTGCAGATTATCAACTATGTCTTGCAGCCATCTTCGCCTTGGTCTTCCTCTCTTTCTTCTTCTCATTATCACTATCACCACTCAGCCTCTAAAATGGGTACTAGAGGAAATCTTGGAAGGAAACTGCTGCCATGAGTGATACTGACCATGTAATGCTTTCATGTGGCGATGGTCGAGAAAACGCGGGCCTAACACCGTATCCCCTATAGCTTTAATGGCATGGAAACGGGTTATTTTTTTTTTTACCTGTTACCTTCTAGTTTCAGTAACTGATCCAACCTGACTAGAGAGAGACCTGCCAACAAATCATAAATGCAAACAAACTTAGAGTCGACAGATAACACACAGAATAAAAAGAAATCGACTGGCAAGAAAATAGCAAGGAGCGCCCATGTAAACTAAACAAATTTACAATGGGGGAAAAAAAACCGGACCGGGCAAGACAGGGAAAATGGAGATAAATTAATTACCCGAGGGGGGAAATGCTTTGAACAGTGGACAGATGGTCGTGTAAATTGAGTGATACAGATACAGGGTAAAATCAATGGCCGGGCAAATATCTGGGGCAAAATGACACCCCCCGGATTAAGTTTGTGAAATATTACCCGCCCGTTTCACAGGATGGGATTGTGATTTTGACGTCAGCCCCGGGTATAGGAGGAACGTAACAAGTGTCAGGAGTTAGCTTCCGGGATGGATGGATGGATAGATGGATGGATGGAAAAATTTATAAGTAAGGTTTTTCTTTAAGTGATCTGGCTTTGAGAGTAGATATAGTCATGAAAATTGATGGAGGAATTTGGCTGATGGGTTGGTTATCTAGCTGATGGGTTGATTATTTGGTTGATGGGTTTGTTATCTGGTTGATGGGTTGGTTATCTGGTTGATGGGTTGGTCATTTGATTGACTGATAGCTCATTTTGTTGACGGATTGGTTATATGGTTTATGGTTTAGTTATTTGGTTGATGGGTTTTTCATATGATTGACGGGTTTCTTAGTCTGTTCACTGGGGTTGGTTATTCGGTTGATGGGTTGTTTATCTGGTTAGTAATCTACTTGTTACAACAGACATTAGATCTTTTCAGTCGACGCCATTTTGAAGCACTATACGGGGGAAGGTCATAGACTAGCCTGTTATAGTTTTATTTACTCCATTAGCGGGATCCACGAAGCAGGCTGTCATACGACTCCACATCCTGTTTCCCCGAGCATCTTGGTGGAGCAGGATCATTGCCAGCTCTAACTCGTTGTCTTAGATAATGGCGGAGAGAAACCTGGCGTTTGTGTTTCTCTGAGCTGTATCTTAAAAGGTCGAATTTCTGCAGGCACGAAACCCCCTGTGCGAATGGTTCTCCGTTGTTTGGGTTTGTTTTATAATGAGCAAAAAGTATTTTCTAATAAAATTAGTCCCTTGTAAATGAGACTGCGGTCGATTTGAAAACAGAAGTAAAAAATAATGCACATTTGCATCAAAGCTGTACAGTTTCTTGATGTTTACAAAATATCTTTCAAATTACCACTTATATTTTGTAGTTCAGCTCACATATTTTCCGTGAACGATTTCTTGTGCTTGAGTCGATCATTTGCTACCACAACAAAAATCATTCTAACGATTATTTCCCCTGTTTGTGTGTTTCGCACCATTAGTATCTAAATTTCGTTTATAAAATGAACTACCGCGATGCGGGTAACAAGTGCTTGCTACAAGTACTCATGTGGGTGGGAAACCTTGCTTTGAAAAAGCTAGTACACTTCATTAGAATATCTACAACCATTCTCTGTGTGTATGTGTGTGTGCAGGGGGTGGAGTGTGAGGGGAGGCTTGCTTCTTCTTCTTCTTCATGTCGGCCAACAGCCTGACTACCTGCACACTTTCTCGTCTAGCACCTGCCTTCACTAACCGAATTTTTACTTCGTTATTAAAAGCCTCCTACCTGTCTTGTCCCTAGAGTAACACCTTTCTGTACTCTGCTACCAAAACAACGGTAAACGTTATACTCGGGTCAGCCGGTGCTTTTCTTTAAACTTATTAACCTTGTTAAACTTATCTACGCTTCCTGTAACCTGGAATCAAAATAATGGTACAGGTACAAGTATCGTCTTACACAAACAAAGAAAAGGAAATGAATGAAACTAGGACGATTTACTGAATCTGCTTTCTTTCGGATGGATCAGTTTAACAGTAGACACGTGTATAATAACCGATTTTATATGAACAGAAATTATTACACCCGTTAAGATAATTTAAATGTCTGTTCCTGGTTATTTAAACTTCTGTCAATGTTGGATATCTGCTTGCCTGGCTTTTGTCCGAAACTTTCTTCCATTCTCATGGCCAGGGGAGAAAATAACGGTAGGCAGACTAAAGGACAACAATAAAAAAGAAACAGAACCTAGATGATGAATTTAGTTATTCCTGGCTAAAGAATGAGGTAAAGTCATACATTCCTTCTATCTGCTCTGTTGCCGGATTTCAATAATGACGTATTATAATACAGCGTCCTTTGATACTGTATGCAGCAGATTCTGTGTAGGACGATTGGTCCAAACCAGCGAATCTCAAACTCAGTTGCATCATCCCCTTGGGGGGGGGGGGCACTTTGGGAAGATCCAGAAAGTCAGTGAAGGGGGTGGGGATGGGGGGGGGAGGGGTGGGGGAGGGGAGCGGCAGGCGACATCAGAATCAGTGGAACAAAACGATTTTGGGGGCGCGTTGAAGATGGAGCATGGGAAAAAGGGGACATAAGCCTGAAAATTTTGAGAACCACTGTTCTCTGTCTTCAGGTCAGAGAACAATTTTCTTAGCATTAAACTGTTATTATTACTGATTATTAATATTCTGAGTTCCATGGTTCTCGCCTCAGACATCTATATTTATTGTCCGGATTAATTGCGTAGTCTTTCGAAGGAAAAGTTTTGCGCTCCAAAGATTGTATATATTTATTTATAGGTTACTAGGGTGTGTCTTGGCTTTTGAGGGGACAAAGCCAGGAACAATGTGAAAGTTGGTCGTTAGATCACGTGAGCGAGATGTCAGTGAACCTGGTCACGAGAGGAGCTTTTTTGACAGGACCTTTGGAGAGAGAACAGCGTCTGAGAGGACGGACAGACGGATGTGTACGAGGTCTTCATCTGTATATATGTCAGATCTTGGACTTGGACCTGTTCTTCAATGTAGAGATCGTTCCTGAGTTGCGGTCAAAGTCGACGTGAAGTATTCGTTTGTTTGGATGCTGATGCTATATGTTGAGCTGTCATTACATACAATATGAGTCATCACACATACACTCACCCGCTGCTATATCACGCTGTACACGTATCAGGGGCAAATGTGTACATATGAAAGATGTGTTGTTAGCGTTCATATTTTCTATATCCTCAGGGCGAATTAAAGAGTAGTGAGGTCAGTGCCACGCCTGGCCATACTTTTTTCCCCTTCTCTAATCCAGGAGGAGTCATGTACCTGTTTTTACATCTGGGCGGACAAGAAGTGTCTGTAACTGGAATCGAACCATCACCTATTTTATGACAAAGGTGTACACTAACCACTTAGATATTTAAACGACATTAAGATGGTAACCATATCCCCACTGCACCGGTAAATTCTGCCCTTCTCGATCCACCACAGTCATTTTAGCAAATCCTTCTGCCTATCTCCCTTCGTGTAGCGCCTTATTTTCCAGACTGGCTGTCTCCACCCAGCTGGAATTAACAGTGTCTTCAGCTTTCTGTAACTTCTTTATCTTTCCACTGGCCTTTTTTATACTCTACTGTCTTTCTCTATGCTACCCCTCCCTACCACCATCCTATTTCCTTCTCTGCCAACATATTGGTCTTGTCCTATTCACCAGTTTCACATTTTCTCCCTGTAGGTGTTTAAGTTCTTCATTCATTATCTCTCCGCGTCCCCTTTTCCCTCCCATCTCTCCTCCCCCCCCCCCGACACCTCTAGCGGCTATCTTGTTTCTATTGCCTTCCCCCCACCCCTTTCTCCCACTTGTTCTCCTCCTCTCTCTCCGCTTCTTCGTTATGATTGGCTCTATCGGGAATCTTTTGTCTGTAGGCAGCGTGGTTTTTTTCCTCCTCCTTTTTTTCCTCCTCCTTCTTCCACACACATTTCTGCTTCTCACTCGGAGCAAGACACTTCAGATAAGTTCTATGTGTTTGTATTTCGTTGTGTATGTATCCTCGAATAGGGCTCACGCCGAAATATTAGATGTTGTATGTTTTTCATTTATACATTCTTATACTTTCTATTCGTTTTTTTTCTCACCTTGCTCACTTCCTACCTCGCTTTGTAAAACTGCACCATATACTTCTATCTACCTTATTTATCTCCCTTCGTGTTGTATTCCTTCAGATTTCGATCCTCCGTCATCCTCCTCTAATTTCATAGAGGCAATGTTTCCAGTGCGTCAGACAAATCACCACAGACATATCACTACAGGTATCTATCTCCAACGAACAAGTTATAATAGCTGGAACCACTTTATCTTCATCATCGCAAATGTGGCTGTATGTATTATGTTGTTTTTATTTCATTTCCCGTCCAAAGGAGAGCAAGTTGCTCTTGACACTGAACGCGCGCCATCAATTTGGTCGCGTCGCGTTTTCATTGGCTAAAGCGTGGGAGCTTTGATTTCCTGTGGTGTTACTCCGCTCTCGGGGCGGTTGTTTGGCCGGATTAGGACGCTGTCACGTGACAGTACCTTCATTACACAAGTCAGAAAACGCGAGGACGTATAAATATTGCTTCGTTTTAATGAACTGAATGGGAAATGTGTGCACTTGTCTATGGATATACAGTATTAGATATATCAAGAAATAGGAAACAAAGAGAGAGAGAGAGAGAGAGAGAGAGAGAAAGGGAGGGAGAGAAAGAGAGATGCAATGATCGAAGGATGACCATCTCCGTTGCCTATCAGTGGCTCTAAGCATTTTGAAACCCACAGGATAAAATTATTTCAAACAAACAGAAATCTCATCTTATAGCACACTTTAAAGAAAAAGTACAGTATATTGATATCTATGAAACTGATCTGTATTAAGAAGTGTAATAATAATACTAGCACTTGCACTGATTGAAGACAAGTCTGTGACACATTCACAACACATATAGTTAGTGTGTAGTGTTCCCATTAGCGTTCGCCGTGTTTGGTGCTTACAGTTTTATTAATAAGAAAACAAAATTCAGTAGACCAATCCACAAATAATTCGGAATTTTAGGTAGGACAAATAGCTGAAGTTAATTTTCATGAATTTCGTGTATTTAAATGTCTTATTTGCATCAAACTAAATCGTAAAATCGTGGCATATTCGAGGAAGACTTCACAACGCACTGTTTGAGAACCTCTGCTTTATTTATTTCATGGCTAAACTATAGCTTGATGAATAATCTTATAATAAGCTGCTTTTACAATGGCACTTTGTGTTATATTCCTATTCTTTCAATGTTTTTGTTCTTTCTAATGTAGTTTATTCTCTGTGTATGTAGGTTTGTGTAATACATATTAATCTTTTCCTTTGTATTGTTTTAAGGACTGTTATATGTGTTTTTCAGTGAAAAAGTCAGTGATATTTCTGAGCTGTAGAGGTGTGAAATGTTAACACTTTCACATTTCTAGGCCACTGCAGCATTTGAGGTAGGGATGCCAGTGCCTTGCCTTGCTGACTTTGTTGTCCTAGGGAGATCTCAGGTACTCATTTTTAGAGTGCGAAATCGAACCAGGGACTTTCTGATACACAGGCGAATGCACTAACCACCACACCACAACAACATCGTGGTGATAAGTCAGTGATAAGTCAGTGATAAGTGAGTGATAAGTCAGTGATAAATGAGTGATAAATCAGTGATAAGTGAATGATGAGTCAGTGATAAATGAGTGGTAAGTCAGTGATAAATCAGTGATAAGTGAGTGATAAGTCCTTGATAATTGACCGATAAGTGAGTGATAAGTCAGTGATAAGTGAGTGATAGGTCAGTGATAAGTCAGTGATAAGCGAGCGATAAGTGAGTGATAGGTCAGTGATAAATGAGTGACACCTGGATACGTGTGTATACAGATGGATCTGCACATAATGCCATAAAGAATGGAGGGGCAGGAGCATATATTGAATATCCAAACAACACCACTGACAAGATTTCCATACCTACTGGTAAATACTGCAACAACTTTGATGCAGAAGTTAGGGCAATTATTGCTGCAGTTGAAAAACTATCAGACTCCAGAATTGATACATGTCCTGTAGTAATTCTCACAGATGCAAGATCAGTACTGGAGGCTCTTCAGTGCAACAAACTACCAGACCTTAAGGATGCCTTGTCAAAAATTGGCTTACAACATGGAGTCACTTTGCAATGGATTCCCTCCCACTGTGGGATACCAGGCAATGAGAAAGCTGACAAACTGGCCAAAGAGGGCACTGAAATGGAGCAACCAGACATACCAATCACTTATAATCAGAAGAAAAGCATGATAAAAACCTACAGGAAGCCACAAACACCACCACATGATGACTATCACATGCTAAACAGAAAGGAACAAGTCACCATCTTCCGTCTCCGAACAGGACACAGCCGACTCCGAAGTCATATGTATACAAAGTTTAAGGTTGGTACTACTAATCTATGTACATGTGCCCAGGTGCCCCAAACTGTGGAACATATCCTCCAGAACTGCATCAACTACGAGTCACTGAGAAATAATTACTGGCCCAGTGAAACCACTAAAGAAGATAAGCTCTATGGTTCCATACATGAATTACAAAAAACAGTGAAATTTATCCAAGAGACAGGACTGCAGATATAGACAGACAGTGCGAACGAAGAAGAAGAAGAAGTGATAAATGAGTGATAAGTCAATGATAAGTCAGTTCACTTTTTCTTCATTTGCTTCTTATATTTTTAGTATATTTTTATATGGGAACATCTATTGTTTATCTTTTTTGGCACACTCTTATTGTCTTTCCATACGTCTCCCTCAGTGTCCCTCTCATCTCCCTCTGTGTGTGTGTATACGCGGAATGTGTGGGTTGAGTTCGTATGTATTAAATAGATTTTAAATGCTTTCAAATGCCTGAAAGTTGAAATAGTAGTTTGATGTATCTTATTTTATAACAAACATTGTGTTTTTAAATTGCAGGTTGAAAAAAAAACTAATTACACTGAACAGCTATTAATACTTTCGGATTGTGTAGATGTATTTACTATATTGTATTTAATTATTTTTTTTAAACCAATCAGGATTTGTGATTCATGATTTGAAAAAAAAAAACAGGAATGACGGTACAGCGGTGGTTTCCCTTTGCCTCTCTTTCAGTTTGTATACGAATCTCTCTGTCAGCCTTTCTCAAAGACCTGCAAGGATCGCACGATACCGACAAGCGTGATCGCTTATGTTATATGGCGCGGCACGTAATAATAATAATAACAACAATAATAATAATAATAATAATAATAATAATAATACCCCCGTTTCCATGCCAATGAGGCATACTGGGGATAGGGTGATAGACCCGTATTTTCAAGACCATCGGCACATGAATGTTTGATGTGGTCAGTATAGCGCCTGGTTGCATTTACCTTTTCAGATCTATTTGGTACTCATTATTAAAAGGTTGGTCGATTCCAGGGATAACAGCAACAAGAACAACAATAATAATAATAATAATAAATCATTACTGGGGAGGGAATGAACCAAATTTATACACCCGCCTGGAAGGCGCCGTTTGAAATGCAAAATCTGGTTTGGAAAATGATCAGTTTTTTTTCTTGTTATTTTATATGCCCTCCGGTCAATCACTACTCCATATGTTTCGTCTTCTTTTTGTGCCATATATCCTTTAAATAATATACATTTCCATCTTAATTTCTTTCTTTCTTTTTTATGTTTGTTTACCTTTCAGAGTTTTCGTTTCCATGTAATCATTGGCCGGGGCAATGTGTTTCATCGAATTTCTTTTCGTGGTATTTTTCGAGTTGTGATTTTTATAACGCTGCTGTACTTAACTGACCTGTTTTGTGCCAATGCTTTATTGAAATTTCAGTTCTTTCTGTGACGAACGTGAAACTACGACATTAATATTCTTTTGTGATAATATTAGATATATTTTTTTCCCTTCTAGACTTCAGATTCATTCCCGGTCTTTGGACGTAGATGTAATTAGATTTCGTGGAACTTGACATCGTTCTTGCTGTAGTACAGTTAGGTGCTGCTTCTTGTAGTAGGAGCCATTTTATATTCTGATGCTTTGTTTTAACGCGTAAATTAACGTGCTGTCCCCGGTCAACATCATCCTGTTTTAATTAATCTCCTCGCGTTTTAACACCTTTTCTGTAATCTGTTTTCACTTCTCCCTTTTTTGCACTCTATGATCCTCTCTTGCCGTACTTCAGATTCTGTGGTTTTTCTCCCCCGAGTTTGGGCAGATATTTGTACCGAGATAACTTGTCCAATATGTGGCCATTTTCCGTCTCTCTCTGCACACAGAACTATAAGAAATTCAGCTTTCCTCTCCTACAAAAAATGCGTCCAGTAATATTTGAAAGTTGTCCAGAACATACTTAATTTTTATCTAATTGATGAGATTTTACTCTAAATTCTATGAGCTAGAAGCAGATTAAATCAGGACGAATACAGAAAAACAACTTAAGAACTTTTTTTTGTTTTTTTGGATATGTGATCAGGCATGAACAGATTCCCTTGACGTAATGTTTGATTTTCTGCTGTGGCTGGCTTACAGACTATTTGTCAGTTGACGAAGAAGGAGTATAAATACCGTAAGGAATTACAGATTCGAAATTGTATTTTTCTTAATACTTTTTCCTGAGTTTATGGATAGAATTTGTGACGGGTTTGTTTGCATTTCAATGTTTGGCAGAAAATGAACTGATGTATGTGCGTGTGGTTGTGTTGTTGTGGATGTGTGGATAGAGGGAATGTGGCTTCTTAGAGTATCGACGTGAGAGTTTAAAAAACATGGGAATTGATGGCTGGAGAAGATAGATTTTCCTGGTGAATGGGATTTAGACATAGCAATATTAGCGCTCAGCATTTAAAAGTGATCGTCTTGTGACTGGTTTTTTCCGTAGGTAATTCTGGGATTGTTGTATATTTCGTCTTGCTGTTGTTATTGTTGTTGTTGTTGCTGTTATTATTGCTGATAGGGGACTGTTTCACTAGCTGTTGTTTGTTAATTGTTGTTATTAGCTGATGTTCGTGTTGCTGTTGGTGGTGCTGTTGTTGGCATTGTTGTTGTTGTGTCGATGTTGGTGTTGTGTTGTTCTTGTTATTTTTCTGGTGTTGTTATTGCTGATGTTATTGTGCTGTTGTCGTGTTTTTGTTGCGCTGTTGCTGTTTTTGTAGCTGTTGTTGGTGGTGGGTTTGTTGTGTTGTTGTTGTCTTCTAGTTGTTGTGTATCTATTGTTATTTTCTTGTGTTGTGTTACTGTTGTTGTTGTTGTTATTATTGATATTGCTATGTTGTTAATGGTGCTGATTGTGGTGTTGTGTTGTTGTTAAGGATATTCTCATAACTAGCGTATTTATTTTTTGTAGCTAATATTATCAAAAGAAAGCGTTAAATCAGAAGAAGAAAATGTCCAAGTACCGTTACATTCATCGGTGGTGGAGCAAATAAATAAGCCTCAGCAAAGTCCACCGGTATGAAAAACTACGGGTAACAATAGATTTTTACTTCGCTGGTTACCTTATGTTATCATTGTTTACATGGGAAAAAATATATATATATTTATTCTTTCCCTATATATATATATATATATATATATATATATATATAATATATATATATATATATATATATATATATATATATATATATATGAAGTAGAAACAGAATGCAGCATTACAGTATGAAGTAGTGAAGAGAACTGCTAAAGAGCAACAGATTGAGAAGTAATAATGAACGCGGGACTCCCCCGACGTTTCAAAGAACGCGATGTACTAAGAAATGAGAACGTTTATTTCAGTTCCCTCTTTTGCCACAGATGCTTCTCCATCTCCTAGTTCAGCTTACGCTTCTGTCTAAAAATGGCATTTGTTCTTTTCCTAAATATGCCCATTTTGCTTCTTTCTAACAGTGACCTTTGTTCTTTCCCTAAATATGCCCATTTTGCTTCTTTCTAACAATGACCTTTTTTCTTTGGTAAATAAACTGAATTACCTTAGAAGAGCAAATGCCAGTTGATGGCAACTGCACAAATGAGAAAAAAAATTGTAACTATGTACGGCAAAGGCAGCCTTTAACGACACGAAGAAGATAATAACGAGTGAGAAAATGTCCCTAAAATTGTGTAAAAGAGTACTACAGTGACACAGAGAACCAGTATTTCTATATGGTTGTGAAACTTGGACAGACAAAAAAAAATGACAAAGAAACTGAGAGCAACAGAGTGTATGAACTAAGGGAAAAAAGTAGGAACAGCCTTATTAACTAACGAGAACACGTATAAATTAATAAAGCTGTTCCTATTTTTTCCCCTAGTTTCATACATTTTGTTATCACAGCTTTACTGCAGTGGTTTCGTGTATGGTTATATACTTATACAACAATTATTCGTGTGAAAGCAACAGAGATGTGGTTATTCAGAAAGATGCAAAAAACGCCTGGAAAAGACAGAAAAACAAACCAACAGGTCCTCAAGGAAGTTTCAAAAACAATGAAATATAATCAAAACGATAAGAAGAAAACAGTCAAAAAACATTTTTTTAGACATGTCATGATAAGACAGGAAGTTAAAGAAGCTGGTAATGACTGGAAAAAACTCAAAGGAAAAAAAAAAGGAAGAGAGCAAGGTCAAGAGAAAAAAATATCCCAGTGGAGTTACCAAACGCATCTGAATTAATCAGGAAGAAACACCAAGGACCGCACAAGATGGAGAAGCATGATGGCTGATGCTATCCGACAGGGATAATAATAATAATAATAATTGTTCAATTATTTGTTCAAGCAAACTTCTTATCTAGGTGGAGACAATCGGCGACGCTTACATGGCCGTGTCTGGAGCTCCTACGATGACCAAATACCACGCCCTACATATGTGTGACATGGCTCTGGACATGAGGGCTTCCACCAGCACCTTGCTCAATCCCTCCAATAACGAGACCATGAAGATTCGGATAGGTAACATTTGTCTGGTGTGATGCACCTTGATTATGATGTGATCTACCGTGGTAGTATTATTTGATTTACTTTGATGTGTAACGTGATTTATCGTGGGCGCATGATGTCGTGTACATTGATGCATGACGTGATCTACCTTGATGTTTTTTTATGTATGATGTGATCTACCTTGATGTATGGCGTGATCTACCGTGGTGTATAACGCGGTGTACCTTGATGTGTGATGTGGTCTACCATTATGTATGGCGTGATGTACCTTGATGTATGTTGTGATGGATCTTGATGTATGGCGTGATCTGCCATCACGTATGAATCTTGATGTATGATGTGATCTACCATGGTGTATGACACGATGTACCTTGATGTATGATGTGATCTACTATGATGTATGATGTGATGTTCAGTGTCCATACTCTACCTTGTTTGTGATGTGATGTACCTTGATGTATGATGTGATGTATGAAGCGATCTACCATGATGTATATAAACCATCTCTCCGTTGGTAACCACGGTTGACCTTACCTGGCTAACGGGGCAGAGATCGCCATAGACCCCACGGTGGTGGAGTCTGCTAAAGAAGTATAGCACGCCCCTTGCTTTTTAACTTCGCCATAACCCTCCCCCAATCCGACACGATGCTGTGCTTCGACATCTTCACCACATCACCTTGCATTTCCAAGAAGAAGAACAACAACAACACCAAGTTTTCTGTTTTGCCGTTTGATGGCCGTCAGTTTCTCGTTCGCTTTGGATCTTTGAACTATTTTTTGTATAGATTTATTTATAAGTTTCTAGTTATATGATATATTTGACAAGTTTCTTGTTATATGATATATTTGACAAGTTTCTAGTTATATGATATATTTGACAAGTTTCTAGTTATATGATATATTTGACAAGTTTCTAGTTATATAATATATTTGACAAGTTTCTAGTTATATGATATATTTGACAAGTTTCTAGTTATATGATATATTTGACAAGTTTCTAGTTTTGACAAGTTTCTAGTTATATGATATATTCACCCGTAGATTCTTCCTGGGCGGCCAGGTTTGCTCAATGTTTAGACCCTGGGTCTACTAATCCAGTATTAACGGGATAAAACTTTAAAAAAAGGCCCCGGGGTCCACCCAGCCTCTAAAAATGGGTACCAGGGAAATCTGGAAAGGTAGATGCGGCCAGGTGTGATACTGACATCTGACTGTCATCTGCCGATGGTCTTGTAATACAGGCCTAACACTGTATCCCCAGTGTGCCTTAGTGGCATGGAAACGGGTTTTTTAAAAACTATCTTCTTGTTCTGTAAGAAGATGTGAACTAGCAGCGCTCAGAGCAACCCGATTAAAATGTAAATAAGAACCTGCCTATTTTTTATATATAAATGAACCGTTTATAAACTAGAATCAATATCTTTGCTAGTAAAGTGTGTAACAATATTACAACTCGAAAACAAACAAGAAGGTATTGCTTGTAGCAACAATACAGCAAATAAGACGGCATTCCCAGATTAACTCTTTGCTTGGTGGTAACTCTCATAAATGTAGCATACAGAGTATTATAATAAAAGCAGTTTGTGCTCCTCTGGTGTATTCCTCTGACATGTGAAGAGT
The DNA here is from genome assembly GCA_009760885.1 of Achatina immaculata. Lineage (NCBI taxonomy): Eukaryota > Metazoa > Mollusca > Gastropoda > Stylommatophora > Achatinidae > Lissachatina > Lissachatina immaculata. Next base: position 7,322,543 of record CM019718.1, read on the forward strand.
TAGCAGCGTCAGGGGTTAGAGAACCGAATGAATTCGTTTCTAAGGTGGTTTAGTTAGCCAAGAAACTTCGTTCTTAGCTCCGCTTTGAGAATTCTGCAAAGCCGCCATTACCCTTTGTACTCATCAAGGCGTCCGTGCGAGGAATAATCTCCGCATTTTCATATACTTGACTTGACAAAGAGACGGGTTGTTTCTATCAGTCCCGTTGTTAACAGTTCTTCACCCCTTACTCAGAATTTTTTTCCTTCTGTGCTCTTTTTTAAAAGCCTTGTTTAAGCTATTAAGTCCCTGTAGAGTAGTGGTTCTCAAACATGGGAGCCAGGGGGGCCTCTCTCCTGAAGGAATTTCAAGTCTTATAAGAGGCAGAATGTATAATAGTGGAAACCCTTTTTGAGTGATGAGCCTGGGTTAAAGAGGGAAGAAAGAGAACAAGATCAGGAACGAGGAGGTCTGGGAAAGGACAGGACAAGAACATGTGAACCTACAAATCATATCTAAGAAATGGAAGTGGACTGGCCACACTCTGAGGAAACCCGACACCAGCATAGCAAGACAGGCACTGACATGGAATCCTCAAGGAAACACAAAACGAAGAAGACCTAGACTTACTTGGAGAAGAGAACTTATGACAGTGCTCAGAGACAAGGGATGCACATGGAAGGAAGCAGTGAACAACAGGGATGACTGGAGAACCTTTATCCGTGGCCTATGCTCTCAAGGGAGTGAAAAGCGATGATGATGATGATGATGATGATGATGATGATCTAGGGAATGCAAGCTTTCAAAATATGTTCTGAAAAAAAGACTTTTGGGCTTGTAGTTTTTTTATGTCTTGCTCTGAGTCTGTTGCTTTTTTTTTCTAAGATATTTCGAATGCTGATAAAATTGAGATTATGAAACTAATAAAGCAACTTATGGAAAAGAAAAGCATTCTTATGTGTGTTCTTGACATCGTTTTACCAGGCGTTCACACTGGCACGACTGTTGCTGGTGTCGTTGGAATCAAAATGCCTCGCTACTGCCTCTTTGGTGATACAGTGAACACAGCCTCCAGAATGGAAACTAGTGGGGAGGTAAGCCCTGTCGTATCTTATATAGGTTATGTTTCCATTTTATGTGTGTTTTAGTCATGCATTTTGAGATAAGAAATAAAAAATCACTATACATTGTGTCCCTAACATATGAATTTTGTCCCAGGAATGGCCACATCCACTTTCAACTCAATGAAAAAAAAAGTTCCTACTTCGAAACACACGGCATAGCAACTGAAACTGAGAGTAATCTGTTAGTTAAGAAAGACTATAATCTATGCACTCCTAAGACATCCTTACTGCTTCTATATCTCCTTCAACAGACAACAAATACTGAATACTGACTGACCATTCTTCTGGAGTTTTTGACTAGTTCCTCATGTTTTGCCACACAAAGGTTTACCCCCCCCCCCCCCCCCAGCATCTTCATTCTCGGCATCAACGATGATAAACCATTAGCCAGGACACAAACCTACCTCAGAATAACCACAGACAAAGCACGGCCTCTTCCACTTTGAACTGTTAAGAACAAAAGAAAGTAGTCAAATGCTATATCTACTACACACTTCTATATATTGTCAAAATATCCATGTTAAACATGAAAATGGCAAAGAAAATTGAGACCACAGAAATGTGGATGTACAGAAGAGCAAGGCGAATTCCACGGACAGAAAAGAAAACAAGGAAGTACTAAAACACTTGTATCATATCAAGAATCATGATACAGTAATGAAAGCCATTCTTTGGGGGAGGGGGGTGTTGAAGGGCAAGATGAAGATGGTGATACAAATGAGTGGACAACTTAAAGAAATGAACTGGAATCAGCCTGGCCGAGTGCATTATTAAAACAAAGATCAGTGCAAATTAGAAGGTCATACCAGCCCAACTTACTGGGGGGGGGGGGGAGGGTTAATAACCAGTAGTCTGTATATAGCAGGCTCCTTCAGCAATGAAAGGCTACATGTGGTTATATGCCCACACAAACACTCTAATCTGACTAGGAAAAATAATAGGAAAGGAACACTAAGACCAGGTCTCTGGACGCTTCAGTGGCACGTAACACCAGTAAGTTTATGTCAGTAAGTCTGTTTTCTGTGTATCAGCAACACTGATAATCGCGTCAGAATATTTTGAAACTCGTACAGCTGCACCTGTCTTTTACCTTGCATGAGGCACTTTCTGAAATGCAGATTTTCTCAGTGCAACTTTCGGTAATACATACCTTTTCTTAAATGTAAAATTCAACACATTTTACAAGCATCTCTCTCTCTCTCTCTCTCTCTCTCTCTCTCTCTGAACCTTAAGTGCCCAGGGCACATGGGGCTTCCGCAAGGGTTTTCCACAAATACCTGTCCTTCGCCTTTTTTTCTGCTCTTGCCCAGGTGAGCCCTCTATTGCTCAACATCCTTTCTGTTGTTCTTCTCCATGTCTCTTTTGGTCTACCCTTACTTCTGTTCCCCTGTGGTGTCCATCTTTACAAGCATCAGTAGAAAGTAAATGTTCGCATGAACTTTTTCTTATCTTGTTTTGGGCGAGATGTAATCTTTACAAAATGTTCATACGCTGAATCAAAATCAAAACTAAGCTGATTGATTCTCCTCCATACAAATTGAACATCATCAGTTCGCTGGTCCGGTTATCCTGCAAGCGGTTTCGCTGACTGCTTTTTTAAGTATATAATATAAACTGGCTACGGTAACTGATGGCCTCCAAAAATTTCGTTTTTTTTTTCTCTTTTTGTTTTCTTTTTTTAATCCGTAATTTACCGGTATTTTCTGGTTAACGTGACCACTGCGGAAGACACTCTTCTTTTCTTCAGCTTATATATCCTCATTCTTGATCTAACAGTTCTAGCGCGTTGATTTAGTACTCTTTCGACGTTCGTACCATGACTGATAATGATGGTGTTTGATTCACTTGCAGGCAATGAAGATTCACATCAGCGAAACGACAAAGAGCGAGCTGGACGGATACCCATACGAAGTTGAGGAAAGAGGATCAATACAGGTCAAGGTAACAGAAGTTCCTTTCAAGGTTATGTTTCTAAAATCATCATGAAGATCGACTTTATGCAAAACCATTCTGTGAATGTAACGTAAAAAAAAAAACAAAAACAACCTGGATTCAATAATGAACGATAATTAAGATAAAAAGAGCATGATAAAAGTTTCTCCACTTCGGTGGTTTGATGTCACTTTTCTGGTACAGAAAGTAATGCCTTCACTTCCGTGGTTTGATGTCACTTTTCTGGTACAGAAAGTAATGCCTTCACTTCCGTGGTTTGATGTCACTTTTCTGGTACAGAAAGTAATGCCTTCACTTCCGTGGTTTGATGTCACTTTTCTGGTACAGAAAGTAATGCCTTCACTTCCGTGGTTTGATGTCACTTTTCTGGTACAGAAAGTAATGCCTTCACTTCTGTGGTTTGATGTCACTTTTCTGGTACAGAAAATAATGCCTTCACTTTCGTGGTTTGATGTCACTTTTCTGGTACAGAAAGTATTACGTTTCTCCTAATTTTTTAATGAAAATCTTGATTTCTTTAATTTTGAGACTGTCCTGTAACCCCCCCCCCTCTCTCTCTCTCTCTCTCCTCTCTCTCTCTCTCTCTCCCTGTTCCCCCCCCCCCCAAAAAAAAAAATTCCTTCGTCATTCAAGTCCACTTTCAGTCTTGCCCGTCTCCTTACTATTGATCTCTACTAAGTTTGGATTTCTATCTTTCCATTTTTTTCTTGAGCGCTTCACTCTGGTCTCCTCATTCTCCTCGGGTCTCAATTAGTGCCAGAACGGTTTGTAAGGCCCAGAAACCACCTGCGAGCACGATCGATCCGTTCTCGATGTCCTCTTTTCAGGTGCTCCCAAAAAAATAATTGGCTCATCTCACAACAGCGGAGGGGATTGGGGAGTGGGGATGGGGTGGGGGGGGGGAATTATAAAGTGGCTGGGTGCTCATATTAAGAATACAAATTAAAAAGATACCCACAGGTGCCTTAATATGGAAACTGATAGTACTTCTCATCCACCTCGGATCTTAATATGGAAACTGATAGTACTTCTCATCCACCTCGGATCTTAATATGAAAACTGATAGTACTTCTCATCCACCTCGGACCTTAATATGAAGACTGATAGTACTTCTCATCCACCTCGGACCTTAATATGAAAACTGATAGTACTTCTCATCCACCTCGGATCTTAATATGAAGACTGATGGTACTTCTCATCCACCTCGGACCTTAATATGAAAACTGATAGTACTTCTCATCCACCTCGGACTTTAGTTTGGAAACTGATCTTCCTCCTTCCGCCTTCAAACTTTTATTATGGAACTCGATCTTACTTCCTCTTTCCGATTCCGACCTTAATTAAGACCTGATCTTATTTCCTGCCTCCTCCGACACTGATCTCATAAGACAATAGAACATCCTAATGTTGTAGGGGAAAGAATCTATTCAAGCTGTTGACAATATAGAAGAATCCATTCAAGCTGTAGAACATATTGTTGAAAGGAATTCAATTCTTAAAGCTCAGGTTTTACTATGTGTTTTGTGATGAAACAAAAGGCAACACAGAAGCTTGTCCCAATAAAACACGAACCCGCTGATATTTTGGGCGTGGTCAGTGGGATTGTGGTTTACCAACTGCCAACACTTAATACAGAAACCTGGTGGGTTTATGACCGCTACCGGCACCCTCTCGATGACCTACTTTTTAAAATTTATACACGAGACGCTTGAGATGGATGGAGAAAAGATCATCTCGGACTGCACTAAGCAGTTAACTGTTAGTTAATGATAGGATGTTAGGACTAAGCAGTCAACTGTTAGTTAATGATAGGATGTTAGGACTAAGCAGTCAACTGTTAGTTAATGATAGGATGTTAGGACTAAGCAGTCAACTGTTAGTTAATGATAGGATGTTATGACTAAGCAGTCAACTGTTACTTAATGATAAGACGTTCGGACTAAGCGGTCAACTGTTTGTTAATGATAGGATGTTAGGACTAAGCAGTCAACTGTTACTTAATGATAAGACGTTCGGACTAAGCGGTCAACTGTTAGTTAATGATAGGATGTTAGGACTAAGCAGTCAACTGTTACTTAATGATAAGACGTTCGGACTAAGCGGTCAACTGTTAGTTAATGATAGGATATTAGGACTAAGCAGTCAACTGTTAATTAATGGTAGGATGTTGGTACTAAGCAGTCAACTGTTAGTTAATGATAGGATGTTATGACTAAGCAGTCAACTGTTAAGTAATGGTAGGATGTTGGTACTAAGCAATCAACTGTTAGTTAATGATAGGACGTTCGGACTAAGCGGTCAACTGTTAGTTAATGATAGGATATTAGGACTAAGCAGTCAACTGTTAGTTAATGATAGGATGTTGGGACTAAGCAGTAAACTGTTAGTTAATGATAGGATGTTTGTACTAAGCAGTCAACTGTTAGTTAATGATAGGATGTTGGTACTAAGCAGTCAACTGTTAGTTAATGATAGGATGGTGGTACTAAGCAGTCAACTGTTAGTTAATGATAGGATGTTGGGAGAAAGCAGTCACCTGTTAATTAATGATAGGATGTTGAGATTAAGCAGTCAACTGTTAGTTAATGATAGAATGTTGAGATTAAACAGTCAACTGTTAGTTAATGATGGGATGTTGAGATTAAGCAGTCAGCTGTTAGTTAATGATAGGATGTTGAGTTTAAGCAGTCAACTGTTAGTTAATGATAGTATGTTGAGTTTAAGCAGTCAACTGTTATTTAATGATAGGATGTTGGGATATTTCAAGGTCAACGCATGGAATAAAGAGCGCCTGAGTGGTGAAGTAGTCAGTGCATTGGTCTCTCATGGCGAAGGTCCGGGTTTCGAGACCGGCCGAGGGCGCCCAAGTCACCCAGACTGTAGAAAAGGGTGCCCGACTTCTTCTGGGGCTGGGTAAGGAAAGGTAGCCAGGCCGTGATGCTGACCACATCATCCTCTAGTGTGCCGACGGGTCAAGGAAAACATGGACGCCTATACTATATCCCCAAGGTGTTTTAACGCCATAACAAGGCTACCTTTATTTACCTTTTACCCACATGGAATAAAAATTACACTCTGCTTCATACTGGGTGCATTAAACGAAACAATAGCTAAAGTATATTCTAATTCTTGTATAAAATTAATTTTGTTTTCGAAGAAGCAAACCCTCTTTTATCCCCCTACCCCTGTCCCCCCAATCAAAAAAAAAAAAAGAAGAAGATGTAAGAATACCGCAAGATTACATCGAGCAAATTACATCCGTAGTGATCGAAAAACCTTCCTATTTCATTATCCACTTTATTTTAAAAGTCTACCAAAATAGAAGAAAATTGGTAATTAAAAACCTGGGATAATAAAACCCAGAAGCCATTTATGTAATCACGTCTTCTGGAATGGAAAATACTTCGTTTCATTTCCGCTGTCATTTGTTTCCCTTGCAATTTTTTTTTTGACCATTACTGGCCGAACACTGTCCCAGACTCGTCGTTACAGTGTCCAATAATATTTAGCAGAATGTTGGAAAATATCCAATCCCGCACGAGCTATAAAGTGCAGCAGTGCACTTAAGCGTCAGAAAACTTAATCCTATACTTTTTTATGTTTAAGTAAAAGGAATTTATAACTTTTGGGAGAAACTGGAAGTTTCGGTGACCTTCTCGAGTTCTTCGATAGAAAATTGACTTCTTTTCGCCGGAAAAAAACTGCAGAGTTCTCGACGTGTTGATGTAGTCTAGAAAATGAGGTTTGAATTTCATGTTCACGGTAGTGGTGGAGTTAGCGTAGAAGATGTAGCAGTACAGGGAGATAACTATTGTTTTTTACTGAAAGGGCAGTTGTTATGATTCTATTCTGAACCTTTCTCTGGTCGGTCAAGACCCTTCTAGAATGTCACGTGGGGTGAGAAAATCGTGACAGAGAATTGTGGGAGAGACTGTGAGTGGGCAGTCAGTCTACGTTTGGATGTTGTACCTGATTGGATGGTTTTTTGTGATGAAACTGTCCAGAAAATGGATGTTTATATCTGTTACTGGAATAGTGGAAGTATGAATGGACTCGCCATGTGGCAGGGCAAACCTGCCGGCGGTCAGAATATCGCCATCACCATCTTCATTGTCATCCTATTCATCAATAAAACCTCATGTCAAGTGATGCGCGGGACTGGCTTGACTTCTGTATCAGTGTGTTGACAACTTTAGAGTTGTAAGAGCCTGGAAGTGAAGCTGATGGCTGGAGACAGTGAGTTACTAATCTAGAAACACTCAGCAAACACGGTCTCAACTAGTGCCCCAACATTATATTCAGTAACAAAACATAGTAACGCAGTAAACACAGTGCCACATATGATTTCAAGAAGCTAGTGTTTTTTTTTAATTATGCAGGGATAAGTAAGAGAAAGTGCATTACGGTCTTCTTTATTGTACGAACAATTGTTTCGTAATACAAAATTCTATGCCACATGAAAAAACGATTCTACCCTTTCAAATAATAATAAAGTGGAAGCAGCCATCAAAGATTTAATTAGAGAAAGTAGTCTCCCACCTCGAGTTGTCTCTCTTCACATCAAGGACAGTTGTTTAGACACACCTACCTTCTATCTTCTTCCTAAAATCCACAAACCAGGTAACCCGGGACGTCCTACTGTATCAGCGTGTTCATGCCCCACTGAGCACATTTCTGACTTTATGGACAGCATTTTCCAACCGCTGTACACAAAATGATCTCTTATTTGAAAGTTACCAACCACGCTTTAACCACTCTTGAAGCGATCACACTCTTTCCGCACCACTCCTATCATATCTTTCTGCTTGATGCCTGTTTCCTCTACACCTCTATCCCCCATGAAGATGGACTCTTAGCACTCCGTTATTTTCTCAACAAGGACTCTCGCCCCACCATTAACACTGATGCCATAATAAGACTCACACAACTAGTACTCGGCCTAAATTCTTTTGAACTCATCAGCGAATACTTTGAGCAAATCAGTGGTGTTGCCATTGGAACAAAAATTGGCCCCAGTTATGCTTATTTATTTATGAGCTATCTGGAAGTTAAGCTGAGGGAAATCTACACTGGTAGACTTCCAGAATTCTATAAAATATATATCGATAACGGCATTGGAGTCACCAGTATGCCACAGGACGAGCTAAAAAAATTTATTGAATTCGCTAACTCACTTAATAGTAACATAAAATTCACTTATGAAATAGGTTCTAAGGACTGTTATTGCCGGAGGTAGGGTGGAGGATACGCTCTCCACCCCAATGGCGTGCGTCTCAAATAGCCTTTGACAGTTAAGTCCAGCTCCTGGCCTTCTCGTGGCAGAACTGTTTAAACTGACAGGAGAAGGGGCGAAGGTGAATATCTGACGCCTGAAAACCAGACGCTTCGAGTAGATGAGAGTCACGTTTGGTAGCTCATCTACCACTGCTGGTGAGATTCTTCAGCTGCCGTGCGTGGAGTGGGGTTTCTCCCTGCCAGTGAAGAAAGGTGCAAATGGGGTTGCCGCGTGGAAAAGGTAAAAGACAGGAGTAAGCGATGTAAACATTAGTCAAATCACGGCACCTCTGGTCTTGAGGTCGGCCACGTCCTAAGTGCACTCATATCGAGCGAAATGTCTGAACCGGCGTAACATAAAGGTTAAGACACTGCTGAGACCTTTAGACACCAGATATTGAATTATATGGTTTGAAATCAAACTTCGAAAGCAGAGCCCAATCTTAATCGGGTTTCTGTATCGTAATCCAAATGCAACAGCATCGTGGTATGATCACTTTACAAATATGATGGATTATGTTTTGTCTTTTAATTTAAAGGATACAATTGTTCTTGGAGATTACAATATTAATTACAGACAAACAGGTGCTACATGGAATGATACTGTTTTATCATAGAACTTATACCAAATTATCACTAAACCTACCAGAGTAACTGAAACATCACCCACACTAATAGATCAACTATATATAGCTCATTCAGAAAACATAGATTGTAAAGTCCCTCACACATCACTGAGTGATCACTATCCGGTCTGTTGCACATGGACAGAACATGGCTTGAAAATTCCCCCCCCCCCAAAAAAAAAACAAAAACATACCAGTATTAATTTTAGAAGTGTTAACAAATTCAGCTTAGAAGCATTTCTGAAAGAGTTACGAGCAGCACCTCTAGATCATGTGTACCAACTAAGTGACCCCAATAAGGCCCTGAAATACTGGATAAAAACTTCACGGGATATATTTGACAAGCATGTTCCTGTTAAGGAGGTGAGAGTTAAATATGAAGTGACGTCCCCCTGGATAACACCCGAGATATTGCAAGTCTTGAGGGAAAGAGATCAGGCCCACATAAATAAGGAATTATCTACTGATTACTTAGAAATAGAGGTCAGTACTTAATTAGGCAAGAAAAGAAAAATTGCTTCAGCAACCTAGTTCAGAATAAATCAGAAAGTAAGTCTGTCTGAAAAGCAATTAGCATTCATGCAAACATGAGAAAGCAGTCTGACTTGCAGAGTTATAATCATGTTCCCACTTGTGAAGAGTTTAGCAATCACTTCAGAGAAGAAGTCAATATCTTAAAATCTTCACTACCAACCTCTATTTGTGACTTAAGCGAATTAAATAAATTTATAGGTAGTAAATGGGCACATAACAGGCCGAAGAAAAAGGGGCAGACCGCGTGAAACTCTGAAGAGAACATTATTAAGAGAGGCCAAGTTAACAGGCATAAAATCCTTTGTTGAGGTTGAAAGACTCGCCGAAGACAGGAAATATTGGCGAACTACTTTGCGAGCCCTATGTGACGTCTAACGGCACGGGAAGGATATAAGATATAAGATATAAGAAATGTGCACATCTAAAGCAATCCAGTATTCCTTTCATGTCAGTTAGTGAAGTTCATCTGTGGTTGATAATGGTGTTCCACGATGTTCTATTCTTTGTCCTCTCCATTTCACCATCTACATCAATGATCTTCCACTTCATCTCAAAAATTTATCTTGAGACCTCTTTGCTGATGACTGCACAGATTACACTAGTGACAATGACTGTATTAACTTTGAGTCAACTCTTCAAATTGAAATAAACAGTCTAATTAACTGGAGCAACAACAACAGAATGCTCATAAACACTAGCAAAACAAAATCCATGCTCATTACAAGAAGATAGAAATTAACAAATTCACCAATAACAACACTGTAGCTCCACGCTTGAACTTCACAGACAGAGAGTGTTAGTGAACTTAAAACTCTAGGTCTCATGATTGACCACCACCTCAGCTGGAATCATCAAGTAGACAATCTAACCAAACTCATTGCACAAAAAGTTTACAAATTTACTAAAATTAAACATTTTCTTGACAAAGACACCAGAAAAATATACTACATATCACAGATACAAAAACACTTGGACTACTGTTCCATAGTCTGGGATGGTTGTTCCATGTCAAACATGAAAAGATTTTACTCACTTCAAAAACGAGTAGTAAGGCTTATAGATGATAAACATGCAGCCCATATTACAAATAAGGACAAGCATCTTGATATTCTACCCCTCAAGAAGAGATTTCTTTTCAACAAGGCCAAGTTAATTGATAAAATTCTATCGCACAATGCTCCATCCTATCTGTGGTCGTTGTTCAAATCCAACCCAAAGCACAGTTAACACATATGCAATTTTATTCTCCAAAAACCAAGGCTTGACATTGAAAAAAATCTTCTCTTACTCAGCTGCCCACCTTTGGAATGCCGTACCAAACTATGTAAAACTTACAAGTAATATTCGTTCCTATAACTTCAAACTTTGTCAACGTCTAAAGTAGCTTACAATATGGCTTGATTGTTGTAATTTTAAACACCTTTTCTATAAATTTTAGTTTTGAATGAATGTAAGAATGCAGGTTGCATAAATCAGAGTATGGAGTGTATGGACATGAGATAAGTTTATTATTTATTTATGTAATCATTTAATTGCCCTCGTGATAATTAATGCTCATTAACAAATGCTGAGTGACTGTGACCGAGTGAAAGCTGTATGATGAACGGCAGAATGTTAGACGGGCCTGCGTGCCCAATTCTTAACCCTTTGAAAATAAAGTATGTTCTATCTATCTATCTATCTATCTATCTATCTATCTATCTATCTATCTATCTATCTATCTATCTATCTATCTATCTATCTGTCTGTCTGTCTGTCTGTCTATCTATCTATTTATCTATCTATCATCTGTCTGTCTGTCTATCTATCTGTCTTACTGTCTTTGTTCTCTCTCCCTTCTCTATCTCTCCTTTCCTCTCTCTCATTTCTTGAATGAAATTCATCCCCCCTCTCTCTTTCTCTCATGTACTCTGGAAAGCACAAGAGAGGATACAGATAATGTTTTCCATATTTTCTAATCTGACATCCTCCATCTTTTCCTACGTCGAGTTTGGCGTGGAAAGGTTATCAAACTGTGCCACAAGAGGAATTGTTCTCACTTTCCTTCTCTGCGATCTGCTCGTCTTTTCCAATTCAGCTTCACAGCTGACCGATCTATTTCAGTCTTCTTTGTCTAATCTCATTTACTCTTGTAGGTCCCGGGTATGTTTCTTGCTGGTTTCCTGAGTTATCGTCATTTTTTCCCTCTATATTGTATTTTCGAAAAAAAAGCAAGACTTTCTGACGCCGGTCATTGATACCAAGACTTTCTGACAACTTGTCATTGATACCAAGACTTTCTGACACAGGTCATTGATACCAAGACTTTCATACAACCGATCATTGATACCAAGACTTTTTGACAACCAGTCATTGATACCAAGACTTTCTGACAAGCGGTCATTGATACCAAGACTTTCTGACAACCAGTCATTGATACCAAGACTTTCTGACAACCAGTCATTGATACCAAGACTTTCTGACAACCTGTCATTAATACCAAGACTTTCTAACGCCGGTCATTGATACCAAGATTTTCTGACAACCGGTCATTGATAGCAAGACTTTTTGATGATGGCATTTTGATGCCTTGTTTTTTGTAAGTTTGTTTATTTTGACGCCTGCACTTTGGTGTCTTAACTTTGTGACTTCAGCGCTCTGATGTCATGACTTTTTACCCCCGGTGTTTTGATGTCATGACTTTTTGACGTCGGTTCTTTAATATCATGACTTTTTTTTACGTCGGCTCTTTAATGTCATGACTTTTTGACGTCGGCTCTTTAATGTCATGACTTTTTGACGTCGGCTCTTTAATGTCATGACTTGTTGACGTCGGCTCTTTGATGTTATGACTTTTTAACGTCGACTTTTTGATACCATGACTTTTTTACTCCGACAGTTTGATGAACAGACTTCTTGACGCTTTGATTTCATGACTTTTTGACGACAGTTCTTGGACTCCACGACTTTTGGAGCTTGATAACATGACTTTTTGATGCCGGAACTTTGATACCATGACTTTCTGACGCTGGAACTTTGATACCATGACTTTCTGACGCTGGAACTTTGATACCATGACTTTCTGATGCTGGAACTTTGACATCACCACTGTTTTACGCCATGACACTTTTTACATAATTATTCCTCTTATTTAAATTCAGTTTTAGATTCTGCATGAAGTAAATTGTTGTATTACAGTTATGTTCTAGGGTATATATTGTAACTTCAAAACATAAAAAAGGGAGGTTGGGTGCAGCCACTTTTAGACAGACAGACAGGCAGGCAGACAGGCAGGCAGGCAGGCAGACAGACAGGCAGGCAGGCAGGCAGGCAGGCAGACAGACAGACAGACAGACAGACAGATATGGATACTCTTATGACTGAAACTGGCCCAAGATGCATTTTAAAATAATCAGCCTATTCTGAGATGGAACGCAATACGACCAGTTTTTTTTTCTAATGAGCTACAATAATTAGGTTTAGATTATCCTTAAGTTGTATTATTAGAAATATTGCCATGACTGATGCATGTGTCAGCTATTATCTTATGACTAGTCCATGAATATTTCAAAGAGACTGCACACAGTTTTAAATAGACTGGGCGTTACTTGTCAAAGACCAGGAACATATTAAAGTATTTGTCCCTTTTTTTTTTTAACTTACCATTATATGGACTTGAATTCAGAAATGTAAAATTGTAGTTTAGGAGGTATCACCGCTCTCTGATAGACAGTAATGAGGTGTAAATGAAAAAGAAAAAAAAACATTAATTGAACAATAATTATACTGGTCATAATTAATGAAATACAAGTCAGGTATTGGCATGACGTTCAAGCGTCCGGCACGAAAACGTCACGTACTGATTTGGGTTTTTTTTTAACCTGTATATAAATTTTACCTGGTTAATAATTTCCTATCGCGTTTTGCCTGTTTCTGTTAAATGAAGATCATAGTTCTGAAACCGACTTTTTACAATTATGTATTTTAAGAATGTCGATTCTGAGTTTCTGTAAAATTTGAAATAGCTAATTCGTTTCTCCGTTTGTTATCCTAATTATATTTTAAACTTAATTTATGAAGCACACTTCCCTGTCAGCCCAACTTTCTGGTCTAGGCAAGTCTTATTTCTGGCTTGGATGTCCTTGTTTTTCATCCTAAAGTTGTATAACGAAAATATAATAGAAATGCAATGTTGTAAAATGACAACTCCTGGAGTTGTATAGTGTTGTTTCTGTTATTCGTTTGCATTTACCTTTCTTCTGTTTTCACTGTGGCAACACAGGACTTCAGTGTATTTCAACAAATGCAGATTTTACTGTATATCCCATTGCAGTACATTGGAGCCTCCTTTTCTGAAATCATTGCCTAGTTTAAAAGAAAACTGATTTCTAATCAAGACAGCTTAAAGAGATTTTACAAACTATAAGGTTCGGTTTTACATTTCTCATTTTATTAACATATACCTCGACCAATGTAACGCAGTCATACCAGTATATTACTGAAGGCGGTATAAGCATGAGAACTAGAGGCAAAATACAGAAAAGGAAACTCCACTCAGTGAATCCAAGACCAGCTGTCAAGATGAAGGTCACTTTCTTGGTTTAATCGCCTAATATAGATCAATCTTAATTCATGCCAGATGCCGTCAGTCAGTCTGCAGGGCACACAAAGATCATCTGTTCCTTCCAAACTTGTTGTAGGAAATCTCCGCGTCCATCGGCTCCCCGGTCACTCTGTGTTGCATCTGCACGTCACAAGCTCGTGCCCGATTAGATAGCGCATGTTTTCATGAGCTGTACACCAAGTCAGAATTATGTGTGCCGTCCTGTTTCTGTCGCCTTCTTTGTTACTTCTTAACCCAATTCGTCCCTCTTTCCTTATCTCCATGCTTATTCTACTACCATAGCTTTCCCAACTGGTACCTTTTGTTATTGTCTCTTTATCTCATTTCTCAGTCTGTTGTCTGATTCTTCTTGGAACTTACCAACATCTGTCTAGGCGTATTTTGGCCCCTTTTTCTTACGAAAATGATTCTATATAAGCCGATTGTTTCAGCTTTCATCTTTTTTATTTTCGTATTTTTATTTATTGTGTTGCGTTTTATATGAGTCCTGGAAAAAAAAGACATTTCCCGAAATATTGGACTGTTGTTTTTCATGTATACACATGCATCTTATATCCAGTCATTATTGTTCTTGTCTGGTTTTCTCACTTTCTCTCTGCTGTTGTTGCTTTTTTTAAAACGCCTCTGCTTACATTTATCATAACTGTACGACCAGCCAAAATAATGTTCACTTCATTCTTAGACAAGCCAAAGTGGTGTTCAGTTTATTTTAGACAAGCCAAAATAGTGTTCACTTTATTTTTAGATAAGCCGAAGTCTTTAATCTGATGTTCACTAAGTGGATTATGATTTTTTTTTTCAAAGAATACTTTGTAATGCCGAGAGATCTTTCACGCTGTTTCTCTGTACAGTAGTGGCATCTCTGGCGATGAAAGGGGCTGTGACTGTGTGCTTTAGCAAAATAGTGCGATGTTACATGCTACTCGTTTGTGCTGCACATGAAAATGCCGTGAGAAATAAGTATCAAATCTGCCAGTCTGTACATGTGTAGAGTTGTAGGCTAGAAAGTGTAGGACAGCGCCCTCTTAGCATGGTTGGAAGGTTCCAGTCATGAAGGCTTCTCAGCCTTTCTTTTGGAGAAAGTTGAGACTTCAAGAAGAGCACTGGAAAGTTTCTCTCTCTCTCTCTCTCTCTCTCTCTCTCTCTCTCTCTCTCTCTCTCTCTCTTTCATCTTTGCCCTTTAATAGTGCACGGTGTAATTCATTCTCTTCGAAGATAATGAGAGAGTGAATCAAGGGACGTAACGAATGAAAAATATATGACAAGACTTTTTGACGGGCCTTAGAGTTTTTTTTTTAAATTAGTATTATAGTTTTGTAGACTTAAAGATATAGTGGATACCGCAGTGAGAGAAGAACAAGCAGGATTTCGAAAAGGGAGAAGCTGTCTCGACCTGATCTTTAAGAATAATACTTGAAGAACATATTGAAAAGCAGAAACCATTTATACTGAACTTCATAGACTTTAAAAAGGCATTCGATAGCATACACAGAGATTCATTAAGGAGAATTTCAAGTCCATATGGAATACCATCTAAAATTGTCAACATCATTAAGGACTTCTACAATGGATATGTTTGTGCAGTCAAAACAGAAGAAGGGATGAGTGAATGGCTCCAGATTGAAACAGGTGTGAAACAAGGATGTATACTGTCTGCTTTGCTTTTTGGAATTGCAATAGACTTCATAATGAAAAAATGCTGCACAGGTAACACAGGTACTGACTGGGTACATGCGACCCAACTAGAAGATCCTGATTTTGCTGACGACATTCACAATGTGAATTCCATGCAAGAAAAAACAGATAGCCTGTCTTCACTGGCTAGCAAAATAGGACTTGAAGTTAACAAGGACAAAACAAAGATAATGAAACTTCCCATTAATCACAATGGAAAAATACACGTATAAGGGACAGATATTGAAGAAGTCAATCAATTTGCATACCTTGGCAGCTACATAGACCAAGATGGTGACACCAGAAAGGAAGTTAGAATCAGAATTGCAAAAGCAGCATCGATCTTCAAGAATCTTGAGAACATATTGCATTCAAACGTTATAAGCACAAAAACCAAGTTAAGACTATTCAATTCAAATGTAATATCCACCCTCATTTATGCATGTGAAAGCTGGAAAACAACTAAAGAAACAGACAAGAAATTAGACTCTTTTGAAAACAAACGGCTAAGGAAAATACTCGGCATCAAGTGAAACGAATTCAAGAACAATGTAGAGATAAGACAGATGACTGAACAACAACCAGTCTCATGGGTGATCAGTAAAAGGAGATGGATATATGTTGGTCACGTGATGAGAAGAAACAGTCAGAGAATCCTAAAACAAGCTATAAAGTGGAACACAACAGGCCGACCACGTGAACTCTAAAGAGGACATTGTTAAGAGAGGCCAAATTAATAGGCATAAAATCCCTTGATGAGATTGAAAAGCTCGCCGAAGACAGGAAAAATTGGCGAACTACCTTGCGAGCGCTATGTGACGTTTAACGGCACCGGAAGGATATAAGATAAGATATAAGATAAGATATAAGATAAGATAAGATAGTTTTGTACATTGTTATTTTGGTGTTTTGGGACAGGACCAAGTATAGTTTATTCCCTATCTGTACAATGCTTTTAATTTCATCGTTTACTATGTTGCATCTGTTGAAGGCTGTGTCTAGATGTTTGTATTTTCTGCTTTCTTAAAAAATATATCTCATGTATAGATCAGAAACCCGGAGTACAACAAAGAAATATGAATAGTAATTGCAGATCTTTGAGAACAAAATCATAAGAAGAATATTTGGCCCCATAAAGGATACCAACAGTGGAGAATGCAGTGCTAGAAAGAACATTGAACTGAACAGCTTGTTTAAATCCCAACGAATTATAAATGTCTTGAAACTGAACGGATTACGCTGGTTGGGCCATGTAGAAAGAATGGAAGAGAATAGACAAACTAAAATTATGTATACACAAGAAATGAGGGAAACAAGACCAAGGGATAGACCAAGACAGAGATGAAAAGACAATATAGAAGAGGATTAAAAGAAATTAGTGTCACCAACTGGAGAGAGAAGATTAGGAATAGAGAGAGGAATGGAAGCAAACTTTATCTGCAGCAATGAGCCTTAATGGCTTGGAAAGCTAATGAGGAAAGAAAAGTAGTTTTTTAATATATTTTCAATTGTTACGTCCCTTGATTTGTAATTTGACTTGCCCTAGCATAAGAGTCTTTAAGAATATATAACTAACCCTTAAGATTCTAAACAGAATGTTAGTTTCTGATGGTGTTATACAATTTTGATATTTCCTTCCTTTTCATTTAAAACTACTTGAAGTTCTAGCTCTGCAGAAGACGCTGTGTTGATTTTGAAATACTAATGTCGCTTTGTATAAAAAGTGAATTACAGTGTCTTGTCTGATATCCTTGAATGAGTACAAGAAACAATAGTTCTTATCTTGACAGACTCCACCAAAGCTGGAACGAAATTGAGCCCTTAACATTCAGCCAGGCTGACAGAGAAGAAAACACTGTGGTTTATGGTCTCTGCTGTAGTTCGTCGACCGAAATATTTATGCTGCCTCTCTTACAGAAAGAGCTCCCACGGGTCTTTTGCCGCACTCGCAGGGTCTGGTAGTGTTCCGTATCGTTATAAGAATGTTTGTCTTGTTTCAGAACGGAATTAGTTTCGTTTCACTTGCGCAGAAGAGTGCTGTAAGTTGAAATTTTGATTTCAGCTATAGAAGAGCTGTAAAGATAGAGAGGAGATTAAGATACTAAACGACCGCAGTCTTAAAGTTGAAACTTAGTGATTATCTTTCACGTCAAATCTGTGCGTCCAAATGCGTGTGGCGCATCGTTAATGTATTTTACGTCTTAAAATACCTTCCAAAGCGCAAAAAAACAAACACCGACCTGGTCCAAAGTGCGAAGGTTAACTCGAAAGCCATGGTTAATGTCTTCGTTCACCTGTTCTGAATAAACATTGTGCTTCATTTGTTATTGTTGTTGTTTTTCCTTTTAGTCTAAGAACATTTCTTAGTTCAAAATAATTTTCAGAATTTCCGTTTCCAAAAGCAAGTCTTGACGCCAGAAATTTCTTTCCGGTTGAAGGCAAATGGAAAACTGAAGTTCTCGGTTGAGTTTTGCTTAGTGTTGAAAGTGTTAAAGCGAAAACCTCGGTGAAGTGAGTTTTTAAAACTCGGGAAGGAAAATGAGTTCAAGTGCGTTCGTATCATTTTGGAGCTCACTTTTTCATCTGCTGCACTTAAACTACTGCTCTTGTGGAAAGAAAATTAGGTGTTTCTACTCTTATGGAAAGAAAATTAGGTGTTTCTACTCTTATGGAAAGAAAATTAGGTGTTTCTACTCTTGTGGAAAGAAAATAAGGTGTTTCTACTCCCGAGGAAAGAAAATAGGGTGTTTCTACTCTTATGGAAAGAAAATAAGAAGGCGTTTCTACTCTTGTGGAAAGAAAATAAGAGAGAATTTCTGTTTTTTATGGAAAAAATAAAGGAAATTTCTCTTTACTGGTAACTCCCAGAGTTTTCCTGCAACAAAAGCGGAACTCCGTACGGAATGTTTTTTAGTATCTCAAGCATTCTCTGCCTCCTTCTTTATCTTCTCCGTTTCCTCTTTCTCATCCATCCATCCACCCATCCATCCTGTCTAACACACATACACAAACGCACCGACACACAATACTATGAACATATTTTAAGAAAATTTGAATATACTCCTACAACTTAGGAATAACTTCAACTCCTGCAAGCATTTATAAAACAAAAATTACGAATTAAGAGAAGAAAAAAAAATAGAATAAATCATTCATGCTTTGGGTAAAAAAAAAATATACAAGAAAATAAGAGGGTGTGTGGGGGGGGGGGGGGGGTTATTTTCCTCCGTGCAATCTTTTTGTTTTTGTTTTGCTGGTTTTTTTTTCACATTCCCAGTCTTGTTTTTCTCCTGCACCAGGTTTGAGTCATGAGTAAATCCACAAAATAAACCAGTGATTCAATCGATTAGCAAAACTGTATCACATGCTTTTTTTTTTTCCTTCTATTTTTCAAAACCAAGTCACCGTGTTGTTCTATACCGCCTTCACGCCGCTGTACGATGTTTCTACAACGGCCAGACAATGACTGGTCAGTGTAGTTACAGTGGTTTCTAAACTTTTTCAGGCTGCACCACACCCCCCCCCCCCGCTCCTATTTTTTTTTCTAGTAGCACATCCTTAGCACCCCCAAAATCTCCTTCCCTCATTCCCCGGCCACTCATTTTTTCCTGGATCTTCCCAACGCCCCACGGTGGGGCCGGTACTGCCTGGATCTTCCCAACGCCCCACGGTGGGGCCGGTACTGCCTGGATCTTCCCAACGCCCCACGGTGGGGCCGGTACTGCCTGGATCTTCCCAACGCCACACGGTGGGGCCGGTACTGCCTACTTTCTGAACCACTGTTCTGGTACAATCTATTTTTAAACACTCTTCACACACACCACTGATTTGTCAAGAAACGGCAAGACGCCTTACATCTGACGCCAGTTAACTAGCCATAGTGTTGTGAGAAGGGTTTTTTTTTTTTTTGGTTCGGTTTTGTTCAAATGTTGCACATTTAAACTGAAGTTTCTAAAATAAACAAGAGCGCTTCAGTCAACTAAATCCGTAATAAAACTACAGTCATAACTCATTAGACATAATATGAGAAGAGGATGGATTGAAAACATCATAACAGTAGGAAAGACAAAAGGGGAAGAGAGGCAAGCGAAAAACAATCGTGAATAGTCTAACACGATGGCATAACCAAAAGTCGCCAACTGAGATAATGGAAAATATCAAGGCTCGAGATTTGTGGAGGAACATGACCGCCGTCGCCTACAGGCAATACACGGCACACGATAATGATGAATTCAATCAGACCGAAAATGCGTTAGGGCTGATTTTAAGTGTTATGATCTTTTGATCACTCTAGAAAGTTCTACCACCATTTTTAAGTGTTATGATCTTTTGATCACTCTAGAAAGTTCTACCACCATTTTTAAGTGTTTTGATCTTTTGATCACTCTAGAAAGTTCTGCCACCATTTTTAAGTGTTATGATCTTTTGATCACTCTAGAAAGTTCTACCACCATTTTTAAGTGTTATGATCTTTTGATCACTCTAGAAAGTTATACCACCATTAGGGAGCAGCTTCATTTCAATTAATCTAGTATTTCTATTCGACTATTCATAAAACCAGTTATTCGCATTCGGCCGAATACTTTAGATTTATGTGCAGCAAATTTGGTGACGAAGACTGGCGAGGAATATGAGCCAAGTAGAAAGCACAAAAGGAAATGTATTTGTATTTCTTGTTTGAATGTTATATAACCAAGAGTTTCTGCTGCTCTGCTGGGAGAGTTTTAACGCGGTTGGCGATGGTAGTTGACTTATATGGTTTTTCTGTTTTGGGATGTACACCCTGAAGAAAAAGACAGGTCGATAACCTCCCAACTTGCTGTCATCTGAGCTTCCTGTATCGCTCCACCAATAAACCACGTCGATCGCTCTCAAGTTAACCAGGACGTTATGTCTAGAAGTGTTGCTGAGAATTAGCACCATCCTGACCAGGTACGGCGTGAGTGGCGTACTGGCTTGTGCGCTCGTCTCTCACGCGAAGGTGGTTGGTTTAAGCCTGGACCGAGCCGCCCCAGTCACCCACCTGTAGAAGCGGGTACCTGGCTCTTCGGGGAAGGAGTGGCGGCCAGGAGTGGTGCTCTCAAGTCAAGGAAGTAAGGAGGCTAACACTGTACCATTAAATGCCTCTATGGCATAACAAGGCTAAGTTCTTTGACCAAGTGTGCTTTACAGACTTTGCGCTACACTGGTCTCCTTTGCTTCCGAGATTCTGTGCAATAACCATAATATCAGCACTAAATTTTTCTACTTTCATATTTCAGGGAAAAGGCACGATGAAGACATACTGGCTCGTTGACAAAAAGGAAATCAGCGAAGAGGACCTCCCCAAGTATCCTTTCATCGCCGCCATGGAAGAGGAGGTCAAGAACCGCAATCGCGACGAACAAATAGAGAACAACAGCCGCCACCATATGGACTCTGGTCAGCCACTGTCCAGCAGTCCGGTCCCCTATTCGCCTGTGTCCTACAAGGATGTGTTTGATGATAGGAGTAGCCTCGCTGGACGTAAGTTTTCTCGAGGATCTGGAGAAGGCGAGGCTCTGAGGCTGGGGGCAACCATGACACCACGTGGGTCTAGAGCCAGTCTGCCAGGTTGTCCTTTTGCGATGGGACTTTTCAGCGGACCAGGATCTGCCGATTCTCATCCCAGAGCTTCTGATTTTTATCCTGCTAGAAAGAAAAACTCCATTGACTTGATGTACTCCTCCATCTTTAACATTACAAACCCGACCACTTCTTCCTTATATATGTCATCCTACAAAGAAGAGAGGCCAGGCATTGCAGGTAAAGACGACAGCGGGTCTCCAAGTCACAAAAATCTCAACATGGCGTCCTCGTTCGGCATCGCCTCCCAGCCGTTTTCTTCTCGCAAATTATCCGTCCCTGAAGCGGCTAAGACTTTCCCTTCATCCCACACTCAGAGCTCTCACGACAGCATTATTGCTCCTCCTTCAGCATCGTCCAATGGAACGACCAGTGGTCCGGACGCATCAGATTCTCACACATGTGCAAAACCTACAGACTCTTTCCCGTCGGGTGTTCAGCCACGAAATAACGAAAGTTGTTCTTGCAGAACTTCGCCCTCGAAGTCCGTTTCACCTTTTCTAGATCGGGCCATTGACAGTGCTTCAGTCATGCCCTGTTTAAGCCGGACTGAATCCGAAACTAACGTCACTAAACATAATTTCCCCTTCTCCGCTCCCAGCAACAAAGATGGAGGACACATTCGTGAAACTAACGTCCCATCAGGAAACGGAAGTATAGGACACAAAATAACTCCTACGCAACAAGATTTCGACAAGTTTCCACCCGACAAGCGAAGTGGCATGGTTAATGGCAACCACGTGATCAAAAATGAGTTTGGTTGTATATCTGGAACAAGTTTCGACAGAAGCAGGTCGCAAAGAAAAAGCAAAGCATGTAATATTTTGTAACGTAATTTTGTTTGGGTTCAGCGTTGACTACAGCTTGCAAAACAATCAACAAAACTCTGATTTGCTAGTGGAGACTTTCTCTGACACGCATATCCATGGAGAAAAAGCTCTTGTGAGCATGAAAGTGACTGCCGGAAAAACTTTAAGTGACTATGAGAATTCCTGAGGAAAAAACTGGCATGGCTCTGAGATTTACTGGCTGAAAAATTATATGACTCAATATTTTATTCATGACACTCAAAATACGCGACTGAATCTTAAACAGTAGAAACATAGACTCTGTGGCTGTATTTGTTGTCCAGCTTTTGCTTGATTATGTGTTCAGCCAAGTAGTTAATCATTCATAAAAGAGCACATGAGCAACAATCAAATAACTAATCATTATGAAGCAACACATGGGCAACAGTCGAGTAAACTAATCATTATGAAATACCTCATGAGCAACAGTCAAACAACTAATCATTATGAATCAACACACAGGCAACAGTCAAGTAAACTAATTATTATGAAACAACACATGGGCAACAGTCAAATAACTAATCATTGTGAAACAACACATGGGCAACAGTCGAGTAAACTAATCATTGTGAAACAACACATGGGCAACAGTCAAATAACTAATCATTGTGGAACAACACTCAGGCAACAGTCAAGTAAACTAATCATTATGAAACAACACATGGGCAACAGTCAAGTAAACTAATCATTATGAATCAACACACAGGCAACAGTCGAGTAAACTAATCATTGTGAAACAACACATGAGCAACAGTCAAATAACTAATCATTATGAATCAACACACAGGCAACAGTCAAGTAAACTAATCATTATGAAACAACACATGGGCAACAGTCAAGTAAACTAATCATTATGAATCGAACACATGGGCAACAGTCAAGTAAACTAATCATTATGAAACAACACATGGGCAACAGTCAAATAACTAATCATTGTGAAACAACACGCGGGCACCAGTCACATAAACTAATCATTATGAATCAACACACAGGCAACAGTCAAGTAAACTAATCATTGTGAAACAACACACAGGCAACAGTCAAGTAAACTAATCATTGTGAAACAACACACAGGCAACAGTCAAGTAAACTAATCATTGTGAAACAACACATAGGCAACAGTCAAGTAAACTAATCATTGTGAAACAACACATAGGCAACAGTCAAGTAAACTAATCATTGTGAAACAACACATAGGCAACAGTCAAGTAAACTAATCATTGTGAAACAACACACAGGCAACAGTCAAGTAAACTAATCATTGTGAAACAACACATAGGCAACAGTCAAGTAAACTAATCATTGTGAAACAACACATAGGCAACAGTCAAGTAAACTAATCATTGTGAAACAACACATGGGCAAAGCTGAATCTTCAGACAGTATCTAACAGAGCACACAACCAACACCGTGCAGTCGATTTTGAGTTTGTTACATGTGTCTGCTTCACAAGTTAAAACTGAAACATTACTAAAGGTTGGAAAACTTACCTGAGAAATAGTTAGAACTTTCCAAAGTATGAGAAGCCTCTAATGAGTTTCTATCAGCTTGTAGATAGTGAAACCTCTACTTAACTTGTAGATTGTGAAACCTCTACTCGGCTTGTTGTTATTGAAACCTCTACTCTGCTTGTAGATAGTAAAGCCTCTATTCAGCTTGTAGTTATTCAAACCTGTACTCTGCTTGTTGACAGTGAATCCTCTACTCAGCTTGTAGACAATGAAGCCTTTACTCAGCTTGTATATAATTAAACCTCTGCTTACACTGTAGATAGTGAAGCCACTATTCAGCTAGTAGACAATGAAGCCTTTACTCAGCTTGTAGATAGTGAACCATCTATTCAGTATGTAGGTAGTGAATCTTCTATTCAACTTGTAGATAATCTCTACTCAGCTTGTAGATAGTGAAAGCTCTACTCAGCTTACAGATAGTGAAACCTCTATTCAGCTTGTAGAGAGCGAAACCTCTACTCAGCTTGTAGATAGTGAAGCCTCTACTCAGCGAGTAGAGAATGAAGCCTCTTCCCAGATTGTAGATAGTGAAGTCTCTACTCAGCTTGAGAAAGTGAAACTTTTACTCAGTTTGTAGAGAGTGAAACCTCTACTCAGTTTGTAGATAGTGAAGCCTTTATTCAGATGTAGAGAATGAAGCCTCCACTCAGCTTGTAGATAGTGAAGCCTCTAATCCGCTTGTTAAGAATGAAACATCTAATCAACTTGTAGAGAGTGAAACCTCTACTCAGCTTTTAGATAATGAAACCTCTACTCAGTTCGTAGATGGTTAAGCCTCTGCTCAGCTTGTAGAGAGTGAAGTCTCAACAGAGCTCGTAGACAGTGAAGCCTCTACTTAGCTTGTAGATGGTGAAACCTCTACTCAGCTTGTAGATAATGAAGCTTCTATTCAGTTTGTAGAGAGTGAAGCCTCTACGTAACTTGTAGGTGGCGAAACCTTTACTCAGCTTGTAAATAACGAACCCTCTGCTCAGCGTGTAGACAATCTAGAATATGTAGTTTTAAGCAAAAATTTTTTCTTCTTCCACGGCCATGTGATTTTCTTATAGCCCTTGACAGAAACTGATTTCCTTTCAGACAATAATATTAAGATGAGTGAGAACAGCTCCTAGATTAGAAACCTTACTTCTCATAAAGAAGTAGTGAGTTGTTGCTTGCATCTCATGGCGCTCCATATCTATAATAAAAATGGGTATCTGAAACGCGCCTAACACGTGATCTAACAACGAGTTGATTTGAAGCTCCTATAACTTTTCTGGACCGAAGTTTAAAAAAGCAGCGCACTCCATCTTGAAGATAAAAGGAAAGTAATCTCGCCACAGGAAATAAAGAACATAAGAAACCATCTCTTGCAGCGTTGCAAGAAGATATAATTTTGTATACGTATATTTTAGCAATATTTCAAGCATTTATTTACTTCTGTTGAAAGTATACTGAAGAATGGCATGCAGACTTTCGCTTAAAATATGTTATTTAACGACTTTAACTGATCTCTGACCTAACGATCATTAAAGTCAGGCGAAATGAGCATTTCGCTCACTTAACGTCTCGAAACCTTGCTCAAGGACAGTGTCGAACTTATCGAAGGCCGTACCCACTAGACCAGTGGTTTTCAAACTGTGGTCCGCGACTCCGTTATCGATTTGGTATTAACTGCCATCTAGTGAATACAAAACAATTAAGGAGTTATGGTACCACAGGTATTACATATAGGATGGTGGTTCTTGAAACACAAAAGCTGGAAAAGTAGTCCTTGGGTATAAAAAATATTGGAAACCACTGCTGTATAGTACACAAAACGCCTTCAAAATCCATTACTTACGATATTACCGGGGTAATCCTTGTAATGACAAGTTGCAAACATTTTTTTAACGACTGTTGGTCATAAATACACCATAAGTGCATCTGTGATTTGTATGTAAATATCCCATGATTCATCGTTTATATTATATAAACATAATTATGCGTACATATTAACTTAGTTCACAGTGTTTTAACTCTAGAGTTCACGGTGTCTTAACTCTAGTACTGTAGCAAATTAACTTTTCTGACTTATCAGACAAAAAACCGTATATGCATTAATGAAACTTTAAAGGTCTCGGCTGATTCTTGTATACATGTGTGTGATTGTTGTTAGTCTTGCACATAAAACCCTAGAGTAGAATATGTCTGTCTGGTGAAAGGTTGAATTGTATGGGTTGGTTATTGTTATCCAATAAAACATTATGTTCAGAAAAAATTTGTTCAAATTTTGTCTTGTTTCAACTGTTCAAATTATTAATTTACAACAAACGTTTCTTGACTTACGACAGTGTTATATTCTAATGAACCCATCGTATAAAGCTGAAAATGCTCGTATGAATTGCACGTGACATATAAATGTGTAGACAAAGAAATAATTACTGCAGCCTAAACTATTCACAAGTACATAAACGGATACGAGTTCATCCTATCAATAAATGTACAGTACTGTATAGTGACCGACAAAACAAACAAGGCAGCTGAAATATGTACAATGAGGAAAAATTGGAAGAAGTGGAGCGTTTTGAATATCTTGGATCATTACTAACTAATAATGGAGATACAATGAGGGAAATTAAAAGGAGGACATCTATCGCTCTTCAAAAAAATAAAACAATTAAAACTGTGAAGAGGAACAGACAGAACTACAAATATAAGATAATGCATCTTTCCCATCGCAACATATGCCTGTGAGACCTGGGCATTTAACAAAACAGCAGAGAAACACAAAAATGACTTTGAATGTAAATGCTATAGGAGAGTTCTTCAAATATCACGGACACAAAAAAGAACATATATATCCATACTACAAGAGCTTAATATTGAAGAAGGTTGACTACTAAAGAGGGTTAAACAGAGAAAACTTAAATATTTTGGACACATTAAACGTCATGATAATTTAGAGAAGACAATCTTGGAAGGGTACATAAAGAGAAAAAGAAAGAGAGGAAGACCAAGGCGAAGATGGATGCAAGACATCGTTGATAATCTGCAAACGAATTTATCAGCAGCAGGCCATCTTGTTTACAACCGAGAGGCCTACAGGAGAGCTGTTGGAGAGGCAAAGTTCCGCAAGGGACACGCAAATGACTGACTGACTGTATAGTGGGGAGAAGGGGATTTTACAGTACATTTGACTTGATTACCCAAGGATGACCGCTGATGAACTCCCATCGCAGCACCGAAATGTCATAAATCGAACTGTCGTACGCCAAGGTGGATCTGTATATGCATATTTTACGCAGTTTCTAATGTGCCTTGAGAGAAATAATAATACTGACAGTTGCAGTTAAAAAAAAAAAACTAGTACAAGGGGGTACGACGTTCTACGGTGCAGTTTCACTATACCCAGCAAGATCAGATGAGAAAGGAAAAGACTATGGCAGAAATGTAATCAAGGTAAATATAACCAATATTTCGACCAAAAAAGCTTTACTCGAGAACAATGAAAACGTGAAAAGGGAAAAATCATGCCACGCATTTTGATTATTGCCTTTCTTCTTCTCAGAGCTTCTCATTATTGAAAAGTGAAAAGAAACAATTTCCTTTGATATTTTTTCAGTGACAAAACAGCCCATCTCCCGGGGCAAATTTATCCTGAACCGCTTTATGAGAAGCCCTGTGAAGACTTACATCATATTTCTAGCGTGGATGCTGTAGCGAAATTGATTGCGAATATCATAAAATCTCGAACCATGAAATTAAACCACCTTTTTTTTTTTTAAACTGTGAACAGAATGCAGATAAACAACTGTGTTCATGATGCAGCAATTTGGGGGGGGGGGGGGGGCAAGAAAGTGCATTCACTATACTTTTTCTGTACTTTATTCTCGTGAGCGTTCACAATTTATTTAAAATAAGGAACTTCTGGACATAAAAGAACACTGTTAATCCATGGACACAGCCGGTAGTCGAGCCCAGGCAGTGCTAAATTAAATACAATTAACAAAACTCTCCACGTGAAATCTTTGCATCGTTTCTTAATGAACGCTCCCTCCGTAATTCTCGCCCGCGTGGCTTCCCAGCAACACGTAGTATCATTAATTTAACTTTTCATTCGGAATCTATCATGCGATATTTACAGACTGTAAATAGAACATGGGAACAACATGTGCACTTTCCTAGACAATTAGTCCATACTGCTTTACAACAAAAGCCATAATAAGATGTGATATACAATTTTTTTTTCACGTTTTCATATAATTCACATACGAATGTTTCGGCTACTGCCTTCATCAGAAAGGAAATTATTAAACAAATAATAAACTTGTATTAACTTTTCCTTTTCCTCATTGTCGCCCAAGTCTTCTTCGACATCAGTACTGTTAATAGATTCTGGTACTGTAGAGTTAGACGGAACAAGTAGAGAAAGGAAGGGAAAGTTAAGAAACTTAGAAATAACGTTAGTGAAATAGTTGTGAGATCACTCCTTCCTCTCTACATCTGTATTTGTAAATCTGCATCCCATAGTTCCGTCTGCTCTCTTGCCTCGTCTTCTATTTCTTTGAAACTGTGAGCTGCTGTGTTTTTGCAGCCCATTCTGTGAACGTGCTTGGGCACACTATAGTATCAACTTGGGCACACTATAGTATCAGCTTGGGCACACTATAGTATCAGCTTGGGCACACTATAGTATCAGCTTGGGCACACTATAGTATCAACTTGGGCACACTATAGTATCAGCTTGGGCACACTATAGTATCAGCTTGGACACACTATCATATCAGCTTGAGCACACTATAGTATCAGCTTTGCCACACTATAGTATCAGTTTGGTCACACTATAGTATCAGCTTGGCCACACTACAGTATCAGTTTGGCCATACTATAGCAACAGCATGGCCACACTATAGTATCGGCCTTGGCACACTATCGATTCGGCTGGGGCGACACTATCGTATCAGCTTGGCCACACTATAGTATCGACTGGGGCACACCATCGTATCAGCTAGGGCACACTATAGTATCAGCTTGGCCACACTGTCATATCGGCTTGGGCAAACTGTCGTATCGGTTTGGGCACACTATAGCATCGGCTTGGCCCCACTATTATCGGCTTGATTACACTATATTATCGGTTAGGCCACACTATAGTACCAGCTTGGCCACACTATAGTATCAGCTTGGGGCACACTTTTGTATCGGCTTGACCACACTATAGTATCAGCTTGACCACACTATAGTATCAGCTTGACCACACTATAGTATCGGTTTGGCCACACTATAGTATCAGCTTGGGGCACATTTTTGTATCAGCTTGACCACACTATAGTATCAGCTTGAACACACTATAGTATCAGCTTGACCACATTATAGTATCGGTTTGACCACACTATAGTATCAGCTTGGCCACACTATAGTATCAGCTTGACCACACTATAGTATCGGTTTGGCCACACTATAGTATCAGCTTGACCACACTATAGTATCGGTTTGGCCACACTATAGTATCAGCTTGACCACACTATAGTATCAGCTTGACCATACTATAATATCGGTTTGGCCACACTATAGTATCAGCTTGACCACACTATAGTATCAGCTTGGCCACACTATAGTATCAGCTTGACCACACTATAGTATCGGCTTGACCATACTATAATATCGGTTTGGCCACACTATAGTATCAGCTTGACCACACTATAGTATCGGTTTGACCACACTATAGTATCAGCTTGGCGCACACTATAGTATCAGCTTGGCGCACACTATAGTATCAGCTTGGCGCACACTTTTGTATCAGCTTGACCACACTATAGTATTGGTTTGGCCACACTATAGTATCAGCTTGGCGCACACTATAGTATCAGCTTGGCGCACACTTTTGTATCAGCTTGACCACACTATAGTATTGGTTTGGCCACACTATAGTATCAGCTTGGCGCACACTTTTGTATCAGCTTGACCACACTATAGTATTGGTTTGGCCACACTATAGTATCAGCTTGGCGCACACTTTTGTATCAGCTTGACCACACTATAGTATTGGTTTGGCCACACTATAGTATCAGCTTGACCACACTATAGTATCGGTGTGGCCACACTATAGTATCAGCTTGACCACACTATAGTATCAGCTTGGGGCACACTTTTGTATCAGCTTGACCACACTATAGTTTCAGCTTGACCACACTATAGTATCGGTTTGGCCACACTATAGTATCAGCTTGACCACACTATAGTATCGGTTTGGCCACACTATAGTATCAGCCTGACCACACTATAGTATCAGCTTGGCTACACTATAGTATTGACTTGAGCACACTATCGTATCGTCTTGGTCACACTGCAGTATCGGCTTGGGCACACTATAGTATCGGCTTGGGCACACTATAGTATCGACTTGGGCACACTATAGTATCGACTTGAGCACACTATCGTATCGTCTTGGTCACACTGCAGTATCGGCTTGGGCACACTATAGTACCGGCTTTAAAGCAGGTTTTATCGGTTATCTTTGTCGGTCCGTGCCCCTGGGATCCGCTAAAAGCCAGGAGTGTGTGTGTGTGTGGGGGGGGGGGAGTTGGGTGCTTCTTTTAGTAGAATTCTCCGCCACGAGGACCATGACGATCCCTGCCCCATGAGAGTACCAGCGGAGAGTACTGAGAGTACCAGCGGAGAGGTTGGACAGAGTCTTGGTCTTAACGCTAACATGCTCGCTATAGGTCGCTGATTGCTAAATCGGACAGTGTCTTCACACCCTCCCTCCCCCCCCCCCCCAGATTCGGATAGTACCAGTTTTACCATTGTCATTATCAGTTATCTGATATATATATATTCTTTGATTAGACATTAGAAAATACGACACATAATCCTATTTTTTTCCGAGATCTTGATGACCTGTGCCGTATTGTTTCCTTGTAACCTGCTTTAATAAGAAGATGGCGGCCACAAGAGTTCGCTCTAAGGAATTCAAGTGAATTAAATCACAAGACCTTCATGTGAGCAAATTTCACGAAATAGCGCGCGTCCCTAGGGAGGAATTATTGTGTGGACTGAATTCGTGGTGCTGACAGATAGAAAGTATGTCACTTCCTTGTAGCGGCTGAAATGGACACAACAGAAGGAAATCTTCGCCCTTGTTTAGGATGAATTTAGTTTTATATTTTCCGTCATTAGTTTTCAAATGTCTAAATGTGTTATTTGTTTTATCTCCCCCATGTTACAGTTTATTCTTCAGCGCAAAGATAGTTTTAATTATCGATTTACCGAATTTGAAGCCGAATGACACATATTGGAATATTCGTATTCGATATATATACATATATATGTATATATATGTATGTATATATATACACATATATATATACATATATATGTGTGTGTATATATATATACTGTCCAAAAAAAAAAAGAAACGCATAACTACTGATGACCCAATTTTAGCCCATAACTTTGATATTCTATAGCTTTTTAGATTGAATGAATAAAATGTTCCAATTGCGCACAATAATGCTTAAGGGTTGAAACAGTCACTTGACAGTTTCTTGCATTTGTGTGACGAGAATTTGTTAGTCCCACGGGTTCTCAAGTTATTATGGTGTGTGGCCTCTGCTTGCATCGATCAGCGACTGGCATATCCTGGACATAGATGCGATCAGATGTCTGATGTGCACCTGGGGGATGGCTGCCCACTCTTCCTAGAGTGCCTGTCAAAGATCACGACGATTGGCTGGAGAAACGTTTCGGCGACAAACACGTCTTTGCAGCTCATCCCTTATGTGCTCGATCGGATTCATGTCTGGAGACAGGGATGGCCAGGGAAGGGTGAGAATGTTGTTTGGCAGTCAGGAACTGTGTGGTGAACCGTGCAGAATGGGGTCTGGCGTTGTCCTGTTGAAAGACAGAACTTTGCGCAGCCAAAAATGGAAGGACATTGAGTCGAATAATTTCACTGACGTATCGTTGCGCATTCAAGTCTCTTCAATCTGCACCAATGGACTCATTCCGTTGAAATTGATCATTCCCCATACCATTACACCTCCACCACCGTGCGGCGGAGCTTCATCAACGCAATTTTGGGCAAAACGATCATTTGGCCTACGGTAGACCCTTATCCGCATATCATGGCGGTGCAACAAGAAGATTCGTCACTAAACCAGACACGTCTCCACTGATTGTCAGTTGTCCAGGGCTGATGCTGGTAGGCCCAAACAAGTCGATTTGAGCGATGGCGTCTCGTTAAGACAGGACCTCGGTGAGGTCGTCGTGCCACCAGTCCAGCTTCATGCAGTCTATTCCAGACAGTTTGATCAGACGCACGACGTCCTGCATGCAATGACTGGGCACTTGAGGAAGCTGTTGTAAATATATTTCTGAGGTGATGAACCAGAATAAAGCGGTCATCAGCTGCTGTTGTCACCCAGGGTCGTCCACCGCGGTGCCGGTCTTCAGCTGAGCCAGTGGCTTGGAAACGGTGCCAAAGTCGACTGATGGTACTCTGCTGCAAGTTTAAATGCCTGGCAACCTGACTTTGACTTGCATGCGACCAATAGCAATGTTTCGTAAATTTTGCGATAGACGCGCCATAATTGTTTGCTTGAAAATTAACTGAATTTGTTTGTGTAACCTCATCCTTTTATATGGTTTCATTTGCGTGGGAAGTGAGTTGTGCTCACCACAAAAATCACGACTTTTCCATAAACGCAACGTGAGTTATGGTAAAAAAAAAAACGCGTGATTAGAAAAGGCAGTTACTGCGTTCTGACTATACACGAGAATAGAAAAATTCACGCTAAACCATGGACCTGATATCTTGGTGACAATTTTTGGTTTGGTATGAGATACACGGGAGAAAAATATTTGTTGTAACATATAAAAAATGACGCTTATATAAGCTATGCGTTTCTTTCCTTTTTTTTTTTACCAAAAAAGAAATGCAACAAATATGATGTTGCGATTTAAACTGAAGTTTACTGACCAGACAAGGGCAAATTGCTTGAAACGTTCACTTGGACATCAACTTCACGTGCTGACTTGAATTGTACTCAGCAGATGATTCATGAGCACAGAAAAGCTCATTCTTTCTGTTCCAGCGACACGATAGACGGAGAAGAGTTTACCATAGTCCATGAGCACTACTCCCAGAACTGCGTGGATGAGGCTCCTCCACATAGTGGTGGAGGTGTACTGGTGTGGGGGACGATCAACTTCATGGGAATAAGTGACCTGGTGCAAATTGAAGGACGCTTGAATGCTCAACAATACGTCGCTGAAATTCTTCGTCCTCACGTCCTTCAACTTCTGCTACATCAGGGTCGATTTTTCAGCAAGATAACGCTCGACCTCATGTGGCACAACTCACCATCCAGTTCCTCGCTGACAACAACGTCCAGACCATTCCGTGTCATAAGACATGAACCCAATAGAACACTTATGACAGAGAAGTCCGCCAGCGAGACGTGGCGCCAACCAATCTCCGACAGTTGTCTCCTGCACTGCGGGAAGACTGGGCAGCCATCCCACAACAACAGATCCATCGGCTAATCGGATCCATGTCAAGGAGATATCGTTCTCTGATACAGGCCAGAGGAGGCCATACACCTTACCGAAACGGAGGCCTCAGTCGCAAAGAATAAAAGTCCAAACCAAATTTAATGAACATCATTTCATTGTTAAAGTCTTAAAGTTTCTTCATGCCAAGACTGAAACATTAATTCCGTAGAATAAAATTTTGATACAAGTTTGAATTTTGTTGTCCATTACGACTACAGTAGTGTTGATTTGTTGTTGTTTTTTCTTGTTTTGAACAGTCTAGAAATATATAATAGACATGTCCTGGATTGTCCAGCGTTGACACTAAAGTAATATTTCATTGACATCATCCATATTTCTATGTTTAACTAGAAATCTGTGTTTTCTATGTGCTGTCTCTGCAAACTTCAAAAATAAAACTGCTGCCCGACTGCGTTTAGAAAATAAATCATTCTATAGTATCACACAAAAAAGAACAAATATATCTACACTACAAGAACTTAATATTGAAGAAGGCTGGCTAGTAAAGAGGATTAAACAGAGAAAACTTAAATATTTTGGACACATTAAACATCATGATAATTTAGAGAAGACCGTGTTGGAAGGATACATAATGGGAAAAAGAAAAAGAGGAAGACCAAAACGAAGATGGCTGCAAGACATCATTGACGATCTGCAAATGGATGCCGCAGCAGCAGGCCATCTTGCTCACAACCGAGAGGCCTACAGGAGTTCTGTTTGGGAGGCAAAGTTCCGCAAGGGACATGCAAATGAATGAATGAATGAATATCACTTCCATTTTCTTACGTCCAACGGCAGCATTGTTTTATTTAATCTAGTATTTGTATTCGGCTATTCACTAAGCCAGTTATTCGCATTGGGCAGAATACCCGAAACTCGATATGACTTACTAACAGACTATCGTGAAAATTCAGATTAAAAAGAGAGACTTGAACTACGTTGACAAACGTTTTACCAATAACCCTCTCACTTCTAATTTGTTCCTTCGGTATTTCCTACAGCAGAGCCAAATCAGTCACTCAAAGATAAGACACAGATAAATGGTCTATGGTCTGGGGTCATCATCACTGCACTGCGGACATGTCCATAGACGCTCAGATCCCCGCACTCCCCCCTTTCCAAAACAAAACAGCATATCCATCAGTGTCCTGCGGCTGGTAGTGCCCGTCCTGTGTTGGCCGTGCGTCCAGTGTGCCACTGGTTCCTGGCCGTGCGTCCAGTGTGCCAGTGGTTGTCCATCTGTGATGATGGCAGAGCCGGTTAACCTATCAGCTCTCGCATTTCCTTGGATGCCCGCGTGCACAGGGATGAAGGTGATTCTGTGAATCGTTCATTTCTGTAATGACTCACGCCACTGCCTACGTACAGAACCTGCTTCGATCTTCCGGATCATTCTCATTGAATCACATAGTATGCAGACACGGGCGTAGTCTCGTGACTCCAGCCAAAGATAATGGACCAAGGAACATCGGCATTACATGCAGAATGACCGCCTGTAACAAGAGAAAGGCACTCTTAATTTTAGGCTAAGAACAAAGAAGTGGAGAAGAGTTTAATACGATGTCCGATGCTGTGTTCTGTGACCCATAGCTGACTGCTAGCGTTAGGGTTGGCGAACCAAGACTTTGCCCTAACTTTCTGTTGGCGCCCCCAGCAACAGACCTAATCTAGTTAACGAGGCAATGATCACTGTAGGCCCCATGGCAGTGGAGTTTGTTAAAGAAGCATTGTACATCCACTGTTTTTTTTTACTTCCACTCAGGGACTTTTTAAAAAATAGCAGCTTCGTCCCGCTCTCAGTCTGACACGATGCTGTGCTTCATCATCTTCATCGCACTGGTTGCAAAGAACATCATGCTAGCAATTCCAGGGAGATAAAACGACGACAACAATCGGAGGCAATGCAGACCTCTCCATGCAGAGAATCAGAAATGACAGTGGAAAATATCCTACAAAAATCACACACTGAAAGAAGAGTCGAGTAAACAGCTGTGACTTTAGGCAGCGCTGGAGAAAGCAAGATTATTTTAGTTATCCTATTTCTACTCTGCTTACATCAGAAGTTATTGGTTCAAATATATAGTCACCCACGTGAAAATATTAATCAGAGAAAGGTTACCACAGAGTAAAATCCATGACTAACATTCACATAACTTTCTTGGATCATTGATACTGAGGAAATCGGCTCCATACATCTCCATGTACAGACTTGAGGGAAGTTCTTCAGTACCGCATATTCCCATATGTCAAGTCAGATATCTTTGAAGGAAACAGTAGTTCCATCTTAAGAGGGATGATTGATAAGTTTTTGGCACACGTTATAACGAATTATTTGATGACAACTTTTTGGGGTTATTTATCAACATAGTCCTCTTGCGAGTTTATGCACTTAGTTCAGCGATCCTGGAGCATACGGATCCCTTCTTTGTAAAAGTCAGCATCTTGTGAAAGTAGTCTACAGCATGAATCACGTCATCATCTGAAGCAAATTTGTGACCACTGAGCTCCTTTTTTAGTTTGGTAAACAGGTAATAGTCCGAAGGGGACAAATTTGGGGAATACGGAGGATGTTCAACAAGCTGGAAGCCGCATTCATGAACGACAGCCATTGCCACCGCCGACTTGTGGACTAGAGTATTGTCTTGATGAAAGATGACTCCTCTCGTCAATTTCCCTCGACACTTTTCCTTCAATTTGACCTGCAGTTGCTTCACAAGATTAGGGTAATAGGCTCCAGTGACCGTTCCGACCTTTTGAAGATAGTCTACCAATAGCACACCTTCTGAATCTCAACAGATGGGACTTTGCGTGCACAGAACCACCCTCTCATCCGTAATCACAAATTGCTGAAGAAACTTTTCAGGATCTGCAGAAAAATGGCAAAGATTGTCTCTTGACATGTTGAGACGTTGTCGTTTGTGATCAGCTCCAAGAAGTTTTGTGATCCATCAAGCAGAGACCTTTGTCATTTGAAGATCATTGTGAATAATGGCATGAACATGTTCCAATGTACCGCTCAGTTAGTCGCCGATCCTCCATTATCACGTCATGGATTCTGCCGGTGGTTACTGTTCTTGGTCTTCCTGGACGGGGATCATCTTCCAGACTCTCCCTTCCATGTTTGAACTGAGCTGCCCATTTCTTCACTGTGCTTTAGGAAGAGGCATTCTCCCCTAGTCTCTACCATATCCTCATGGATCTCCTTCGATGATAAGCCCTTCATGCAGATGTAGCGAATGACTGCTCTATGAGAAATGTTATCCATTTTCTCAATTTTGCCACCCCTTACCACTTCAGTAGCCTGTAAAAAAAAAAAAAAAATTGGTTGCAGTTAATTTCTTGAAACTTTGTGTTTAATCTTACACTAACCTGATCTACAAATCCACCTAATATCAACTGTGTATTTAAAGTAATTTTACCTTAGGCCGGAACTTATCAATCAACTCTCGTAGATTGTCGACAGCGCCAAATAGAGCTTGCCCTGGACTGATGTTTGTCATGGCCATGTTCGCCTTCTTTGATCCTCATATCTAGGGCAGTCCTGCAGGAGATGCTGGGCTTTTATTTTTCTAGTGCCACAAGTTCGCTTTCTGTTGTATTCATCTTCAGCTTGTAATACATGTGATTGTGATATCTCAGCCTGTTCTGTCCATCTTTAGCTTGCAATACATGTGATATCTCGGTCTGTTGTGTTCATCTTTAGCTTTTCAGTTTGTGATACATGTGATATCTCAGTCTGTTGTGTTCATTCTTCAGCTTGTAATACATGTGGTATCTCAGTCTGTTGTGTTCATCTTTAGCTTGTTAAACATATATCTCAGTCTGTTGTGTTCATCTTCAGCTTGTTAAACGTGTTATCTCAGTCTGTTGTGTTCATCATCAGCTTATTAAACATGTGATATCTCAGTCTGTTGTGTTCATCTTTAGCTTGTTAAACATGTGTTATCTCAGTCTGCTCTGTTCATCATCAGCTTGTTAAACATGTGATATCTCGGTCTGTTGTATTCATCTTTAGCTTGTTAAACATGTGTTATCTGTCTGTTCTGTTCATCATCAGCTTGTTAAACATGTGATATCTCGGTCGGTTGTGTTCATCTTTAGCTTGTTAAACATGCAATATCTCAGTCTGTTTGTTTTATCTTTATCTTGTTAAACATGTGATATCTTGGTCTGTTGTGTTCATCTTTAACTTGTTAAATATGTGATATCTAAGATTGTTGTGTTTATGTTAAGCTCGTAATACATGTGGTATCTCAGTCTACTGTGTTAATCTTTAGCTTGTTAAACATGTGATATCTCAGTCTGTTAAGTCTTATCTTCAACTTGTTATATACATGATACCCCATGACCCATTTTATCTCAGTCCGCTGTTGCCAGTAGAGAAACTAAAGCAAACCCCTTCAAATATGACAGCCAAATCTTCTCCCTTCTAACTTCATGCTAGGAACACAAATCACAGAAAGGTACAAACCGAAGCTGGGGAGAGAACACAGGGATGGGAATGGTGACTGCAGAGTGAGCAGATAATCCATCTGGGAAATTAAAACCGCCAGAAGAGGTCACACAGAAACAGAGATCTTGTAAACAAAGCCATAAAGAACTTTTATTGCACACAGTGCACAGTAATAAAAGCTGTATTTTTGTAGTGATCGAATTTCTCTGATTATATACATAGCTCTACAAACATTCTGCATGTCACAAGATGAGACACACACAAAAGGCTTAGCAATGCATTCTTTGTTTTTTTTTTCTGGGATAGGTAAGGTAAGGTAATCCTGTCATGCCTGAGAGGCACTTAGGGATATGGTGTTAGTGCCCATATTTTCCTTGACCTGTCAGCACACTAGAGGGTGATATAGTCAGTATCATGCCTGGCTGCCTTTCCTTCAACAATTCCAGAAGAAGTCAGGTACCCATTTCTACAGCTGGGTGACTGGGGTGCCTCCAGCCGGATTCGAACCCCCGACCTTCACCATGAGAGACCAGTGCACTAACCACTTCACCACTCAGACACCCTGAGGATACTTCCTGGCCAAATGGTTAGTCACTGTCCTCTCATGACTAGATGGCTGCTTCTCCATGCTAATGTCCTGGGTTTGGTTCCCAGTCATGCTCTTACTAAGTCATTTCTAAGTGCTTTACCATTTTCAAGACCAATCTTACCAAGTTAACTCTCTCACACTACAAAATACAAAGAAGAAACTGCCAAGTACAAACACACTAATCATATAAGCAGTGTTGTCTTTGTTGAAATGTCCACATTTTAAATAAAGATAAACATATATTTCTAAAACTATATTACATCTCAAATTAAATGCACAATCTGATGAAGTTACTTTCCGCAGATTTACAACAGTAATTGTGGTGTATATCTGATTGGATCGACAGACAGGCAGGCAGGCAGACAGACAGAAGTGAACTTTGTTTTCAAAGGGTGAAGAATTAGCATGCAGGCCCATCTGACATTCAATACTTCATCATACAACTGTCACTCAATTCTCAAACGCTCAATTCAATATATGCAGTAATAAGGACACAGACAATATGAGAAAAATTCCAATAAATAGACAATAAATAGACAGAGAAGGAGAGACATGAAAACACACGCAAATAAACATGCACACAAAATACTATGCCAATTATTTTCAAAATCAGCATGTTCCTATTGAGGAAACCACATTCTGACCAGCACAACCCATCAGCCAATGGCTAGACATCCTAAACCAATCAGCCAATGACTAGACATCCTAAACCAATCAGCCAATGGCTAGACATCCTAAACCCATCAGCCAATGGCTAGACATCCTAAACCCATCAGCCAATGGCTAGACGTCCTAAACCCATCAGCCAATGACTAGACGTCCTAAACCCATCAGCCAATGGCTAGACGTCCTAAACCCATCACCCAATGGCTAGACGTCCTAAACCCATCAGCCAATGACTAGACGTCCTAAACCCATCAGCCAATGACTAAACATCCTAAACCCATCAGCCAATGACTAGACGTCCTAAACCCATCAGCCAATGACTAGACGTCCTACCTATTGCATCATGAAAACACTACCATCTTCAGACTATGCTCACAGGATACTGCCGACTGTGAGCATTCTTGTATCCTCTCAGCTTGTCACACATCCCCAGCTGAACATCCAAGGCAAAGTTTTCACACTCTACAGCACATTCTGCAGTTCAGCTCCCTCTACCAAGAAGCTCAAATCCAGCTCTAGCCATAGGAGGCCATGATGGGAAGATAAAATCTGGGGCCAAAAGCACCAACTCTGAAAGCTGACATACATTATTCATACAACAAATACAGATGTCTGAAGCTAGAATTATAGAATGCAGAAGTCCTTGTCAGGTTTTTATATCTTAAAAATTCTTCACAAAGATGCCTGTAGATTAAACAAAACAAGTTTCCTTTTTATAAAGTGTGACACAGCACAGAATTAAAATGACAAGAGCAATACTGAAGCTAAAAAAAAAGTCAACTGAAAATAAGGATATTAAAAAAAAATGTTACATGTTGTACAGCCAAGAAACATTGTTACATGTACAGCCAAGAAACATTTCCACTAAATCAGATGAATATACCAAGAAAGTGATGAACAGGGAATAAACAAACACAGCATGAACAAAAACAACCTGAGCTTTTCTTTTTCTGTGACTTACAAAATAAATGTCCTCTGTTTAAGCTTAACTACCACCATGTTCCACAAATCTGTCAATGCCAAAGTAAAGTCTCTAGCTGACAGAAAAAAAAACAAACATTTATTATAAACACAGCCACCAAGTTTTTACTGAACAATGACTTGAGGCTTATACTCAGCTTAAGAGCAAAACTACATTGATACTGTTATGTTATGGTAGGAATTGAGTAAATTCTGCCTTTTAAATGGCTTCTTAAAAACATTACAAAGAAAATTACTGACGCACATGGTTATGTCCCATGTTCTTGCTGTCCTATCTCCCTGGAAAGACAAGCTGGTGTTCTATCTCTCTGGAACCACAAGATGGTGTTCTATCTCCCCAGAACCACAAGCTAGTGTTATATCTCCCTGGAACCACAAGCTAGTGTTATATCTCCCTGGAACCACGAGCTGGTGTTACATCTCTCTATGGAACCACAAGCTGGTGTTCTATCTCCCTAGAACCACAAGCTGGTGTTCTATCTCCCTAGAACCACAAGCTAGTGTTCTATCTCTCTGGAACCACAAGCTGGTGTTCTATCTCTCTGGAACCACAAGCTGGTGTTACATCTCTCTGGAACCACAAGCTGGTGTTCTATCTCTCTGGAACCACAAGCTGGTGTTCTATCTCTCTGGAACCACAAGCTAGTGTTATATCTCCCTGGAACCACAAGCTAGTGTTCTATCTCTCTGGAACCACAAGCTAGTGTTCTATCTCTCTGGAACCACAAGCTGGTGTTCTATCTCTCTGGAACCACAAGCTAGTGTTCTATCTCTCTGGAACCACAAGCTAGTGTTCTATCTCTCTGGAACCACAAGCTAGTGTTCTATCTCTCTGGAACCACAAGCTAGTGTTCTATCTCTCTGGAACCACAAGCTAGTGTTCTATCTCTCTGGAACCACAAGCTAGTGTTCTATCTCTCTGGAACCACAAGCTAGTGTTCTATCTCTCTGGAACCACAAGCTAGTGTTCTATCTCTCTGGAACCACAAGCTAGTGTTCTATACAGTCAATGTACCAAAGGTCTTGAGGCACAGTATTGTGTCAGCTTGGGACTGGGTTAAGGCAGCTATTTTTCAGTCCTTGGATGGAGCTTTTAAAAAAGCTAAAGGTGAGCAGTAATTCTTTAGTAGACCCCACTTCCACACTGGGCTCCCTGCACCATCAGCCAGGCTAGACCTACTACAACGGAGAGGTGGGACAGGCCTTGGTCAGATATGGTTCACCAACCCTGACACTAGCATGTCAGTTATGGGTCACTGTCTACCAAATTGGACAGCATCTTCAGAAAAATCTTATTATGTTCCACAGTTAGGAGTTTGTAATTTTAAACTGTCACATAAGCTAAAAACTGGCTGGATGTTATTTCCCCAGCAAAACATGGTCACTGTATTGCTTGATTATAAAAAATGTTCTAGTGGTCTTAGGTATTATGTGGCAGTATTCTAGACAATTCCATAATCAACACTTGTGATTTCTAAAAAAAAAAAAAAACTATACATCACTTCTGAACAATCTAAACATTACCCGTACTTGTAATACAATAAATGTAAATGCAAGCTGGTTGACTGGATGTGCTCTTTGTAATTTCAAACCTGAGTTATTTGACAGCAGATGCAAGGAGTGAACACAATTCACTATGATTGAGAACTGCAGACTTTCTGCTAACTCCCAGAAAAGATCAAAGAAGCAAGCTCCACTATCATAAGTTTCCACTGTAGCTCAGACTAAAGCACAAACAACAGTGTCTGGAAACACTGTTGGGTGGGGTCAGGACTGGGTATTGGTCCATCATGATCTGTCAACCCTGACAAATACTCTCTGTA
This sequence comes from Achatina immaculata, assembly GCA_009760885.1. NCBI lineage: Eukaryota > Metazoa > Mollusca > Gastropoda > Stylommatophora > Achatinidae > Lissachatina > Lissachatina immaculata. Next base: position 7,364,301 of record CM019718.1, read on the forward strand.
ACATATCCATCTCTACACCATACACCATCACCTCGCCCAAAAAGAAAAAAAAAACAACTCCTCAGCTATAACCAAGTACCACCATCATCATCATCATTGCCTTTCACTCTCTTGGTAGCATAAACCACAGATTTGTTCTCTGCTTCCTTCTATGTGTATCCCTTGTCTCTGAGCACTGTTATAATTTATAATTTCCCTTCTCCAAGTATTTCTAGATCTTAATCTCTATTTCCTGAGGATTCCACATCAGTGCCTGTCTTGTTATGCTGGTGATGAGTTTCCAGACATACAGCTACATAATTTACTCTTGAATAATGTATAAACACTCATTCTCTATAGCTTCTGAAAACTGCAGTGCTTTATGTAGCATTTTGATTAATTCATTCAGTTTCAGAAAAGCACAATACATAAGATGGAAAAGCGTTACCAATGGTGATCTTTATACGACAAGACTGCTTCACAGTTTGATCTATGTTTCAGTGTGAACAAGTGTAATGATAAGGAAATGAACAAGAGTAATGATAAGGAGTTGAAAATGTGTAACGATAATGAGCTAAGAAATCTGGAGTGGTCGTGAGGAAATAAGTGAGCATATGATAATAACAAGTAAGTAAACGAACAAGTGCAATAATAAAGCATGAAGTGAACAGATCATGTGACAACAAAGGAGCAAAAATGCTATTATAAATCATGGCACCACATGGTATACAATTATAATTGTGATTTTCACCACAATATGGTACTACACTAGCACTGTCATTCACAATATATGGTACAACAGTCTTCCTCAATCTCCCTGTTCAAGACTGTCTGTTCTAGTTTTCTTTACTCCCTCCTCTGTCATATTTTTTTCAGAACATTACAGATGCTTTTTGTTGGATGTACTGGTTGGCAGTTGGCCTCCCAGCTGTCATACAGCAGAACTCATTCCACAGTCCTGCATAAGCAAGTGTGATGCCCAATATTCAAATTTTCAATAAATTACAGATCAAGGTTATACACTAAAAGAGAAGATAAAATATTTTGTGAAAGTAATATATAAAGATCCATCTAAGGTGTCTTTAACTCATATAAGGAGTTCTGCATAAGGGAATCCAAGTTATCAAACAAGCTGCTGTCCAGAAAAGCTGAGGAGTTGGCAGGGCCATGCCAGATCTCTGGAGGCAGATGTACCCCATGTGTAGGGGTGGAGGCTGAAAAGACAGGCTGCTGACCCAATGGTGGGGTTCTTGTTGGAGGAAAGAAGTGACCGAAGGCACAGCTGGGTGGTGTAAGCATTAGATTTTCACTGGGGCTTGAACTAGGCAGCAAAGGAGGGCTTGAGCCAAAAAAGTGATCTCCTGTTTGATAAAAATGTGGGTCAGCAGTCATATGACTTCGGGAAGGTGTAAATGCACCAGACTGAAGTAAAGCTGAAGAAGATAATGGCGATGAAGGTGTAACTTCTCGTATATTCTTAACCTCACGTGGGATTGAATTACAGCTTTCCAAAGGCGGTACAGTCACAGAAGTTGAAGAGTGGATGCCTTGATTCGAGTCTGAATGTGGTGTAAGAAGCAGTGATGGAGACAGAGCAGGCACAGCTGCATCATTTGCTGGGCTGAGGGGTTCAGCTATGGCACTGTCAACACACAGGTTCATGAGCGATGAGCTGGATACATCTGACAAGAACTGTGCAAAGTCCAAAGGTGTGTGGTTGATGGAGTTTGGACTTGATGTTGTGTTTCTAGTTCCAGATGTTTCAATATTGCCTGTCCCACTGGGTGGCGTAACAAATGTGCATTTTTTCACCACTGGGTTATCTGAGAACTTTCCACTGATGCCTGCTTGTCTGTCATCTTTCACATCACTGGCTGTACTTGTATCAGGTGACATTTTATTTCTGTCATGGGAGACATCAGTTGTCAATGGGACATGCACCTGCTTCCGCCTAGATTTTGTGCGGTAAAACCTAGCCTGACTATGCAGGCCCTGGCTGGTGGACTGCAGTGAAGGAGAACCTGGGGTAGATGAGGGAAGTGGGAGTGAGGACTCTGTTGAGATCAAAGATGAAGAAGTTTTGGTAGTCTGCCTCTGAGGTGACTGTGACAAACCATGAAAGACTATTGCACTGGCTGAAAGGGTTTTGGAGAATCTGCCCCTGGCCGTCTGATAAACCTTATTCTGTTCTTCTCGTGGCTGCCACATCTGGGCACATGAGGAGGTTGTTCCTGGTTTCAGATCAGAGATGCCGTCTCCATGGACAATCCATTCCGTATCACTGTTTACATTCTGGAAGATGCTCGGCTTACCAGGCAGCAAATCCACACTTTTAACACTTTCACACTTGCTTTTAAGGCTTCCATCTCTGCTCGTCAGGTCATCAGTTCTGTTGCTGAGACTTCCACGTCTTCCCCTGCAGTGTCTTATGTTGTTTCTGAGTTTGCTTTTTCTGTTATCCACAATTCCACTGCTTTTCTCTTGCCAACTTCTGAGGCTGAGCTGCTGCTTGCAGGCTGCAGCAGGGTGATTTCTGGCTAAATTTTCATTAGTTTCTGGGGAACTTTCAGGGTTAACCAGCTGATCATCTTTCAGATAACATGAACTTCTGCCCTGCTGTGAACAGTCTTCAGACTTTCTCCCTTGGTTCCCTGAGACTGAAGAGTTCTTTAATGACACCACAGAAGAGCCAGATGTCAGCCCTTTGTCTGTACACAGAAGAAGCCGAGTGCTACTTCCAGGAGGAGCAGAAACTTCAAAGGAAGCTTGGTCCCAAGCTTGTTGTATCAGATTCTTAGTGGCAGCAGACTCAGGTCTGAAGTCCACTGACCTTTCTGGGGGGCAGACAATTCCTGGTGATAAGTCCACCACCAACTTCTTATCCTTATCATGATCCACCAGGCTCACTGTTCTCACTGTGTCTTCAGGCTTCTTTTCTTCTTGTGAACAAGTTTCAATGTGCGTTACAGAAGCTATTCTGTTGTTGCACTGTCTGTTCCCTTTGCAGTATGGCATAATATAAGCATTTCTACTTCCAGTGTCAAAGGATTTTGATCTCTGTATTCTGTCAACAGTTTTACAAATACTTCTAGACTTCAGAGGGAGGGCTGAATTAGTTTTGATAATTTTACTACCAGAAGCACAACTAGAGCTGGGCTTTGTGATCACATGAGAAAGATCTTCACTAAGAGGATGAGAAAGACCTTCACTAAGATGATTCATCTGATCTTTTTTCTTGAGGTGGAAAACAATTTTCTTCTCATTAGTCTGACTAACCTGATGGATCTCAATGCCCACTGGCTTCACATTACAATCTTGTTCATGAAATCTATAAGGAAGCACTGCTTTCTGAACACCTGTCACGAAACTTGATACAGCAGGATTAACATTTCTGTAGTTTTGTAGAATATTTGAAACCTGGTTACTTTCATGTTGTTTTTCTGCAGAATAATCATCTGTTATGTTCTTGTCGCTGACTAAAGCTAGTGGGTTTCCAGCTGTTAGCATGGTTTCTTGTGGGTTACACACTGTCTGCTGAAGATTGGGCAATATCCGCTTAGGACTAGATGATGGCACAGAAGCTGATAACAGCAGTTCCTGAACGCTGCCCTCTCCCGAATGATGTGTCTGATGCAGCTGCTGTTTAGGGTGCACTGGCTGTACTTGCACTGGCTGCTGAAACTGATGAAACACGTGAAGCACCTGATGCTGCATATCCAGAGTCTGTGTGCCTTGTTGAAACCCAGCCAATGGCAGTGGCACTAAAGCATAAGGAACTGACTTTGGAAGAATGGGCATAGGGCCTGCAAAAACCAAAGATTTAAATTTCCTTAAACATTATTTCAAATGGTTCAAGAGACGAAAAGACAAGTATGTAGCCATGTCTTGTTTGTGAGGTGTACAAAACTTAAAGATATTTTTTTGTCTTCTTCTGAGCATAAAGTAAAGACAGCCCTTTCATGTCACAGAGACACCTATAAGACAAGGTGCTAGGTTTCATATTTGCTTTGGTACAAAAAAAAAAAAAAAAAAGGATGATGTGGTCAGCAGCATGCCTGACCGTCTTTACTTTTCCAGCTCAAGAGAAAACAACCATACTCACATCTACAGCTGCAGGAGTGAGATGCCTTCTGTCAGAATTGATTAAATGACCGCTCCACTACTCATGTTCCTACTTTATCACAAGTCAGAAAATGGAACAATCTAACAAATTAGGGACGTCAGTGAAGCAAGTGCCAACCAACAATTTAATACTGTCAGGTATATTCCAATACAACTCTGTTTCTCTGACAAACATGCTTGAATAACATGGGGAAACAAAGTTTCCAAACTAAAACAAATGCTTCTGAATGAATGAGAACTTAAAAATTGGAATCGTCTTTTTCTTGTAAAATGTAGTATTTTCTTCTACATCACTGCCTTAATCCAAAAACTATATTCTTCATGTTCTGACTAAGAATACATATTCTGACTGCTGCATTGTTTTCTTAAGAGCATAGTTTGTTTTTTTTTTCTAAATATGAGATCAAGTTTATGTGAAAACCCAAACCCATTTTTTTCCCTTAATACACTGACAGCAATGTGCACAGCAAAACTTAGTGTGCCTTGCCTTGTAGACATGTTCCGCTTTTAGGAGTCTTCCCACCACAAATACAGGACCTACAACTAGACTGACTGATGATGCACGACAGACTGGTCTTGAGCTCTCTGTTTTTACTTTTAAAAGAGAGAAACACACAAGCAAAATGGAAAGTTCACAAGAGAATGACTAGGAACTGAACCTTGGACACTAGTAGAATGAGCAATCACCTAGCCATGAGAGAACCACCCGGTCGCCAAGGGACCCTTGTGAAATTTTTCTCTCCCCCTTACATTTTTGTGCTTTTTCACATGTTTCTTAGGTTTAAACCTATCTACTTTACTCTCACATTCTGCTAAGCACAAGCCTCATTTGTTTCCAGAAATTGATTGCTAACGGTTTGCAAGAAGCCTGCTTGGTATCGGCTGTGACAGTTCTGCATTCAACACTGACACTTGATCTCTGCCTGTATTAACTCTTCCCGTGCCTTTGGTCATTGTATCGACCCGTCCAGTTTCCCGATGCTTACCAATGGTCGATCTGGTGATCATTGGTTTGTTTCAATAAAACAACCGGTGTAACATTTAGATTGTACATATTTTGTCTGCGATTCCGGTGACACTTCAAAATGGCGAAAGAGTGCCTAGTTACAAGCGATGTCGAGTGAGAAAAAGGACGAGAAAACATGGAAATTTTTCAAATTTTGACGATGCAGATAGGGGTATGGACATGGCCTGTGACCACCCTGCTGCTCTTGAATGCATCCCAAGTAGATTTAGACATATTTAGATGATGGGAGAAGTAGTTAGGAGGTTATTTCAGACATTAATTTAGCGAGAATGCAACATAGAATCAGAATATGAGATCGACAAGTAGATCTAGACATCTCAGATGGTAAGTAGTGCATATCCAGACCTAGCTGATGGTGAGCTGGGCACAATCAGTGTCTAAAAACATGACATTACTTCTTTTTTCCTAAAAAAACTCTGCATTTATGAAATTTTCATACATTTAGTTATACTTTGAAATATAATAAGTACACGGAGGTACATGTAAATACTGTTTTCCATTCCATTTTACAACTATACCAACATATCAAGACCCGCGCTTTTACTCTGGCACGTAACTGAACATCCACTTTTCTTACTGTGGCACGGGAAGAGTTAAGAGGGGAAAAAAATGTGCTTACCTGGTCTAAGAGACTTGAGGCGAGTTGCAGCTGGTATTTTAGGCCCAACAGGGCGCCTGATTACTGGAATAATAGACATCAGTCAATACACAATTTGAAAAACAAAAATATTCCTCTACAGAACAACAGAGGAAAAATACACATCTGTGGTAGGAGTGACATTTGCTAAACATCAACATTACAATATATTTTATAAATCTATGTATGCAAAAACACAAGTAGTATTTACTGAATAACTCAGCAAGGATATCAGCAATCTTTCAATCCTGATATCTGATCTATTCATGCAACCACAAGTTAACTCTGTCAATCACTTCTCACCAAAAGGCTTATACAAACTCTCAGAAAGACACATTTTTTTGGTTGCCTAGCAATCCTTCATTTGTGTCTTGTCCTGTCTGATGCAGGATGCCCTCCTTCTGTCCCTTATCTGATGCAAGATGTTCTTTTGTTCTCTATCTAACATTGGATGTCCTCCTTTTGTCCTTTATCCAATGACAGATGCCCTCCTTCTGTCCCCTATCTGATGCAGGATGTCCTTTTGTCCTCTATTCAATTCTGGATGTCCTCTGTCTTGTATATGATGTAGGATGTTCCCCCAGTTCTCTAATGCAGAAAGTCCTCCTCCTGTCCCCATCTGATGCAGGATGTCCTAGTCCTCTGCCTGATGTAAGATCTCCTTCTGTCCTCTGGTGCAAGAGTTTCTCTTCACTTTTTTCCTGAACAGAAGTTTCAGGTTGCACTGCAACAATCTACAGTACTGTTTACAACAAACAAATTGGGCTTGTTTCCCCATGGTCCTTACAGCATCTTTCAGGAAAAGGAGTGAAACCTCATAATCTGGGATTAGAGAAATCAAAAGACAGGATCTTTGAACTGCAGCTGCAAGTGCTTGGCTGCCTGTTTGACAGCATTTTTGAATGCCAGCTCTTTTTGCACACAACAGATACGGCTTAGACTGCAAGGCCTACTCCATCTGAGCAGAGTGTAAATGACTGAAACAGGCCTACTCCATCTGAGCAGAGTGTAAATGACTGAAATAGGCCTACTCCATCTGAGCAGAGTGTAAATGACTGAAATAGGCCTACTCCATCTAAGCAGAGTGTAAATGACTGAAATAGGCCTACTCCATCTGAGCAGAGTGTAAATGACTGAAACAGGCCTACTCCATCTGAGCAGAGTGTAAATGACTGAAATAGGCCTACTCCATCTGAGCAGAGTGTAAATGACTGAAATGCATACATATACAGACTGAAAAGTAACTCAAAAGAGCCCATCCAGCCACTCATGGCTGCTTTTGGTTTGGAGAGTTTGAAACTCCCATCTATTTATGGCTGGATGTTTTGTTTCATTGAGAAACTCAATGTACATTTTTATTTAACCAGTTAATGCGCATGTCTAACAAAGCTTAAACTTCTTCCTGCAGCATGCATCAGTGGCCATTGTGAAGTTTAGCATTTCTTTTGTATTTTATTTTGTATTTTTTAGACAGGCAGGCAAAATGGACAGGCCCACCGACTCCACAAATCTTACTGTATAGGCTTCTGGTAGTGGTAGACCTATTAGATGGACTGCAGACAAAAAATCCCCAAATATTGTTGCAAAAAATGATTCTGTGGGATTATATATTTCACACTGGATTTATGTCAAAGTGATGGTAACCAGAATATAATTTTATTTCTCAGTCAACAAAAATTTTTTCAGTGCTCAAAAGCGTTTCCATCTTTTCACACCAGTTTTTTTTTAATGACAAATAACTTCATTTATGGAATCATCACTTATTTCCACTTATTTTGATATACGAGGGGAGACTGATAAGGCATTTGTAGATCAGGTTAATGTAAAATTAAACACAAAGTTTCAAGAAATTAACTGCAACCAATTTTTTCTTTACAGGCTACTGAAGTGGTAAGGGGTGAAGAAATTGAAAAAATGGATAAAATTTCTCACTGAGCCAGTCATTCGCTAACTCTGCATCAAGGGCTTATCACTGAAGAAGATACATGAGAATATGGTGGACACTAGGGGAGAGTGCCCCTTCTTACAGCACAGTGAAGAAATGGGCAGCTCAGTTCAAACAAGGAAAAGAGAGTCTGGAAGATGATCCCTGTCCAGGGAGACCAAGAACAGTAACCACCAATGAAACCACAAGCAAAATCTATGACATGATAATGGAGGATCAACAACTAACTGAGTGGTACATTGCTACTGAGTTAGTCATCTCCCAGGAATGTGTTCATGCCATTATCCACAATGATCTTCAAATGACAAAAGTCTCTGCTTTATGGGTCCGAAACTTATTGGAGCTAATCAAAAATGGCAGCGTCTCAACATATCAAGAGGCAATCTTGGCCATTTTTCTGCAGATCCTGAAGTTTCTTCAACAATTTGTGACTATGGATGGGTGGTTCTGTGTGTAGGCAAAGTGATGGTTTCCATCTTTTGGGATTCACAATGTGTGCTATTGGCAGATTATCTTCACAAGGGCAGAATGGTCGCCGGGGCCTATTATGCTAATCTTGCGAAGCAACTGCGGGTCAAACTGAAGGAAAAGTTGTCGAGGGAAATTGCTTTCAGCAAGACAATGCTCCAGTTCATAAGTCGGCAGTGACAATGGCTGCCATTCATAAATGCAGCTTCCAGTTTGTTGAACATCCTCCTTATTCCCCAGATTTGGCCCCTTCGGACTATTACCTGTTTATAATAACCCCAAAAAGTTGTCCACAATAATCTGTTGTACCTTATGCCGTGAACTTATCAATCACCCCTTGTATATTACACATACAATAATCCATTGTACCTTATGCCAAGAACTTATCAATCACCCCTCGTATGATACACATATGTGGAATATAGAATTAGTTTGTTATAATGACTTTTAGAAAGAGATCCCAAAAATACTACAACACCTGCTCAAAAAAGTAACATTTGCGTCAGCATGGATGTAATATTCGCGTTTTTTTTCTCAGTCTCGAGTGAGTTAAAGCATTAACTTTATTTCGAAAAACTGTGATTTTCAGCAAATTCTATGCATCTGCACTGGCTCTGAAGATGTAAGCACAAGAACTATGACAAAGAAAATGATGGCATTACAATATAGGGTAGTGAATCACCTCTTCTAAGCATGCGTGAGCAATTTAACAGGTGGTTCTTGAACTACTCCAAATATGGTTCTAATGGGATATCCTTTCGAGATATATCAGTTAAAAACTACCCACTCACCGAGACATCAAAAAGTTACTCATGTGACTCTTACATAATCACTTAGGACAGGGACTTTCCATGATTACAGACCCCCAATGGATTGCCCAGGGTGTCCCTATACCTTCTTTGCCAGACTGTCAAAATCATCATCATCACCTGTTGTATTAAATACCAGTATGACATCAAAAGATGTCAACAGCTTGGTTCACTTACAGACAGCTAGGCACAGAAGAAAATTCTAGCCTAAACATTTTAAGAGACAGGAACTATTCTGTGACCAGGTCCTATGCCCCCATATTTAGCTCCCCTACCCCAAGTGGTGTGGTTACATACCCCTGGTTATAACCCTGATTTAGAATATTTCTTCATGCAAAAAAAATATATATATGCATATTAGCAATCACCTGGTGGTTTTGGTAACCTGTGCAAATACTTTTTAGCATCATCAACCATCTTCCACTTTCCTCCATGTTTTTTCCCATCCACTTTTGTAAAGTCAGGTTGAAGGGAGAGATTGCAGCGAACAGAACTCTGAGTAAAGAAGAGTTTGTAAAAAAAAATTTTTATCTCACACATTAGTAAAAATTAAAAGAAAAAAAAAAGTTTAACAAGAAACATAGATTCTATCAAAACAATCTGTACGTATTTTTCTTTTGATATTCTTCCTCTGTCTCCCCTGAACTTGTGAGCACGATGTTCTTTGTCAATGCAGTGAAAATGTTGAGGCACAGCATCACGTTGTATTGGGAGCAGGTTATGGTAGGTATTTTTTGTGGCCCCCCCCCCTGAACAGAGCAAAAAAAAGCAGTGGAGTGTTGCACCAACATCAGGACTACGACGATACCTGCCCCACTAGCCAGGCTATGCCCTGTTTTGGTTGGCTCAGCTCACCAACCCTGATGCTAGCATGTCAACTATGGATTGCTGACTGCTAAACTGAACAGCACCTTCATACCCTCAACAAGAACAAACACCACAATGTGCAGGAAATCTCTAGAAGACTGTCATTATGAACTTCTGGTATATCTGTAGAATATCTTCTGTCTTTTCTTACAATACTTTTCCAGGCTTTGAAGAGCTATTTCAGAATCCATGTGTGCTGACAAATTATCCATTATGGTATTTTCTAAACTCAACAGCTAGAATATAGATGACCCCTAACCACATCCAAAGACAAGGGTTATATACCAACAAAACACTATTCACACTCAAAAACATGAATATAAACCAACAAAACACCATTAATCCACATCCAAAAACAATGATATAAACCAATACAACACTGTTTAACCAAGTTCAGCAAAAACAGAAAAACATGAACAAACAAGCCATCATCTATTCACACTAAGGGAAAAAAAAAAAAAAGCAAGATGGATGCACAGTTTGTAAACTGTGAAAGATAGCATTTTAAAACTTTTTTACACAGTATCTTTGCTGGTTGACCGTCCATCCGGAGCTCTTCATAAAGAAACCATAGAAACAAAGATGTCATGTACATATTTGCCTGAATGAACTCACCTTCCAGCTCTGCTTAGCTGCATGCTTAAAGTAAGGAAAATGGTCTTCTATCCAGGTCAGAATTTCTCTCAGGGTCATCTGTCCATCTTCAGACTGTTTCAAGGCCATTTTGATGAGGTCCATGTATGAATAAACTGGGCGCTCAAACTGTGACTTTTCAGGAACAAAATGTTAATGACAGGAAATTTTTTTATAAGTTAACCCACCATATTTTTCTTATGAATGACTTTTTAAGAAGTGTTTATAAAAAGACAAATCTTAATCTCTCTTTAATCCTCTTTACTAGCCAGCCTTCTTCAATATTAAGTTCTTGTAGTATGAATATATTTTTTCTTGTTTGTGTCCATGATATCTGAAGAACTCTTCTATAGCATTTACATTCAAAGGCATTTATGTGTTTCTCAGCTGTTTTGTTAAGTGTCCAGGTCTCACAGGCATATGTTGCAATGGGAAAAATGCATGCCCTTAAAAATCTTATTTTTGTAATTCTGTCTGCTCCTCTCCACAGATTCTTTAGTTGTTCTACTTTCTGAAGAGCGATAGATGTCCTCTTTTTAATTTCCCTTGGATCATGTATACTGGTTCAAAATATACCATTCACAGATAAGAATCCAAGCTTCAAATCATGTACTACAGAAGTAACAAGTCTACTCAGATCTATGCTGTTAGACCTGACCAGTGGTTTCTGGCCTGAGTCTGAGACTATAAAGCAGCTGCAAAACATGGAGAAAACTTGTTGAATTTACAATGGTTGCAGGTTTGAGCCCCCCAGAAGTGGCAGGGACTTTTCTTGTGAATCCTCCAACAATAAAATCCTATTAGCAATCAGACCAAATGTTCATATACATGGTGGCAAATGTTGAAAATCGCTTGGCAGTTAAAAACCACAAAAAGAGTATGCCAGATGGCCACTGCCCAAGCAAAACTCTAGAAAATTAACCACAGAAATTAGTGCAGATTCCAGAAGTTGCTATGCTGACTACAACACCCATCTGAGATGGAAACTAGAATGAGAAGCATGTCCTGACTGCAATTAAGCCAGTTTCTAAACAACAAACAACTCTGGTTACAGAGCTTTGGATATGGTAAGTCTCAGGACTTGCATGAAGAAAGTAAATAAAGTAGTTCTTACAACTGTTATTATATTAAAAATTACAGTAAATAACTCTGATGCCTTTGAAAGTGAACCTTCATTAAAAAATAAGCTCTCATTTCCTTGCATGCAGAACTCATACAAAGATACATCCAAAGCTGTAATATGATTGTGTCAGTGACCAGAGGCTTGCTTGTAGCTCCTATATGAACCCAAAAGGCAATATTTATTAGCCGGTTCAACTTCCAAGGAGGGCATGTGGAGTGAGTCCTGCTAGCCAAACTAACAATGTGGAGTAAGGTCCCAACCAAATATCTGGCTATATGACTTACTTCTACAGCTCACCCCTGTTCTCAACAGAAAGCTCTTAGATAAGAAGGACACATACATAAGTGCTCCAATCTCCTCTTCAACATCTTTAGTGTACAGTAACTGATTATGCTCAGTCTTTGCTGGTTGACCATCCATCCTGAGCTCTTCATAAACCGTTCATTTCTTGCCACCCCAAGTTTAAAACTTCCTCATTCTTGACAGGGCAATGTTACACTACCCCAAAGATAACCCTCAAAAAAGAAGAGAAAAAAAAAAACTACTGCTAAAACTATTAACTTCATACCTCTATATCTGTGACTGTATCGCTACACTTGTTGTGATCAATCCCACCTAGCACCTTCCTTTGCTGCGAGGTGGAAGGCTCTGGCACATTCTGTATGTCCCAAGCAACCATGGGATCAAAGCTGAGCAAAGATGTCACATTCTGACATAATGTCACAACTGGCTGACTGTTGGCAGCTGGCAGCTCTGTTAATTAAGAATATTGTAAAGTTCTTAATATCCAGCTTTTGTTATAATCCTGTAACATAAATTCGTATTTAGGGTTATTTTTGTTTTTAAAAACTGTTATTTATATCATCTGACAGGAGATATAATGAAACAAAATTTACAAACAAATTGTAATCTAAAGATGGCAATTTCTAAATTATTCATTCTTTATGACTTCCTGAAGTCCTGAACAGGTTAATAGAATTAGTAGATCATTTACAAAACTTTGTTATTCTGACGTACATAATGAACACTCTATAATTTAACAGACTGCATTTAAGGACTAACATTTTAAAATTTTCTAGATTTTAAAATCTAACATTCTGAAACTTTCTAGATTGTAAAAGTAACATTTTAAAACTTTGTAAGTTGTGAATGCTAGCATTTTAAAACTTTTTTACACAGTACAAGCTAACATTTTGAAACTTTCTAGACTGTAAAAGGTTACATTTTAAAACTTTGGAGGGAGTGACAATGCTGTCTGATCTGGCAATCAGTAAAACCACAGCTGACATGCTGGCATCAGGGCTGGTGAACCATAGCTGACCAAGACCATGTTCCTACCTCTCCGCTGGTAACCCCAGAAAAACCTAGCTTGGCACATTCAGTATGTCTGGCAAACAGGACAAAGATCAACACTGTTCCCCATGTTGATGTTCTGCTAAAGATGCATTACGTGCCCCTTGAACCGCTCAAGCGATGAAAAAACAGCCGATGTAACCCGCTCACCCAAGCTGATACAATGCTGTGCTTCACCATCTTCACTTCATCGGCTGCAAAGAACATCAACTCACAGTTCCAGGTAGACAAAAGAACATCAACTCACAGTTCCAGGTAGACAAAAGAACACAAAAAAAAAACAAGAACTAAAACTTTGTAAAGTATGAAAACTAACTAGTTGTAAAGTATGAAAACTAACTAGATCGTAAAACTATTTCAAAGCAGATGATGAAGAGAAAAATAATAATTTGTAAAAACTAACAATTTAAAGCATATATGACCGAAAACTTACAGATGAAAAAACTAAAATTTTAAAACTTACTAAACTATTTTTTTTAAAATCCTTTTTTTTTTTCAGCTGCAATTTTTTTTATACTATATGTAATGTTACTACATCCAAAACCAGAATTACAATAACATCCAATGAGCTACTTACCATTAATACTATTTCCTTGTTCCTGGAAACATGACTTCTCCAATGGCTTTGTTAACTGATCTGGTGGCAAATCTAAAAGGGGTTGGAAAGGGTTGCCCATGGAGTAGGTTTGCAGCCACTGTTCAGACTTCAGTGACTTATCTAACAGAGATTCATCTTCTGGGTCAATGTTCTCAATATCCTCTACAGAAAAAAAAAAAAAAATTTGGGAGGGGGTGCACTCTACTTGTTAACATGCATATTGAAAGAATACATGTGAGCTTTCTGCCCCCCCCCCCCCATTTAATCACAGTCACACTATCATCTTCATTATCAGAAACTTCAGTAAACAAGAAAATGCCAGTGCTGTTTTATATCTGAAACTTTTGGCAAAATAATCACAAGTAAAACACAAACAACAGTTATCTGGAAAAAAAAACATCAAACAAACAAAAACAAACAAACCAAAAATAAAATAACAAACAAAAAAAACCTACAACAAAAAAAAACAAACAAAAAAACCAACAACAAACAAAAAAACCAACAAATAAAAAACAGCAAAACAAACACCAACAACAACAAATAAAAAACCAACAACAAAAAACAACAGCACACAAAAATACAACAACAAACTACAGCAAACAACAAAAAAAAAAGCACCAAACAAAAAACAACAAATAAAAAAACAAACAAAAACAACAAACAAAAAACAACAAAAGCAACAACAACAACAAATTTTTAAAAAACTAAAAAAAACCAAAAAAAAACCCCACCAGTGGTCCATTTTATGGATCATTGCCTGTCCCAAGTCAGGAAAAAGGGGGAGGGTGGTTGGCTTAAGGCCAGCAACCTTATCCTATAAAAAGAACTTTGCTACAGAAACGCCAAAAAGAGACTCAAGAGATATTTCGGCCCTGGGGAAGGATGGACCTCCAGCTGGAGGAACCATGAAGCCGGACAGTGAAAGCCAGGGAAACCAGGAAGCTGTCAGACCGACAACCGCCATCTCCACCAGGACCACCATTATTATAGGATCATGGAACGTTAGAACTATGTTTGAAGCAGGGAAATCAATGCAGGTTGCAGCGGAAATGAGGAAATACAACATCACCATCCTGGGAATCAGCGAAACAAGATGGACTGGAACTGGGCAAACAAGGATTAGCACGGGAGAGCTTTTGTTGTACTCCGGACACGAGGAGGACACCGCACCACACACATATGGGGTGGCCCTGATGCTGTCAAAGACAGCTCAGGGAGCGCTAATTGGATGGGAGGCGCATGGCCCACGGATTATTATAGCCACTTTCAAAACCCAAAAGAGAAGGATCAATATGGATGTCATTCAGTGTTATGCACCAACAAATGAAAACAGCGATGGTACTAAGGAGGAATTTTATGAGATTGCTGGGTATTGTGCAGAGTCGTCCAGAGCGGAACATGGTTATCGCCATGGGTGATTTCAATGCCAAGATCGGAAGTGACAACAGGGGATACGAAGATATCATGGGGCAGCAAGGATTGGGTGTAATGAATGACAACGGAGAGAGATTTGCTGACTTTTGTGCCACAAGCAATTTGGTCATTGGAGGGAGTTTCTTCCATCATAAAAGGATACGCAAGGTTACATGGGTTTCTCCGGATCAGGTAACAGAGAATCAGATCGACCATATATGCATTGGGAAGAAATACAGAAGATCTCTTCAGGATGTGAGGGGCAAAAGAGGAGCTGATGTTGCATCAGATCACCATCTAATTGTGGCCAGATTGAAGTTAAAACTAAAGAGGACTGGGATAGGAGGCAACAGTAGACAATGCCAGAGATACAACACCACAGTTCTAAAAGATAGAACTAAGCAGGAAGAATTAAAGATCGCACTCGCCAATAAGTTTCAGATTCTACAAGATCTACCAGAAGAAGAGTCAACTGATAAGAGATGGCAAGGAGTGAAAGAAGCATTTACCTCATCATGTCAAGAAGTGCTTGGCACCAGGAAGCTGTGCCACAAGGAGTGGATCTCTGTAGAATCCATAAGGAGAATAGAGGAGAGAAAGAAGAAAAAAGCAGCACTCAACAACAGCCGCACAAGAGCCAGTAAAATTATTGTACAAGAAGAGTATAGGGAAGCATGTAGGAAAACAAAGAGGAGCATCAGGACAGACAAAAGGAACTACATAGAAAGACTGGCAACAGAGGCAGAAGGAGCTGCATGGCAGGGAAATATACAGGATCTATACTCCACAATTAAGAAGATGACTGGAAATTATAGTGTGCCGATGAGGCCAGTGAAAGACAAGAACGGAAAAACAATACCCAATGACTGGGGACAGAGAGACAGATGGATGCAACACTTTGAAGAATTGTTGAATAGACCAGCCCCTCATAACCCACCGAATATTGAACTAGCCGACAGAGATCTACGAATAGATTTTGTGGTATACCAACAAGGGAAGAGATTCGTAAAGCCATAAAACAGCTGAAGCATGGCAAGGCAGCAGGACCTGATAACATCCCGGCAGAAGCACTGAAAACAGATATTGAGACAAGCGTAGACATTCTTCACCCCCTCTTCAGGAAGATCTGGGAAGAGGAGCAAGTGCCTACAGAGTGGAAAGAAGGTTACCTTGTCAAGATACCAAAGAAAGGGGACTTGAGCTCCTGCTCCAACTACAGAGGTATAACACTGCTATCAATACCAGGAAAGGTACTCAACCGAGTTCTTCTAAATAGGATAAAGGACGCGGTAGATCCACAACTCAGGGACCAACAAGCAGGATTCCGGAAGAACAGATCCTGTACAGACCAAATAGCAACATTACGTATCATCGTAGAACAATCACTGGAGTGGAACTCACCCCTCTATGTCAATTTTATTGACTATGAGAAGGCTTTCGACAGCGTCGACAGACAGACCCTATGGAAGCTGTTGAGACACTACGGAGTACCGGAGAAGATTACCACCATCATTAAAAACTCCTATGAAGGGATGACATGTAGGGTAATCCATGGACAACAACTAACAGATGCCTTTCAAGTTAACACCGGAGTGAGACAGGGATGCCTGTTGTCACCATTTCTATTTATACTGGCCATGGACTGGATTATGAGAAAATCAACAGAAAATAGGAGAAATGGTATTCAGTGGACGCTCTGGACTCAACTTGACGACCTAGACTTTGCTGACGACCTGGCACTTCTCTCCCAGACTAAGCAACAGATGCAAGAGAAAACCATATTAGTGGCAGAAAATTCCTCAAGACTAAGCCTTACCATCCACAAGGGCAAGAGTAAAGTTCTTAGAGTAAATGAGGTCAACGAAATGCCCATTATATTGGAAGGAGAGGAACTGGAAGAGGTGGAAAAGTTTACTTATCTGGTAAGTGTGATAGACAAGCAGGGAGGAACAGAAGCTGATGTAAAAGCAAGAATGGGCAAGGCAAGAGTAAAATTCCATCAGATGAAGAAAATATGGGGAACTTCAGCCTTGTCAATTAAATTGAAGATCAGAGTATTTAACACCATGATAAAGCCCATTCTGCTATACGGTTCAGAAACTTGGAGAACTACTGTTACGATCATGAAACGAATCCAGACATTTATTAACACATGCCTTAGAAGGATTCTACAAATACGATGGCCAGATACCATAAGTAACCAAGAACTGCAGCAGCGAACAGGCCAGCAACCAGTGGAAGACGACATCCTACGAAGAAGATGGGAATGGATCGGACACACCCTACGGAAATCCACATCCAGCACTACAAGGCAAGCCCTAACATGGAACACACAGGGTAAAAGGAGGAGAGGGAGACCAAGGAACTCCTGGCGCCGAAGTCTGGACACGGACATCAAAATAATGAACCAGACATGGAGACAGTTGGAAAGAGTGGCCCAGGACCGAACTGCCTGGCGAGCTCTTGTTGGCGGCCTATGCTCCACGAGGGGTCAGAGGCATAGATAGATAGATAGAAACAAAAAAAACAACAACAACAAATAAAAAACTGCAAAAAAAACACCAACAACAACAAAAACAACCAATAAAAAACCAACAACAAAAAACAACAGCACACAAAAATACAACAACAAACTACAGCAAACAACAAAAAAACAGCACCAAACAAAAAACAACAAATAAAAAAACAAACAAAAACAACAAACAAAAAACAACAAAAGCAACAACAACAACAAATTTTTAAAAAACTAAAAAGAACAACAACAAACAAAAAAACAGCAAATAAAAGAACAACAAAAAATAACAGAAAACAAAAAGAAAAAAAAAAACAATAAAACAACATTCATTCATTTGCATGTCCCTTTGGGGAACTTCGCTTCCCTAACGGCTCTCCTGTAGGCCTCTCAGTTGTGAGCAAGATGGCCTGCTGTTGATGCATCCACTTGTAGATCATCAATGATGTCTTGCAGCCATCTTCGCCTTGGTCTTCCACTATTTCTTTTTCCTATTATGCACCCTTCCAAGATGGTTTTCTCTAGATTATCATGATGTTTAATGTGTCCAGAATATTTAAGTTTCCTCTCTTTAATCCTCTTTACTAGCCAGCCTTCTTCAATATTAAGTTCTTGTAGTATGTATATACAAAGCAACAACAAGAAATAAAAAAAAAAATAATAAATAAAAAAACAAATAAAAAAACAACAAAACAAACAAACAAAATAAACAACAAACAAAAAAGCAACAATAACAAAAAAAAAACAACAAACAAACAAAAAAACCACACACACACACATGCACACAGAGAGAGAGAGAGAGAGAGAGATATTACTGATTAAATCAGAACCATACATCTACATATGTCAATGGACACTGACTATTAAAAGTCACTGTCCAGTAATCCTTTGTGGTGTCTTACAGATCAGCAGCAATCTAGTTCCTCACTGTCTACACTCAGCCTGTACACTATGCCTCAGTCATGCTATCTTCTGTTTATCTCAGAACTGTTCTTCACCAAGTTGTTTTTAGTCAGCCTCTTTCTCCTCTTTCAGCTATCCTGACAGGTTATTCTTGGTCAGCCACTATCTCCTCCTTTATCTGTCTTGGTCAGCCTCTATCTCCTCCTCCATCTGTTTTGGTTGGCCTCTATCTCCTCTTTCATCTGTCTTGGCAGATTGTTCTTAGTCAGCCTCTTTCTCTTACATCTGTCTTGGCAAGCTGTTCTTGGTTGGCCTCTATCTCCTCCTTCATCTGTCTTGGCAGGCTGTTCTTGTTGGTCCCTTTTTCTACTCACCTGTCCTGATAGGCTGTTCTTGGTCACCCTCTTTCTCCTCCTCCTTCTCATGTAACTGTCACAGCAACAGAGTTTGGTGTCTTTTTTTCTCTTCTCACATTTCCCATTTTCTTTCTTCATCCTTCTCTATCTCTTTTTGTAAAACTGCAACATACACCATCATCAAACTCTACTCTTGTGAGTACATGACCAAAACATTTCTATTGCTTTTTTTTTTTTCAAAGTATCCACATGTCCCCTTGCTTGTACTGAGTATGTTTTTGTACAATCTAACTCCAAAAAAAATATTCAGAATCTTTCTTAACCGAGTCTTTGATTCACTGGACATCCTGAACAAGTGGGTTGGTAATAAGTCTAATGAGAAATAATGGGTATGAAGGGTTTCTGAAGGACTGCAAGAAGGAGACCAGTTTACATGGTTCAACATAGCATAGACCTGGAAAGACTAAATAATATGAAATAAACCTGTGTTACACATTCATTCATTCATTCATTTGCATGTCCCATGTGGAACTTTGCCTCCCTAACAGCTCTCCTGTAGGCCTCTTGGTTGTGAGCATGATGGCCTGCTAATGATGCATCCATCGTGTTACGCAGTCCAATATAATAAAGTAGCCTTGACTTGAAAGAGTAAATAACCTAATGGAGACCAGTTTACATTGTCCAACATGGTAAAATCTAAAACTGGTAAGACTAACCTGAAGGAGGCCAGTTTATATAATCCAAAAGACCAGTTTACATAATCCAGCATGACAGACTTGAAATGGTAAAGAAGGTGGAAGAGATCAAAATAATATAAACTCAGAATGGGCTGCCTTGAAACTTACTAATGGCATCTTGGTCAAAACCCCGATACTGAGCTACTACCAATGAGATCTTCAAAATGTTGATAATGAAACTAATAACACATTTAAAGTGATCTTTTTTTACTGCCTTCTTATTTTAGGCATCCTTCCTTTCTTCCTTCCTGCCTATCTACCTAACCTACTTACCTACCTACCTTATCTACCTAACCTACATACCGACCTAACCTACCTAACTAAACTAAACTAACGTGAACTGAATAACAAACTAAATAACTAACTAACTAACCAAACAAACTAAACTAAACTAAACTAACTAACCAAACAAACTAAACTAAACTAACTAAATAAATAAAATGTACAACAATCTTCAAAACTTTTGGGGGAGGAAAACAATGATAAATTCCCAAGAACAAAACATATATAACAGACATAAGTATCAGGACACAGAGTGTTATAAAGAAGAAATGTAATGAGTCAACACAGTGAAACTAACCATACAAATCTCTGCCTCTACCCTCACCCCTTTAAAAAAAAAAAATAATTGAAAAGAACCTAAGTTAACTGAACAAAAAACATCCAAATGCTAAATAATCAAAAACAGAAACAAAGCTGTTTTATTACAACAACAACAACAAAAAAAAGAGTGGGCAAATGAGATATTAACAACCAAAACAAGAATCAAATAAAATAAATTAATGAACATGTGACGCAAAGAACACAGTAATTACTTTAAAAAAATAATAAGTAACAAAAACCACAAAACTTTTCAACTATTAATTAACAATGACAGAAAAAAGTCTAAAAAAAAAAATCCTACTAATCAAGATAACAAAAAAGAAATGACTAAACAAAGCTCGACTCTTCAAACATAAACATAACACAGCGGGAACAGAACGTATTCTCACCTGCACCAAGTAGTTCCTTCAATGCAACTGGTTTCCCACTAGTGTAATGTTTACTTCTAGTAACTGACCGAGAGCTCCTAGGAGTAGAAGATGATGATGATGATGATGCTGCTGATGAAAACGGCACCTTCGCCGTACCTAAACCTGGGGAACAGAATCCTGAGTCTGGTGTGGCAATCGAACTTCTGACAACAGGAGTCTTCAAGTTTTTGAGCAAGGTGTCACAGTCCAGCTGACTATGATTCAATGAAATATCAGGCTGCCTTATGTCCAGCTGACTACGATTCAATGAAATATCAGGCTGCCTTATGTCCAGCTGACTATGATTCAATGAAATATCAGGCTGCCTTATGTCCAGCTGACTATGATTCAATGAAATATCAGGCTGCCTTATGTCCAGCTGACTGTGATTTACTGAAATATCAGCACTTCTGTGCTTGCTGAATCTTCTGCTATGACCATATGCTTGTGTGTTTGACAATCTTGATAAACTTGGCTGAAGAGAGCAGTTTGTTGTCTTTTCCATTTGTTTCCTTTGACTGCTTAGCACATCCATGTCTTGCTGAGGGAAAACCTTGTCACAGGTTAGTGCATTTTTAACAGCAAGTTCTGCTTGATTTGCTTCATCTAAAGATGTCCCAGCTGTAAAGCTTTGGGATTTGGACAATGATGGCTGTCGCCTGGGATTCAGTGCATTTTTAGATCCATTACAAAACTGAGTTTTAATCTGACCCTTTGACATACATCTAGACAAGGATGCTTCTGATTTACGACTACTCAAAATGTGTGTTGTATCAACAGTGAACTCCCTTTGATATTCTTTCAAAGTTGCACTGTTTGGTTTGGAAACATTCTGTGCTGTATTGATAGTGTTATGAAGATCTTCCTGTCTGATTACAAGAATATTTATGATGTTTTCATTGTTGACAGATTGCCTTTGAAGTATACCTTCCATCCCTTTTATCATATATTTCTCAGTCTCAAATGAAAAGACAGGCTGATGGTAACTGAAAAAGAAAAAACAAGTGATAAGATTTGGGAAGTCTAGCTATCTTACATCCTTCCCATGTCGTTAAATGTCACATAGGACCTGCATGGTAGTTTGCCAAATTTTCCTGTTTTCTGCGAGCTTTTCAACCTCATCAAGGGATTTATGCCCACTAATTTGGCCTTTCTAAACAATATCCTCTTTAGAGTTCCACATAGTCAACCTCTTTTTCTTCTGCCTGTTGTGTTTCACTTGATAGCTTGTTCTGGGATTTTCTGACTGTTTCTTCTGATCACGTGATCAATATATGTCCAACTCCTTTTTCTGATCACCCATGAGTGCTCATCTGCACTGTTCTTGAACTTGTTCCACTTCATATTGAGTATTTTCCTTAGGCATTTGTTTTCAAAAGAGTCTAATTTGCTGTCTTCTTCTTTAGTTGTTTTCCAGCTTTCACATGCATAAAGTCTGGAGGGTTTTTTTAATGCATATATAAATCATTCAAATATATTGAAGAGTCATAGCTGGTCATTAGACGTATGAAATAAATATAGTCAAAAGTCAGATCAGTGCAATCTAAACATAATAGACAGATGTTTAAACTAAAATACGGTCCAATGAGTGTAATTTAAACATAATAGGTAGATGTGTGAACTAAAATACGGTCAGATGAGTATAATTCAGATGTAACAGACAGTAAAAATAGCAATACATCTGTACCAAGTAACACACTTCATTCGACAGATTGAGTCGTTTGATATTTGAGATCTTTAAAAAAAAAAAACAAGCAATTTATATTTTAAAATAATTACACTATGCCAACAACATACACCTAATATTTAATATTTACCTGCGAAAAATGAGAATGTTTAGTGCATTCTCTAAGTGCCCGAAAAATTATGTGATCTCAACCTCATCGTGGCTGTGATGTATATATCCATGCTCCGCTTGACAATAAACGTGTGACTTTAGCTAGCATAGTGAACAAATTCTTCTAATCAGCTCATAGCTTCGATTGTTTGCGAATGTACATAAATCGACAGTATTATGTACATTATAATGTACATACCCCCCACTTTATATTCATTAATTTCAGTCTTCTACCATTTTGAAGTTCGTGACAGTCGGCACCCCGATCCCTCAGAACACACTTCCGGTAAATATGATTGGATGAAAAGAGAAGTGGAACTAGGGAAAAAGTAGGAACAGCTTTACAAAGTTGTGACATTTAGGCGTGAGCCTTAATCATACAAACACACAGGACGAAGAATTAGAGGTGTATAGTTATATGCTATAGTTGTATACTTATACACTAATTACTGTGTGAACGAAAAATGTGTATAGCCAATCGTAGTTATTGTCGTAATTCTCGATACGTAATCTCTCTATTGATGCTGTTGCAACATACGCTTTTCAGCTTTGGTTTGAGGAATATCTAGTAAAGTCAAATACTTTAGCATTATCATCTTAAACTTTAAAAAAAATCAGTCTCTGGAATAGCAGACTTGAAGTCTGAGTATGGGGCGCTGTTACGACTTTCAAGCGCAAATATTGAACAGGAGAGCGGACGTATAGATATAAAGAACAAATATATCTACAAGAGCTTAATATTGAAGAAGGCTGGCTAGTAAAGAGGATTAAACAGAGAAAACTTAAATATTTTGGACACATTAAACGTCGTGATAGTTTAGAAAAGACCGTATTGGAAGGGTGCATAATGGGAAAAAGAAAAAGAGGAAGATCAAAACGAAGATGGCTGCAAGACATCGTTGATGATCTGCAAATGGATGCATCAGCAGCAGGCCATCTTGCTCACAACCGAGAGATCTTCAGGAGTGCTGTTAGGGAGGCAAAGTTACGCAAGGGACATGCAAATGAATGAATGAATGAGCGGACGTTAGACGCAGGCATCTGGACATACCCCACCACAAATGAAACCTCTTAGAACTTAACCCCATTATCACTTGACTGAGTTCAAAGGGCAGTTATTTAAAACATCATAACGATCTGAATTCTGGTCTGCTGGCCCCGAAAACTGCCTTTTTCTTTTATATATAAACTAGGGAAAAAAAAGTAGGAACGCAAAGTTATGACGTTTCGGTGTAAACCTGAAAACACACGCGTACGCACACATACAGAGGACGAAAAAATGGAGAAAGAAGATAAAATATAAATTCACATGAATGCTATGTAAAAAGTACGAAAAAAAACAATAAAATAAAAGGACTACTTAGCTGTGACTAAGGCTGTGTCCAGAAATGCGTGTGGAGTGTTCAGTAAATGGGGGCTTGTGATGTGCGATAGGTAGGTCGGGAAACCGCAGAACGGGGAGAGAGTGATATAATGGTAATCTAGATGAGAGAAGGTGGAATAGGTAAATGTAGTTGGGATAGAGGGGTTGTAATCTGAGGAGGTTTTTTGAAATATGTGTAGCAAGTGAGAAAGGAACAGAATTCAATGCAAAGGTGATATGATTATGGGAGAGGGGAATGTTAGGTGTAACTGAATTACGAGTTCGAACCATGTGGTACCAGCGTCCCATATTCCTGAATGTAGCGGTTCTCAAGCTGTTACCAGAAAATCAGGTTTGCCTCTGTGGTTGGGGCCATTGAAATGATTAGGGACTGGTTTCAAAGCATGCTTGGTGACATCATACAGATATCTCTGCATGCGGTCACCTAATCTGAGGCCAGTCTCGCCAGTATAAATTATCCTGCATCTTTTGCATACTATGGCATATATCACATTATGAGACTTGCATGTGAATCCCTCATGAAGAGTGAGGATAGTTTTGGTAAAGGTGATTGTTTTTGTTTCCCAGACTACCAGGCAGGTAACACAGCGAGGGCGGTTATATTTTCTGGTGCCAGCATATGTAAGATTTCACTTCAGGTGGCTGTGGATGAGGATGTCCTTAAGATTTGGTTCTCATTTGTATGATAATAGGGGTAGATCAGAGATGTCGCGAGCATCGGGGTCAAGTTGGAAGGTAGATGGTGATAAAGAATTTTCTTAACCATCTGACCATGTTTCTTTTAGCATGGTCATCTTTATTTCCGTTTCTTTAAAAAAAAAACAACTCTTGTTGCTAAATCTGTTGTCATCTAAGGCACTGGTTCCCAACCTTCTTCCACTTGTGTACCCCTTGTCAGCATATTCCCATACGTTGTACCCTTTCACATTAGCGAAATTGTTTGTTACTATTAAAGTTGCTGTATTTTTATCTTGTCATTATCCAACTTCTCCTATACCCCTAAACATCTTGCTGCATGCCCCCACGGGTGTGCGTACTCCAGGCTGGGAACCACTTGTCTAATGCAATGAAATTGTTTCTATATCACCTTTCCATAGCTCCAGTTATTTCAATTGTTATCCCACACTGTTCTGCAAGGGACATGCAAATGAATGAATGAATGATCCCACACTGGGGTCCCATCTGATTTCTTTTTTTTTTGCAATATGTAGGAAAATTTTCCCATGAATTATTGTTTATCTCGTAACCTAAGGTGTCCAACAAGCATCTAGGGAAGGAAAGACGGCCAGGTGTAATTCAGATCACATCACCCTCTACTCTGGTGTGCCGCAGATATGAACACCTAACACCATACCGTAATATTCTTTGTCTACATCTTCTCTAACATTCCTCATTATATTTTCAGTATACAAGTTAAATAAGTAAGGTGACAATATGCACCCCTGACGGACCCCTTGTTTAACAAAACAGCTGAGAAACACATAAATGCCTTTGAATGTAAATGCTGCAGAAGAGTTCTCCAAATATCGTGGACACAAAAAATAACAAATATATCCATACTACAAGAGCTTAATATTGAAGAAGGCTGGCTAGTAAAGAGGATTAAACAGAGAAAACTTAAATATTTTGGACACATTAAACGTCATGATAATCTAGAGAAGACTGTCTTGGAAGTGTACATTCATTCATTCATTTGCATGTCCCTTGCGCAACTTTGCCTTCCAAACAGCACTCCTGTAGGCCTCTTGGTTGTGAGCAAGATGGCCTGCCCCTGATGCATCCATTTGCAGATCCTCAACGATGTCTTGCAGCCATCTTCGCCTTGGTCTTCCTCTCTTTCTTTTTCCCATTATGTACCGTCCTTGGTCTTCCTCTCTTTCTTTTTCCCATTATGTACCCTTCCAAGACGGTACATAATGGGAAAAAGAAAGAGAGGAAGACCAAGGCGAAGATGGCTGCAAGGCATCGTTGAGGATCTGCAAATGGATGCATCAGCAGCAGGCCATCTTGCTCACAACCAAGAAGCCTACAGGAGTGCTGTTTTCGAGGCAAAGTTTCGCAAGGGACATGCAAATGAATGAACACCATATCCCTTAATTACCTTCATGGTATAATAGGGCTCCTTTTACCTTATCTCTAGTGTGCTGACAGGTCAAGGAAAATATGGGGCACTAACACCATGTCCCTATGTGCCTCTAAGGCATGACAAGATTACCTTTACCTTTTTTTTTACCTTATCTACATTGTTTCATTTCCTGCTGTCTGCTAAAAGAAAAAGAAAAAAAAAAAAACTTCCCATCTTCATCCTTATCTTCTAACACAGCCTATCTGTTCTGTCTAGCACTGCTAACTAAGCAACACTTACCTCCTTCCATGCCTCTTAAAGTTAAAATATCAGATCAACAAAACAAAACAAATCAAAACAAAAAAATGAAAGCAGAAATAAGATGCTAATTATGTAATTGTCAAACATTCTTTAATATACATTAGAAAAAAAAAACAAAGCACAATCATTGAAGTACAAATGCTTTTGATCTATGATGAACAAATGCAAGATATGAGTACAGTAATATACAAACATGCTACAGATTTTCTGAAAAAAAAAAAATACAGCAGCTAACAGGAAACAGCAGAACTACAATTAAGCTGAATGTGTAGTATGACAGAAGCAAAGAATCTGAACAATTTTACTCTAAATTTACAGAATTAAAGAAAAAAAAAACCAAAAGAGAAAGAACATGGTTTTAGAATGGAAGAAGAAAAAGTAGATGGTGTTTAAAACCACACAGAGAATAAGTGGAAAAACTGAATTACACAAAGCACAAAGAGAAACAATCACACAGTCAAGTTTAATACAAGTAATTTAAAGTGATATGATAAACCAACCTTCTCCTTAATTCTTATGGAATCATTTTATAGCTAACCACTGGGAATAATCAATCTGAACAGTATACACACACACACACAAAACTGATCTGAACAAACAAACAAATTCAATACACAAGCTTAAAGAGCTACATTTTTCACTGCTTGGCAAGAAAAGCGAAAAAAAACCTTTCCTTGTTTTCTATTACAAAAAAAATATCTTTCTGATGACATGGCCTGTAACTTGTTGACCTGATGACATCATGGGCACAAGAGTAGATCAGGCAAAAGAGAACTAGCCTCTCAAGGCAAATGGAGACCAGTCCTATGGTAGCTAGTTAATCTAGCATTAAAAACAGGTCATAGCACTTGTGTTTGTAAAAACAACTTATCTTATATCCTTCCCGTGCCATTAAATGTCACAAAGGCTCACAAGGTAGTTTGCCAATTTTTCCTGTCTTCGGCGAGTTTTTCAACCTCATCAAGGGATTTTATGCCTATTAATTTGGCCTCTCTTAACAATGTCCTGTTCAGAGTTTCACGTGGTCTGACTGTTTCTTCGGCTTGTTGTGTTCCACTTGATAGCTTGTTTTGGGATTCTCTGATTGTTTCTTCTCATCATGTGACCAACATATGTCCATCTCCTTTTTCTGATCACCCATCAGACTGGTTGTTGTTCGCTCATATGTCATATCTCTGCATTGTTCTTGAATTCGTTCCACTTGATGTCAAGTATTTTCCTTAGGCATTTGTTTTCAAAAGTCTAATTTATTGTCTGTTTATTTAGTTGTTTTCCAGCTTTCACATGCATAAATGAGGGTGGATATTATATTTGAATTGAATAGTCTTAACTTGGTTTTTTTTTTGTGCTTATAACTTTTGAATGCCCTGTGTTCTCAAGATTCTTGAAGATTGATGCTACTTTTGCAATTCTAACTTCCTTTCTGGTGTCACCATCCTGGTCTATGTAGCTGCCAAGGTATGCAAATTGATTGAATTCTTCACCAGCTGTCCCTTCTACATGTATTTTTCCATTTTGATTAATGGCAAGTTTCATTATTTTTGTTTTGTCCTTGTTAATTTCAAGTCCTATTTTGCTAGCCAGTGAAGACAGGATATGTGTTTTTTTCTTGCATGGAATTCACATTGTTACTGATAAGAATTATGTCATCAGCAAAATCAAGATCTTCTAGCTGGGTCCCATGTACCCAGTCAATACCTGCTTAATAGTTAATTTTTTTTTTATTTGTGCAGCATTTTTTCATTATGAACCCTATTGCAATTCCAAAAAGCAAAGGAGATAGTATACATCCTTGTTTCATGGCTGTTTCAATCTGGAACCATTCACTCATCCCTTCTTGTGTTTTGACTGCACAAACATATCCGTTGTAGAGGTCCTTAATGATATTGACAATTTTAGATGGTATTCTATATAGACTTAAAATTCTCCACAATGAATCTCTGCGCATGCTATCAAATGCCTTTTAAAAGTCTATGAAGTTCAGTATTAATGGTTTCTGCTTTTCGATATGTTCTTCAAACAACTGCATCATTAAAAAAAAAAAAACAAAACTGGCCTGCACTATCACACATACCAGGGTGCACTGTACACACACTGTCAGTGTATTAATGAAGAACAGGATGCTCCTGTTAAGTCAGTCTCTAAGGGACTATGACCTGGTTAAAAGGAGCCTGAACAATTTTTTAAAAATATGACTGTGATTCCGTTCCTGCTTGGAGTAAATTATTATCTTTCAAACTGTGCACCTTGTTCAGACATAACTAACACTGGCAATAATCACATCTGACCTAACATAAGTAAGATAAAATAATTTCACATATAATTTGACATTAGTAAGATTTGTGTCTTGTCTTGTCTTCTTCCTCATATATCCTTCGGTGCTGAGGGGACAAACTGATTGGGCTCATAATTTGCTTCATTTACTGGGATATTTAATGCTTCTCTAACTTCCTCTCTCCATCTCTTGTGTGGGTGGCCACCTCCTCTGTTACTTACAAATCTCAGTGTGAGCACTCTCTGTGGTACACTGGTGGTAACCATGTAACATGGTCAAACAAAACTGACTTGCTGTTTCTGGATATAGTGTAATACTGGTGTTACTCCAACCTTCCCTGACAGTGTCATTTCTTATTTGGTCTCATCTTGTCACATTTAGTATTCTTCTTAAACATCTCATTTCTGTTGTGATGATTTTCCTTCTGTTCTTGGCTGTTAGTGCCCATGTCTGACATTGATAGCATAGAGCTGGGAGGAAAACTGTGTTGTACAATGATCTCTTTGTTTCAGTTGTGAAGTATCTGTCCAATGACCTGATTTGCTTTATTGCTTCTGTTCTCTATCTTGGCATCAATTCTCTCTGAGCATGATGCTCTGCCACCTAAGCATTTGAAATGTTTTACTTGTTTCAGGGACTGGTTGTCTATGAAGATCTTTGTTCAGATTTCTTCTATCACTATGGTCAAGACTTCCATTTTTTTCAGCACTGACCTTTTTGTTGTGGCTTTTACATGCCCATGCTAAATTACCCATTTCTGCTGTGGGTCTTTTTCTGCTGTGGCCATAAGTGCTTGGTCATCAGCAAATAGTTCCACATTAGTCCACAAAAGTTCCATATGGTCCACATTAGTAAGATTTGCAACAAAAAAAAAAATAGCATTACATATATGACTTAACATTAATAAGATTAAAAAATTTTTAAATTTATAAAAAGAAATTGAAAAACGAGCTTTTTTGGTTTACTGCTCTGAGCATGCCAAAAGAGCTTCTCAAAGGTAGTAGAATTTTGAATTGTTTTATCATAAAAATCTGAGACCTGCACATAATTAAAATGGTTTAGCTTTTAACCTACCCTCAACCATTTAAATAGCCTTCTAAAATTTTAGAAAGAAAGAAATAACTACAGTCACACTGTTTTGTTCCATGTCTCGAGTTTCATAATTTTTGACTATTGTAAATGCTAAAAATAGACTGTCATACTGATATCCAAAACACGTCAAGGTTTTCCAGTGAGAAAGTTGAACTCTAGATTGAACTGGTGCAGCGAAAACCACGGGGTCATGCATTCCCATTCCTGAGACCTACCATGAATACAAGCTCAAGCCCTGTGATACTCTGAACTTCTTGTGGTCCTCTCGTGTGGTCCTCTCGTGGACCACGGGACCTATCGAGGACCACAGGAGTAAATTCAGGAGGATCACGGGGCGGTCTTGGTGGTAGAAGCGAACGAAGAAGAAGAAGACTGTTATTTTTGGAAAACATTTTGATTGAAATTTATTACAAAAATGTTGCTTGAGAGTAGCGTAAGAGTTAACACAAAACAAAAGCCAAAAAAGCTTCTTACATCTCACATCCTTCCTGTGCCGTTAAACGTCACATAGGGCCCGCACGGTAATTCGCCAAGATGTTCTGTCTTCAGTAAGTTTTTCAATCTCATCATTAAACCCACTGAATTGGCTTCTCTTAACAATGTCCTCTTCAGAGTTTCACATGGTCGACCTCTTTTTCTTTGGCCTGTTGTGTTTCATTTGATAGCTTGTTTGGGAAATCTCTGGTTGTTTCTTCTCATCACATGACCGACATATGTCCATCTTCTTTTTCTGATCAACCTGAGACAGGTTGTTGTTTGCTTATCTATCTGATCTCTGTGTTGTTCTTGAATTCATTCCACTTTATACCAAGTATTTTCCTTAGGCATTTATTTTTGAAAGAGTCTAATTTTTTTGTCTATTTCTTTAGTTTTCCAGCTTTCACATGCATAAATGACGGTGGATATTACATTTAAATTGAATAATCTTAACTTGGTTTTTGTGCTTATAACGTTTGAATGCAGAGATTTGCAAAATGGTTTACTTCTTCAACAGCTGTTCCTTCTCATATATTTGTCCTTCGTCATTAATGAGAAGCTTCATTATTTTTGTTTTATCCTTGTTAATTTCAAGTCCTATTTTACTAGCCACTGAAGGCAGGGTATCTGTTTTTACTTGCACTGATTTCATATTGTCGCTGATAAGAGTTATGTCATCTGTAAAATCAAGATCTTCCAGTTGGGTCTCACATACCCAATCAATGGCCGTTTTACCTTTGCAACATTTTTTCATTATGAAGTCTACGGCAATTCCAAAATGCAAGGGAGATAATATACATCCTTGTTTCATACCTGTTTCAATCTGGAATCATTCACTCATTCCTTCATCTGTACTGACTGCACAAACACATCCACTGTAGAGGTCTCTAATGATGTTAACAATCTTAGATGGTATTTCATATATTCTTAAAATCCTCCATAATGATTCTCTGTGTATGCTATCAAATGCCTTTTTAAAATCTATGAAGTTCAGGATTAACGGTCTTTGCTTTTCAGTATGTTCTTAAAGTATTATTCTTAGAGTAAAGATCTGGTCGAGACAGCTTCTCCCTTTTTCCCTTTTCGAAATTCTCCCCGTTCTCTCATTGCAGCATCCACTATATCTTGAATTCTATTCAGAATAACTTTGCAAAATACTTTTGACACAATTGATAGTAAGGTTACTCCTCTCCAGTTGTTATAATCGATAAGTTTGCCTTTTTTCGGTATTTTAACAATGATTCTTTTTTTTTCCATTTAGAAGGGACTTTTTCTCCTTTTCAAACTTTATTGAATATTCTCTGTAGCTGTTTCATGCTGACTATATTAATAGCTTTTAACATTTCGGCTGTTATTTCATCTTCACCTGCAGCTTTGTTGTTAGTCATTAGATTCACTGCTGTTTCAATTTCATGCAATGTAATTTCATCTAGGTTTACATTTAGTTGTGGGAATGGTAAATCAATTCCAAGGTCTATCAGTTCTTTTGGAAAAAAAGCTAAACCTATATAAATAGTTAAACATTATTATTATTATTATCATTAACATCTGACTAAATACTGGAAAGCTCTTTTCAGATGAAAATAATATTTCAGCCAAGCCATTAATATCAAGCATCAAGGGAAATAGAAGGATGAGACTGCAACAGCTGCAGCATAAATTCTTAGTCAAAATGTCAGATTACTTTAAACACTGTGTAACAATTTACTTGTAAATTTCCCCTGGGAACAACTGTGTTAAGAACACACTTGTCTTAGCATAGTCTTTGTGAGACAGGGAACATAGATCTGTTTGCTTTAAAATTCTGATCTACTTCTGTAGCCCAGAAACCTGTAGCAATCAACATTAATTGTAATTGTTATTTTTGTAAAATGTTGGTGGATGAATGGGGACATGGAGATTGCCAGTGGGGATGAGGAAAATCTGGTGTGAAACCAATGAATCCAGGATGTGACAAGCCTATGGGTCTTTACAACAATGGCTATCAGAATGAAGTAAACAAAACAGAGCCAGCAGATTTTAGGTGGCGGGGAATGGATATCGGTGATGCATTCATCAGATTCCTCATCCGAAAGTCAGAGTATCTCTGTGGGACTGTCTTAAAGCTATCTGGCCAGCCAGCATTGCATGCTGGATCTGGCATGGAGAAGGGGCTTAAGTATAGCCACCAGAGGCTGGAAAACAAAGTTTTGGCCAGGCCAGCCTACACCACTGTCTTCATGGCAGTCCGAGCAAGACCACAGTCTGCCCTAGCAAGGAAAGGTGTTGAAGTCGGAGGTACCCAACCAAAAGGCGCATTGAAAAAATCAGGGTACCATGCATCCTCGCCAGTGTGCGTACAAAGAAGAATTGTAAATTTTTATGTTAACTTTATGCTTCTGGTAAAATGCACCATAGAACAGCAAACCTGCAGTTTTACTATAGGGTGACTTCAAAGAAATGAAAAAAAAAATTATTCATGGATCTGTGGAGATTTTATGCTCAGCAACTTTCTTTTAACTCATAAGCCTTTTACTAAACACATCATATGATAGTACCTGGATAGCCTATATGCATTTTACTTATAATTCATATCATACAGCATATATGTGGTTAACAAATAATTAGTTCACATTATACAAGGTATATTTGGTTAATGTGGATGTGTGAAGACGCTGTCCAATTTAACAACCACCGACCCATACCTGACACGCTATAATTTCTGGGTTTGGTAAACCATTGTCAAGGTCCTATCTAACTTCCCCGTTGGCAACCCAGTAACAGGCCTAGTCAAGTTAATGTGGCAGGGATCACCACAGCCCTTACTGTGGTGAAGTTTGCCAGAGACGTACTGCACACACCCTGCTTCGTTATCTCCACTCATGGAGCAGAAAAAAAAAAAAACAGCCGCTGTAACTAGCTCCCAATCTGATCTGATGCTGTGCCTCAAACACTTTCACCACAACAGCCATAAAGATCATCAGGCCTGCAGCTCCAAGAAGAAAGAAGAGGAAAAAAGAAAAAAAAAAAAAAAGACGTTAACAACGCCCGTCTCACATCTAAAAATGTTCTCAAAAGGTAGTCCTACAATCACAGCAAGTTTCATATGCTCTTCACGTCTTATGAAGAAACAATGGAAGTTTTTATAAATTAAAAAAAATCAACCACAAAAAAAAAAAAAAAGAAAAAAAAAGCATTTTTCCACATAATATGTAGATAAAATATGGCAGGATAAGAATTATGACTCCTCAGGTAAGAAATAATACAAAATGCTGGGCTGCTTCATATCTGATGGCACATTACTTCTTTTTTAAATGACACATGTCATTTAAACAACTTCTCAGATTGTCTAAAATATCAAAATAAAAAAAAAAATAAAGAAACTAGATAGTACACTCAAATGAGCCAATATCTGCAAGGAACTAGAAACAGCTTCCTCACTATTCTCTTACCTGTGCATATACTAGTTAAAAGAGTTTTTATGATTTCTTAACTATTTCACTCCAGAATACATTTCCATGCTCTACCAGAATAAATTCTGATGAGAAATTTTATATTAAAGAAACTGGAAAGAAATTACTCTATAATTTATAAATATAGGCTGGATTTGAAATATGCTACTTTTCATTTTGTATAGATTTTGCCTAAATATCGCTCTGAGCATTGACTACCATAGGTATGCAAGATCTACCAACACCACCAGTGTTGTTTTGGGGTGAAAGACTTAATGTTCACATTTGTGGTTCATGATTTCTTAATGTTCACATTTGTGGTTCATGATTTCTTAATCTTCACATTTATGGTTTATGATTTCTTAATCTTCACATTTGTGGTTTATGATTTCTTAATCTTCACATTTGTGGTTTATGATTTCTTAATCTTCACATTTGTGGTTTATGATTTCTTAATCTTCACATTTGTGGTTTATGATTTCTTAATCTTCACATTTGTGGTTTATGATTTCTTAATGTTCATATTTGTAGTGTATGACTTCTTAATGTTCATATTTATAGTGTATGACTTCTTGATGTTCACATTTGTGGTTTATGACTTTTTAATTTTCACATTTGTGGTTTATGATTTCTTAATATTCACATTTGTAGTGTATGACTTCTTAATGTTCACATTTGTAGTGTATGACTTCTTAATGTTTATATTTGTAGTGTATAACTTCTTAATGTTCACATTTGTAGTGTATGACTTCTTAATGTTCATTTTTGTAGTGCATGATTTCTTAATGTTCACATTTGTAGCGTTTGACTTCTTAACACTCACATTTGTGGTTTAAGATTTCTTAATGTTCATGTTTATATGCTATTGGCTGATCATTTTATGTTACATCAGAATTTTAAAATTTGAACACTATTTCACCACCTGGTCACTACTTATGTATCAACAAAATCATCTCTAAAAAGGATGGAAATATAATATGAAACATTTAGGTACACTTGACTTACATCTCAATTAATGGCCACATGTATCACCATTTATCATTTACACCTGTAACATGTTTATCATTTATTTCACAACTTGGCACAGCATTCCTCTATATTAAATATCTTACAACTTGGCACAGCTGTAAGTTCAAAGGTCACAATTCATATGACCAATCAGAGTCACAGAATTATTAACCTGAACTCAATAAATTAGTTAATGAATTTGTCTTAAAAAATATTCTTTTATTAAAAAACAAAAAAAAAAGCTACCTTTGTGTGGTAGTTAAGTGAAACTGTGAATTTACATTTGTCAGCTGTGAATCCTGTGTGGTCTTCAAAATGTAGATGAAACTTATAAAAAAATCAAGAGATACTTAACTACTATTAATAGTGATAAACATTTTTCTTGAGTAAAAAAAATGTAAGAAACAATTATGAAGAAGACAGACAATGCAGCAGCGCTTGGTCTTTGAAATGCATACACAAATACATTAACTTTAAAACATATTGTAGTGATTCATAACCTTCACCAGAACACCTGGATGTCTGAATAGATGTTCACTCTTAGAAAGGTCATGAATACCTGGATTTCTGGAAATACATCCACTCTTAGAAAGGTCACAAATACCTGGATGTTTGAACATACATCCACTTTTTGGAAAGGCCATGAATATCTGAATTTCTAAACATATACACACCCTTCAGAAAGGCCATGGAATATCCATGTCTAAACATTTTCTCAGTTTCATCCAGATCAATGAACAAATGTTTATCCAAATTACTTCCCAAAAATCCAAATAAATAAATAAATAAAAGGTCCTACTCTAGTAAAGCAGAACTCCATTTATATAACTTCCACATTCCCCCAAAAAATCCTAAACTGGGAAGATGTGTATCCTGCCTCACCCTGGTAATGATGTATATAAAAATGTCTTGCCTATTTTGCACTGTCCCATCTCAACACTTCTGACTGGTTCATAGAACTTTCATAAAATAAACTTCCAGCAATATACTGCCCACGTACCACAAACTATTTGTTTACTTCTACATTTCCAACTGAAACCATGGACATTCGATCAATTCACACAGTGATCCATTTACAAGTAACCAATTTTTAAAAAAAAATAATATATATATATAAGTACCCGATGTCTTTGGATAAGAAAATAAGTACAGTATAAAAAATTTAAATGACTGTAACTGCATTTACCCTGCAGTTTCTAAATTAAGATAAATTTGGGCAGCTATTTCACTTTCTTTGGCTCTGTTTTCCCAACTTTTTCAGAGTTCTTGTACACACTGTGTCTGCCACTCACAACACCATTAGTATCAGTCTTGTCAATCTATGGAGGTAATTTAAAAAAAGAAAAAAAAATGATGTCACTACCATTACTCATAAACAAACACGTATAAAGCTATAATATTTATGGTAAGATGATTGCAAAACAAATCAGACTCTTAAAACTATTTAAAATAAAAGTAGGAACAGCTGTATTAGGTAACAGTCACACAGTTCTAATGTTTATGTTTACACCTTAATCATACAAAAACATACAGGACAAAGAAATAGCAAGAGAGGATAAAATATGAATTCACATGAATTATATACAACAAATCGGAAAGGAAAAAAGCAGAAAAAAAAAGGAGTATTTAGTTGTGACTTGCAAGAAGCTGTGTCCGTGGCTCTGCGTATAATATCTAATTTTAAGCTTATATGTACTTTTACCAAAAAAAAAAAAAAAACAGAAATCACTGACACTAAAATACATACTTCACAAGATAATCTCAGATGTGAAATTTACTTTTCAAAATATAAATATTATGTAAATTTGGTCTGAACTCTTCCATGATGAGTTTTGTGAAATTCATCAGCATTTATTTATAACACATTTCGGTGCCTCAAATGTCAGACCTGTTTCTGGGTATATTACACATGCTGATTCCAAAAATGGCACAAGTTTTCTCCTATCAGCTCTAGTTTTTGAGATACAGAACATATGCCATATACTACTCTTTACTCTGCTGATCCATAAAAAATCTCTCTCTCTCTTTCTCTCTCTGAACCTTAAGTGCCCAACGCACATAGGGCTTCTGCAAGGGTTTTCCACAAATGCCTGTCCTTTGCCTTTTTTCCACTCATGCCCAAGTGAGCCCGCTATTGCTCAACATCCTCTCTGTTGTTCATCTCCATGTCTCCTTTGGTCTACCTTTACTTTTGTACTCCTATGGGTGCCATTTTTGGTAGTGAGTCCATAACACATCAGGGTATTTTAATGTAGTGTTTAAATTATATCTTTTAAGCATGAAGGAAACATGTTAAATATTAAAAGAAAATTGTACTACATGAAAATCTACTTATTTTATATCAAAAGCACAAGTTTATGATACAAACTTTCCATTCAGTCGACGCAAAAGAAGCTCCTTTTGTAAGACTTCCGAGAGTGGGATCTGCCAGGACAATCCAACATAAGATTCCAACAATATCTGCTATCATGTTTGCATCCTATCTTCCTTGGTATCTGGCTTCCATTGTTTTTATGTCTTGGTGAAATCTTTCACCTTGCTCTTCACTTAAGTCACCAGGGTTCTCTGGAAAGCGATCTAAGTGACTGTGCAGATAATGGATTTTAACATTCACGTTACAGCCAGGCCTGTTGAAATGAAAGAGCATATCCTCTACTAATTCATTTAACTGTCTGCCTTCTTGTTGCCAAGAAAACTTTTCACAGCAAGAACAAATGAAGACCAGCCACATGATTTGATTTCATTCACTGATGCTATGAAATGTGGGTCATTTATAAGTTGTCTGATCTGTGGACCATCAAAAATTCCTGCCTTCAGTTTTTCCATGGTAAGTCCAGGTAATTTATGCACTATGTATTAAATGACACTAACCGTCTTTATTCAAAGCCTTTACAAATTGTTTCATCTGGCCTAGCTTTATATGTAGTGCTGTCAGTATGATCCTATCTCATGCTACCAAAAGTTCATTGATTACATTTTGTCCTCCAACCATCATATATTCCCTCAGAGGCCAATCTTTTCTTGCCCAACGTTCATGTTTGGCTCTACTATCCCAAAAGCATAAAAAAAAAGGATATTTTGTGTACCGACTTTGTTGACCAAGAAGAAAATTAACTATCTTCATGTCTACATAAATCACCCACTGATGTTCCCGGTAATTTATCTTTTCCCAAGACTAAAGAGATGGCCTTGTGCTCTTCTTTCCTCCTGGGCTGGTGGAATGACTGATTAGAACAGAACCATATTTGTTGCCATTATTTAAAAGAACACATTTTAAACTATGTTTTGAACTGTTGATGAAAAGACGCCACTCACTTGGGTTATATTATGAAAGACCAATTTTCCTCACAAGGTTTCCGATGTCACTGCAGAAAACTAAGTTGTTGTCTTCGATAAAGAATGGCAGCAAATATTTTTCTTCCTTTCGATAAAATGTAATTTTCATTCCAGACTTAAGTACATTCTTTTCCTTTAGTCTGGAGGCAAGCAATTCAGAAGACTCCTTGGAAAGATCAGATAGTCCCTGATTAGATCATTCAAATCTCTCTCTCTCTCTCTCTCTGAACCTTAAGTGCCCAGGGAACATGGGGCTTCTGCAAGGGTTTTCCACAAATGCCTGTCCTTTGCCTTTTTTTCTGCTCTTACCCAGGTGAGTCCTCTATTGCTCATCCTTTCTGTTGTTCTTCTCCATGTCTATTTTGGTCTACCCTTACTTCTGTTCCCCTATGGTGTCCATCCTAGTGCTATTTTTTGGTAGTGAGTTGTCAGTCATTCGGAGCACATGTCCCAACCATCGCCAGCGTCTTTCCTCAATAATTGCTGTCAGTGGCTTCATCTGCATTTCGGATCACTCAATTCATCCTGATCAAAATAATCACTATGTGAAGTTGTTTGGAATTTGCTGTCACTGCTCCCACTTTCTTTACCTTGTGCAATATCAGACATGCAAAACTCATCCTCTGAGAGCTGTAGTTCAAGATTTGAGCGCAGAACAGGTCTCCATGTTGAAGGTATATCAAGGTAAGACCACTTTTCATGATTATTTCATTTGACGCCTGTGAAAAATACAGCCATCGAAGTATTTTTTTTGGTTCCGTCCACACCATTAGTACTGTAAATTTCAGGCAGCTGCTCTATTCATTTGTCCACTGGCGCAAATGCTCCGTAAAAGGTCTGCATACAATATGAGAAGACCATGGCTTATCTTGACACCAAAATAACTTACACATGCTCTTTTTACAAACCCAGAAAAAGGTTTCCTGCTTGCTTTTGATGTGTACTCCCCACAAATATAGCAAAATACATTGGGATGATTCAAGCGGAATGTGAGAATGTACACACATATCCTATATACGATCATAACTATTACACAGTGCAACTGTTTTAAACAGATCAGGTTGAGAAACCTTTGAAATACAAATGTATGTAGTCTACGAAAACACCATGATTTACCATCTTAATTTTGTGCACATATTATGTAATAATACAGAACAATAGCGATTTTATCATTTGCGCTATAGATTTTTATGCCAGTGTGCATTACAGGAAAGGAAGTAGATGAATAGTTGTGAAACAAAAGTCATTGTACACACATACACACAAAAATGTGGGTAAATTAAATACATAAATTTTCCATTCAAATAAGACAGCATCCCAATTCTGCAAAAGAGATTTTAAAGAGCAGACTAAAATCTTATAAATTCAGTCAAATCTAAGAAACCAGAGCTGATGCAGTCTATCCAATACAATTTTCTGAATCGGTGTCCCAAATAGCCCCAGAAACCGGTCTAAAAACCAAGGCACCAAGGAAAAAAAAGTTATTGTTAGGCTGTGTAATCATTATTTCTTTAAAATTCTCAGTACACTCACTTAGAAATAAGTTTTTTTTTTTTTTAAACAGACTTCACTATTATACAAACCAATTATGTGTTGTTAGTTTTCTTTATGTTCTCTGTTGGAACACAGATGAAATAAAACAGACGAAATTAAAATCCAATGTAACAGAAATTTTGTTCTGGAAGAAAGATGCATCAAACAAGGTCTATTTAAAAAAAGAAACTGAACTTTTCAAATGAGGTGCCAGTGAACTAAAACAACAGATTTGAGACAGTGGTGCCATATAGCAGTGACCTTCAACTCGATCACGCCATGTCAGTTAGTCATCAACCACATGCAGGAGTGCCTTTTGTGACCTTTTTTCTGCAGGCAGAGATATGAACATCTTGAACAGCAATGTGTTTCCATGAAATTCTGTGTGAAATCGGCAAAAACTTTCACCAGCACTTTTCAGATGTTGTTGCGAGTTTACAGAGAGGACCTTTTAAGCTGTACACAATGTTACAAATGGCACCAATGTTTCAAACAGGGCAGCATCCATCAAAGATGAACCCAAAACTGGGCAGTCTTCTACATCAATGGATCATGGTCACACTGAGAAAGTGTGTGCTTTGAGAAATATGAAAGGGAGGGGCGGGGGCAGCAGACAAGGAAACAGCAGCCCCTGGATATCATTGTCAATCTCTGAAGCAAGCATCCTGGCTAGACAAAACAATGTTTTCATGTTGGCTATCAAATAAAGATCAACATTCAATAATGGACAAGTCACATATATGAATGAATATTACAGCCTGCTTAGATGGGTAGGGAATGATCTGTTCTTCATCTTCCTAGTTCATTCATTCATTCATTTGCATGTCCCTTGTGGAACTTAGCCTTCCTAACAGCACTCCTGTAGGCCTCTCAGTTGTGAGCAAGATGGCCTGCTGCTGATGCATCCATTTGTAGATCATCAACGATGTCTTGCAACCTAGTAATATCTACAAAAAAAGCTAGAATCTTGGATATATCCTAAAGATAAAAGTGAAACTACCAGAATATTTCCTGAATGATTTGAAGTCTTTACTTCATGATTTTCTTCATGGATGCAGTTGCCTAGAGTTGCCTATGTTCAAAGGAAGTTAATAACTAAACAATATACATCCCCATGACATATGACCATTTTAGAAATACAATTCCAGACAGTGTGCATGCCACGCTGACACAGCAATTTAGCACCAGTTTCTTCACAGCCACAATTTAATGCAATGTATTTACCATATTTCCCATGATAAAAGACGCCCTGGCATATAAGACGAACATATAATTTGGCATATAATAATGGATATACAATGAGGGAAATCAAAAGGAGGACATCTATCGCTCTTCAGAAAGTAAAACAACTAAAGAATCTGTGGAGAGGATCAGATAAGATTTTTAAGGGCATGCATCTTTCCCATCGCAACATATGCCTGCGAGACCTGGACACTGAAAAAAACAGCTGAGAAACACATAAATGCCTTTGAATGTAAATGCTACAGAAGAGTTCTTCAAATATCGTGGACACAAAAAAGAACAAATATATCTATACTACAAGAGCTTAATATTGAAGAAGGTTGGCTAGTAAAGAGGATTAAAGAGAGAAAACTTAAATTTTTGGACACATTAAACGTCATGAGAATCTAGAGAAGACTGTCTTGGAAGGGTACATAATGGGAAAAAGAAAGAGAGGAAGACTAAGGCGAAGGTGGCTGCAAGACATCGTTGATGATCTGCAAATGGATGCATCAGCGGCAGGCCATCTTGCTCACAACCGAGAACCCTACAGGAGTGCTGTTTAGGAGGCAAAGTTCCGCATGGGACATACAAATGAATGAATGAATGATACTTTGGCAAAGGAGTATTTAGGGACATAGAAATGAATGAATGATACTTTGGCAAAGGAGTATTTTGAAAAAAAAAAAAAAACTAACTAAAAACCTCAAATTTTCCATAGCCCTTTCCTTAATAAAGTTTTGGTCCAAGATTGCATGCCACCAGATATTCTCCTACAGAACCACTCAGTAACCACATGTTTAGATAAGTCTGTATGTAGCTACATGTCTAGATAAGTTTTATGTATCCACATGTCTAGATAAACCTGTATGTAACATATCTAGATAAGTTTGTATGTAATATGTCTAGGTCTAGATAAGTTTGCATGTAATCACATGTCTAGATAAGTTTATATGTAACCACATATCTAGATAAGTTTGTATGTAACCACATGTCTAGATAAGTTCACGTCTGGATAAGTTTATATGTAACCACTTATCTAGATAAGCCTGTATGCAACTATATGTCTAGATAAGTTTGTATGTAACTACATGTCTAGATAAGTTCACATGTAATCATATGTCTAAATATGCTTGTAATCATGTGCTATATTGAGTTCATATGCAATCATATGTCAAAATGTGGTTGTATCTTATTACATCTTACATCCTTCCTGTGTCGCTAAACATCACATTTTAGTGATAGTTCGTCAAGATATCCTGTCTTCAGCGAGTTTTTCAATCTCATCAAGGGATGTTATGCCCACTGAACTGGCCTCTCTTAACAATGTCCTCTAAAGATGTTGTACCCACTGAACTGGCCTCTCTTAACAATGTCCTCTAAAGATGTTGTATACAGATGAGGTATTTATATGCAACATCCCACCTTGTGTAACAAAGCTGCTATATCATATAATGATCCTCACAAGCTATTTTCTCTCTGCATTGATTTTTTTCTTTTTTAAAAGGGAAAACAGACCAGCTTCACAACTCATACTTTTCCTGAAGTCCTGGTCTTATTTCCACTTTTTTATACTCCTTCATTTATGACTTAGCAAGGTCAAGCCATAAGCGGTAGTCCCAGTTTTTTTTTTTTTTTCAGAACATTCTGCTCTGCAATAAAATGGTTAGGTCTGTTTTGCTGCGACAAAACAAAAATAGAATATTCTACTATCACTTACCTTCAGTGTGTGTGATTTTACATAGGCATGGAAATAAAAGTTCAGGAACAAAAGAAGAATTGACAAGGCATATGTAATAAGAGCCCAGTGCATCCATTCTGGGAAGCCGCACCCCTGGAGAACCAGTGATTGTGCTGCATGAGTTATGCCAATCAAAAACTGGACCTGGCGGGGTTTGTAGCCAATCCCCAACGACGTGTGTATGAAGTAGTCACAATGAATTAATTCAAAATGCCATTGCATCAATCAAAATTTCACCCAAGCAGTGTACATTTTTTTTTTTACATTCATTTTATTTTGATTTTTATTTTTCCAATCAAGAATTTTGAGTTTGGAATGTTGATATTATTTCCCCCATTGGTCAGTGACAAGGATACCATGTTTCCCATGACAAAATACATCCATTTTGCATCAAGATTCATCCAAGTGAGCGAGTGTCCAATTTCCATACAAAGCATATTCAGTCACAGTCGACGATGATTTCACATAGAGGAGAGAAAAAAAAAAAAAAAGAAAACAATTATATCAGTAATATAATAACAACATAACAAAGTGACCATTTACCTTTCCAAAGAGAACTTTCCCTAGGGTGAAGTTTTTTGGCCTCATGACATAAGCTTGCATATAAAAGTTGGTAAACAGAATGACGATGCTAAATCCATAAATAATTCCTGCCCAAAGCATCCACTGTGGGTAATCACACTCGATGTAAATAGCATAGCTGCCATACACAAGACCAACAAAGAATTGAAGCTGAAGACACAGAAAAACAAAGACTCTAAAAGTTTGTGAGAACGGAATGAGTATCTGTCTATTCATTCAAGCATTTCTTTCTACTGTCTGATCGTAAGCTGAGTAATCTGTGTTATGCATCCACTGCCCAAAGTATGAAGTCACAGAAAACATATGATCCTCATGAATACCAGATAGTTTATACAACACTTTTTTTATTGATTCACAGAAAGCAGGCGTTACTTCCATTAAAATAACCCCATAACTGGCCAGTGACATCTTTGCAATCAAAGGTTAGCATGCCAAGCAACAGCAACAGCAAGGGCCAAGCAGAACATATGTTATACAAGTAATTTTTGTACTCACTGATACAACATTTCTGCAGACAACACAAGGAGGAAACAACTAAATACTAAACACACAAAGTTAAGCAACAACAGCTTTTTGTTTTTCGATTTAAGTTTTATAAAATGTAACTTTTTAAAAACTCAAATGAAAGTACATTTTCTCATAAACACATTGAACAGTGTTTCTTCTTCCTTCATCATTCACTTCTACCACCAAGATCACCCCGTGACACTACTGAATTTACTCCTATGGTCCTCAAGAGAAGTCTCATTTAGAATGGAGGCTCAAAGCATCAAGGG
This sequence comes from Achatina immaculata, assembly GCA_009760885.1. Lineage (NCBI taxonomy): Eukaryota > Metazoa > Mollusca > Gastropoda > Stylommatophora > Achatinidae > Lissachatina > Lissachatina immaculata. The sequence continues at coordinate 7,407,875 of CM019718.1, forward strand.
GCTTTGGCCTGTATTCTTGGTGGGTCACAAAAGCGGAATTGTGTGACACTGTGGTTTTTGATGCACCAGTTTAACTTCGAGTTAGACTTTCCTCTGCGGAACCTTGACACGGTTTGGATATCAAATCCGGTGGTGAGAGGAGGTTGACTATCTAGACTGCACTGGTCCAGTGTCTCCGACTTCAGCATTTGGTGTTGTGTGGCCGCTACCTTCCCTGGTGGTTACAAAGATGTAGCTTTGGTCGAGAAGGACTAACCTTCACCACGTGTCAGTTTTTACCCCTGGGTCAAGCCGGTTTAGGCATATTTTCCCAGTTCGGGTGCACACAGGACATGGCCAACCTCTAGAGCAATAATTCCTCACCATGAGGCTACTAGCCCCACCGATTAAATGTCACTTATTTTCATCTTGCAGCAGCACTGACTGACCAACAACTCTCTTTGCATTTTTCTTCACAGGCCAGGAGGAGTTTAACCCCCCACACACAACAGCCAAAGAATCTCGCCAAAGCCAGAAGTGTGCTTCTAACTTGCTTGTCAAAAACAAGAATGTAACATTGCTGTTATGTCACTGTAATTTTCCCATCAGTTTTCTAATACTGAAACAGTTTCCAAATTAAGTCAAGATGAGTAATGCCACCTATCCTGTTTGTAAAGATTTGCTGTTTGGAGAAGGTCAGATGTCACATGAGTTATCAAGAAGTTGTCCGTGCCATAGGAATGCTACAGACTGAAACTTCACTGAATGATGCTGCTAGAGTCAATAGAGGTGTGATCCATACAGCCTTCAGATGCTTTAGGAAAGTGCTCTTGTCTGCCATAGGGTGATCAATCACGTGCCATCACCCAGAGAAATGATTGTTTATTTATTTATGCTTTATGCAAGAAGACAATGATTTGTAACTGCACAAGTGCTGCAAAAATGACCTTCAAGGAATGACTGGTTATGAGTTTCTACTCAAACCATCAAGAGTTGACTTTCATTCCAGAACATCTGTAGTTCTGGTCTCTCTCAGTCGTCACTCATGTCACACTCGTCTGAATTGGGCAAGACAACACAGCAGGTGGACTGTAAATCAGTGGCAGCATGTCGTCTTCAGTGATGAATCCAGATTCTGTTTGGACTTTAACAATGGTTGTCAACAGGTCTGGAGACAAGCTAGAGAGAAATGTGTTCACTGTGCTATTGCAGAACATGACAGACACAGAAGGGGGAATCTGATGGTCTGGGGCTGGTATCCGGTCACATGGACATACAGATGTGCACATCTTCTTTTTGGGGACTGTGAATGCCCAGAAGTATTTGGATGAGATCACAAAAGCGCACATCGCCAAAGGAAAAACACTTCTCCTGACTTAACTGAACATGCTTGGGACATGTTAGGAAGAGCACTTCATAACATTCCTGTACAATTCCAGACACTTGTTGCCATGGAGATCACATTATGTGCTCAGTGGATGAGAATTCCACAAAATGTCCTCAACAGGCTTCTTGCATCAGTTAGACAAGCTGAATGTACTCAGGCTACTAGAGGTCACACCCACTACTGATGATAATAAAAAAGCATTTGGAAATTCCTTAATCATCAAATTTTTAATTCTCACATCAACATTTTTTCCAGGTACTTTTTACGTATTTATCTTTTCAGCAAACTGTTAATTTTGGATAAACCGAATGTTGAAAAATTATTTTATTTAATTTCATTTTTGTATGATTTACTTACACAGTTTCATTGAGATTCAAAGACCCGTTGCTTAACTTTCTGTGAGAATATATATACATATATATAAATATATATATATATATATGAAAACGATGAATATTTCAGCCTCTCTATCATTCTAAAGTCTTCTGGGCTTGACTCCTAGGAATATGTACACTACTCGTTGTTTTTTAAAGCTAGCTTTGAGACATAGACTTTAGTCTGCCACTCTCCTGCTTTGCACAATCAATAGCTTTGAGACATAGACTTTAGTCTGCCACTCTCCTGCTTTGCACAATCACATGCATCTAATAAAAGCAATCTTTTTTTTTTAAATTTCTCCTTACTGGAAGTTTGCCTCTCTTTTTTATTTTTAATCTGCGCACGTGTGTGTATGTGCATTTGGTTAGTCCTTACATGATTTGCTATTTACCTACAGTTTGGCTAAACTTAACCTTAGGCTAGGAGGTTTCACTGTTTGTATTTCTTCATCTACAGTCACCACAATGCCTTACTGATAGCCAGTACAAGAACTCCTGACATTATGCTTCCATGGATCCTCGAAGTATTACTTACATCAATGGCTAAAACTGCAGCACATCTTACTGCTTATATTACAGTTGCTATCAATACAGCATAAAGCCCACTTCTGACAGCCTGGTTTAAGCAAGCCTCTATGTTTACCACTATATACACTGTTCTTCTGTCCTGGCTGATATACAAGGGTCATACCGAAAGTCGTGAGCAAAAATTTTTTTAAAATCAGAATTTATAGATAGAGAAAATATAAATGTATCACTTTAATCTACATCATTTGCACTTCATGCAGAGGTCACATGATGTCACTGTTATATGTCACCATCATGTGTCACGTGACCTCGCGGAGCATAAACAAAATGGCGGGTGATGAAGTTTCATTTCGTCAACGTGCTGTTATTGAGTTCCTAGATAAAGTGGAAATCCCTGCTGCTGAAATTCACCAAAGACTTCAACTTGCTTATGGAGATGTGTGTATGGCTGCTAGCAGTGTTAGGAGGTGAGCGAAACATTTCAAAGTTGGAAACACGAGCATCCAAGATATGCCTCGCAGCGGTCACCCTCAAACTGCCTCCACTGAACGCAACCTGGAAAGGGTTCACGACATCATTAAACAAGGCAGACGTGTCATAGTATCTGAAATCACTGTAAATCTTGGTATAGGACAATGCAGTCAGGAAATGACTGAAACCCTAGGCTACAGAAAAGTTTGAGCCTGCTGGGTCCTACAAGAGAGAACATCCAGAAAGCAGCGCATCTGTGCCATCGGTCAGCTGGAACGGAACTCTACCGGGAATCATTTTCAAACTTGCAGAGCGAAGGGAAAAATGTGTGCAGAGAAATGGAGATTATGTTGAAAAGTGAAGAAAAGGATGCAGATTACAGTGATACATTTATATTTTCTCTATCTATAAATTCTGATTTTTAAAAAATTTTTGCTCATGACTTTCGGTATGACCCTCGTACAACCACTGGCTTTATTATTAAAGCTTGTTTGCTAAGAGAAAAATCTGGTGCCATTTTCCCCCAGTCATTTTTATGAAGCAGTGATGGCAAGGAAATTATGAAAATTATATCTGATGACAGATAATCCATTTCATAATTTGTTTAAACAAAAGAATGTGGGACGGACCAAACTTTTTGCTGTTTGCTAAGCTCTCTCCCTTTGCTCACAATGCAAAATTTTTTTTAGCAGGCATGCACCCTGTGGTACAAAAAGATTATATGAGGCTAAATAATGATAAAGCTAAATAAAAAAACACATCTCTGATTTCACTGACTATCACATCTTTTCCGTGTTTTTTTTTTTTCAGAGACTGCTTTGAATCTTTCTGCAGCTGAATCCTCTCTGGTAGTCTGAGTACAACTTAGCCATTTCCTCCACTGACAAATTTATTCTTAATTCATTTCACCACCATCTTTAGTTTCCAGTTTCTCTCCTGCTTCATTCACTGGTTTTGTTCCCCTCTCTCAATGACAGTACATCAGATCGTTCTTTTTTTATTCCTGCTTTTACAACCACCAAGGACTTGAGCGCAGCTGAAGCTTTCCTTTCTGTGCTGTGCTGCATAATACTTCCTAGAGGCAAAGCCTGACAAATTTCTGGCAAATAATCTTTATTTCAACTGCATCCTCTGAGCAAGTGCGGACATTAATATGTGCAGCAGCAGCATTCATTTTGAGTGGCCAGATTAATTCTGACAGCAGCCATAATAAATTTTGTGACCATCACTATTTGAAGATGTAATATTTTATTTTTCTCTACAATTTTACTTCTACACCAGGAGCTTCAGCTAGATCCTGTCACACTGTGTTTTTTTGTTTTTTTTGGGGTCAGCAGGGGCGCTTTTAGCCTTCCAAGTAATCAATCATGGATTTTCCACAAGTTTACAAATTCTCCTTAGCTTGCTATTGCAGTTTTCTGTTCACTCTGCTTCTATAATACATTTTTACAAGAGATAGTTTACTGATTGAAGAACTCTGTTAACTAGAGAAATATTACTTTTAATGTATTTATTTTCAGTTTTATTTTCCATTTCTAGCCTTCAGTGAGGTGTCTTCTTCTTTGGGATATATCTAGATTTTGTAGAATGTTCCTTTAGCCTCGACTCTGTCTATGTCTATTTTGCGACAAAGCAAAAATAAAAATGGTGAATACACTAGCTGGTTACCACTTTTGCATTTAAGTAACAATAAATGTTACAGAAAGCTCAGCTCTTTTTTGTTTTTTTTTCTTTAAATAGTTTACATTTAGCTCTGAGTTTGCATTTAAGCTCTGAGTTTGTTGTATATATATATATATATATATATATATATATATATATGGTTTTCATGAAATACTGAGTTCTGAAAACACTGGCAACTCAGTTTTGCTTTCTTACCTACAATTAAAGTCTGAAACTCTATCACTGTTATATTTCACATTCAAAAGATGTTTGTGATCTGCTTACAAAAGATACTTCATAAAATCATGCCACAGAAAACTACTTTAAAATAACCCTACAAAAAAAACAAAAATTACCACCAGTCCCCATTTAATATTACATTACCTATTACATTACATTTCCTTAGGCCAAAACAGATGAAAACTTAGTATTGGTCTTACAGAACAAGGTAAATTCCTATGACGAGTTATATACAGAGCAAATATAAGCAAGATATAAAAACAAATACACTGAACTGGAAAGAAGGGCAACTAAAAAGGCCATCAGATATAACTTTTAAGTACAACAATGAGTTATGGTTTTTAACTAAGAAAGAAAGTAAGTGAAAAAATTTTCTACTGCAAGCAACAAAATAAAAGTTTTTAAAAAATGCTAGCTTCTTTTAATTAGTGATAAAAAAATTAGATTACAAACAAACAAAAAAAATACTGCAAGGAAAAGACACTGTTAAGGATATAATAACTGGTTTTGGAGAAGTCAGGACTTTGACTGGGACATCAGCTTCAACTATATCAAGCCAAGTAACACTCTCTGAAGACATCTAGGAAATTAATGACAACATATAATCTCATACCAACAGGAGAGTGACCAAACAGGAACTGCTGCAGCACGGGCTCCTGACAACAATTTAAAGCAAGAAAGAGACCACAGAAAACATAACATTAAAAAGATAAAACAATGGCCAAATATCAGAAGAAAGCCAGAATAGAAGAAACTGATACTCATGGAGAAAATTGCTGAAGCTTATGAACACCCAGCATAATAAAAAACTATCCCACATCAGAAAACCTTTGTTACAAAAGAAAATAAGGTTATCAGAGGGAAAAAAAAAAAAGCTACAGACACACAATATCACAGCATATTATCATCAAGTTAAACAAATATTTATGTTCGAAGATCTGTCAAAATATCCTAGTAAAGTTCTAAAAACACATGAAAACTAATATTTCAACCAAGCAGAACTGAAAGAAGTCATGCACTGTCACAAGATAAAAACACCTTCCAGCAAAGGATGGATCACACTACACATATGCTCAAAAACCTTGGAAAAAAAGAGCAAGGCAAACTTCCCATGAATCCAGCATTTAGGAAACTATCCAAGAAAAAATGGAAAGTGATCTTCTGGGCATCAATAATTAAGAACAAATAATAAGACAATGCTCCATTTTAAAAAAAAAAAAGTAAGAGATCTCAAAGCCCTCAAAATTATCATCAATAAATCAAACAACAGAGATCTCAAAGCCCTCAAAACTATCACCAATAAACCAGACAATGAAATCTTAAAGCTCTCAAGACTATCATCAATAAATCAAACAATGGAGATCTTAAAGCTCTCAAGGCTATCATCAATAAATCAAACAATGGAGATCTTAAAGCTCTCAAGACTATCATTAATAAATCAAACAATGGAGATCTTAAAGCTCTCAAGACTATAATCAATAAATCAAACAATGGAGATGTAAAAGCTCTCAAGGCTACATATTTACATCTGAAACCAAAACCTAAATCAGACACTGAACACAAGAAGCTGAACAAGGTTCAAAGACTCTTTGAACACTGAACATTGCAACAGAGGTCCACAAACCAAATTTCTTGTATGTGCAAGCATATGTCATTTTCAAGTGCACAGGAATGGGAATTTTGTATTAATTATGTTGGTATATGTGCAGCATATGTGCCACAATACTACAACCAAGGAGGAAAGTTAGCTTTGGAAATAAAAAAATAAATAAACATTAGTTAAAAAGTTCTTATCTGAGTAAACAAAGGATAAGTGAGGTAACAGGTCATGTTAGTGTAAAAAGTAATGACTTAATTGCAATGTTCCTAAAACTTGCTCCAACATCTTTTTATAGCTCATATATTTATACAAACTGGAACAACAAAATGTAATAACATAAGTTTGTGAAAACCATTTATAAACCGCAGCTTTTTGCAAGGTTTACACAGCAATAACTGAAAGCACAGGAATTCCCTTTGCATAAATGAAAGACAGGTCCTAAGTACTTCAAACTTTTACCATATATAGATCTGTCATTTAACATTCAGCATTTAGGGACACCAATAATAAGCAGAGAATAATTCCAAGAATTGGGATGACTAGAGAGCCTTTATTCGTGGCCTATGCTCTCAAGGGAGTGAAAGGCGATGATGATGATGATGATTTAGGGATACCACATACTCTAATTATACTAATGTTATTTGACTATCAAAATAATTCATTTAACTCACTAGTATAAAGGTATCATGGAACTAATACTAATAAATAAATGCACATACATCTATTCCTAACATTATAAAATAAAAGATAAATGGCTGCAAAGAAATATTAAACTATTTTTAAAAAAACCAAACAAACAAAGAAAAGAATGAAAGAAACTGCTAAGATTATTCTGTCTGCATTAAATAAATTCTATGTACTAACAACACAGCATGCAAGGTGTAAAATCAAAGTATAAAGCATAGCTGTAATGTCTGCCTGGCTTACTCTGGCACAGTTAAGGCATAAACTGCCTCACTGCTCTAAGCTTTCCATGTAATACTGTGTAAAATTTTAAATGCTGTAAATGAATGGTTTTGTCTGGCTCAGTAGTTAAGATGCCTACTATCTGGCAGAAGGTTTCACTATGCTCTGGAGCTTTATAACCTTTAGTTATATCATGTCTCTTCTTTCTAACACCCTGATCTCATGAATGGCAAGATCAACATCCTAGCTTCCACAGGCCATGTATGAAGTGCATTATGGGTGCTAAGAGGACTGATCAAAAGCTGACCAACATCCTAATCCAACTCCATAGAATGATCTTGGTCATAGTTTGACCAACATGGCCGAGACCAATTTATAATCCAAAGTGGTGCAGCTTGCTAAGAAATCTACTTCTTCTGTTCACTTTAGGAAGACAGGATAGCCACAACGGCCCAATCCTAATCTTTTATTTCAAGAGTTTTTTTTTTTTAATCTGAAAAACATTATAAAACATTAACGAGAAGTGAGATATTTGTACTTTGGTAATTCAAGATTTTGCTTATCCATATTCATAAAGATTCAAGATTTTATCTATTCATATTCATGGATATTCAAGATTTTGTTTGTCAGTATTTATGGATATTCAAGATTTTGTCTCTGCATAATTATAGGGTACCTCAAGATTTTGTCTTGGCATATTAATGGAGATTCAAGATTTAATATATCCATATTTTTTTTAAGATTCAAGATTTTATTTATACATATTTTTTAAGAGATTCAAGATTCTGTTTATCCATATCTATGGAGATTTAAGATTTTGCCAAATTTTATTGCAAATAAGTGCATGTGAATAAAAAGAGTATATTAGTTTTTATCCCTCAGACATTATAACACCCTTATCTTTCCCATCTTACTTTGCATAATCCAAGTATGGTGATGCCTAGTCTCTTCATTTCTCTCTTTATGTTGTAGAACTTTCTCAATTCTTTTAATGTTCTGATGTTCCACATTCCAAACTTTATGCTGTTCTTAATATTGTGCAGAATTGATTGCTGATGGTCTGGCATCACGCATCACCTATCACGCATGATATCCCCATTGGACATTTATGTCATTTTCGATTGAATAGCTGTAGATCTCAATGGATGATTCCCAGGAAGTTACACTGGTGGTTTCCCCTTGCCTTTCAACAGATTTGTCTGTGGTTTACTCCATCAGCTTCTAGATCTGTCAAGAGTCTTAGCTCACGAGGTAGCAGGTGGTTTGAAAACAGAGTTTTCCTTCTCCTAGATGAGCTGCCATCCAAGACTTATGAACCCCATCTGTCTGATTTTGTTCCACATAACCATGAGGAGAATTAGAAGTAAGATAAGACCAGGAATCGCAGAAGAACACTGAACAAAAAGGCACAAGTAATGCAATATATATATATATATATATATATCATGAGATCACTAAGAGAATGGGCCATAGAAGTTTTATAGATTACTGCAAAGCATTTGATAAAATATAACACAAAGAAATCATACAGATGTTAAAAGACATAGATATAGATGGAAAAGATCTGAGAATCATAAAACAGTTATATTAGAACAAAAACCTGCAATCAGGATTGATGATCAAATAAGAGATTATTAGAACATAAAAGCAGGAGTACAGCAAGGATGAGTTGTATCCCCAGACCTTTTCTTCCTCTATGGCGAAAGGATTATGAGACACATTGAAAACATGCCTGGAATAGCAGTGGGTGGACACAATCTAAGCAGTCTAAGATATGCAGATGACAAGATACTGATAACCCAAAGTGAAGAAGTGCTACAAGCCTTGTTAGACAAAATCGTAGAAAAAAAGTCAGGAGAAAGGACTTAATTTAAATAATAAGAAGACAGAGATCATGGTCATATCATATCCAAGAAAGAAACACCAGCAAAATGTAGCATCAAAGTAAAAAGCTCAGAATTAAAACAAGTGGACAAATTCAAGTATTTAGGAACAATAATAACACAAGATGGAAGATGCAAAACTGAAATAAGGTGCAGAGTAGCCCAGGCCAAGCCAGCATTTATGAAAATGAAAAAAATACTGTGCAATGAAGATCTGTTAATAAACACTAGAAAGAGAGTTATTCAATGCTACACTGAACCCATATTATTATATGGATGCAAAGTATGGATGATTAAAAAAAGAGCACTCAAAATCTACTGGAAGCAGTGGAGATGTGATTCATAAGAAGAATGATGAGAATATTATAAACCACCAAGAAAACAAATGAAGAGGTTCTAAGCGAGGGGGGCAAAAGAGTGAAATTATGGCAAAATTCAGAACACGACAGTCCAGATTTGTAGGACACATTTAAGTAGAGGCAAATTTGAACACTTAATGACAACAGGAAAACTGGAGTGAAAAAGGGACAGAGGAAGACAAAGAAACAAGGATGGACTAAAAGAGTGGCACAGAGCACAGTCCAAAACATAGCTTATAGAAAGAGCAAAGGATAGATGGTTGTGGAAATCAATGACCGACCGATGCCTGACTGGCATGGACTAGAGAGAGAGAGAGAGAAAGAGAGAAAAGAACTGCTTTTTAAAAAAAATTATTTCAGTTTTATTGTGTTATCTACTTGTTTTATTACAAAATGTATGTATAAAATGAAAAAAAAAGAAAAAACTCACTGAAACTATCTAGCAATATCATTATGACAAGCCCAGTTGCAAGTTTTATCTGTAAATAATTAACTAAACTGAGATAGCTTCAAGAAATGGCAACTATTTTCTCTTTTCAGAAACAAATTTATCCATTTTATGAATTTGTTCACTCTTTTTTTAATGAAGAAAGGAAGTTTCATAGTTTATTAAAGTTTATTCTCGTATTTCAGACAAGAAGTAGAATTTTAATAATAAATGCTTACAAACTATGATGTTCAGACCTATTTTTCAAATTCAGCTTTTTTCTTATCAATCGATAGCTAACAAAAATGTTACATGTTTTTTTTTAACTCAATTTTATATCATAAAATACCTAAGCCACTTGCAGCTTGTATAAAAATATTTCACTGATAGTAAATGAAATATACATGCTTTAAATAACTGAAAATTGCAAAAAAACTGAAAGTTTTACACTTAAACCACTGGTTCTTAATCTATTTTGCAACATGGACTCTGGCTGAAGCCCATGATGAAGACCATTCCTGACAAACAAACAATTATTTAAAGTATGAATTCTCCATGTTTTAGAAAGCATGCAAAATAAAAGTAAGATCCCAACGGCCATGAACTGCAGACCACATCTAAATCGAAAGGTAACGGTAACCCCATCATGCCTTAAAGGCACATAGGGGATATGGTTTCAGTGCCCATATTATCCCTGACCTGAAGACACACTTAAGGGTTAAGTGGACTGCATCACACCTGGCCACCTTCCCCCTACCCAGCTCCAGAAGAATTTGGGTACTCATTTCTATAGCTGGGTGACTGGTGTGCCACCAACCAGATTCAAACCCCTCAACTTTTGCCATGAGAGCCTAGTGCACTAACCACTTTGCCACTCAGACCCCTAATTCAAAAAGTTTTTGCTAAATTACATAACACACTTCAGAGAATGTTACTACTGACTGCACAATCATCACTGACCAAAAGAACTGATTTCTTTCCTTCACAGCACAAAACTAAAACTCTGTTTCTTGACTAATCTTACATCCTTCCTGTGCCGCTAAACGTCACATAGGGCCCGCATGGTAGTTCACCAAGATGTCTTGTCTTCTGCGAGTTTTTCAATCTCATCAGGAGGTGTTATGCCCACTGAACTGGCCTCTCTTAACAATGTCCTCTTTAGAGTTTTACAGGGTCGATCTCTTTTTCTTCAGCCTGTTGTGTTCCACTTGATAGCTTGTTTGGGGATTCTCTGATTGTTTCTTCTCATCACATGACCGACATATGTCCATCTTCTTTTTTCTGATCACCCATGAGACTGGTTGATGTTTGATCATCTGACTTATCTCTGCATTGTTCTTGAATTCGTTCCACTTTATACCGAGTATTTTCCTTAGGCATTTGTTTTCGAAAGAGTCTAATTTAGTGTCTATTTCTTTAGTTGTTTTCCAGCTTTCACACGCATAAATGAGGGTGGATATTACATTTGAAATGAATAATCTTAACTTGATTTTTTGTGCTTATAACTTTTGAATGCCATATGTTCTCAAAATTCTTGAAGGTCAATGCTGCTTTTGTAATTTGAAATCTAACTTCCTTTCTGGTGTCACCATCCTGGTCTAGGTAGCTGCCGAGATATTCTTGACTAATAATATTAATAAAATAAATTACATTTTCATGATAACTTCATGAGCCACTAGTTCATTACTCTGATTCTGAATAGAATAGTTACAGAAGATGGATAAGCAAAAAAAAATTTTTAAATAAATTAAAAAAACATCACTGACTAGCTGTAGACGAGTGAGGTAACGTTTCCACCACAAATACTTCTGGTATTCTGGTCCCATGGCTGCAAGACTGTAGTACGTGTACATTATCACATGGACAAATGAGTTTATCATTGCTCCAAAGAATGCTGAAAAAAACAGGATATTCACAGTAAGCTGAAATGAAAGGTCTGCTTAACTCTTTCCGTGCGGCAGAAGAAACACGGACGTGTCATGGCGTGCGGGAGTAAAACGCGGGTCTTGGTCAGTAAGGGGGTCTAGTTGTAAAATAGGATGGAAAACAGTATTTCCATGTACTTCTGTATACGTAATATGTGTCAAAGTGTAGCTAAATGAATGAAAATTTCATAAATGCAGAGTTTTTTTAGGAAAAAAGAAGTAATGTATGAATGAATGAATGAATAATCTTTATTTTTCAAGGGTAAAGAATTGGGCACGCAGGCCCGTCTTACATTCTGCCCTTCATCACTCCATCTTTCATTCTTCCCACACACTTGATTTAGTACAAAAATACAAATTAAATTAGTAAAAACATATCAAAAGAGTGTAAGATTTAACTACTACATTCAAGGTAAAAGAGAAGAAGTAATTAACCTAATAAAATAGCACTCACGCACACATACACACGCAGACATATACATAAATAAAAATACATTGTAAATACGGATCTTCTAACATATTTTTTTAAACAAACATTAAAATAATTTCTAACAATATCTAACAAGTTGCTTTCCTAACTATGTCACTGAAGTACTTGATGGTTTACGAGCCATGTGTTGAGAGAGTGCTGGCTATTTTATGGAGGCATATAATTACATGCAAGTAAATAATGAAACAGGTTTGAGTTAAAGGATGAAGTATTACCAATGGATTTTAAATTGTAGGGGAGGGTGTTCCAGAGCTGTACTGCAGAGTATGCAAGGCTTTTCTTGTACATATCAATTCTGGGTTTAGGAAGAAGACAGTTTTTTAAACGCTGGCTATGTTTAGTGTTATACGTAAACAGTGACCACAAGTAAGGCGGTGATGTTTTTAGACAGTGACTGTGGCCAGCTCACCATCGACTAGCTCTAGATCCACACTATTTACCCCTACTTACCATCTAAGATGTGTAGATCTACTTGTCGATCTCATATTGTGACTCCGTATGGCATTTTCGCTGAATGAATGTCTGAAATAACCTCCTAACTACTTCTCCAGTCGTCTAAATATGTCTAAATCTACTTAGAAAACATTCAAGAGCAGCGAGGTGGCCATAGGCTATGTCCATACCCCTATCTACATCGTCAAAAATTGAAAAATTTCCATGCTTTGCTTCCTTGTTCTCGCTCGGCATCGCTCGTAACTAGGCATGCATTCTCCATTTTGAAAGTGTCACCGGAATCGTGGACGAAATATGTATAATGTAAATGTTACACCGCTTGTTTTAATGGAACAAACAATGTAGAATTTTCGACCATACGGTAGCTTAGGACCACCGGAAGTGTCGAAAATTCGACCATACGCACGGAAAGAGTTAATGGAAATCTGAGTAAAAAGTTGAGGTGCTTTACAACCGTGTTACAAGGATAAAGTTTTGTGCCAGTGACAATACCAGGTGTAGAAGAAAACTGCTCTGAAGGACCAGCAAACCTCAGTTTAAGGACCAGCAAACCTCAGTTAAAGGACCAGCAAACCACAATTAAAAGACTGCAAACCATGGTTAAAGGACCATCAAGCCACACGTCAAATAGATGAAAAATTAAACACCTTGCTTTTTCAGTATCCAAAAAAAAAATTGTTGAGAATACCTAAAAAAGCTAACTGTTTATTTTCATTTTCATCTATTTTTATGTTTGTTTTTTTTTAAAATTTGTTGTGTTGTTTTTGTATGTGACCCTTTAAAAACAGTTTTTGCTGAAATATTAGACTGTTGTATGTTCATTTATCCCCCGTGTGGTACCCGGGATCTGCAAAGAATAGGACCACTGTACCCTACCATGCATGATCGTAAAAGGCGACTAAGGAGGGTTCAGCATAGGGCCAGCAACCCTATCTGGTAAAAAACTATCAGACTGCTACAGAAACAGAATCATGGGAAGAGAAGGAATCGGAGAAATAAATGAAAATGGAGAAAGACTGTGCAGTTTCTGTGAAGAAAACATGATGACCATCGGAGGGACAATTTTCCAACACAAAAACATCCATAAGGTGACTTGGAGGTCACCAGATAAAACCACAGAAAACCAAATCGATCACATACTAATAAACAACAAGTGGAAACGGTCACTACAAGATGTGCGAGCAAGGAAAGGAGCAGATATAGGAAGTGATCACAACCTTCTGGTAGCAAAAATAAAACTAAAATTAAGGAAAGCCAGAATCGGAGAACACAGAAAGATACATTTTGATACAAGAAAACTGATAGACCAGCAAACAAGAAATGAATTCTCAATAATACTTAAGAACCGCTTCAGTGTCCTACAAGACGAAGCAGAAATGTCCATATTAGAGTTCAATAAAACACTACAGGAAACAGCAAAAGAGGTGCTGGGATATCGGAAAAGGAGAAAAGAGGAATGGATAAGTGAGACCACATGGGAAAAGATAGAGCAAAGAAAAGAAATCAAGAAAAAATTACTGAACACCAAATCACAACGGCTTAAAGAACGAGTTTTAAGTAATTATGCACAAAAAGACAAAGAAGTGAAGGAATCATGCCGTCAAGATAAACGTCAATATTATGACAACTTAGCAGAAACAGCAGAGAAAGCAGCATATACAAATGACATGAAAACCATATATAAAATCACAAAGCAGATGACAGGTAACTTCAATACAAGATGTGAAAGTGCAGTAAGAACACAAAATGGACAACTGGTCAGTGGAGAAAGAGAAAAAATTGAAAGATGGAGGGAACACTTTAACACCCTACTAAACAGAACACAAGCAGCACAAGCAATAGATATACCTGAAGCAAAAGCGGAACTAAACATCAATACAGGACCAATAACAATAAATGAAGTAAAAGAGGCGATAAAGATGCTAAAATCAGACAGGGCACCAGGTGAAGATGAAGTGACTGCTGAGATGTTGAAAGCAGAAGAAACAGAAACACCAAAACAACTTTGCCGGATATTACAACAAATTTGGGATTTAGAAAAAGCCCCAGAGGAGTGGAAAACTGGTCTTATAGTAAAACTACCAAAGAAGGGTGACCTCAGAGATTGCGGGAACTGGAGAGGCATTACCCTACTGCCACTCACTAGTAAAGTATTTTGCAGAATAATCATCAACAGAATTGTACCAACACTTGAGGAAAAACTTCGGAAAGAGCAGGCAGGATTTAGGAAAGGAAGATCATGCATAGACCATATATTTGTACTTAGACAAATATTAGAACAGGCAAATGAGTGGCATAGCACAACATATGCATTATTCATAGATTTTGAGAAAGCCTTTGACAGTGTCAACAGAGATGCACTGTGGAAAATCCTAAGATGGCATGGCCTCCCCCATAAAATAGTTAATGTAATCAAAGCCCTATACGAGGGTTTTCAGTGCAAAGTTATCTGTGGAGAACATACCTCCAGCAGCTTTAGGGTACAAACAGGAGTGAAACAGGGATGTGTACTATCACCAACATTATTTATCTTGGCAGTAGACTGGTTAATGAAGGAGGCAACATCAGACAAACGCAGAGGATTACAATGGACCCTTGACACAGTGCTGGAGGACCTTGACTTTGCGGACGACATTTGTCTATTATCAAGCAGTCACAAAGATATGCAAGATAAAATAAACAAGTTAACCCAGAATGCAAACAACATAGGACTAAAGATCAACGTAGGAAAGACAAAGTTAATGAAGCAAAATGTGAACAACAGAAATGTACTCAGAGTAGATAACAAGTTAGTGGAGGAGGTCAACGAATTTGTATACCTTGGCAGCAGAGTAGTAGAAAATGGAGACAGCACAGAGGACATCAACAGCAGACTTACTAGAGCAAACCAGGCTTTTGCAATGCTACAGAATATATGGAAATCAAATAAACTAAGCATAAATATGAAAATCAGGATATTTAAGAGTAATGTTCTAAGTGTACTACTCTATGGAAGTGAATGCTGGAAAATCACCAAAACCATAGAAAACAAGTTGAATTCTTTCCAGACTAAATGTTTACGTAGAATTAAAAAAATATTTTGGCCAAACACCATAAGAAATAACATCTTATTGGCAGAAATGCAGATGAAACCACTGACAACAATTATTGAGGAAAGACGCTGGCGATGGTTGGGACATGTGCTCCGAATGACTGACAACTCACTACCAAAAATAGCACTAAGATGGACACCACAGGGGAGCAGAAGTAAGGGTAGACCAAAAGAGACATGGAGAAGAACAACAGAAAGGATGTTGAGCAATAGAGGGCTCACCTGGGCAAGAGCAGAAAAAAAGGCGAAAGACAGGCATTTGTGGAAAACCCTTGCGGAAGCCCCATGTGCCCTGGGCACTTAAGGTTCAGAGAGAGAGAGAGATGTTCATTTATATGTCCTCATCTTACTTTCTGCCATTCTTGTCTCTTCCCACTCTCCTCGCTCTTTCTATCTTTTTTGTAAAACTGAACCGTACACCTCTGTCTACCTTCATGCTAGAACCAGTCTTACCGCAGACGTCATTTCTTTTATCTTTCACCTCAACATACTCTTTACAAACACCATGAAGACAATTAAACTCAACAAATAATGAGTCTAAATTACTCAAATACTAAAAGAATACCTAAATAAATACCAAAATGCTAAACAATTACTAAAATCCTAAATAAACACCTAAATACTAAATAAATGCTAAAAGAAACCAACTCACACTGTCCTCCTGCAACCCATTTAACTCCTATATACCAAATTGGGAACATGGTGGCATGATGATAAACGTGAAGGAAGCTAACTTGACTGTTCTTCTTGCGTATAATGAAAAAAACTGTGTCCAGCATCTCTATACACTTTGAAAAGTAGAACCACCATACTGCCTTTGCTATCTGTTGGAAAAAAAAAATTGAAGTACAAATATAAATACAATAATGCCAGCAATCTCTAGTTTAATGCAATAAAATATAAAATAAATGCTCTACTGAACTGATGGAAGTTAACTCTTTTCCGGCCATCAATCATATAGATGGCTTTGTTAAAAAAAAATTACAAATAAAACAACTGCATCTATAGGGTTTTGTTTTGTTAATTAATTTAAATAACATGAATAATTTATTTAATATGAGGGGTGATTGATCAGTTCTCAGCATGAGGTACAAATAGTTGAAATGCACAGTTGATATTAGGTGCATTTGTAGATCAGGTTAATATAAGATTAAACACCAAGTTTCAAGAAATTAACTGCAGCTAATTTTTTTTTACAGGCTACTGAAGTGGTAAGGGGTGGCAGAAACTGAGAAAATGGATAACATTTCTCATCGACCAGTCATTCGCTACCTCTGCATCAAGGGCTTATCATTGAAGGAGATCCATGAGGATATGGTGAAGACTCTAGGGGAGAATGCCCCTTCTTACAGCACAGTGAAGAAATGGGCAATTCAATTCAAACATGGAAGGGAGAGACTGGAAGATGATCCCTGTCCAGGAAGACCACCGGCATAATCCATGACATGATAATGAAGGATAGACAACTAACTGAGCGGTACATTGCTACTGAGTTGGGCACCTCCCAGGATCATGTTCATGCCAATATTCACAATGATCTTCAAATGACAAAGGTCTCTGCTCGATGGGTCCCGAAACTTCTTGGAACTGATCACAAAGACAGCGTCTGAACATGTCAAGAGACAGTCTTGGCCATTTTTCTGCAGATCCTTAAAAGTTTCTTCAGCAATTTGTGACTATGGATGAGACCTGGGTTCATCATTTTCAACCAGAAACCAAAGAACAATCAAAGTAGTGGAAATATCATAGATCCCCACCTCCAAAGAAAGCAAGGGTAGTTCTGTCTGCAAGCAAAGTGATGGGTTCCATCTTTTGGGATTCAGAAAGTAGACTACCTTCAAATGACCAAAACGGTCACCGGGGCCTATTATGCTAATCTTGTGAAGGAAATGCGAGTCAAATGAAAGGAAAAGCGTGGAGGGAAATTGACAAGAGGAGTCATCTTTCATCAAGACACTGCTCACGAGACTTTCAAATGCCGCGCGTGGAGTGAAGCTCCTCCCGGTTAAGGAAGTAAATGCGGAAAAGAAATAAAGGTTGCTGTGCGGAGCCGATGGGAAAAGGTGGTGAAAAGTGAAGTTTAACCGGTATGTCCAGTAGTATCGCTACGAGAGCTATACCACGGCACCTCTGCTCTAGAGGCCGGCCACGTCCAAAATACACCTACACTGGTGAAATATGCCTGAACCGGCACACACCAGGGGTGGAACTTGATGGCTAGACATGTCATGCCACCTCCGCTATAGAGGTCGGTAACGCCTGATATACACCCATACTGGTGAATTTTGCCTAAACCGGCTCATACCAGGGGTGAATCTTGAAGGCTATGCATGTCACAGTACCTCTGCCCTAGAGGTCGGTCCCGTCCCAAACACGCCCATACTGGGATAATGCCTAAACCGGCGTAGAAGTCACTAGTGGTGAGGATTCGTCCTCCTGGACAAAAGCTCCATCCTGGTCACAACTAGGAAGGGTAGCGGCCACGACCGCAAAATGCTGAAGTCGGAGACACTGGACCAGGGAAGTCTAGGTAGGCAACCACCTCTCACCCGGCGGGGATGTTTGCGTGTCCTAATCATGCTAAGGTTTTCCGGTGAGAAAGTCCAACCCTGGACTGGATGGGCAACCACCTCTCACCCGGCGGTGATACACAGGTATCTCAAAACACATCGAGGTTTTCCGGTGAGAAAGTCCAACTCTGGCCTGGGTGGGCCACCGCCTCTCACCCAGTGGGGATGCACTGATATCCTAAACACGTCGAGGTCTTCCGGTGAGAAAGTCCAACCTTAGACTAAACTGGTGCAATGAAAACCACGGTGTCACGCAATCCCGCTTCCGAGGCCCACCAAGAATACAGGCTAAAGCACTGTGATACTCTGAACCCCTTGTGGACCTCTCGTGGATCTCGTGTGGTCTATTCTGGACCACACAGGGGACCACAGGACCTAACGAGGACCACAGGCGTGAATTCAGTAGGTTCACAGTGCGGTTATTGGTGGTAGAAGTGAACGAAGAAGAAGAAGAAGAAGATCTCTGAATGTGTGTGTGTCCAGCTATATGCTGCATTTGTCCAAAATTATATCTCTGTAACTGCCAATTTCTTTTCACTAGTTAGTTTACTGCCAAAGTTTCACATCCACAAAGTAATGCTGAGTCTATATACAGCACTTCAATGCTTTTATTTTAGTCACAGAAGACATTCTCTACTTTAATACTGTCTGCATCATGGTCATCTTCTTCTTCGTATGCACACTGGCAATGATGCATGGTAACCTGATTTTTGCGATGTGCCTATTGGCTGGGTACCTCTGATTTTAGTACCCTTCCTTGCTAGGGCAAATTGTAGTCTTGCTCGGACTGCTATGAAGACAGTGGTGTAGGCTGGCCTGGGCAAAACTTCGTTTTCCAGCTTCCGGTGGCTGTACTTAAGCCCCTTCTCCACATCAGATACAATGCTGGCTGGCTGGACAGCTTTAAGACAGTTCCACAGAAACACTCTGACTTTGGGATGAGGAATCTGATGAGTGCCTCAGTGATATCCATTCCCCACCACCTACAGTCTGCTGGCTCTGTTTTGTTTACATCATTCTGATAGCCATTGTTGTAAAAACCCATAGGCTTGTCACGTCCTGGATTCATTGGTTTCACACAAGATTTTCCTCATTCCCGCTGGCGATCTCCATGTCCCCATCCGTCCACCAACCTGACATTACATTTTACAAAAATAACAATTACAACTAGTGTTGACTGCTACAAGTTTCTTGGCTACAGAAGTAGGTCAGAGTTTTTAAGCAAACAGATCTATGTTCCTTGTTTCACGAAGACTATGTTAAGACAAGTGTGTTCTTATCACAATTCTTCCCAGGGGGCATCATGGTCATAAAAGAGCTGCTTTTGTTGATTTTTAAAAATTTGATTTCATCTGCTGTTACTGTTGTCTTGAGATACCTTTATTTACACACTTCTGTCCATGCCCTTTCAATCACATGAATACTGATTGCTGATATTTTTAGTCTATTTGATGAAAATCATCACCTTATATATGCTACTGCTGTTCAGCAATAGTTAATAAGGATTTATGCAGCTTTATGTGCTGTTGTTACTGTTTTATCTCACAACTGCATTCAAGTTGTTCTTTGCAGCTCATGCTACGAAGACACCGGGACACAAGCATCACTGTGGACTGGGAATGGGATTACAGAGACTTGCTTGAAGACTATCACAAAGAAAGCTTCTCAGGAGACTCCACCACCATAAGGTTTATGGTTAGCACTGCCCCTTTTAAAATCAGTGAGCCTGTCACTAGGAATATTGAAAAAAGAAGTAGGACACGGTTTTTGGCAAACTCTGGTTCACCAGTTCTGATAATAATGCTGTCATTTCAACATCATTTCAGCTCCCTATAATTTTATTTAATCCAACAGTCATTTCAGCTCCCTATAATTTTATATAATCGAACAGTCATTTCAGCTCCCTATAATTTTACATAATCCAGCACAGTCATTTTAGTTCTCTATAATTTTATATAATAAAACACTTTTTTAAACAAGCTGAATACAGGTAATTAAACAAAAGTGCATATTTCATGCAATCTAATCCATTGGTTTTTAATATTTTCTCCAAATCTACTGTTACTCAGACAAAACACATAAAAAAATCTAGTGGTAAACACCATTACATACCCTCATTTCATATGGATCATAAGTATAACTAACTGGCTGACAAGAATAACTGTAGCCTAATTTCCATGATGATATGAATAACTGAAAAAAAAAAAAAAGATAACATCAAAGAAATGAATCATCATGAGGAATAATCATACTTGTGTTCCAGAAATGGAGGCAGTATGAGAATTAGAAAGGAAAAAAATATTACTTTGATAGTCTTAATCTTTCTCTTTCCATTTTTGAAATATGATATGCTATTACATCCAGTTTAGATGTGACTCCATTTGCCAGTTTTATTCTTTGAATAGATTTTAGTTTTTTTTCTTTTACCTTTACTGTGTTCTCATTACTATGTTAAAACTAGAACATATCCTTTTGCATTCCAGGCTGTTGGTCAGGTCATATCCTGATCCCCGTTGACAGGGCAAAGCCCACAGTCCCCTCCAGATCCTGACAGGAGACCCAAAGCTTTTGCCCCCACCTGAATGTCCGCAGGCAATGTCTCACACCTTCAGATCTGCACGGTTTGGGGACTCCTGAAGAATATGTTCCAGAGTCTGGACTCCACTGATGCATGGACATTCACTGACATATTGAGTCAATGAAGGTGGTTAATTCACTGATACATTGAGTCAATGAAGGTGGTTCATTCACTGACATATTGAGTCAAGGAAGGTGGTTCAAAAGTCTGCAGTGGCCTGTCCTTAGCACAAAAGGTTTTTCAACAGGTTATGTATGATCCACCAGAACTTTCACCTCTGGGGAGGGGGGTGGGGGGAGTTAGAAACTGTGCATATGCACAATTACTAAGATGTAATAGTGTCTTTCTACAGTAATGGGACTAGAGGAAGAAGACTCACTGATAAAATATTAATTTGGGGGTGGGGGGCAGGGTGGCCACATGAGAAAAAAGAAAGGTTGAGAAACTCTCAGTTTAATGATTGAGCTGATAATTACCTGAATAATTCATTTTTTTTCTCTGAAAATAAACAGTAACAATTTGTTCTTGAAATGAGCCACTCATCTAACAGAACTTTCATACAGCATTGGAAAATCAATATTGATTTATCTAATAAACACATAACACAGAATATGATTAACATAAGTAACACAGACAGACACAAAACTACAAGGTCCAACAATTAAGTAATGAGACTGATTTTATTATGGCCAAGACAAAAATGCTATCTATGAAGCAAGGCATGGAATCCAAAGAGGCACACTTCATTTATGATCTGACAACTTTTCATCGAGGCCTGATAAGCAGGCGACAAACAAGCCGCCATTTTGTTGACCTAGTTAGAGGTGCATTGTCACATAATCAGTACTGATCAAAAAGCTAACACTAAACTCTGTTTAAAACTCGGAAAAAGTGCCACTGAGACAGCTGAATTGATGCAACAAGTTTATGGGGATAATTGTTTATCTTGTGCACAATTCAGGTGGTATTCATGATTCAAAAGTGGTGTGGAAACAATTACAAATGCAACTAGACATGGATGCCCAATTTCTGTTCATAATGAGGAACTCATTGCAAAAGTCAGAGAAGATCATTGTTTGACTGCGAGGATGATGGCAGATGAATTTGGTATTAACTGAGAGACCATTTGTAATATTTTAGCGGAAGATTTGGGCAAGAAAAAAGTTACTTGCCGGTTTCTACCACACTCATTGTCTGATGACCAAAAACATCAGCGTGTTGAGTACATAAAAGACATTATCAAAATGTGTCACAGAAATAAACATTTCTTAAATTTGATTGCAGCAGAGGATAAAACAAGGATTTTCCGCTATGATCCCACAACTAAATGCCAAAGTGCTCAATGGAAGTCATCATCATCACCAAAAGGCAAAAATATTCATCTTCAAAAGTCAAAAGTGAAGACAATGTTGGTGTGCTTCTACGACAGCAAAGGAGTTATTCACAAAGAATTTATTCCAGAGGGACAGACTGTCACTGCCAAAGTTTATTTAAGTATTATTATGTCTATTGAAAAGGATTCTCCGAATCCGACCCAAGTATTCAACATCTGGCAGTTTTTCCCTTCTTCATGGTAATGCATCGGCTCACCAGGCGGTAGTTGTACAAGAATTTCTGGCCCAAAAACAAGTGTGTGTTCTCAACCATTCACTCTGTTCCCCAGATCTGTCTCCCTGCGATTACTTTCTATGCCCAAAACTAAAGTTACCATTGAAAGGACACTTATCTGACAATACTGATGATATTCAAAGGGCCGTAACATCGAGTTTAAGGACCATACCAATAGAAGAACTGCAGAGGTCATTTCAGTGTTTGTTAGATCGTGGCCACTTGCTGTATCAATGCACAAGGGGCTCACTTTGAATAAAATACAGGTTATATCTTCAACTGTTGTTTATTTTATTTTTTATGTAATTAGTCTCATTACTTAACTGTCGGACCTTGTACACCGTTTTGTTCCAGATGCTGAGGAAATTTTCTTCTTCTCACGCCAAATGACAACAACGATGATGATGGTGCATTCTTAGCAGCAGATAAGAAAATGATGACACTGGGCTGCCATAGCTTTCTTGATTTCCCTGAGTGTATATAACAAAAAAAAAAGTCTAATGTCCATCCAGTAAACTGGCATGCCTCATACCCAGTGGGCTCCATCATAATGGGGATCATGATCCCACCTTACTCTGTTGTTCCACACCTTGTCTCCAGTATGTACTCTGCAGAAATGAGGCTATTACAGTTCTGTCTGTTGTGACATCAAGTGCAGATGCCCCTGCCATTCCAAAGATGCAGATATAATCCACATATTTACAAATGAAACCAGTCTAGCAAAATGAAATATCCTAAATCACAGACGAACTCTTCTAGTCTCAATATCATAAAATACTGATTGCAATAACATACATATAAAATAAAAAGAAGTAGAGTGTTAGAAGAAGCTTTAGTAAATAGTGTATATATAATGCAAGATTATTTAATGTATTCAAAACTGCAGCCAGATTTGGCTAGGTCTAAATCTGTGATAGAAGCTTTGGGGATCGTCAGAAAAATCTGGATCTGGGATAGAAGCTATAGGGTTGTCAGTAGACCATGACTTTGTGACAGCAGCTATATGGCTGTCAGCAAAACCTGAAACTGCAGTATTTATCCTAGCAAACAAAGCCCCTCACATGAGGTTAATTTAGTTTCAGCATAGCTCCTCACATGAGATTAATCTAGTTTCAACATATCTCCTGTAAAATCTGATAGTCAAGAACATGCTATTCCATTACCTCTCATTTCTAAACAACCAAAACATTGAAGGACAAAAGTCCACATCAGTTAGATACACTAAAGGTGGCATGATCAGCTACAGGCAAATACAAACCAGCCACTCACCTCTGTACATATGTGCAGATTAATGAGAACACATATAAAGTTGTAGACAATTAAAGTGTACTTCAGCTTGATGGGTGGTCTGTTTTCCATGATCTTTGGACCAATGTAGACAGCCAACAAATACAAGGCTGTGATGGATAGAGTTGGGGTGTACCCAGACATGAGAGGCCAGTCTGCCACACGACCATCTTAGAAAGTAAAGACATACCTGTATATTAATCACATAAACCATGAAAGACAACACACAGAAGATATCAGGCTGATCACAAGTACCTGATGAACTTTGTAGTCACAGCTCTAGCTCTAGAAGTACATCATCTATACATAACTTCAATAAAGTAGGTCATTTGCCTATACATAACATCAACAAAGTAGGTCATTTGCCTATATATAACATCAACAAAGTAGGTCATTTGCCTATATATAACATCAACAAAGTAGGTCATTTGCCTATGCAGAACATCAGCAAAGTAGGTCATTTGCTTGCACCATCTGATCTTCAGCCTGACTACTTACCATTAAATTTATTATCAAATATCAACCAATGAAGAAATGAGGCAAAGGATTTTTTTTAAAAATATGCTGCAGCTCATTGGATAAGTGGCTGTTGTGGATCTTCTTATGGCTCAAATTTTAAAACTCCTGGCAGTGTGTAGATTTTGCTGTCTTGCATAAACTGTATTTAGAATTTAAGCAGTTTTCAAACCAGTGTTTTAGAAGTATTTTTTGTCCCCCACTGGCTTCAACCACACAGTAAGTTTTCAATATGCCTCATGGTTGTTGATGATGATTCTGATGTGTCTGTTTAAGATAAAAATGATTTGCCTGCAGTTTAACTCTTAACTTAACATACAGTATTTATGACACATCAATAACTTTTGTCATTTTAAAAAATAAATAAATAAATAAATTTAACACCTGGATGTTTTCTCAGGCAAGCTTTTTAACATCTGCAAAACTTTAAAATTATAATCTCCCAGTTATATAACAAACCCACATGACTACAGTTATTTTTTTTAATGGCTTATAGTATGTTAAGAGTTTAACATTTGCAATTTTTGGTCTTCAAAGTTTCAATGTACAATTCATCATTTTAGCTGGGTTATGTATGCTAAAAATCCCCCCTACTCAAAAAAAAAAAAAAAAGCTGGTGGCACTACAGTGTCAGTGTTTGTTCCACTGCAAACACAATAACAGTACAAGAAGTACCTGAGTTTATTCTCTAACATGTGGACTTTCCTACATTTGATAATCTGACAATTAAGCTTATATTTTTCTATTTCTCTCTCTCTCTATCTCTCTTTCTCTCTCTCTCTCTCTCTCTCTTTAAATTATAGTGGCCATCAAAAAAAAGGCAACACTTTTCTTCTCTACTGTGGCAATGTTCAAAAAAGAAATGAGGTCATGACACAGAAATTCAGTAGCTTTTCCTAAATTATCTTTCTGGGTACCATGATCCTTCATGTTGTCTGAACAAGTACTAATGGCATTTTCAAAAGACCTTTTTTGGGGTCTGAGATGGCTCAGTTCGTTAGTATGCTGTTCTCTTGTGGCTAGACGGCTGCTCATCCTACCAGAGTCCATGTTCGAACCCCAGGTAATTCTCTTGTGATTTTTCTTTCTCTCACATCTCATTGAAGTGCTTTGTCTACTATTTTTTTGAGGTCTAATCCTACAAAATTGTGTTCTCTTACTTTATCGTACGAAAGCCTCCTTGTTTCCTATTTATAAAAAATTGTAAGTAAGAGGGTACATGTACTTTTCCCTTCCTTTCTTCTGAACATGCTGGTATCATGACTATGTCTGGACACCCCATGAAAGAACAATAAAAAGAGTCACGGGCAAAGAAGAATGCAGAGGAAGGAAAAAAAAATCAGAAAGCAACATATTTGCCATAAACAGCATTAAAAGACTTAACAGCTGCTGAATCCTCAATCCAACTCTACATAACACAAGCAAAGCAAGGTCCCACAATAACCTGTGCAACAAATGACTCAGTAATATTCACTAACATATAATCAATAAACCTGCAAGACATTTGGCTTTTCAGTTACCTAACTCTCAGCCTTTTTCAATCTATTCATATTCAACAAGTTTTCATCTTAAGTTTATGGTCAAAGTTCGAGTGACAAGGCTGTGATAAGGCCATGTCAGGGCTCTGTTAGAAAGTTATCAGGTTATACTGTATACATTTTCTGGGTTACAAAAGGAGGTGCGGTGAACATGGTGGCTCATTTCCGCCATTTCAATTCTGAGAGGTAGAGAAGAGATAGGGAGATCATTCTTCCGGTTCAAAGATATTAACCTTACTACACCCTATCAAACACACAGCCTGCAGAACATTTTACACCACTGCACTGGAAAAGATGTCGTATCCAGAAAAACAAATTTCCTTCCTCCATTAAGCTTAATGGTATGAAACAGGACCGATAAGAATAACTACATAACCAGGCTTTATTTATGTATAACAAACAAAAACATACTACATTCACAACAAACTGAAAGCAACTGATAAACTCTAAAAAAAAAGTTTTTACAACCCTGGGGGTTTCTTCTCTCAATCAATATAAGGATACATTGTCTTTGTTTTAAAACCATCTTTGTTTAAATTTACACCATCAGAGTGATGACTTATGGCAAGTACAGCTTCCAATTAATGCACACATTATGGATAAATACCCATCCTGGCAAATCAAGTGTGCTGGCAAAGTATATTCCAGCTCCTGATTTTGGCTCATTCTTAAAGACATGAGCAGATTGAAAATTCTGCTCATAGACGTAACTAAATCTGACCCAATATGCATCTACAATTACAATTACCATTCTGTTTCAAAAAACAAAACATTCACAATGTAGGTTTTTTTTTAACTTAGAACAAATAGTATACGAATTAGTTTTCTCATGCTACACACAAGATCTAAATGATTGAACAAAGGCTGCAATTCACAATGGCTGAAGGCTCACAACGTTCATTCACACATCAATCAATCAATCAATCAAGTGCCATGCTGCGTGGTGTAGGTGATCATTTCTCTCCACAATTCCCTGTCTTTATACTTGACTATGAGATCAACTGGTGACTTTCTTCCTAGCCACACTGACAGCCCATCCAGTAACTTCTCTCTCTTCCTGTATCTCTTCTTCCCTCAGTTTTTCCAGTTGCCACAATGTGTTCCACTTTTCCTCTTCTTAGAAAATGTCCTACAAATCTCCCTTGTCTGCCTCTGATCTTTGTTGTAATTTGCCTTTTAACTCCAGCCTCTCTTAAGACTTCTTCATTGTTTTTCTTAGCTGTCCATGGTACTTTCAACATCTTTCTTATGAACCACAGTTCCATGGCCTCCATTTCTCGATGTACTCTCTTATTCATAGATCATACTTCACATCCATAAAACAAAATTGGCTCAATGTAACATTTAAGTACTCGGAATCTAGTTTCTACTGATATAGATCTGTTGCACAAGATGTTTCTCATTTCCTGGAATGCTAACTTGGCCTGACCACGTCTGCCTTTTATTTCATTGTGACATTTCCCATCATATGTTATAATTGTTTCTAAGTACTTGAATCTATCAATTTTTTTCAGTTTTGTGCCATCGATGGTAATGCTACATTTTGGTGGTATTCTTTTCTTTGAGATGATCATCACTTCAGTCTTCTTTTTATTCTGGCTGAGACCTTTACTTTTACTTTCACGAACCACGACGTCCAGAAGAACCTGTAGCTCCCCTTCACTTTTAGCAATCAGAACTGTGTCGTCTGCATATCTTAAGTTGTTACAGCTGTACCCACCAGTTGATATTCCTGGCAAGCTCTCTATATTTCTCATTATGTTTTCACTGTACAAGGAGAAGAGGTCAGGAGATAGAACACATCCTTGTCTCACTCCCAATTTTATGTCTTGGAATGCTCCTATTTGGTTCTCAACCTTCATTGCTGCTGATTGTTGCCAGTATATGTTTTTGATGAGTTTCACATCTTTCCCATCTATGTTGATGTCTTCCAGCATTCTTATAATTTCTGTGTGTCTCACTTTATCGAATGCTTTACAGTAGTCTATGAAGCATAAGTATAGGTCCGTCTATACTTCTATTGATCTTTCCATCAATGTTCTCAATATATATATGGCATTACTTGTGCCTTTTCCTTCGACGAAACCACACTCTTCTTCAGCGATTTCTGATTTTATTTTACCCCTGACTCTTCTCATGACAATACGAAGCAGGATTTTGGTAACATGGTTCATAAGACTAATGGTTCGATGAAACACATACATATCATATTTTAAGATAAAACAAAATTCAAGTCATGGTTCTTTCTTCTTTTGCCTTAACTCTGCTGTGTATTGTTACTTCTTCAATCCATCTTTGTTTTTTTGGGTTTTTTTTTTTATTGTCCCCTTTGCCTAGTTCCTGGCATTCTGAGGTAGTATGCTTGTACTTGTAAACAGCCAGGATTTACTCTCATCAGATGGCCAAACCAGATTGTTCTTTCATTTTTCAGTTTACTAAAGCACCACTGTTGCCTTCATTTCTTCTTCCCAACTCATGCACATGCTCATATGTATGTCTCTGAACTAAATACACCATGTTATGAAAGAGTCAGGAGTTGGAGTCTGACCAAAAAAAAAAAAAATGGAACAGTCACAGGTCTGCTGCTATTTTATGCACGCTTATGCCAAATCTCTTAGTATGTCACAGGTTGACATGCATTTCAGGCCCATCTTTCAAAGTCACCGATAACACACAATTTTGCTTTGTGACATAACTAAAACTGAAAAATGTTATGGCAAAAGAGAAAAAAAAGATGTACAAGATGTATAACTGGTTAACAGAAAACAGTGTTACTATTCTCAAATGGCATCTACCTTTTGTAATGACACCAGTAGCATAGCTTTCATGCAGTCAGAAAAAGAAGAAGAAGAAGAAGAAGACTGACACAAGTTAGATATTTTCCTGTGAATCCTCACTATCTTTACTGCTTTTTTTTCTGAATATCAATAATATCACTACCTTTCACCCTGACTTATGAGAAGTGGTCAGTGTAAGGGCTACCTACATCTCATTTTAGTAAGGCTACCTCACTTACCAGCAACCGTGAAAGCCCAGTCATAGAATTCCTGGAATTCATCAATTTTCTGCTTGACCAACTCCATTTCCCTGCCTCCGTCACGCCTGTTTGAACAACATGAAACAAACAAACAAAAATTAAGGCCCACATTAAAAAAAACGTATGACATAACAAACTGTGGGATCTGTAGACTAGTAACCACAGAATTAAGTTAACAATGACAACCTGGTAGTACATGTGATTATACTGAAAGAGCATGTTCCATTAGGAACAGATGGGCCCTAGATCATGTAATTAAACACAATGACATGAAAAAGTAAGTATGACTTTATGAATAAAACTGAAAGCTGGCTGGCTGTTGATAATCCTGTAAAAGTAGACCTGAGTTTTCACAAATGATGTGGTTTATAGAGCCTGTAATACAGTCTAAATGTCAGACTGAGACCAAGTTGTCACAAACTTCCAAACACTCACTGTGTGTACAAAACAACTTTGCTTAATAAGCTCCACCACCATGTGGAACATGTTTCATACTCACATGTACAATAATAAATGCAAATTTAAAATGGTCATCTTCAGAAAAAAAAAAAAAATTTCATTCAGATCCACAAGGATGTTATGATGATATTCCTGGGTTTACTGTGTTAGGGAAAGTAAATTCTCCCCAAATTCTTTCCTCAATCCGCTGAGCTCTTTTATCTGAACTCACACTTGGTCATGAATTTTCTTCTCATAATAGCTACTGTCATGATTTTTTTCACGAAAATCTTAAAAAAAAAAAAAACATTTGTTGTTAATAAACTGTGTAAGTCTTCCATATCAAAGCAGTTCAGCTATTTGTAACAACGTGTTCAATTTATAACATTTATACACGTGTACATGGTCAGGAAGGGTTTAACACAATGGAATGGTTGAAGAAAGAACACAATAAGTTCCAACTAACCGTATAAAGCACACTGATACCAGGCTAAAAACTGTGTACACAAGAATATGAGCAAACATTCTAGACTTTCAGTGCTCTGTTCACATTGTCCTTCTAGTTTACTGGACCAGGACAAACTACGGACTCTGCACAACTGCAGACGTCTCCCCCCTAGCAACCACTAAATATTTGACAACAGCCGTAACAATGATGTTGAATACAAAACTTCCTCAATTCAAAACCTGTTTCTTACATTAAATCAAGGGTGGCCAAACATTTTATCACGATCTACAGACTGATCATGATCCATCGTTTGACCAATAGCTCCTAATTTTCTGGCTTATCTCTGACTCTTCCTGCCAAACACACTCATAATGAACACTCAGTGTAGAAAAAAAAATCATATTAGTATGTAATAGCACAATTACTCTTTTTTTCAGAATATGATCAGCTTTACTAATAAGGTCTAACAAATAGCTTGACATACTTAAGGCGAAAAGGCTAACTGGTTTATGATTAAATGAAAAGAAGAGAGAGGTTTAACTTCTTCTAAGAGTGTAGTGATCTTTTGTACATATGCTTTCTGTACTATTAAAGAGTTTGTGTTCAGACTTTTTAATGTACATTCTTAACAGACAGGGGTGAACACCTAACAGTGACCAAGAAAAAAAGATGATGGGTACATGTGGGCCACATAATACGGAAAAACAAAACACGTGGGCCACATAATACGGAGAAACAAAACATGTGGGCCACATAATACAGAGAAACAAAACATGTGGGCCACAGAATACAGAGAAACAGAGAATCACAAAATAAGGCACCAAATGGGGAAACATTGGGGGAAAAAAAAGAAAAAGAAGCCTAAAGAGAACACTGACAAGAGAAGCGAAGTCATCAAATCCCTTGTTGAAACAGAAGCTTGCCGAGAACAGAGACTCATGGCAAGACACACTGGGGGGCTTAATGGCTTGGAAACAGGAATTTTACCTTTACCTTTTACTGAAATACATAATTGCTGGATTGGGAAGCAGAGCTGACAAGGGAGCGCCCTGAATGCTATGAGAATGGCTCCTGGAAGTAGCCAACCAACTAAGAATATAAATACAGTAATCTCACAGCCCAAATGTCTGAGCAGGACTAAAAATGCTTTACATTCTGGAATTCTGTGAATTAGTCTTTGATCAAACCTGCTCCTCCCTTGTATGAATAAGAAAAATTCTGAATATGCAAGTGACAGTAAAAAGAGAGAACAAATTTCTGAAGTGTTTTCTGTAGTAATTTTCTCAGAGTAGTAGTATGAAATGATAAAAGTAACACAATTTTCAAAACTGAAGAACAAATAAATACTGAGACACGCCTCCTGGTTCAATTAAATCACCTAATGTTATTAGGTCCATACTTTCTTTGATCTGTCAACTCATTAGAAGGTGATATGGTCAGCAGTATGCCTAGCCACCTTTCCTTCCCTAGCTCTAAAAGATGCCTGGCACTCAGTTCTAGACCAGGGCGACTGGTGCACTTCCAGCTGGATTCAAACCATCAATCTTACCCATGAGAGACAGTGCACTAATCACTTTGCCAATCAGGCACCTACACTGATGAATAATGATAATAAAACAAAATTCCCAGGTAACAAGTCTCTAGAAAAAAAAAATTTGATGAATTACAACTCTACCAGAATGTGGGAGTGAGCAAGTTAGTGGCAATGTGAAAGCTCTGGCTGCTGTCGACCTCCACTTAACCCATCTGTAAAAATTGGTGTTTTGCCCAGTGCTGAGGGAAAAATGTCTCTAAAAACAGATCTACTTGCACGATGAGGCACACTGGATTACTCTGACACCCACTGCTGTCAAAGGATGGCAGTAATGTGGGATATCATGCGCAACTCAGTTCTGTGAATATACTACTTCACCTTGGTCATAGCAGACCACTACAACAAGTGAGAACTGGAAAATATCCATGTAATGGATCTTACATTTATTCTGTTCTCTCAATCAAAATTAATTAATAAGGGACATTTTAAAAGCAGCATGACAACAAGAACAAGTATTCTTTCAGTTTTTTAAATATCTATGACTGATTACAAATAACTCTGAAGTCCAGCTGGTCAAGAACTGTCTGAATATATCAGAAAGATGCAATTTAACATGATCACTAGTGTTTTACCATGTTGTATTAATTTGTTTACTGTTCCTATCTATTGCCAATTTTAACCATGTTGTATTAATCCGTTTACTGTCACTATCTGTTGCCTTTTTTAACCAACAAAAAAAAACTAACGAATGCCTATGCTGCAGCTATTCTCATTCCACAAATCAAAGGAAGAATACAGCTGAAACGATGTCACAGGACCTACCAGAAATTTGTGGCAGACAATGCTGTAGTTTGTAAACAACCTGAGAAGTATCCTATGTCACAACAAGAACAGAAATGAGGATATCTGAGAGGACAAACAGAACCAATCAATGTACAGATCACAACTTTAAAGTGGTGGTGGATTGGACATACACTGAGAAAGCAGACAGACAGTAGTATTAAGAGACTCTGACATGGAACCCTCGAGGGAAATTAAAACTGGAAAGACCAAGGAAGACATAGATAAGTGGTTCAATAAAAGTTCTAAATGCAGAGACTCACATGCGCTGACTTGAAGAACAAGGCCAAAGACAGAAATGACTGGAAAGCTTTTGCCTATAGGTTATGCTCCAGATGAAGGGCCACGGGCGTTGACTGACTGAATGTTGCAGTTAATTGAAAAACAAAAGTAAAAGTGTTCACTGGCAAGATATGTTCGCCATACTTCCTGCCATGGCAGTGGATTTAAAATTCACGTTTCGTTAACAATATGTGCTTTCCCTATCTATGGAGTTTACTGCAAACATTGGACTGGCGTGAAATGCTCATCTTTCCTGTATAAGTGAGTGAACATTACCCATTATTTAGCTACTGCTGAAATGTTACAGTTGCCCAGGGCAACCTTGTTGAGACATATGTAAAAGGGAGAACAAAATTATATCCATTACTTATAGCGCACAAATCATTACTGACAAAACACCAGCCCTGAATTTGATATATTCAGTTATATGTGAAATTTTGTCGAACTCACCTTTCTTATAACGCTAGCACTTCTTATTATTCTTCCCTAGAACATGTCAGCCGGTTTTGCAAAAGAAGCAATCATCTTCCTCAGCTGCTGATAACGAAGTCACTTACACCGAAGTTCACATACACACAGCACGAAGCTTGACCCGGCAGACTGCTGTTGCCAACTCCTGCTATGAAAAAGTCGCGTAGAAGCTCTAATCTAAGAACAGATTCATTTAGATTATCATTTTTATTTAAAGTATATTTAAATTGTTGGACTAAAATGCTTCACGGAAGTCTATGTCTGAAAACAAAAACAGCATTTTACTAATTCTAACGCTAACGATCATCAATGCACTGTAAAAATAAATTAACTTCCTTCAAAAGTTCATTTCACTTTTTAGTTTTTCATTTGTTATTGTTGGTTTTGCTCAGTAAATTAGCCTCTAATGTTTTAGAACTTTCCCGTTCACAATGATCCGTACTCTCTCTCTCTCTCTCTCTCTCTCTCTCTCTCTCTCTCGCTCATGCAGCACGTATTATAAATAAGGACAAACATCTTGATATTCTACCCCTCAAGAAGAGATTTCTTTTGAACAAGATATTCTTAAGATAATTCATAAAATTTTATCGCACAGTGCTCCACCCTGTCTGTGGTCGTTGCTCAGATTCAACCCAAAACACAGTCAATGCAATTGTATTCTCCCAAAACCAAGGCTTGACATGTTTTTTTTTAAAAAAAGCTTCTCTTACTCAGCTGCCCACCTTTGGTATCCCCTACCAACTCGTGTAAAACTTATAAGTAATATTCGTTCTTATAAGTTTAAACTTTGTCAACATCTGTTTGATATGGACAGTATGCCTCCTTATGCAGTCTAAAGTAGTTTAAAATATGGCTTGATTGTTGTAATTTTTTAAATACTGCTTTTCTATAAATTTGTTAGTTTTTAATAAATGTAAGAATGAAAGTTTATTTCATGCTGTTGCATAAATCAGTGTGCTGAGTGTATGGACATGCGAATAGTTTATTATTTATTTATGTAATCATTTAATGTGTCTTCATGATTACTATGCTCATTAACAAATCCTGAATGACTGTGACTGAGTGAAAGCTGTATGATGAAGGGCAGTATGCCAGACGGGCCTGCGTGCCCAATTCTTAACCCTTTGAAAATAAAGTATGTTCGTTCTCTCTCTCTCTCTCTCTCTCTCTCTCTCTCTCTCTCTCTCTCTGAACCTTAAGTGCCCAAGGCACGTGGGGCTTCCGCAAGGGTTTTCCACAAACATCTGTACTTTGGCTTTTTTTCCCCGCTCTTGCCCAGGTGAGCCCTCTGTTGCTCTTCTTCGTGTCTCTATGTTTCACAATGATATAGTTTTGTATTATTTCTTTTTTTCACATATACCTTTGAACTTTATCTTGCCATTCTATCTTTGATGATCATACTGTATTCGCTCGTTAAACCACTATAGTAGTTCTGAGATCGTTAGTTCTGTTGCCTTGCGAGCTCCCCCCCCCCCCCCAACCTTCCCCATTTTCATGTTAATAATCTTCGCTGTGCTTTCACAGTGTATAGAAATTTAATAAAAAAGTCAAATGTCACAGTATTCACTCTTCATTTACTAATTCCATAATCTTTTTTCCGGTAGTTTATCATGAGCTGATATTCACTATCTGTGCAGTCATATTATTATGCCTAACTTAGTTGAATGTCTTTCCGTTCTGAAAGCATTTTTATTTTAACACTGGTAAAGTGGAAAAAATATTGTTAGCGAAATTATTGTTTTAACAACTTTAAATTTTATCTAAAAACAGGGATTTTTTTAAAATGTGAAAAAAGGGGGAGGGGTGTGACATAACATAAAATCTCACTTTTGAAATGTATATTAAGCACTCGCGTAGTCTAGCAATGGTTCTACTTGTGTTTCTCAGATTTCTCCCCTGTATAAAACCCCCCAAATTATCATTTGTAACAATGTCTGTCGCTTTGGATGTAGCCAATCGAAATGCAAATAGTGGGTTATAAATTCTTGGTTGGAGTTTCTCATACCAGGAAATGATTTTCGAAATCTTATCAGTCTCCTTTGTGTGGACATTTCACACGGTGTCAGCTGTAACTAAAAGACGTTATGTCCCTGTAGGAGTGCATTTAAGTGAGAGAAATAACGAAGCAACATTTTATTTCGTGAGATAAAGCTGATGATTTGTGTAGACCTACGATATGTGATTGATAAGTTCTCGGCATAAGGTACAAATACTTGAAACACACAGTTGATATTAGGTGCATTTGTAGATCAGGATATTTGTAGATGAGGATATAGTGAAGACTCTAGGGGAGAGCGCCACTTCTTTCAGTACAGTGAAGAAGTGGGCAACTCAATTCAAACATGGAAGTTAGAGTCTGGAAGATGATCCCCACCTAGGAAGACCAAGAACGGTAACCACCGGCAGAATCCATGACATGATAATGGAGGATTGACGACTAACTGAGTGGTACATTGATACTGAGTTGAGCATCTCCCAGGAACGTGTTCCTGCCATTATTCATAATGATCTTCAAGTGACAAATTTCTCTGCTCGATGGGTCTCGAAACCTCTTGGAGCTGATCACAAACAACAGCATCTCAACTTGTCAAGAGACAATCTTGGCCATTTTTCTGCAGATCCCGAAAAGTTTCTTCGGCAATTTGTGACTATGGATGAGACTTGCGTTCATCATTTTCAACCAGAAACCAAAGCAATGGAACCATCCCCACCTCCAAAGAGCAAGGGTGGTTCTGTCTGCAGGCAAAGTGATGGCTTTCATCTTTTGAGATTCATAAGGTGTGCTGTTGATAGACTATCTTCAAAAGGAGAGAACGATCACTGGGGCCTTTTACGCTAATCTTGTGAAGCAACTGCGGGTCAGACTGAAGGAAAAGTGTCGAGGGAAATTGACGAGAAGAGTCATCTGTCATCAAGACAATGTTCCAGTTCACAAGTCGGCGGTGGCAAAGGCTGCCATTCATGAATGCGGCTTCCAGCTTCCTGAACATCCTCTTTATTCCCCAGATTTGGCTCCTTCGGACTATTACTTGTTTACCAAACTCAAAAAGAAGCTCAGTGGTCGTAAATTTGCTTCGTATGATGACGACATTCACGTTGTAGACCACTTTCTACTGACACAAGATGCTGACTTTTGCAAAGAATGGATCCATATGCTCCATGATCGCTGGACTAAGTGCATAAATGTGCAAGGGGACTATGTTGAGAGATAACCCCTAAAAGTTGTCCGTTGTACCTTATGCGGAGAACTTATCAATCACCCCTCGTACCACTAGATTTAACTTCAAACTACTGGAAAAGGAACTTCAGGTCTTGCTTCGAATAACTGCGACAGTTTCCTGGTTTACCTGCCTGTATTCAAGTGCTAATGTGCAAGAAAGAAATCACTGACAGGAAGAACAGCCAAGGCCTGGTCTAGAACAGTATATTTCCGTCCTATGCTCTCAGAAAACAGTTTTTGTGCCGAGTCTTTCCTTCGTTCTTAGCTCACGTGTCGAAGCCGACCTATCTTGTAAATGCGGCAGTTCCCTAGCATCACACTACAGCCCTCATGTTGGGATTTGAGGTCAGATACTGAGTGGCCAAGGGCGTTTTCCCAGTATCGTATAGCCTTCTTCTTCTTTTAGCCACTCCGAGAATTATAGCAAATAACCCACTCCTCGATCCAAA
Source organism: Achatina immaculata (assembly GCA_009760885.1). NCBI lineage: Eukaryota > Metazoa > Mollusca > Gastropoda > Stylommatophora > Achatinidae > Lissachatina > Lissachatina immaculata. The sequence continues at coordinate 7,444,469 of CM019718.1, forward strand.
GTAATGTATGTTGTCACTATGAACAGCAGCTACCTTGAAATGGATCATAATATAGAAAAGTCATTTACCAGTAAACTAATCTTACAACTTACCGTCATTTTCTACAGTTCAGTTTCTTCTCCATTTAGTAGGTACCATATTTTAACAACAGGAGAGAGCAGTTCAAGATACAAAAGAAAAATGAAAGAAACAGCACCTGAATTCAAGGACAGGCGATGAATGTCATAAATCGTCAAGATACGATCCAGTTATAATCTTCCGAATGAGTACAAGCCGTTGCAGGCTGAGTATTCAATACTACAAAATGAGAATTGAGGCAAGAATTATGTGCCTGCGGCGAAGAGACCCAGTTAAAACATGTCATCTAGACCAGTGGTTCACAACATTTTTACATCTCTAGACCATTTTTCTAACTACATACAAGTTGGGGACTTATATCTTATTTGTAATATTAGTAATGCCGTAAACAGTAATTCTGTAAACATTCAATTATTTTTATACAGTATATTGCACTTAATTATGTTGCAAATCGACACTGCAGCCGCTGACCACCTGATAATGTACCAGGGATAATTTGTGGTCCGCGGACCACAGATTGGGAACCACTGCTCTAGATGTATCGGTTATACGTCCCACTCAAGTAAATGACCTGACCAGACTTCAAGATCCTCCAAGTGAAGCTGAGTATAGATGCTGAAAACCAGAGACGGACTGTTGCATTTCTATGTCGGATTTTACATCCATATTTAAGATAACGACAAAGATTTAGAATGTAACAGGTTGTACTTCGTGCTGCACGCTTTTTATTTTTAAAACAGAGCATGGTTTGTGGGAAATGTTTTACCTTCATGGCAGACATTTTGTACACTTTCATTTGTCAATTTTGACCACTACAACTGTTGATTTTTGACAGCAAAGAGTCCGTACAAACTTTAACCCTTAGTTTTCTGAAAGCAAGGAAAACACTATGGCCATGTACGGGAGTAGGGGGTGTGCTTTTGTTAGAGGCAAATCTAAATGAGCCCTTAATACGAACAGCTTTGATGTGGACTTCATTACAGGGTTAAAGTAGCATAAGACGACCCAAAAAGAATTGAAGACGTACAACAGAGAAGACGCTGATACGTACAACAGAGAAGATGCTGGTAAACAAAGGACTGATATGCGAGAGACAGCCATAAAGATAGGGAAGGACCGACAGAAGTGGAGATCTCTTGCTGCCAGCAGCCCCAAGTGTCTTGACACTGACGGGACAAGAGAGAGAAACTCATAGCTTGTGCTGTGTCTGTGGCACATATTATGATTGTGTTTGGAAAAATGAGATCTCCAGTTTGTAACCATGGGAGAACAGCATGATTTTTTTTATCCTCGCATTCACCGATATATAGAAGACATTCAAAGAATTTTTTTTTAAAGTATCATACTTACAGACTTCGGCAAGAGCAGAGAACAAAAGCCATTTTATACAAATTCTTGTTGTATACATAGGATGTTTCTAATCATGAACTAGAAACTTTCTGCCATGTTGTCCAATCAGAACAATTCCTTCAGAGCGAAGAAAAAGGTATCTTCTACTTTCATCGTCCAAACAGAACAGCTTGTTCTTACATCTTACATCCTTCCGGTGCCGTTTAAAGGTCACATGGACTAGCAAGGTGGTTCGCCAAGTTTTCCTGTTTTCTGTGAACTTTTCAACCTCATCACAGGATTTTATGCCTACTAATTTGGCCTTAACACAATGCCCTCTTTATGGTTTCACGTGGTCGATCTATTTTTCTTCAGCCTGTTGTGTTCCATTTTATAGCTTGTTTTGGGATTCTCTGACCGTTTCTTCTCATCACGTTACCGACATACTCGTATGTCCATCTCCTTTTCCTGATCACCCATGAGACAGGTTGTTGTTCACTCATCTGCCTTATCTCTGCGTCGTTCTTGAATTCGTTCCACTTTATACAGAGTATTTTCCTTAGGGCTTTGTTTTGAAAAGAGTCTAATTTGTTGTTTATTTTTCTAGTTGTTTTCCAGCTTTCTCATGCATAAATGAGGGTGGGTATTAAATTTGAATTAGTCTTTAACTTGGTTTTTGTGCTTATAACTTTTGAGTGCTATATCTTCTCAAGACTCTTGAAGGTCAGTGCTGCTTTAGCGAGATGCTGCTTCGCTTGAGAAAAGAGAGATGGGGTTAGGCTTTTGAAGGAGTTGGGGGAGAGGTTGAAAAGGAAGAGGAAAAGAAAGAGAGAACACAATTTTTAATAGACATACAATAGACCTGTCCAAGTTCCTACTGTTCAGTCTTTCACTTGGGGAATAAAGTCAATGGATTACTTCACGTGTGCAACGGGAACAAAGCTGAGTGTGTACTATAGTAGATGATGCGTATCAGAGACAAAGTGAACTTGCCGCGCATAGAATACCACGTCTCCTTTCATAAGCAGCTGTCCCAACTAAGATTATCATAGTAGCCGCTAACGCGATAGCCTTAGTGCTATCTCACTCTTCAAAGGTCGCAGCAAGTCGTTGAGTAGTGAACGATTTTGATTGATTAGTTAGGGTTGGCATATTTTGAAATAGAAAATAAGAGCACACGTTTACTGGATGATTATTGGCCTGGATCGTTATTACTGCGTTTCCAATACATTTGAAATGAATAAAGCAAGCAGTACAGTACAAGCAGCAGTAAAAATACACTAAGAACAGTGCACGAAACTTAAGTACTTTATAGTCTGACTTTTTTTTCAGACGCACTTTATTTTTCCTCCCGACGCTGACTAGACCAAAAGAGTACTTCTCTGTAGATGCTTATCTCCCTCTTTATTGCTTAAGATACGGCGAAGTGCACTAGTCTCTCATGGCGAAGGTCGGAGGTTCGAATCTTGCCGGAGGCGCTCCAGTCACTCCAGTCACCGACTTCTTCTGGAGTTGGGGAAGGAAAGGCGGCCAGGCTTGATGTCGACCACATCATCCTCTAATGTGCTGAGAGGTTAAAGAAAATATGGGCATTATCATTGCATCCATATGTGCCTCTAAAGCTTTAGGTTCTTTCTCTCTCTCTCTCTCTCTGAACCTTAAGTGTCCAAGGAACATGGGGCTTCCGCAAGGATTTTCCACAAACGCCTGTCCTTTGCCTTTTTTTCCGCTTTTTGCCCAAGTTTGTCATATGTGCTCAGTATCCTCTCTGTTGTTCTTCTCCGTGGCTCCTTTGGTCTACCCATACTTCTGTTCTCCTGTGGTGTCCATCTTAGTGCTATTTTTGGTAGTGAGTCGTCAGTCATCTGGAGCACATGTCCCAACCATCGCCAGCGTCTTTCCTCAGCTGCGAAATTCTTTGCAAAAAAAGATGCCTGTAATTGTATTGGCATATAGCATTCAAAAGTTATAAGCACAAAAACCAAGTTAAGACTATTCAATTCAAATATAATATCCACCCTCATTTATGCATGTGAAAGATGGAAAACAACTAAAGAAATAGACAAGAAATTAGACTATTTTGAAAACAAATGCCTAAGGAAAATACTTGGCATGAAGTGGAGCGAATTCAAGAACAATGCAGAGATAAGACAGATGACTGAGCAACAACCAGTCTCATGGGTGATCAGGAAAAGGAGATGGACATATGTTGGTCACGCGATGAGAAGAAACAGTCAGAGAATCCCAAAACAAGGTATCAAGTGGAACACAACAGGGCAAAGAAAAAGAGGCAGACCGCGTGAAACTCTAAAGAGGACAGTGTTAAGACACTTAACTTGTGTTCAAACATTTGCAAGTACAAGAGATAAACCTTACTTAACATAATTAATTCCCGCAGATAGCATATCTTGCGAGAGAAAATCGTGAGAAATGAAAACACATAAATGAGTCCAGTGAAACCTGGAAACAGTGAAACCCACCATGTCCTGCTATCAGACAGCAACTTCCTGTATTCTGTCAGTCAGTCAGTCAGTCATGTGCATGTCCTTTGCGGAACTTTGCCTCCCTAACAGCTCTCCTGTAGGCCTCTTGGTTGTAGGCAAGATGCCCTGCTGCTGATGCGTCCAGTCGCAGATCATCAACGATGTCTTGCCATCTTCGCCTTGGTCTTCCTCTCTTTCTTTTTTCCATCTTTTATTTAGGATCTACAAACTTACTGTAATCCTTTAACTGCCCTGTTCTCACCGTACAGATGTGAAAGTGCACATATATCTTGAAAATGGCACTTTCCACATCAACGTCTAAAGTGTCAGCTGCTTGGTGAACGCAATTATTCAAAAGATATACTGGACACCAATTAAATTTGTGTTGTCCACCATCTTCAACTTTGCAAACACATTTCTCCCTTTTGGGATCCAATCACAGCCCTCCTAACATTATACTGCGGTCATCACCTGCGAATGCAATACGTTTCTGAAGGAGTCCTTTACTTTGAAGGCTGTTCTACACGTATATGTCGAAACTGTCTGCAGTCTCCTTAGGTTTGTTTTGTATTTCTACTTTTTTAATTTCAAACCACCATTTTCCCATTCGAAGTACTGAAGAACTACCGATTTCACTGAAACTTGATTACTCCCATCAATAGCAAAGGCACAGTAGTTAATTTAATTTTCCTCTATACTTTTCAAGATAATATCCACAGAAAGGCGTGCCAGAGTGCAGCTTATGTAAGGAAATAAAGAATTTAAAGACGAGTGGGGGGGGGGGGGGAGGAAGAGGGAGGGAATTATAGAAACTGGGTGAAATGGAGGAGACGGGGGATTTAAGGGTATAATTCATATTATAGAGGCAAATTATGGTTCATTTTTTGCTGCACTTGGCTGTGACTTATATACGTTAGCGACCATTCACCGGAGAGTGCGGTCTCCCATTGTAAATTAGTATCACTTTACAAATTGACTCCCGGAGTTTTCTCCCTTAGCAAATATTTCGGCCCCGGTTCCAACGCCAACCTTCATTAGTATCCTTTTACCAAGGTTTTTCCATCTAACTACACAATTAACAGATATGTGATATAATCATGTGTTGCTCACTCAACCTTATATATATATATATATATATATATATATATATATATATATATATATTACAGGGTGTTTTTAAAGTCTCACTACACTTTCTAGGAAAAAAATTTGAAAAATGAAGTAAATGACGTCATTACAAAATGTGCTCAAAAAAGTCATTTAATTAGTTACAATAGTTACTGCAATGATACAACGCTGTTTTGGGTTAGCTGGAATGTACCACTGAAATATTCATTATAACAGGTGTTGGAAATGTCCACCACGGGCTTCAAGACATGACTGTGCACGTCTCTTCATATTGTCAAACACCTTGTGCAACGTGTCTGTTGTTATTTCTTGGTTGGTAATTCTGATTGCTTCTTTCAGGTCCTCAATTGTTTGTACATTATTTTTGTAAACATTTCCTTTCAAAAAACCCCATAGATAATAATCTAATGGATTTAGATCTGGAGAACTAGCAGGCCAGATTCTACGAGATATTATGCGATTTGCGAAAATTTCTTTTAAAAAAAACCGTGTGTTGCTCTAGTTGTGTGTGCAGATGCACCATCTTGCTGGAACCACGCTTCTTCAATTTCACATTCATTCAGCTGTTCTAAAAAAGGTTTCAGAATGTCAGTACGGTACCGATCGGCATTTATAGTGTTGTTCAAGAAAATTTGTCCAATTAAACTTTTTCTACTGACACCATACCCCAATTTTCGCATCGTGTAGCGGCGCTTCATGAAATGCATTGGGATTAACACTGCTCCAAATACGATTATTTTGTCTATTAACGTATCCAGATAGATGAAACCATGCCTCATCAGAGAAGAGTGTTAAATCAAGAATTGACTCGTCTTCTTCAGCTAAAAATGCTTGAAACCACGTGGAGTAGTTGACTCTTTTAGTTCAGATACAAAAGAAATCTTGTATGGATGAAAATTTAACCGATGTTTAAGAATTTTGTGCACTGTTCTCAGTTCACTTCTTGCGACATTTTCCTGAAGGACTTGCATGGACTTTTCAGGATTCTGTCTTGGATATCTAGACATTTTTCTACAGACACAGCAGGCCTACCAGATCACGGAGCATCTTCCACAGTTCCTGTATCACGAAACTTATTCAACAAATTTCTTACCCTAGTGCGATGAGGAGGTTGTTTATCAGACAGTTTCGCTACACATCTGTGAACAACCATCCGTGTGTATCGACCGCCATTTCGAAACACTTGTACAACCAAAAAAATTCTTTCTTCCGTTGATAACACCATTCTGTTTTGAGTGCAAAAGATTACTCCAGCAGATGGCAACCATTCACTGCATTTTTCTTCACGACTGACTGTGCAGCATATTTTGCTTACGTCATTTTCTTCATTTTTACATAGAAAGTGTAGTGAGACTTTAAAAACACCCTGTATATTGCTTACGCAACCTCCATAGAAATATTCCATGTTAATTTTATGTTGCTTACGCAACCTTCTATAACAAAGTAAGGTTATGAACTCTTATTCTTGATGACTGAAGACATTAGTGTTCTTTATTATCATATTACTGAAGAAGACGTTCTTCAATCAACACACCACATATCGAGGTTTCACAAACATTTCCTCATTCGCTAGATCAGAGCAAGTCCGATGAAATGCTCACTGCATTTTTAATTCTGACAAATACGTTCAAGATGTATTGTCGACAACATCACTTGGATTGAGTCACTATATCATTTGTTCACAATATCAAACTCTATCATATTCTACATGCAGCATTTCTCAATGTTCTCAGCTTCACAATATTCTACACTTGATACGAGGATATTTCCTAACTCAGTATTATATCAGATCTTCAACACGTGGTCAATCAGTTGCAGGACTAAATCACTGTACTCGAAGTTTCAAAAATATTAATTCTTCGTAATCACTTGAATCACGTGAAACATGTCTTCAATCTGTCCTAAAACTACTTCTTCAAAACTGCTTTTCTTGAGTATCTATTGCTCTAGGTGTCCATCTGTCATTACCTGCGTCTTCTTTCTCTCTCGTGTCTTCTCTGAAGTGTGTTCTCCTTCTGCTGTTTTTCTCTGTTCTTTTCTGATTGTCTGCCCTTCTGTTCTTCCCTTGTCTGTCCTCCCCTGATCGTCTGTTCTTCTGTCTGCTGTCCGAATAGGCCTTCGCTTACTGACCGTCTTTGGTCGGATGATTCTCCACTCGATCGTCCCTCTCTGTCTGCTGTTCTTCTCTGGTCGTCCCCTCTGTCTGCTGTTCCTCTCTGGTCGTCCCCTCTGTCTGCTGTTCCTCTCTGGTCGTCCCCTCTGTCTGCTGTTCCTCTCTGATCGTCCCCTCTCTGTCTGCTGTTCCTCTCTGATCGTCCCCTCTCTGTCTGCTGTTCCTCTCTGATCGTCCCCTCTCTGTCTGCTGTTCCTCTATGATCGTCCCCTCTCTGTCTGCTGTTCCTCTCTGATCGTCCCCTCTCTGTCTGCTGTTCCTCTCTGATCGTCCCCTCTCTGTCTGCTGTTCCTTTCTCATCGTCCCCTCTCTGTCTTCTGTTCCTCTCTGATCGTCCCCGTCCTTCTCTTCTTCTCTTGTCTGTACCGGTCTCTATTCACTGACAGTCCTTGTTCCTCCGTTTTCGGGTCCCCCCCCCCCCCCCCCCCCACCCCCCGCTTCTGTCTCCTTTCACCTGTACTTCCGTACTTCTTCGTCTCACTCTCTCCAACTGCCCCGCGATTTATACATCGTAAGTCAATTGTACAATAGGCCACTCCTCTGAATATTTAATTGGTCAGCTGGCCGAGTTGGTCACTCCTTTATTTAAAAACCGTGTGAAATAGCGTCCTAATAGCGTCCTAACGCTAATAGATGTCATGCTTGTGTCAATTCCGTCTATACAATTGTCATTTACCTAAGTCGTTATCTTGCTCGTTCATGTCGGAGGTCTTATTGTGCCCTCGCTTTTCATTGTATGTGCCTTTTCTATTCGTCTTTTCTGTTCTGCTTACTTGTGTCAGCGTCCAGTCATACTAGTGTCATTGAAGTTTGTTTTTCTACCTTGCTCTAATTTTCCTATTTACTTTTTTATCTGTTGCTATCAAATGTTACTATTATGCATACAATATATTCATAATCATATTCATTAATAATAATATTAACAACAATAATCATTACTTACAAGGTCATGCTCCACTGCATACATAGTTGGAAGAGGGGGAGAGAGAGAGAGAGAGGAGAGAGGGATACAGTGGTAATCAGTCCCAGAAAAGGATATGTAGAATAGATGACTGGTTGAAGTAGAGAGTTTGTAACCTAGTACAGTGGGGGGGGGGGGGCGGGTCTGGAATATAAGTTACAGTGAGGAGGTTTTGAAATATAAGTTACAGGTGAGGAAAGAATATAAATTAGTAGAGAGAGAATATGATTGTGGTCACACACCGCCGGACAAGTCACACCTTACAATTTATAGCTAAGTATTCTTAAAAAAATTTTTTTTATTTAATTATTTAATTTTTTTTAACAGTATTCATGTGAATCTATTCTTTATCTCTCTCTATTTCTTCGTCCTGTATGTTTTTGTATGATTAAGGCTCACGCCGAAACGTCACAACTTTGTAATCGTTAAGTAATAAAGCTGCTCCTACTTTTTTCATATTTTATACATTGTGGAGAATAGGGGGCGGAGCGCTTTTAGGAGTGCCCCGAGTGCAGCGACACCAATCTCTGATCACAGATTACAGAAGAAGTGACTCAAGTGTGCGCCTCTATTTTGACTATTTCCGGAAGGAGTCACTTCATATCACGTGATCTAACTTTCTGTCTGTCATCTGCCTGTTGGTAAAAACAGCTAAAAAGATGCACCCAATACTTGGACCAAAATGCTCTATTTATTATGCTGTTATAAGCGTGTGGGGAATTATAATGCTGGTAGGTTCTGTGGAATGTTAACAAATCGCTCTTCTTTTAGATTACTGAACTATTATAAACTATAAATAATGTTTTTTTCAAAGACATTTGACTTTCTTTAAAGAATATAGACATATTTATATCAACATTTTATTATCAGACGCATACAACAAATTCTTCCAATGTGTACGTCATTCGCAACTGAAGATACCAGCTGATACAAGAAAGTAGAGGCGTAACCACAAAACATTAACCATTTATATTGCCTTGTGAACCAGTTTAAGGATGTATTTATGAAAATTGTGTTAACTTCCACTATCTTCTGCGAAATCTATAACCTGTTATTATATAAAAGCAGTCCCCGAAATACGAATGTCACTCTTAACGTAAAACTCGTATTACAAACGATCCCGCCCCCCCTTCCTGTAAAGCCTGTTATTTAAACAAATTAAGGTACGTAAAATGGACCGTTGTAACAAAAGTGCGCTACTTTGCACTGGCATCAAACCACTGCACGTCTATATCGGTTCCTCGGTTTCTTCTGTTTTTTTAATGCATAGAAAGGTACAATGTATACTATGCAAAGGTACAACGTATACTATATAAAGGTACAATGTATACTATGCAAAGGTACAACGTATACTATATAAAGGTACACTGTATACTATATAAAGGTACTATCTATATTAATAAAGGTACAACGTATACTATATAAATGTACAATCTATACTATATAAAGGTACAATCTATACTATAGAAAGTACAATGTATACTATACAACTGACATCAGATGAGAACCGTATCTAACTTTTTCAATCTACCTACAAAACTGACTTAAGAACATAATTAGGACACGACTCTTTTTTAACTCATGGACTGCCTGTAACAGGAAATTATATATGTGTGTATATGAAATAACTTGTAGATAGATAGATAGATAGATAGATAGATAGATAGATAGATAGATGGATGGATGGATGGATGGATGGATGGATGGATGGATGGATGGATGGATGGATAAGAAAAAAAAGTTTAGACAAAATATATTCTTCTGTTGTTCTACTTATTGCTTTCATAGTTTGTTCTTATTGTAATTTTCATGTACAGATATTCATATCTTACTTTGATATCTTTGTTTTTTATCTCCTTCTGCAGCCTAATAATGTGACTAATTAATCTGCACGCATACTCGTCTAATCTATAACCTTTCAAAGAAACATGTCACACGGTTTGTACCTTGTGTTTGTGTAGAGTGTACGAGTTATCTTCTCCTGTCAACTCACTATCTTCATTTGTCGGTCTGTTTGTTTTTTTCTGTCCGTTTGAAAGTCAGTCTTTTTATTACTCTGTTCAGTCATGCGTCCACCTGTTGTTCTACAGTCCAGTGCTTCTCAGAATGTGGGTACGCAGGGCACTATCGTGTGGTCCGATGCTGCGTTATAACTTTGGTTGGTATTAAGTGCCGTCTGCTGAATAAAAATAATGGAGAGTGTATGGCACTGCTTGTGGTCTGTAACGTGTATGTAGATGGATCAGTGGTTCTTGGGTGTGATAACACTGGGATCCACCTCTATAGCCTGGCTGATGAGGCAGAGATCAACACAGTTCCCAAGATAATGGACTCTGCTGCTGACATTGTTTCTTAAATCAATCAAATTAAGTAATAAATCCCACCACAGCTCACCCTATAATCCGACATTTCTCTCTCTCTCTCTCTCTTCCCTTCTTCATATGCTCTGGAACAGAGACGCTGAGTTCCTTATATGTGTGACTAACCTCCTCGTCATATTTGTTCATCGATTCATTCACTTACAAGCTGCTCGAAGGACAGTAAGTTATGCTTCGCTTTGTGTACAATACTAGAAGCTGTCTTTATCGTTCTAGAGCGTTGAGTACTGGAAGAAGCCAGAGGCGATTCATGAACCCACAGTCCTTCAAAGTGGATCATTGTCGGCTAGCTTTCTCGAGCCCCTGAATTGTCATGTATGATGGTTTTTTAGACTTTTTTTGTTTCTAAATAAATAAAGTAAAAAGAAATATAACACGGCGATTACTGGGTCATTCTGAGCCTTTTCCACATTGAAGGTGACGGCAATATCCTTCAGACTTGTTCTGCGTCTTGTTTTCATAGGCACCCAGTCAAACTTAGTCTGCTCCATGTCTTCATGTTTTCATAGTGCACCCAGTCAAACTTAGTCTGCTCCATCTCTTCATGTTTTCATAGCGCACCCAGTCAAACTGAGTCTGCTCCTCTCTTCATGTTTTCATAGTGCACCCAGTCAAACTGAGTCTGCTCCATCTCTTCATATTTTCATAGTGCACCCAGTCAAACTGAGTCTGCTCCTCTCTTCATGTTTTCATAGTGCACCCAGTCAAACTGAGTATGCTCCATCTCTTCATGTTTTCATAGTGCACCCAGTCAAACTGAGTCTGCTCCATCTCTTCATGTTTTCATAGTGCACCCAGTCAAACTGAGTCTGCTCCATCTCTTCATGTTTTCATAGCGCACCCAGTCAAACTGAGTCTGCTCCATCTCTTCATGTTTTCATAGTGCACCCAGTCAAACTGAGTCTGCTCCATCTCTTCATGTTTTCATAGTGCACCCAGTCAAACTGAGTCTGCTCCTCTCTTCATGTTTTCATAGTGTACCCAGTCAAACTGAGTCTGCTCCTCTCTTCATGTTTTCATAGTGCACCCAGTCAAACTGAGTCTGCTCCTCTCTTCATGTTTTCATAGTGCACCCAGTCAAACTGAGTCTGCTCCTCTCTTCATGTTTTCCATCCATCCACACCAGTGTCGTTCTCTTACCTGTTGGCCAGGCTAAGCCTGTTACTGGGAGCACCGAGGAAGAGGTGGACAGAGATCTTGGGTAGATCTGATTCGATTATACGCTACCAAATTCTCCATAACACGTCCAAGAAATTTTGACTGTCTTTTCCCTGTAATTTTAACTATTTTTCGCCGTTTTGAAACTTCTCTTAGAACCTTTTCTTCATTTTTTTTTTTTACTGTCTAATGATTGCTTTTAACAAAAACTTCACAGGCGCTGATGGCGATATCGTTCAAGGTCAGGTCACCACTGCTATTTGAAGACGCCAAAGTGGACGAAGGAGCTTGGGCAGCCCGCAACCACTCCACAGAATACATACAAGAACAATACGACGCTGCTGCAGCTAACTGTGGTATCGCCTGCTGCCTCTACCTCATTCTGTTCATCTTCTCGTTCGTGCAATGGAAACTGAACACACAACAGTCCACATTACAGCAGCAGCAGTATAATGCACGCGAGTGAAAACAGTGATCAGTCTTTATTATTTTATTGTGATGTTATATGTTGTTGTTGTTATTACTAATATTGGTATTATTTTGTATTTAGCTATCGCTTAACGAAGTGTGGTGTAGGTTGGATATAAAACTGATAAAATTGTGCGATAGGAAAATTGAGGGGGGAAAAACCCTACAAACTTCTCAGCTAGACAGGCGCTCCAGATTTGACACGGCGGCTTAAAGTTTGAAGACCGCTTTGTAGACAGCGAGTGTAGACCACGTTCAGGACTGATATCTTTTATTTTTAAAAAAATGGAAACAAATTTTCCGTAATATGTAAAGGTAAAATAAGTTAGCATCAGAACTTATGTAGTTCTCCTTTTACTAACAGTAAAGCTTGTTTCTATCGAATTATGACTCAGAGAAACTTTCTAGGATTTTACACACTGACTGCATAGATATCTCTTTGCAAAGATGTGAATATATTATAAATTTCCATCAATCTATTTTATTTTTTTCGTAAATTTAGAAGAGAAAAAAAAATCGTTTCATTTATTCTGAGAAAGAAGCCATGATCAAAACACGTTATAAACAGTTTTAAAGTTCTGAGTGTCTGTTAGCCATGATCAAAACACGTTATAAAGTTCTAAAGTTTTGAGTGTCTGTTAGCCATGATCAAAACACGTTATAAAGTTCTAAAGTTTTGAGTGTCTGTTAGCCATGATCAAAACCCATTATAAACAGTTTTAAAGTTCTGAGTGTCTGTTAGCCATGATCAAAACACGTTATAAAGTTCTAAAGTTTTGAGTGTCTGTTAGCCATGATCAAAACACGTTATAAAGTTCTAAAGTTTTGAGTGTCTGTTACTGCATGAGTTTAATTTTGAATGAATATTTATATTTATATTTATATTAAATTGTTGTTGTTGTTGTTGTTGTTGCTGATGCTGTTCAGTCTCCATGGAAATAGGAGCAGGTTGTTCTTTGTAGATGTTGCGGTGAAGACGTTGAAATGGGCGTGGATTACACTGGCTATTTTTTTTTTTTTTGTTGCAGACCTGGAGTGTGGCTAAAACCTCAAGGACTGTAGCGATCCTTGCCCCAGTCACCAGGCTGAGCCTGCTATCTGGGGTACCAGCCAAGACATGGGACAGGGTCTTGGGGTACCAGCCAAGACATGGGACAGGGTCTTGGGGTACTAGCCGAGATGTGGGACAGGGTCTTGGGGTACCAGCCAAGACATAGGACAGGGTCTTGGGGTACCAGCCAAGACATGGGACAGGGTCTTGGGGTACCAGCCAAGACATGGGACAGGGTCTTGGGGTACCAGCCGAGATGTGGGACAGGGTCTTGGGGTACCAGCCAAGACGTGGGACAGGGTCTTGGGGTACCAGCCGAGATGTGGGACAGGGTCTTGGTCAGCTATGGTTCGCCAGCTCTATGGCTAGCATGTCAGATATGGTCGCTGAGCACTATATCAGTCATCTTCACTTACATTTATATTAAGTAAAATGAGAAACACACAGAGTCAGTTCACAATTTATTACATTAATTCATATTTACTTTAGTTTATGCATAATAATTAGTAATTTAAATCACATATTCGCTAAAATTCACATGTATACCAGTTATTACAATAACCAATGGCAGTTTACTGCAGTTTCACAGTACATATTACCAGCCGAGCATTTGGAAACTACAAAAAAGGGAATTATATAATCATCAATGAGTCTAAATGTTAATATACAAAGAAGAGTAACAGAGTAATGCAGTTTTGGAAACATTTTGGGAAAATATGTTTTATGACTTGTTTTTATATGTTCCTTGTTAGTTATAAATTCTGTTTAAATTGTATTTTTAACAAATAAATAATGAAAAACTATACCTAAGGCCTTTGCCTTTTTTTTCGTAAAAATAAAAATATAATTGTTTAAAGCAAGGCACTTCATGTACATCAGGCCCCCCCCCCCCCCATTGTTTTGTTGTTTGCCTTTCTTCACTTTACTCTTTCATGCATCCCGCCAACTCAGACCTCGCGACTGACTAGCCAATCAGAACACGGAGACATCCTTTCCTCCGTGCTCATTTAAACAGCTGAGCAGTGGTCAAGAACTTTTTTGACCACAACAAGCGGGTGTCGAACTCATATTCTGCAACAGAATAATCTTTCTGTTACAGAGTGTCAGAAACAATAAGGATCATAAGGAACATTAAAGATAACTATGAAGTAACAGATCATAGTGAATCATATTTAAGTCAGAGACCATATAGATTCAGAACTGTCAAGAACACTACATCAAAAGAGACGAATTATACAATCTGTCAGAGACACCAAGACTATCAGGCTTATGAGGTTTGATAAAGTTCATCAGTAACCAAAATCAGCAACCATAATCAGTAACCATAATCAGTAACCATAATCAGTAACCATAATCAGTAACTATAATCAATAAAACCTTAAAAAAAGAACAGATTGAACAGTAGCCCTACAGGCAGAGAGCATACAAGACATAAATAAATGACATTTCTGTGGTCTCCTATTATGAATTCACACGTAATTTAATTCTCTTGTTATTTATTTCTCTTTCTTTATATTACATTAATTGGCGAAAGCTCTAAAAATCAAGAGATAACACACTGAGAATCCGGAATCTGGTTAACATCAACAGCAGTTGGAGAGAGAGTGACGTCGTATTGAATTCCAAACTGAAAGGTGCATAATCCCTTGAGCAACCACGTCACGCCCTGGCTATCCACACTCGGACTACGAAGTTCATTCCTTTTAACATACCACTGGAATATATCTGCAACGTTCCCACCAAAAGTAGACATGCATTGTCCAGTTGTTTTACTGAGGATGTTGACAGAAACGTATCCTTCTAAGCGTGCACTTCCTTGAAATCCAACTGGAAGAAGATAGAAATAAAATACGTTTTCAAATTGTACAGCAATGCTTATAAGAAAGACCTTCTTCAGTCTCCCTGGAACTGCAACCCCGTGTTCTTTGCAGCCGATGCAGTGGAGATGTTTAGACACAGCATCGTGTCGGCTTGGGAGCTGGTTATCACATCTAGGAGTATTTTTTCAGTCCCTCAGTGCAACTAAATAGCGGGGGGGGGGGGGGGGGAGAGTGTGCAGTACTTCTTTAGCCACGATGGGGATTATGGCGATCTCTATCCTGATAGCCAGGCTACGCCTGTTACTTAGCAATGTAAAGATGTGATATGGTCTTGGTCAGCTATGGTTCGCCAACCCTGAGGCCAGGATGTCGCTGATTGCCGAATCGGACAGCGCCTTTGGCCCCTTCTGTACACTATAAGATGATATGGTCAGTGTCCCGCCTGCTCTCCCCTCCCTTCCTTTCTTCCTTCCTTCCTTTAAATCCTTCTGACGTCCGTGTCCTTCTCAACTCCTGGGCGAGGAGTGTATCAAATTCCACAGCTAGTTTAGGCAGGTACCAATTTCCACAGCTATGTGAGGCAGGTACCAATTTCCACAACTAGTTTAGGCAGGTACCAATTTCCACAGCTAGTTAAAGCAGGTACCAATTTCCACAGCTAGTTTAGGCAGGTACCAATTTCCACATCTAGTTGAGGCAGGTACCAATTTCCACAATTCCTTAAAGCAGGTACCAATTTCTACAGTTCGTTAAAGCAGGTACCAATTTCTACAGTTCGTTAAAGCAGGTACCAATTTCCACAGCTAGTTGAGGCAGGTACCAATTTCTACAGTTCGTTAAAGGAGGTACCAATTTCCACAGCTAGTTGAGGCAGGTACCAATTTCTACAGTTCGTTAAAGCAGGTACCAATTTCCACAGCTAGTTGAGGCAGGTACCAATTTCTACAGTTCGTTAAAGCAGGTACCAATTTCCACAGCTAGTTGAGGCAGGTACCAATTTCCACAGCTAGTTGAGGCAGGTACCAATTTCCACAGCTAGCTGAGGCAGGTACCAATTTCCACAGCAAGTTAAAGCAGGTACCAATTTCCACACATAGCTGAGGCAGGTCCAATTTCCACAGCTAGCTGAGGAAGGTACTAATTTCCAGAGGTAGTCGAGACATGTATCAACTTCCACAGCTAGTCGAGACAAGTACCAATTTCTACATCTAGCCGAGACAGGTACCCGTTACCACAATCGACTAGGTCGCAGAATCGAATCTCCAGTCTTCGCCATGAAGGACAAATTATAGCAACATAAGCGCACTTCTCTGTGTGCGCCTGGGTGCTAGTGTATGCACACGCACGGACCCTACCTTACGTACTCCTGGCTCCAACATACGTAGGTTCACATTTCTGTTTAAAAAGACCCCACGACCTGCGCAATCAATGGAATTTTACGAGGAAAAAAAAGAACTGGTAATGTATAAAATTCAAAAGACGGCCCTGATTAAAATAAAACTGGATTACACACAGGGTTGCTGGACCATTCTCTATCGTAAAGCTAGGTTTTGTTTGTCATACGTACAGCGACCTAGTTAGCTTACCGGTTAGGCGTTCAGTTTAATAATCCAGTGGTACCGAGATCAAGTCCCAGCAATGGGATTTCTTTCTAGTACACGCTAAAAATAAAAACTCCCCTGGATCCATCCAGTCTCTAAAACTGGACACCAGAGAACTCTGGGAAGGTAAATGCGGCCAACTTGAAGGGAAAAGAAAGAGGGGCACGTCATTGTGCTTGTGTATAGGCGCGCAATACAGGAAGAACTAAAGGAAGCAGGGAGGACATGGTTTGAGGTGTCCCTACTTGCTCAGGACAGGATTTGGCTGGAGAACCTTTGTTGATACTTTATGCTCCATTTGGAGTACAAAGGAATGATGATGATGATGATGATGATGATGAAGCTGCTAGGCGTGATACTGACCACACCATACTTTCATGTCGTGGAAATATGAACCTAATACGGTATCCCACGACATATATATATATATATATATATATATATATATATATATATATATATATATAAAGTGATACCTTAGAATCTGAATTTAATCCGTTCCAGAACTCCGTTCGAGTTCCAAATCGTTCGAGTTTCAAGACAATTTTTCCCCTTTAAAATAACAGAAACTGGATTAATCCGTTCCTGGGTCCCACGAACTCGAATTTTCGAAATGATTTTAACAGTAAATACTCTGGATTTTAAGGTAAAATATTAACAAATGATAATAATAATAATAATATTTGAATAAAAAAATTAATAAAATTAAAAATATAAAATCTTGTATTTACCTTTAAAAGGAATGATGATGGCGCACGTGGAAGCTGAGGGGGAGAGAGATTATTGCTTGGAAGGTGAGTCACCTTCCATGATAACATCAGGTAACTGCGTTTCTGGCAGTTCTGGTGTCTGCACTCTCTGCCTTTTCATGCCCTTTGCTAAGGTACCACTTGTAGAGGGCTTGGGGATCACTGGTCGTGGTGTCTTTTGAGAACCAACATTCTAAAGTGGTCTGATGTTGGCAACCTTTCTGAACGTTTCTAAAATGTTCAATGATGTTATCACTGAACAAGTTAACACTCCTGTTAACAAGGGCTTTATTAGGGTGCCACTTCTCAGGGAATGCCTGGGTTTATGACCACATGCTGAGAAGATCCTTGATTTCAGCAGTGGGAATGGTTCCAGTGTCCTCCTCTGAAGAAAATTCTTCTGCGACTTCTTTCTGTTGCTGCTGTTTGAGATGTTCAAGCTCTTCTGTTGTCAGCTCAGT
The DNA here is from genome assembly GCA_009760885.1 of Achatina immaculata. NCBI lineage: Eukaryota > Metazoa > Mollusca > Gastropoda > Stylommatophora > Achatinidae > Lissachatina > Lissachatina immaculata. The sequence continues at coordinate 7,462,307 of CM019718.1, forward strand.
CCTGTGATCGTCCACTAACTTGTTGATATCCTTTTCGCTGACTTCCAAACCCATGGACTTGCCCAGAGATACGATGTCAGGAACAACAGGTGGTTCTTCAAAGCCTTCGAAGCCCGTTGCAGCAACACATTCAGACCAGAGATTTTTCTAGCCAGAGTTCATTGTCTTCAAAGACTCGTCCCTCCATGCTTTCTCGACGATTCTTAGGCAATGGAGGATATTGTAGTGATCCTTCCAGAACTCTCGGAGGGTCAGTTCTGTTTCATCTGTAACTTAAAAACATCTCTGGAACATGACCTTGGTGTACAATTTTTTTAAGTTCGAGATCACCTGCTGGTCCATGGGCTGGATAAAGGGAGTGGTATGGAAAGGGGGGGAGCAAATATTTTATCTTGATGAAGCTATATTCGCCCACCAAATCATCTTCTAAGCCTGGAGGATGCGCAGGAGCATTTTCCAGGACAAGAAGAGCCTTCATCAGGAGATTTTTCTCCTGCAGATAAGCCTTTACTAAAGGAGCAAATTCCTGGTGTATCTATTCAGTGGAGAACTGCCTGGTAACCTAAGCTTTCACACTCCATCTCCACATAACATTAAGTTTGCTCTTAATGATGTTGTTCTTCGTAAAGTCTCGTGGATTCTCTGAATTGTACACGAGAAGAGGTTCGATCTTGCAATCCTCACTAGCATTACCACACAGCAAGAGGGTAAGGCGGTCTTTCATTGGCTTATTGCCTGGTATAGTCTTTTTTTTCCTTTTAGATGTACATTCGCCTGGGCATCTTTTTTCAACAGAGGCCTGTTTCGTCACAACTGAACACTTGGTTCGAAACATACCCCTCACTGTTCACAAACTCCTTAAACTCTTTTACAAACTTTTCTGCTGCTTCCGAATTAGAACTGGCAGCCTCTCCGTGCATAACAACACTATGGCTCCCAGTCCTTTTCTTAAAGCTCTCGAACCTCCCCCTACTGGCTTTAAACTCTTCCTTTTGAGCACTATCAGGCATGCCTTTAACTAAATCGTTGTGGAAAGTCTTGGCTTTCTCACAAATTATCGTCTCACAAATCACATCACCAGCCAGCTGTTTGTCAGTAATCCGAACTAAGAGGAGTTTTTCCCATCTCATCCATACTTTTCGTTCTCATAGAGGTCAGTGTCGTGACGTCTTTCGCCACATCAGCTGTTTTGATAGCTTTTTCTTTTTATTTTTTAAAATCGTACAAACAGTCGAACATAGTAGCGAGATCAGCCGCGCGTGTACGGCTTTCATGCTTAGCGATATGATCGTAACTTCAGTTGTAGCTCTAACAGCTTTCATCTTACTCTTATTTCCCTCACTACACCTTTTAGGACCCGTTGCGAATACACTGTTGTTATTATATATATATATGTGTGTGTGTGTGTGTGTGTGTGTGTGTAATATATAACACAAAACAGGCTCAAAAGCAGCGAGAATCACACGAGATGCTTTCACTACAGCTTTCGACAACGAACTGAACGACAAAGCGTATGGCTGCTGGCCCGAGCGCTGTGGAAACGTACGCAAAAACACACACGAGCATGCTTGCCATTCGGATTCAGGGGCAAAATTTGCTCGAAATTGTGTTCGGATTCCAAGGTAGCACTGTATATATATAAATGTATATATACATACACGAAGGTAGATTGATAAGTTCTCGGCATAAGGTACAATGGATTATTTGTGGACAACTTTTTTTGTTATTTCTCAACATAGTCCCCTTGCAAGTTTATGCACTTAGTCCAACGATGCTGGAATATACAGATCTCTTCTTTGTAAAAGTCAGCATATTGTGCCAGTAGAAAGTGGTCTACAGCATGAATGATGTCATTATCTGAAGCAAATTTGTGACCATTGAGCTCCTTTTTTAGTTTGGTAAACAGGTAATAGTCCGAAGGGGACAAATCTAGGGAATAAGGAGGATTTTCAAGAAGCTGGAAGCCGCATTCATAAATGGCAGCCATTGCCATAGCCGACTTGTGAATGGAGCATTGTTTGCTGAAAGATGACTCCTCTCGTCAATTTCCCTCGAAGCTTTTCCTTCAGTTTGACCAGCGGTTGCTTCACATGATTAGTGTAATACGCCCCGGTGACAGTTATGCCCTTTTGAAGATAGTCTACCAACAGCACACCTTCTGAATCCCAAAAGATGGAAGCCATCACTTTGCCTGCAGACAGAACAACACTTGCTTTTTTTGGAGGTGGGGATCCATTATGTTTCCACTGCTTTGACTGTTCTTTAGTTTCTGGTTGAAAATGATGAAACCAAGTCTTATCCATAGTCACAAATTGTTGAAGAAACTTTTCAGAATGTGCAGAAAAATGGCCAAGACTGTCTCTTGACATCTTGAGATGCTGTCGTTTGTGATCAGCTCCAAGAAGTTTCGGGACCCATCGAGCCGAGACCTTTGTCATTTGAAGATCATTGTGAATAATATCATGAACACGTTCCTGGGAGATGCCCAACTCAGTAGCAATGTACTGCTCTGTTAGTCGTCGATCCTCCATTATCATGTCATGGATTCTGCCGGTGGTTTCATCGGTGGTTACCGTTCTTTGTCTTCCTGGACAGGGATCATCTTCCAGACTCTCCTTTCCATGAGCGGCCCATTTCTTCACTATGTTGTAAGAAAAGGCACTCTCCCCTAGAGTCTCCACCATATCCTCATGGATCTCCTTCGATGATAAGCCCTTGATGCAGAGGTAGCTCGATGAGAAATGTCATCCATTTTCTCAAATTCTGCCACCCTTTACCACTTTAGTAGCCTGTACAAATTTTTAGTTGCAGTTAATTTCTTGAAACTTGGTGTTTAATCTTACATTAATCTGGTCTACAAATACACCTAATATCAACTGTGCGTTTCAAGTATGTGTACCATAGGTCGAGAACCTATCAATCACCCCTCGTGTGTGTGTATATATATATATATATATATGTATATATATATATATATATATATATATATTAGTATATTTCCATTCTGAAGGCATAATTACTACATAATGGTAGCCCTGGTTCAGTTTCAATGCTTGCTACCAACGCCAACTGAGTTCTACTCAGTATTTAAATATACTTCTTGTTCTGGTCTGTATTTATATATACTTCTTGTTTCTAGCCTGTATATATATACTCGCTGAGTCTTCACCCTCCATCCCCCTCCCCCTAAAAAAAAGAAATCTTATTTGGAAAAAAAATACAAACTACAAATAACACTAGAAACAAAACTTTCGGGGTACATACCTGTAAAGTTCTGGTTAGTAACTACCACCTTGGCATTGGTGACACCTCCCGGAGGTATGCTCACCTCGGTGTCAATTACCCAGTTAATGCTCGCGGTTTTGCTGGAGGCCACCTCAGTGCTCACACTCAGGAAGTTTCCGAAGGCAGGAGTCCGGGAGGTCAGCTCCGTTGGCAGCTGAATCTCCAGGAGAACGTCGCAACCTAAGGAAGCAAAGTTTTCAGGTCTGGACAACCCTGCAGTATCTCTGTGCTTATTACTACAGTTATTATTAGCAGATACTTGTCAGACATGACGAGAAAAGAACATGAAAAAGGAGTTTCTGTTTATAACTACGCAAGAACCTGTAGAACTCCATGTCTGTTATCATTACATGTATCAAAACATGTTCGACATGTAGGGTCTGCCAGCGAACTTTGTACAAAACAGATGTCTCTAAGTTGCAAACCGTGTTGCCCTCACAGTAATGAAGAACAGTCATCAGAATACAAAGGTTAATCGAAACATAAAATGTGGGCACTGTAATTCTGGTTCGCGCTGATATATATATACAAAAAGTGTTTGATATTTTTTAAAAAAAGCATATTATTATTATTATTATTATTATTATAGAAGTGGATAATGCACTCGTCACAAATGGTGAACATCAGATCTCGCCAGAGGCCCCCCCCCCAGCCACTCATCCGCAGAAACAGGTACCTGGCTACTTTGGGAGCTAGGGTAGGAAAGGCAAGTAGGAGTGCCAGACGTGATGCTGGCCCTATCGCCATCTTGTGTGTCGACAGATCAGGGAAAATAAGGGAAGTAATAAAATGCCCCCGAGGTGCTTCTGTGGTATGATAAAGCTGATTCGCTTATGTGATATTTTAACTATTACTACGACTGCCACTACTACAACTACTACTGCTACTATTACCACTGCCACTACTATTACTACTGCTACTGCTACTAACACTACTACTTCCACTACTACTACCACTACTACTTCCACTACTACAATCACTACTACTACCACTACTACTACTGCTACTACCACTACCACCACCACAACTAGTATTATTACTACTACTACCACTACCATTACTATTACTACTACTATTACTACTACTAACACTATTACTACTACTACTTCTACTATCGCTGCTGCTATTATTATTATTATTGTTTTTTTCTTGTCGTTGTTTCCACTTCACACGGAGATATTACTAAGATTTTCTACTTCTGTGATCCGTCTGGATTAATAAACGCCACCTAGATGTCATTACTGTCACAGCTATCCTCCAGAATATGTAACTTCGAATTAAAATAAGGACCCTAACATTTCACTACTATACAACACTAAAATCCTAAGGCCCGTGTGTAGCTATATTATATTAAATATCAGGGACAGGTAGAAGGTCAAAGATCAAAGGTAGAAAAGACACAAGGTAGACAGAGAGAAAAGTTGTTTGATGGTTTGGTATCATAGCACGGGAAATGCTCAGTGACAAGCCTGTAGAGATGCACAATGTATCGGGGGTTGTGGAAGGACATGATATCCTACGACTGTCGTCAGAGACCTAGAGAGCAGGGGAAACAACTGTTTCAATTTTTTTTCTATTCCTGCGAAACTTATGTTCAGACAAAATTTGTATTCCCACTTATTATTTTCATAAGTTGTTCTCCTTATGAAAAACTTGTGAAAATAATAAGTGGGAATACAAATTTTGTCTGAATATAAGTTTTGCATGAATAGAAAAAAAAAGTTGTTCTCCTTATACAGAACTACAAAAATAAGATTTTTAAGGTCATGCATCTTTCCCATCGCAACATATGCCTGTGAGACCTGGACACTTAACAAAACAGCTGAGAAACACATAAATGCCTTTGAATGTAAATGCTACAGAAGAGTTCTCCAAATATCGTAGACACAAAAAAGAACAAATATATCTACACTACAAGAGCTTAATATTGAAGAAGGTTGGCTAGTAAAGAGGATTAAAGAGAGAAAACTTAAATATTTTGGACACATTAAACGTCATGATAATTTAGAGAAGACCGTATTGGAAGGATACATAATGGGAAAAAGAAAAAGAGGAAGACCAAAACGAAGACGGCTGAAAGACATCGTTGACGATCTGCAAATGGATGCCGCAGCAGCAGGCCATCTTGCTCACAACCGAGAGGCCTACAGGAGTGCTGTTTGGGAGGCAAAGTTCTACAAGGGACATGCAAATGAATGAATGAAATGAATGTTCTCCTTATAATTTTGACATACATGCATTCATATCTTACTTTTATACTCTCTCTCTCTCTCTCTCTCTCTCTCTCTATCTCTTTCTATAACCCAGTAATTTGACTAATCACTCTGTACACACGCTCGTCTAAAAAGAAACAAGCCACTAGGTATGTACCTAATGTTTGTCCCTCATGGACTGTGGTTGTACAGGAAGCCTCAGTCTGTTTGGTTAGCTTGATTCTGTGCTTGGTTGGTTCGCTGGTTTGATTTCGGTAGTTACAGTTTGACAATAGCTGTAATGACAACAAAATTATAGTAAATATTACACTTTACACATTCCAGCATATCCGGGTGTCCAACTGGCGTCGCGCGGGACGCATGCGGCCAAATCTGTGGCCCTGAAGTTATCGTGGACATGTAATTTATTTTATTAAAACTATTACTGTGAGTTTTAGTTTAATGTTGCGAAAGAAAGAAACCATTATTCCTCTAACGCATCTTTACTTCATAATTGTCACCTTTCCTCTGTCATGTAGTTTGGCAGTAACTGCTTGATTTGTATGGCGCTACACCACACGACCAGTGGAAGCAGTTATATCCCATGGCTCCTATAGAGCAGTATATTGAATGTTTGGATGTAAGATAGATAACTCATCTGAGAATTGGAACATTTGTATAAAATGAGTTATCTTCTAAAGTAATCAGCTGTTTGTGAGTAGAATCCATCTGCTTTGTCTCGGATTGCACGAAGGTCACGGATAGGGAATGACAGGAAAAAGGTCAGGTGAGAGAGAAATCATATGACTGAGGGACAGTTGTGTTTTGTGTATCGTTTGAGATAGACGTAGATTAAGCTGTTAGAAATGTTGTTGTTTAAGAAATAGATGTAGAATAAAGTGTGTTAGGATGTTCAGATGGCGACAGCAGTCTGTCGGAACATATATCGTGGAGATGTCCAGTCTTGTGTCCACAGATTTTGTTGATGTCTTTGTCGTTCTCGTCATATCGCTCATCGACTCATCGCCACCCCGTGCATCATTAAAATCATTTCAACTGTAAAGCTGCCTCTGTATTAATATTTCCACTGAGAGAGAATGAACCTGGGAGCAAGTAAGTCTGTGAAGTGAGTAACAAAACAGACACAAAATAACGTAGAACATTATTCCCGTGGACAGTGGTGGGAATATACACATAAATGAATAGCAATACAGCTATGGTTTACATTCTACATACAGAAGAAGAGCAGGAGATTGAAGCATCCGAGAATCCTGCATCAATTGGTGTTCGTGACTGGCACTGTCTTTCACGGCCAACAACAACAACAACAGCGACGACACTGCTTTCGTTTGTACATGTTCTACATTACCCCTTCGTAATGCAGAGTCTAGGCGTTTCCTTTCATGGCCAACTGTTTTAAGTGAGGAAATGATCAGCCTATACCTCACGGAAAACTTGTATAGTCCTGCCTTGTGACCGGCGCTGTGTCAAGGCTACAGTGTGGGGCGCACGTGCCTGGCGCACTTCGTTACAGACTTTTTGCATTATATTACTGGATTATGCATTCTTCAACGTTTCGTGATCGCTGTTTTTACAGTTCTGATCCTAATTGCTAGGCTGCAGGTTATCCACTGCGTTGTACATCGTTATGGTGCAGAGGTACAGTATGTAGAATTCTGCTACAACCGGTTACATTCGTTACGTGGATTTATTTTCTTGTATTTCGCTTTCGTAACAAGAAAAGGATTTCAAGTTGTCCAGATACGGGCACCTAGTTTGCTCGTCCTCGTACAGCCACGACGGTATCCACAAGAATTGTGCCACCAGTATCTGTCGGATAGTCATATGTTGCAGTGACGGTATCTCCACGATATATGTTCCGGCAGACTACTGTCGCCATCTGAACATCCTAACACACTCTATTCTACATCTATTTCATAAACAACAACATTTCTAACAGCTATCTATCTACGTCTATCTCAGACGATACACAAAACGCAACTGTCCCTCAGTCATATGATTTCTCTCTCACCTGACCTTTTTCCTGTCATTCCCTATCCGTGACCCTCGTGCAATCCGAGACAAAGCAGATGGACTCTACTCACAAACAGCTGATTACTTTAGAAGATAACTCATTTTATACAAATGTTCCAATTCTCAGATGAGTTATCTATCTTACATCCAAACATTCAATATACTGCTATACCTATGAAACTGGACACCCCCGTCCTGTATAGTTCATAAAATCTACCATGCATTGCTCAGTTCCTATATTCCAGCATGCGCTATACATTTCATATATTCTAGCATATGTGCTGCTTATTTATACATTAGAGAACGCGCCACAGAGCTCAACCATTATAGCATGAGGTAAGTATAAAGACGACTGCGGTAACGCTGATATTATAGACTAGACTGAGATGTTGGTGCGCAGTGCAGTCTCACATGACGGTAAACAAGGCGAAGAAAATGAAAGGAATGCAAGTTCAAAAACAAAACACGAAGACGTTCAAAAGGTAACGAAACAAGAAAATATTTCCACAGAATGCCTAAGTCAAAACACACAAACAAAGGCGTCTGCCTTTCTGATTCTGTCTTGGATGAAAGAATGCCGGGTAGATTTTGAAAGAGAATGCTAGCTCTGATCTTGCCTACAATCCTTTCGTGGATCACTCGAACCTGTTTAAACACCCCTGCATTCTTTCTGTTTGTTTCAGACTGTAATGTTTTCAAACTGTTTTTGTTTCTGTAAACTTGCGGGTTACTTATTTATGTGACCCCCCGACTTACTGTATGTCCGTTTCCATAAGACTTTATCAACAAATCATGGACACAGTTAGTCCACATATAGCATACAGTTAGCCGACATACAGTATATAGTTGTCGACATATAGTATATAGTTAGTCAACATATAGTATATACCTTCTAAGTGACTTTTCTTATCGGAGTATGGTTATCTTCATTGCTTAACTTATCCTGTAGTATATGTAGAACTTTTAGCACTATTTACAAGCAATCACCTGGGATGACGTGATATTTCGACCCACTTTGTCCCATTTATGGTTAATAAGTCTCAATTTCAGCTTGTCCCAGTTGATGCTGACCCGGATGTCTTCGGCTGAATCTGAAACAGAAGAGTTTTTTTTTTAAGAATATCGTTTAAAAACTGTAACTAAACAGAATCCAGCGCCAAATGTTTCATAGACTGAAGATTTATTGCTTGCTGAAGCCGAGCCTGCTCTTGTTGCTGCTAACGTAAGATTTCACTGCCGCTGATAATTTGAACCGCGATCAGGAATTTGAAATGAAAGCATCAGACAAGATGCGGTGCTGCTCCTGTGGTGACTGCTCTCTTATGTGACTGTTCTCTAATGACTGCTCTCTTATGTGACTGTTCTCTAATGACTGCTCTCTTATGTGACTGTTCTCTAATGACTGCTCTCTTATGTGACTGTTCTCTAATGACTGCTCTCTTATGTGACAGTTCTCTAATGACTGCTCTCTTATGTGACTATTCTCTAATGACTGCTCTCTTATGTGACTGTTCTCTAATGACTGCTCTCTTATGTGACTGTTCTCTAATGACTGCTCTCTTATGTGACTGTTCTCTAATGACTGCTCTCTTATGTGACTGTTCTCTAATGACTGCTCTCTTATGTGACTGTTCTCTAATGACTGCTCTCTTATATCCACCCATAGAAAATCAGCTTCTGACCTGCCTCCACTACAGGGGGCAGAATAATCAACACCTCTAACTAGTGGCTTCACACGCTGGGGGAGGTTATAGAAGAAAGTATGATCATCTTTGGTTCGCTGGTCTCAGTCAAGCACTATCTCGTTGGTCTCAGTCAAGCACTATCTCGCTGGTCTCAGTCAAGCACTATCTCGGTGGTCTCAGTCAAACACCATTTCGCTGGTCTCAGTCAAGCACTATCTCGGTGGTCTCAGTCAAACACCATTTCGCTGGTCTCAGTCAAGCACTATCTCGCTGGTCTCAGTCAAACACCATCTCGCTGATCTCAGTCAAGCACCATCTCGCTGGTCTCAGTCAAACACCATCTCGCTGGTCTCAGTCAAGCACCATCTCGCTGGTCTCAGTCAAGCACCATCTCGCTGATCTCAGTCAAGCACTATCTCTTATACCCTCAGTTACGAGATTAGACAAATCACATCTTTCCTCTATCTAGAGATTCCAGCTAAAAATAACGACTGCAAAGATCTGATCTTATATCCTTCCCGCGCTGTTAAAAGTTACACAGGGCTCGCAAGATGGTCCGCTGATTTTTCCTGTTTTTGGCGAGCTCTTCAACCTCATCAAGGGATTTTATGCCTGTTGATCTGGTCTCTCTTAACAATGTCCTCTTTAGAGTTTCACGTGGTCTGCCTCTTTTTCTTCGGCCTGTTGTGTTCCACTTGATAGCTTGTTTTGGGATTCTCTGATCGTTTCTTCTCATCACGTGACCAACATATGTCCATCTCCTTTTCCTGATCACCCATCAGACTGATTGTTATTCGTTCATCTGTCTTATCTCTGCATTGTTCTTGAATTCGTTCCACTTGATGTCAAGTATTTTCCTTAGGCATTTGTTTTCAAAAGAGTCTAATTTCTTGTCTGTTTCTTTAGTTGTTTTCCAGCTTTCACATGCATAAATCAGGGTGGATATTACATTTGAATTGAATCATCTCAACTTGTTTTTTTTTTTTGTGTGCTTATAACTTTTGAATGCCACATGTTCTCAAGATTCTTGAAGATCGATGCTGCCTTTGCAATTCTAATTCTAATTTCCTTTCTGATGTCACCATCCTGGTATAGCAGTATATTGAATGTTTGGATGTAAGATAGATAACTCATCTGAGAATTGAAATATTTGTATAAAATGAATTATCTTCCAAAGTAAGCAGCTGTTTGTGAGTAGAGTCCAACTGCTTTGTCTCGGAATGCACGAGGGTCACGGTTGGGGAATGACAGGAAAGAGGTCAGGTGAGAAAGAAATGATGTGACTGAAGGACAGTTGTGTTTTGTGTATCGTCTGAGACAGACGTAGATTAGGCTGTTAGAAATGTTGTTTAGTGAAATAGATGTAGAATGGAGTGTATTAGGTTGTTCAGATGGCGACAGTAGTCTGCTGGGAACATATATCGTTGAGACGTCCAGTCTTGTGTCCATGGATTTTGTTGATGCCTTTTGTCGTTCTCGTCATATCGCTCATCGACTCATCGTCACCCCGTGCATCATTAAAGTCATTTCAGCTGTAAAGTTGCTGCTTCTGTATTACTATTTCCACTGAGAGAGAATGAACCTGGGAGCAAGTAAGTCTGTGAAGTGAGTAACAAAACAGACGCAAAACAACGTAGAATAGTAATGTAAGAAAGAATATTATTCCAGTGGACAGTAGTGGTAATATACACAGAAATGAATAGCAACACGTTCTACATTTCACTTAGAAGAGCAGAAGAATGAATGACCACCCGAGTATACTGTATTACCTGTTCTATGTAGCTGACACGGTATGCAAATTGATTGACTGCTTCACCAGCTGTCCCTTCTACATGTATTTTTCCATTTTGATTAATGGGAAGTTTCATTATTTTTGTTTTGTCCTTGTTAATTTCAAGTCCTATTTTGCTAGCCAATGAAGACAGGATGTCTGTTTTTTTCTTGCATGGAATTCACACTGTTACTGATAAGATTTATATCATCAACAAAATCAAGATCTTCTAGTTGAATCCTATGTACTCAATCAATACCTATGTAGCATTTTTTCAATATGAAGTCTATTGCAATTCCAAATAGCAAAGGACTCCTTGTTTCACGCCTGTTTCAATCTGGAACCACTCGCTTATCCCTTCTTCTGTTTTTACTGCACAAACGTATCCATTGTAGATGTCCTTAATGATGTTGACAATTTTAGATGGTATTCCATATATTCTTAAAATTCTCCACAGTGAATCTCTGTGTATGCTATCAAATGCCTTTTTAAAGTTTATGAAATTCGGTATTAGTGGTTTCTGCATTTCAAAATGTTAAGATAAACAAACGAAAAATCTTTCAGTGCGCTATGTATATAGGCAGTGCTTATTTGCACAATGCATTCATGTGTGGATAAGTACGCCCCGGGCGTTACCTTATTTACACACGGAAACCGATCATGTCTTCTATGCATGAGCACTGACCACTACGCATGTCGTCGCCGCAGACGACATGCGCAGACGAGTAGGAAGGAAAAGATTATATACTTCAAAGTGATAGTGCCTACAACCGGCCGTCTAGCTCAGTCGACAGAGCATGATTCTCTTAATCTCTACTGTGATTAATCTCGGTGCTTATTTGCTCTCTGGGGGTAAAGCCGGGGCGACCATCCCCAACCCAACGCCAAAGTCATTGAAAGCAGCAGAAACGTGGTTTCTTAGAAGAATGTTGCGAATTCCCTGGACAGCAAAAAAAAAAAAAAACTAATGGAGAATGTTTGAGAACAGTTGGAGATACAAAAATTCTTGTCAAAGAAATAAGAGAGAGACAATGTACTTTCATAGTACATACACCGAGAAGAGGGGGGCATTGAAAATATTATAAAAACAGGAAAACAGAGGGGAGAAGAGCCAGGGGAAGACCGAGAGAAGTGATACTGGACAATCTGACGAGATGGTGTGAGAGGAGATCACCAACTGAGCTGATGGTCTGCATAAAGGATCGAGTACCCTGGAGAAGAATGATAGCCAACGTCAGTCGGCACGGCACCTGATGATGATGATGATTTGCACTCATGTGCGAATAAGCTCAGCCTTGTGGGGAAAACCCTTGCGGAAGCCACATGTCCCCTGGGGATTTAAGGTTGAGAGAGAGAGGATTTAAGGTTATGAGAGAGAGAGAGAGAGAGAGAGAGAGAGGATTTAAGGTTGAGAGAGAAAGGATTTAAGGTTGAGAGAGAGAGAGATGATTTAAGGCTAAGAGAGAGATAAAGAGAGAGGGGGGCTTTAAGGTTAAGAGAGAGAGAGAGAGGATTTAAGGTTAAGAGAGAGAGATGATTTAAGGCTGAGAGAGAGAGAGAGAGGGAGGGCTTTAAGGTTGAGAGAGAGGATTTAAGGTTAAGAGAGAGAGAGAGGATTTAAGGTTGAGAGAGAGAGAAAGGATTTAAGGCTGAGAGAGAGATGATTTAAGGTTAAGAGAGAGAGAGAGAGAGAGAGAGAGAGAGAGAGAGAGATTACAATATTACTAAATGATAGAAACATGTATAAAAAAAAAGCTCAATAACATAACTTGAAATAATGTTCCAGCTGTTACTTTCGTTAAAATGCATTCTTCCTGTCACAGGCACATTTACTTTGCAGGTTGCTACTCTCTGTTTGAAAGATGAAAATTTTACTTATCAACATTTCATAACACACTTGGCTTTTGCCAGCATTCATGGCCTAATGACCTCGTTTTTTGTCTAGTTGCACAGGCCAGCAACTCGACAGGGAAACGATGCAGGAATCTACCGTAATACAGAATGTAAAAACTTATCAAGGTTACAGTTAGTCTGTTTAAAGTTTTACACATTTTTGGAATGTTAGATGACGAAAGACAGGGTAGATAACTGTAGTACGAAGCCACTGTTTAAAAACTTTCACAGCGGCTGCTTAGTTAAGGATACATTAGGACGCGCCTAACACATGAAATTAATCTGAATTTAATTAAGAAAAGCCTAATACTTAAACATTTTGGAACATACCTGCTTGTTGTACGTTCAGTGCCCACGACTGGATTACTTGAGAAACTGGAACTCTGTTGCTCATCGTCTCAAATTTTAAAACTTGAAGCGTCTTAAACTTAATTTTAAAAAAAAAAACAAAACAAAGGAATTCAATTATCGTTATTTGTACTTCTATTATTAACTGTATATCTCTGAGATTAGTTAACACAGATAAAATCTGAGGTCTGCCTACAGTTTGACATGTATCTCAGTTTGTATTCCAGTTTTTGATAAAGTTCAGATGGAGCATTCAACGGCAGCTTGTGGATTACACATGCGTGCTACAGACCGTTTCCCCAGAAAGTTTTGTTGTTTCAGTTTCACTTTTGACCATTAACATAATCTATTCATAGCTCGGCAATACGTGTTAGATAAAGCGCGTTTGACACACTCGGGCGACTAGAAGCGCAACATAAATAAATACTGCAGTAACCAACAACTATACGTAAAGACAGGTAGCGACGTCTAGTCGTATGCTTCTGGTAATAAAGTCATATCCCCAGAAATTTTAACTTGATCTTTAAAAAAAAAGGAAGAAGTGGAACATTAGTTCATGCTTTGAATGAAACATGTTCTTAATATTTTGAATTTAGCACATAAAAACCGCGAATAACTGGATTTATTTTTAAAAAGCAGGGCAGGTTCACGCGTCAGTATACTGAAGCACACAGCTGTAACATTTCGGCTTGCAAGAGACGGCACGCAACCGGGAAAGACATTTCTTACTTTATCCTGCGTTATGTCTGAAACTTTCTTTAACTCTTTAGCGTTCACGACACCACGTGCGAAGTTTATGCTGCAAATACTTACAGATAAGTGAAGTTATGGCTGAACTTGCTAGTTCTGATTCCGTTCTGTGTTTAACATTGCTTAGTTTTATCCACGCGTTTTGTTTGAACAAGATAATCTCATGCTTCTCCTAACAAATAAGTGCTGATTGATAAGGCTGGATGATTATGCTCAATCTTTCTGATTATTTTGTCCATTTTTTAAAGCTGGTTCTCATGAACCCCTCCCCGCCCGCCCCTTTTTTTTTTGGCTTGAGTTTTCTGGTGTTTGTAATGTTCTTTACCTTCCACTTCCTTTTTGACGTGTCCAGAGAATGTTCATTGCCTTTTCCATGTGGTGTTGATATTGATTTCCAGCAATGTCAACAAAATTTTCGAGAATAACAAGAGCGAGTGAAAAAGAAAAAAAAAGTGGTGGCGTGACACCCTGGGAGATGACCTACAATCCCTCGAAGTGGACAACTGGGCTGGAGAAGAGTATGGACAGGGCGGAGCGGAGACAAGTCTTGTCTGTAGCAATGGGCCGCATTGGCTCGGAAAGCTGAATGAATACATGAAAAAAGTCAAAAAGTAACCGCAAACTGAGGGACGCCATTGAAAAAATCTGAAAATAATTTTGGACCCAACTTCGAGTCTTTTCATATGTTTTTCAGTCGTTAAATTCCTTCAACTTCTCCCTTCCCTCTCCCCTTCCCCAGTATTTCTCGTGATGTTGGTGCTACGTGGAGAATTAGCACAGAGAAATTTGCTTCCGTTCCATCACTAAAGTATTGTTAAAAGTGGTGTTTCTACTGTACTCTGAGCAAGCCCACTAGTGTTCCAGTGTCCTCCTTCCAACGAGGATTTCAGCGCAGTGCACAAACTCCGTAGCACTGGCGAGGACACTGACAAATGGAAGCAATGGGATAACGGGATCAGAACAACTCTTACCTTCAATCTAGAAAATCGATAACGACTCGGTTTTTTTCTGATTCTTCTGCGCACTGTGTGAGATCTTGGTGCCGATATAAACCAGCAGGTAAAGTATATTGGTGGAGCTTTTTAAGAAGTAACTCTTGTCCTGGAAGATAAGAATGTCGTAGTAACCAACAGAACTTGACAGATAATGTTTATTTTTAGATTTTCTGTCCAACATTAGGCGCAGAGAAATGTATGTACGTATGTATTATAATTATATAATAATATAACAGCAGTAGCAAGAAAAATGTAATAAAAGAATAACACGAAACATAACATACAAGAATAATAAGAAACATAACATATAAGAATAACAAGAAACATAACATAAGAATAACAAGAAACATAACATATAAGAATAACAAGAAGCATGCAATAAAAGAATAACAAGAAATATAACATACAATAATAATAAGAAACATAAAATACAATAATAATAAGAAACATAACATACAAGAATAATAAGAAACATACCATACAAGAATAGCAAGAAACATAACATACAAGAATAACAAGAAACATAACATACAAGAATAACGAGAAACATTACATAAAAATAACAAGAAACATAACATACAAAAATAACAAGAAACATAACATACAAGAATAACAAGAAACATAACATACAAGAATAACAAGAGACATGTAATAAAAGAATAACAAGAAATATAACATACAATAATAACAAGAAACATAAAATACAATAATAATAAGAAACATAACATACAAGAATAATAAGAAACATACCTTACAAGAATAGCAAGAAACATAACATACAAGAATAACAAGAAACATAACATACAAGAACAACAAGAACCATAACGTACAAGAATAACGAGAAACATTACATAAAAGAATAACAAGAAACATAACATAAAAATAACAAGAAACATAACATACAAGAATAACAAGAAACATAACATACAAGAATAACAAGAGACATGTAATAAAAGAATGACAAGAAATATAACATACAAGAATAACAAAAACATAACATACAAAAAAAAGCAAGAAACATAACATACAAGAATAACAAGAAACACCTAACATAATAATAACAAAAAGCATATCAAACAACAATAACAAGAAACAAAAAATATAACTATAATAAGAAACGAATATTACGACAATAACAAGAGATACACAATACAACAGTAACAAGAAACATATAACACAGGGAACATATTATACAAGAAACACATAATACAAGAATAACAAGAGACACATAATGCAAAAATAACCAAAAAAACACAAATAACTGAACATATAATACAATAATAGCAAAAAACAACATATAAAACAATAATAGAAAAAAAGATACAATACAAAAATAAGAAGGAACATGTAACACAAGAATGACAAGAAACATATAACACAAGAATAAGAAGAAAAATATAATACAACAATAACAAGAAACATATAATACGATAATAACAAGAAACATATAACACAACAGTAACAAGAAACATATAACACAGGAATAACTTCTTTAATATTTTTTTCTTATTTTGTTTCTAGAGTTTGTGGAATATTAGGAGGGTCGGGTTATTGTGGTAAATGCAAAGATGAAGAGAACAGTTATGTCAATAGGCAAAGGGACGGAGCTGACGCCATCTATGTTCTTTAAATGTGTTCAAGTGTGACAGACGAATAAAGTTAGGAGCGGTCGGGAAGAAGGGATAGGAGAAGGCTGGAAGGTCGGATAGAAGTAGGTTGAAAGGCCGGATGGGAGAAGGCTAGAAGGCCGGATAGGAGGAAGCTGGGAGGCCCGATAGAAACAGGCTGGAAGGCCGGATAAGAGAAGGCTGGAAGGCCGGATAGAACCAGGCTGGAAGGCCGGATAGGAGGAAGCTGGAAGGCCGGATAGAAACAGGCTGGAAGGCCGGATAGGAAGAGGCTGGAAGGCCGGATAGGAGGAGGCTAGAAGGCCGGATAGAAACAAAAGCTGGAAGGCCGGATAGGAAGAGGCTGGAAGGCCGAATAGGAGGAAGAATATGTATTAATTCATCCGTGTAATGTACGTTTCGTTAGCTGCATCATCCCTTTACTTTACAAAATGAAAGACGAAAATAAATAAATAAATAAAATTTATTTAAAAAAAAACATCTAGACCAGTGGTCCTCAACTGATAGTTAGGGGAATATGCCGTGGGTATTGGTGACAAAAACTCAAGGTCCCTTGTTAAATGTTCACTGGCAATTGTTAACAGTCCATGTTTCGGCGAATCCTGCATGGAAGAGAGAACTATTTTTTTTAACGATTTATGTTTTTTTTTAATTAGCGCGATTTTGCGGCCTCGGTGACAAACTAAATATGACGGCGTCCTATAGTCCGGTGACAAACTAATATGACGGCGTCCTATAGTCCGGTGACAAACTAATATGACGGCGTCCTATAGTCCGGTGACAAACTAATATGACGGCGTCCTACAGTCCGGTGACAAACTAAATATGACGGCGTCCTACAGTCCGGTGACAAACTAAATATGACGGCGTCCTATAGTCCGGTGACAAACTAATATGACGGCGTCCTACAGTCCGGTGGCAAACTAATATGACGGCGTCCTATAGTCCGGTGACAAACTAATATGACGGCGTCCTATAGTCCGGTGGCAAACTAATATGACGGCGTCCTACAGTCTGATGACAAACTAATATGACGGCGTCCTACAGTCTGATGACAAACTAATATGACGGCGTCCTATAGTCCGGTGACAAACTAAAAATGACGGCGTCCTAATGTCCGGTGACAAACTAATATGACGGCCTCCTACAGTCTGATGACAAACTAATATGACGGCGTCCTACAGTCTGATGACAAACTAATATGACGGCGTCCTACAGTCTGATGACAAACTAATATGACGGCGTCCTACAGTCCGATGACAAACTAAATATGACGGCGTCCTACAGTCTGGTGACAAACTAAATATGACGGCGTCCTACAGTCTGGTGACAAACTAAATATGACGGCGTCCTACAGTCTGATGACAAACTAAATACGACGGCGTCCTACAGTCTGGTGACAAACTAAATATGACGGCGTCCTATAGTCCGGTGGCAAACTAATATGACGGCGTCCTACAGTCTGGTGACAGACTAATATGACGGCGTCCTACAGTATGGTGACAAACTAATATGACGGCGTCCTACAGTCTGGTGACAGACTAATATGACGGCGTCCTACAGTCTGGTGACAAACTAAATATGACGGCGTCCTACAGTCTGATGACAAACTAAATATGACGCGTCCTACAGTCTGATGACAAACTAAATGTGACGGCGTCCTACAGTCTGGTGACAAACTAAATATGACGGCGTCCTACAGCCTGGTGACAAACTAATACGACGGCGTCCTACAATATGGTGACAAACTAAATATGACGGCGTCCTACAGTCTGGTGACAAACTAAATATGACGGCGTCCTACAGTCTGGTGACAAACTAAATATGACGGCGTCCTACAGTCTGGTGACAAACTAAATATGACGGCGTCCTACAGTCTGGTGACAAATTAAATATAACGGCGTCTTACAGTCTGGTGACAAACTAAATATAACGGCGTCTTACAGTCTGGTGACAAACTAAATATAACGGCGTCCTACAATATGGTGACAAACTAAATATGACGGCGTCCTACAGTCTGGTGACAAACTAAATATGACGGCGTCCTACAGTCTGGTGACAAACTAAATATGACGGCGTCCTACAGTCTGGTGACAAACTAAATATGACGGCGTCCTACAGTCTGGTGACAAATTAAATATAACGGCGTCTTACAGTCTGGTGACAAACTAAATATAACGGCGTCTTACAGTCTGGTGACAAACTAAATATAACGGCGTCTTACAGTCTGGTGACAAACTAAATATGACGGCGTCCTATAGTCTGATGACAAACTAAATATGACGGCGTCCTACAGTCTGGTGACAAACTAAATATGACGGCGCCCTATAGTCGGACACCTGTGAGAGGATGCTAGAAAGAGGTTAATCTTTGATGTTACTGGAACTTGGATGAAGTTTCGGCAACGTGTTCGCGATCATGACCCAGATGTGGAACCCACTGTTCGGAACAAAAAGAAGCATGACTTCTCTCACCATATTTAAGTTGGTTGTATTCTGTTCATTTGTCAAGAACAAGTAGGAGTATTAATTAGTGTCTACTTTTTTTTCTTAACTACAATACTGTCATTTTGAAAACTCACCAAGTTTGGTTTGTTGTTTTCTTTAAAGCGTAGTGTAGCTTTTTCTCATTAATGGTTACCCAGGTTTAAATACAGAATAATTTTTTGTTTCATTAAAGCGCGCTACTGTTATATAGAAATGAAACTTTCCAAAGTATTAGTGTCCGTGGCATGGATATGTAAAACAGCAGGGGGTTCGTGGCATGGATTTGTAAACAGCAGGGGGTTTCGTGGCCCGGATTTGTAAACAGCAGGGGAGTTCGTTGCATGGATTTGTAAATATCAGGGGGTTCGTGGCCTGGATTTGTAAACAGCAGGGGGGGTTCGTTGCATGGATTTGTAAATATCAGGGGGTTCGTGGCCTGGATTTATAAACAGCAGGAGGTTCGCGAACTTCGGTTAATTGGGAATCACTGGTCTAAAAAATCTGACCACGTGACGTAGGATTAGATCAACAACAAATCTAACTATAGAGACCTTGTATAGTAAGTACATTCTAAATCTGACTATAGAGACCTTGTATAGTACATTTTAAATTTGACTATAGAGACCTTGTATATTACATCCTAAATCTAACTATAGAGACCTCAAATAGTACATTCTCAATCTGACAATATAGACCTTCTATGGGTAAAAGGTAAAGGTAATCCTGTAATGCCTTAGAGGCACACAGAGATATGATGTTAGTGCCTATATTTTCCTTGACCTGTCAGCACACTACAGGGTGATATGGTCAGTATCATGCCTGGCCGCTTTTTCCTTCCCCAACTCCAGAAGAAGTCGGGTACCCATTTCTACAGCTGGGTGACTGGGTGCCTCCGGCCGAATTCGAACCCCGGATCTTCGCCATGAGAGACCAGTGCACGAACCACTCGCCACTCAGACGCCCATAGACCTTGCATAGTACATTCTAAATCTAAGTATAGAGACCTTGTATAGTGCAATCTAAATCTGACTATAGAGACCTTGTAAATCTTATATAGTACATTCTGAATTTGACGATAGAGACCTTATATAGCACATTCTAAATTTGATTGATGCAGCATCTTGTAACAGAAGTAAAGAGGCAGTAAAAGATAGAGCTTCAGAAGAGTAAGAACAAAAGAAAGTGTCAAAAATCGGAGGCGAATTTCTGTGGAGTAGCACTAATATTTTGTTAAAGAAGGAGTGACATATCTTGTCTTAATCTTAGGATTAAATGATTATAGACATTATTCGTTTAATCTGTTTGGTTAAATCATGAATACGAAGGTCATACTGAAAGTCGTGAGCAAAAATTTTTTAAAAATCAGAATTTATAGATAGAGAAAATATAAATCTATCACCTTACCCTGCATCATTTGCACTTCATATAGTGGTCACATGACGTCACCATCATGTGTCACGTGACCACGCGGTGCAGAAACAAAATAGCGGATGCTGAAGTCTCGTTTCGTCAACGTACTGTTATTTAGTTCTTCGTTAAAGAGAAAATCCCCGCTGCTGAAATTCACCAAAGACTTCAACTTACTTATGGAGATGTGTTTATGGGTGCTGGCATTGTTAGAGGTGGGTGAAACATTTCAAAGATGGAAACACGAACATCTAAGATATGCCTCGCAGCGGTCGCCCTCGAACTGCCTCCACTGAAGGCAAAGTGGAAAGGGTTAGCGACATCATTAAAGAAGACAGACGTGTCACAGTATCTGAAATCGCTGTAAATCTTGGAATAGGACACATTGCAGTAGAGGAAATGATTGAAATCCTTGGCTATAGAAACGTTTGTGCCAATTGGGTCTCACATGAGAGAACGTCCAGAAAACAGTGGGTCTGTGCCGTCGGTCAGCTGGAACGGAATTCTACCGGGAGGGTATTTTCAAACTTGCAGACCAATGGGAAAAACGTGTGCAGAGAAATGGAGATTATGTTGAAAAGTGAAGAAAAGGATGCAGAGTACGGTGATACACTTATATTTTCTCTATCTATAAATTCTGATTTCTAAAATATGTTTCCTCAAGACTTTCAGTATGACCCTCGTACTAGGAATCACCAGTAAGAGTTAGGATTTAATTTAGGGTATCAGTAGTAAAAGAGATCATAAAAGGAGATCATAAAAGCAGATCAATCAGCAGATCAGGAGGTCTTACATCTTACATCCTTCCCGTGCTGTAAACTTCACAAAGGGCTCGCAATGTAGTTCACCATGTTTTTTTCTGTTTTCGGCGAATGTTTCAACCTCCTCAACAGATTTTTTACCCACAAATTTAGTCTCTCTTAACTATGTCCTCTTTAGAGTTTCACGTGGTCGGCCTCTTTTTTTTTCTTTCGCATGTTGTGCCCCACCTTGATACCTTGTGGGATTCTCTGATTGTTAGATCAAAAGGTAGAACGGCTTATTTGATCTTTCAGATATTTTTTAAAAATAAAAATATATCTAACTGTCATTAAGCTGTGTCACTCCCTCTACAAGGTATTTATGTCACTCATTCGTTATATCGCTACTGTAGGAAGTCAAGTTGGAACGATAACACGAAAGAGGCATTACTAATGTTTTGTTTAAAGTAAGAGAACAAATATTGTAGGATTAAACCTCGAAAAAATCGTAGACAAAGCACTTTAGTGAGACGTTGGCTAAGTCGATAGTACGCTGTTCTCTCGTGGCTAGACGGCTGCTCGTCCTACCAGAGTCCGTGTTCGAATCCCAGGTAATTCTCTTGTGATTTTTCTTTCTCTCATGTCTCACTAAAGTGCTTTGTCTACGATTTTTTCGAGGTTTAATCCTACAATATTTGTTATCTTACTTTACCGTACCAAAACCTCGTAGTTTGCTATTTAAAAATAATGTTTTCTTTGCACATTCAAATTTTCAGAGTAGACTCCTTTCTAAATATCTTCGATCAACTTTTTTTCAAACGAAGAGGAACCATAAAACTAGCAATTGATACTAAAAAAACCCACTAATTGGAGCGAAACTTTCTGCACGCTACATGATTCTGAATGCTTAGGGTTTTATAATGCCGGCAAATGCAAAATTAGAAGTGTTAGATGTAAAAACATCTTTTGCTGTAAATGGTTACGTCGTTTTGTTATTTATTGCACCGACATAACGGTTCCTTTTGACAAAAAAGTTGGAGATAAGAAACCCAAGAGAGAGGGGACTGGTCCCTATAACATAAACTCTATTTTCTGTTACTGAACCTAATATGCTAACCCAAACTTGACAAATTCAGCCATGAGATGATCAACAAATCTAACTATAGAGACCTTGTATAGTAAGTACATTCTAAATCTAACTATAGAGACCTTGTATAGTAAGTACATTCTAAATCTAACTATAGAGACCTTGTATAGTAAGTACATTCTAAATCTAACTATAGAGACCTTGTATAGTAAGTACATTCTAAATCTAACTATAGAGACCTTGTATAGTAAGTACATTCTAAATCTAACTATAGAGACCTTGTATAGTAAGTACATTCTAAATCTAACTATAGAGACCTTGTATAGTAAGTACATTCTAAATCTAGCTATAGAGACCTTGTATAGAGAGAGGGGACTGGTCCCTGTAACGCAAACTCTGTTTGTTCAGCAAAACTATACTCGATAAGATCCACAAATAATGTACCCCAGCTTCACAACAGCCTTCCTAGATGAAAACTGCCATAATGACAAGCTGGGTTGGGCAATGTTTATGGATGGATTTAAAGCCCCAAGCCAGCCAGAGTTTCTCAGCTGTAGCCTCCGGCTCACAAGAGAAGGCATTCCGAATCTGTAAGGCCCACTACTAAATTGTAAATAACATTTCTCTGTTCTGTACTAATGTATTAGATGGAGAACCGCCGACAGATTCTTCAAAAGAGCATTGATATGGAGGGGGAGGGGGAGAGGAGGAGACGGAGGAGGGGGAACACGACACTAAATAAAAATAAATGTAAGACTTTTCTGTGACTTGTCTCATATCTGGCAAAAGTCAGCTTGTGTACATGCATGTAACTTAGCTTTGTAAACACTATTTTATACACAGATCAAGAGAGAGCGAGAGAGAGAGAGAGAGAGAGAGAGCGAGAGAGAGAAAGAGAGAAAGGAATATAGAACATAAAGAGAGTGATGAATATAGAACATCAAGAGAGCACGCGTACGAAGTAGAAGAAGAAGAAGAAGAAGAGACGAATATAGAATATCGAGAGAGAGAGAGAGAGAGAGAGAGAGAGAGAGAGAGAGGAATACTGAACATCAAGAGAGAGAGAGAGAGAGAGAGAGAGAGAAGCGAATACAGAACACGGTGCATAATCTCCCTGTTCCTTATCTCTCTGTAGAGTGAAGCTAATTATCCCAAAGGCCTCCAAGTACTGGACATCCAGTATGGGTGATGATTGGTCTTTTTAAAATCAATGTTGATGACATAAGTCATATCTGAACAGAGAGTGATATTTACCTCTCTGTCGTTCATAGAAGTCTTTCCTGTGTTTGGCAGCCACATCTGAAAAAGTGTCAGCTCAGCTTTCAGCAGAGTTTGAAAACAACTTTCATACGAGAAATTCTGTTTATCTGAAAGACTCTGACTATGAAGTAATGAAATTTAACCAAAGGAAATAGTCATTCTTCAAACTGTAGGATTAAAATCAATAATTCTATACAACAAAAAGCTCATGCAACACTAGATTTATATGCATAATTTTAATGGTAGATTTATCAACATATGAGTGATTTTTGTGAGAATATATTGTCAAAAAAGACCATGAAAGTCAGCAAGAGTTCAAACCCATTGAACATCTATGCTGAAGACAACAGAATCCTACAATTTAAAGAATTCAAGTATATTGCTAGTATGTTCACAGAAGATGTGAAGCTTGTTAGAAAAACTCATGTTAGACCTCAAAGACCAGATGCCATTACATACAGCTATCCCCACTAGTTTCTCATCCTAGCAAACCACTCGAAACCAAGAGACAACTAATTCTCAGCATATTTATACCAATGTTGTGCTAACAAAGTCACAAGTGGGCACTAACCAAGAAACAGTAAAATAAAATATCTACATGCGAAATGAGATGCCTAAGGAAGGCAACTAAACGTCACCTGGCGCGACAAGAGAAGAAATGACGATTTAAGACAAATGCTACGCACTACATCATGCTTACAATACATAGAAAAACAAAGAATTAAGTGGTCACATATGCATACACAGCCAGCGAGCTGCGATGCCCTTTAACAAAAAAACTACAGGACACAGATCAAGAGGAAGACCCCGGAGAAGATGGATAGATGGAGTAATAGAAACATTCACGAACTGCGGCATGAACATGGTCGAGATCACTCATATGGCCCAAACATGCCAACTCCGTCTCCATTCGACACCTCAGGGTACAAGAGGAAGGATAAAGTAAAGTAAAGTAAAGTAAAGTAAATTTCCTGTTTTCCTTTAATACACCATCAAATGTGAGTAGATATTTATGCTACTGTGTCTCACACTGCAGGTATTCTCTGATCTCACTAACCAAGGACACCAAGAAGACATAATACCATGAACTCAGTCAGAAAATAGTTTATAGAACCTGTCTGGAATTTAACCAACAATCCTTAGATCAATAACATAACACAACCCAAGAAAAAAACTTGTTTTTTCCTTGGTGCCTTGGTTTTTAGGCCCGTTCCTGTGGTTATTTGGGTCTCTGAATCAGAAACTTGCCTTGGATAGGTCGCACCAGCTCTAATTTCTTAGATATTTTTACTGTTATTTTTGTATTGTTAATATCATAGGCATCAATCGAAATAATCGGGACAAATGGTCTTAGCCTGATCTACCTTCAGCAAGGAGACCTGTCCCGCATTCGGACATTATACCCGTTCAATCTTTCCTTGAACTGTCAAAGCTCTCAGATGATGAGTCTTGCTTGTCTGATATCGCACAAGGTAAAGAAAGTGGGGGCAGTGACACTGAATTCCAAGAAATAAAACGTCACATAGTAATCGTTTTGATCAGAATGAAATAATCTGATCAGGGACTTAAATCTTTCTAAGGAGTCTTCTTTTTCTTCGTTCGCTTCTACCACTAAGACCGCCCCGTTATCCTCCTGAATTTACTCCTGTGGTCCTCGATAGGTCCCGTGGTCCCCATGTGGTCCCCGAAAGGACCACACGAGGTCCCCGAGAAGACCACAAGAGGTTCAGAGTATCTCAGGGATTGAGCCTGTATTCTTGGTGGGTCTCAGAAGCATGATTGCGTGACACCGTGGTTTTCGTTGCACCAGTTTAGTCTAAAGTTGGACTTTCTCACTGGAAAACCTCGACGTGGTTTGGATATCAGTATATCCCCACTGGGTGAAAGGTGGGTGCCCATCCAGTCCAGCGATGGACTTTCTCTCCGGAAAACCTCAGCGTGATTAGGATACGCATACATCCCCGGTGGGTGAGAGGTGGTTGCCTGTCTAGACTGCCCTGGTCCAGTGTCTCCGACTTCAGCATTTTATGGTCGTGGCCGCTATCCTTCTTAGTTGTGACCAGGACGGAGCTTTTGTCCAGAAGGACGAATCCTCGCCATTAGTAGGTTTCACCCCTGGGTTGAGCCGGTTTAGGCGTATTATCCCAGTATGGGCGCGCTCAGGACGTGGCCGACCTCTAGAGTGGAGGTACCGTGATATGAGTAGCCATCAATTTTCACCCCCTGGTTTAACCTGGCTTAGGCATATTTCACCAGTATGGGTGTAGAACGGACGTGACAGGCCTCTAGAGCAGAGGTGCCGTTGTATGAGTAGTTCTCGCCGCGAGACCACTGAACATACCGACTAAGCTTCACTTTATCCTTTCCATCACCTTTTCACATCGGCGCCGCACGGCAACACTTATTTCTTTTTCGCATTTTCTTCATTGGCTGGGAGGAGTTTCACTCTACGCGCTGCTTCCGAAGAATCTCGCTAGCAGTGTCTTAACCTCTGGGTTAAGCCAGTTCAGGCATTTCGCCCGATATGAGTGCACATAGGACATGGCCGACCTCCAGAGCAGAGATGCCGTGATTTGAACATTCCTGACCTCGAGACTACTGATTACTTTACTTAATCCTTTCTTTCACTTTTTCCACAGTGGCGTCGCGCGGCAATCCTATTCGCACCTTTCTTCACCGGCCGGGAAGAGCCCCACTCCACGCACGGCAGCTGAAGAATCTCGCCAGCAGCGGTAGATGAGCTACCAAACATGATTCTCATCTACCCGAAGCGGCTGGTTTTCAGGCGCCAGATATTCGCCTTCGCCCTTCTCTTGTCAGTTTGAACAGTTTTGCCACGAGAAGGCCAGGAGCTGGACTTGACTGTCAGAGGCTATTTGAGACGCACGCCTTGGAGACATTTCATTGGAGTGGAGAGCCTAACCCCCACCCCACCTCCGGCTATAACAGTCCTTATATCCTAAGGAGTCTTCTGAATTGCTTGCCTCCAGACTACAGCCAAAAAATAAAAAAAGTACTTCGGCCTGGAAAGAAAATGACATTTTATCGAAGAAGAGAAAAGGATTTGCTACCAGCCATTACAGAAGACAACAGTTTAGTTTCCGCAATGACACTGGAAACATTGTGAAGAAAACAGGTCTTTCAGAATATAACCCAAGTCAGTGTCGTCCTTTCATCGATAATTCAAGAAGTAGTTTGAAATGTGTTCTATAAAATAACGGCAACAAATATGATTCTGTTCTAGTCGGTCACTCTTCCAGGATGAAAGAAAAGTACACGGCCATCTCTTTAGTCTTGGAAAAGATAAATTACCAAGAGCATTAATGAGTGATTTGTATAGACTTGAAGATGGTTAATTTTCTTCTTGGTCAACAAAATGGCTACACAAAGTATCCTTGCTTTGCCTTTGGGATAGTAGAACCAAACATGAACATTGGGCAAGAAAAGATTTTCTTCCAAGACCATACATGGTGGTTGGAAGACAAAACGTAGTCAATGAACTTTTGGTAGCACGAGATAGAATCATACTGGCAGCACTATATATAGAACTAGGCCAGATGAAACAATTTGTACCGGCTTTGAATAAAAGCGATCCGTGCATTGAATACATAGTGCATAAATCACCTGGACTTACCATGGAAAACCTGAAGTCAGGAATTTTTGATGGTCCACAGATCAGACACACATTTCATAGCATTAATGAGTGAAATCAAATTATGTGGCTGGTCTTCATTTGTTCTTGCTGTGAAAAGCTTTCAGACAACCACACACAATTAATAGACGATATGCTCTTTCATTTCACAGGCTTGGCTGTAACATGAATGTTAAAATCCATTACCTGCACAGTCACTTAGATCGCTTTCCAGAAAACCCTGGTGACTTAAGCGAAGAGCAAGGTGGAAGATTTCACCAAGACATAAAAACAATGGAAGCCAGATACCAAGGAAGATGGGATGCAGACATAATAGCAGATATTGTTGGAATCTTACGCGGGATTGTCCTGGCAGATCCCACTCTCGAAAGTCTTACAAAAGGAGCTTCGTGTGTGTCGAATGAGTGCAAAGTTTGTATCATAAACTTGTGCTTTTGGGTATGAAATAAGTAGATTTTCTTGTAGTAAACTTTTCTTTTAATTTTTAATGTGTTTCCTTCGTGCTTAAAAGACATTAAACACTACATTAAAATATCCTTATTTGTTATGGGCGAGCAGAGTGAAAAGTGGTATATGGCACAGCTGTATCTCAAAAACTAGATCCGACAGGGGAAAACCTGTGCCACTTTTGGGATCAGCAGGTCAAATATACCCAGAAACTGGTCTAACATTTGACGCACAAAAACGTGTGTCGGCCAGTGTTACAATTCTTAAGCCACTGATAAACCTAAAGTTAGGTAAACATAACTAAGAGTCAGCTTGCCATCCAGTATAAAAGACCAGCCAGTTTAGCAAAAGTAACAAAGAGAAGGAAAGTTTAGCAAAAGTAACAAAGAGAAGGAAAGTTTAGCAAAAGTAACAAAGAGAAGGAAAGTTTAGCAAAAGTAACAAAGAGAAGGAAAGTTTAGCAAAAGTAACAAAGAGAAGGAAAGTTTAGCAAAAGTAACAAAGAGAAGGAAAGTTTAGCAAAAGTAACAAAGAGAAGGAAAGTTTAGCAAAAGTAACAAAGAGAAGGAAAGTTTAGCAAAAGTAACAAAGAGAAGGAAAGTTTAGCAAAAGTAACAAAGAGAAGGAAAGTTTAGCAAAAGTAACAAAGAGAAGGAAAGTTTAGCAAAAGTAACAAAGAGAAGGAAAGTTTTTCTTTAACCAAGAAAGTTATCCCAGGTCTTGTATGCGGAAAGTAGTTAATCTTGGTGCTAGCTAACAACAACAAAATCTCTCTAGGCACATATTACTTAGCATTAATATAAGATTCTGTCATATCTCTTGCTTATTCGTGCTGTTATCCAGGAATCTGTCCATAAAAACAAGACTGAGATTTATAAAATGCTATATCTACTCTATTTTACTGTATGGAGCAGAAACCTGGACTTTAAGCAGAAAATCTAATAGAAAAGATAACTGCAGCTGACATGTGGTTCTACAGATAACATAGGTTATATAACATGGAAACTGAAAAGAACAAATGCACACGTTTTAGAACAGCTCTAAGTTCAATGTGAACTTCGCAAAGAAGTAAAGATGAAGAAAACAAAATATTTCGGCCGTATCAAAAGATATAACGCCATAGTGAAGACCATACTATATAGAATTAAAAGGTGGAAGGAAAAAGAGCACGAGGTAGACAGAGAAGCAGGTGGGAAGATAACATGAAAATGAACAGAGGACAGCATGGCTGAGTGCACTATCAAAGTGAGAGAGCGAGTAAATTGGAGATTCATTCCCGCCAAATAAAAGCCACATGATGATGATGAATATAAGATTCTAAGCATGATAAATCGACCTTGACTTCCGTGGTGGTCCCAGTAACAGGCTGAGCCTGGCCATCGATCAAGACAACTGACGGTGACATAGACTGATATATAACATAAGAGATGAAGTAGATTTAGCTTAGCTGGGTGCAGTGTGAAAACGAGAAACAGAACAAGTCTGAGAGTCTTTTCAACTAATCTTCTATTTATGCCCAATCTCTGTTCTAAAAATAAAGGTAATCCTGTCATGCCTTAGAGGCACAAAGAGGTATGGTGTTAGTGCCCATATTTTACTTTACCTGTCAGCACACTAGAGGCTGATATGGTCAGTATCACGCCTGGCCGCCTTTCCTTCCCCAACTTCAGAAGAAGCCGGGTACCCATTTCTACAGCTGGGTGATTGGGGCGTCTCCGGCCGGATTCAAACCCCCGACCTTCGCCATGAGAGACCAGTGCACTAACCACTTCGCCACTCAGACATTATTATAATCACACTAATCCGAATAAAACGCTCGATTTCTCCTTGTGATTCACATTTAGTGCATCAAACTGTTCATTTCATCTGTCTGTCTGTCTGTTTGTCCCTCTTTTTCTTCTATTACGCACGTTGACTATGTATCGGGGGGGGGGGGGGGATTTCTGAAATGTTTGGGCCTGCAGATATTGGCAGTGTGTCCGAACACACTGGAAGCAACTCCCTGTCTATTTTGTGCTTTACTAGATACACTTCAGGGTTCCTGAAATTAAACTAGTCAGCCATTTCCCTCTAGCCCTCTTAGCCCCGACAGCCACTAAAATGGGCTTCGCTCTCAGCCAATGTTTAGTGTCGTTTTTTAATTAATTTATTTACTGACCATTGATTCAAAAGTTTTCAGACACAGCACAAAGAAAGTGATAAACAAATAATGTGAACCACTGGATACAAACAGCCAGCCAGACACAACTATGACCCAGTTATAAGGTTAATTTCTTTTATTTCAAACCACTTCCAGGTTTTCAACATTTGTATCCATTATATAAAAAAAAAATAACAGATGCTTTCAATAGACGTAATGTTTTTCTTCATCTGTTAAATAATCAAATGTTTATGTCCACACAAATCGCCATAGGTTACGGATTCATTTAAGCAGATTCATGAACTGCTTAGATCTTAGAGTTTGACTTTAAACGCTACATTAACCACTGTCTATGGCAGGCCACTACAGTAACCAGACAAGTTCTCACCTGAAATCCCCAGGGAAAGAGGAAACAAGGAAGACCTAGAAACGCGAGGTGAAGGACTCTTGAAGCAGAGATAAACAACAACAACAACAACAACAAATTGACTACAACCGGAGAAACAGCCCAGAACAGAAATTTAATAGAGAGCCCTTGTTGGTGGCCTATGTCCCCTGATAGAAGGGTAAAGAAAGCGAGGAAGGTGTTAAAGTAACACAGTGAACAAGAAGAGCCACGTTTCTGACAAGTTAAGCTCCAAACAGTTTACCGCTAGCAAATCTAGATTTGTCTGGTCAGAACATGGAAAAAAAAACAACCAGCGTAGTTTAGTGTAATCCAGTGTTTCCCAACATTTTTAGATCATGCCCCATTTCAACGTCTCAAAGATTCTGATACCCCTCCTCCTCCTCCCCCCCCCCCCCCCCACCTTCTGCCACAGCATAGTAGTCAACCAAGCTCTGATAAAATATAATATAAATATATTCAAATTGCTCCCCCCGCCCGAAATATTCAAATCGCACTTTGTGGGGCGTACATGGGAAACATTGGTGTAGCCAAAACGTTCCGAATCAAATATGTTGCGTCAGTTTCGTTCAGAAGAATAACCCTTGATCTTCTTCTTCTTCTTCTGTCTTCCATGAACTCCGAGCAGGATGCAAATAACATCACTAGGCCTGCAGATATCTACAGAGAGTCCGAAAATAGAAGCCGTAACCCAGTTCCTATCCAGCATGAAGCTTTGGTTTAAGAGGGTATATTTTTTCAATGACAATAAAAATGCAATAAGCGTGCAGTGATTTTCCACTCCCCCCCCCCCCACCCAAACCAGGACATTAGCGATGTCTGGCCCATTAACCATCTGAGCCTGTTACATGGGGCACTAAAGGAGGGGTTGGGCAGGGTCTGTGTCAGCTACAGTTCACCATCCCTGGCGCCAGAAGTCAGCTGTTGGTCACTGGACCTTCGCCAGGTAACGCTTAGTGTCAAATCAACAGGAAACAGCTTTGGCATATTCACGGTACTCAGAAGACTTCAGAACTTCAACAGTCAGAGAACCACTGGCCAATAGATTAGTATTATTATTATTGCCACAAAAGTACTGGCTCGTTTTGATGTTGAACTCATAACACGTACACCGCCCCGCAGGCCGAAGTCTCATCAGGACGTCATAACGAAGACAAAATGTCATGTCGTCCTGACTCTTGGGCAGTTTCTAGTTGCAGGAGAGCGGGTTTGGAGGACAATGCTAACTCTTAACTGATCAGTTTAACCTTTCACTCCAAGACAACACAGACAGGGTTGGCAGACCTTGTACGCCTGCGCAAATCAATGCTCAGAGTTACAGTCAGCGAGTCTAAAGTGTAAAGCAAGACATTTCTCATCCAACACGTGATTTTTAAAGCGCGGAGTAACTTCCTGGTAGTTATTTTCTACCCGAACTTCTCAACAAAATGTGTTCTTGCACAGCATGGGAACTAATTCATCTGTAAAAAGAAACTGTGAGACGAAAAAGGAAGTGGCAGACAGTCCAACCTGTGTGTTGGGCACGCTGCACTTGCAACCAGTGTGTAACCAGGAACAATGAGAAGGCTCGTGCTTCAGAGGATGTTACAACGGGGGGGGGGGGGGGGCGGGAGGGGGGAAGGATGTGATTATAGAGTGTCCCGAGTGCTTCTACGCCCATGGCTGTTTACAGACTACAGAAGCACTGATTATTCAAGTGTGCATCTCCAGCTTGGCTTGTTCCGGAAGGAGTCATTTCATATCACTTGTTCTTTATTTCTTTCTGTTTTCTTGTTCTTTTCATTGCCAGATTAGTGATGTATACAATACTTGGACCAAAATGCTCCATTTATTATTCTGTTTTGAGTCTTTGGGGAGTTATAATGCTGGTAGGTTCTGTGAAATGTTATTTAATCATGTTCGTTTAGTAAAACTGTGGAGTGAACTGTAAACAAACTATTTTTTAAAAGATTATTGATATTTTTTATAATGTAGACAAGACCTTTATACCAACATTTTATTATCGGGGGTATATTTCTCTGTCTGTCTGTCTGTCTGTCTCTCTGTGTGTGTGTGTGTGTGTGTGTGTGTGTGTGTCTGTCTGTCTGTCTGTCGCTCGTAACTGAAGTTACTAATTGGTGCAGGAAACAAGAGACGTAACCACACATTAGCCCTTTAGTATTGCCTTGCAAACCAGTCTAAGCATGTATATATGAAGATTGTGTTAACTGATCATATCTTCTGTGAATTCTATAACTTGTTACATTACATAAAATAATAAGAAACTACATACATATATACATACATACATACATACATACATACATACATACATACATACATACATACATACATACATACACACATATATCTTACATCCTTCCCATGCCGTTAAACGTCACTTAAGGCTCACATGATAGTTCGCAAAGGTTTCCTGTTTTCGGCGAGCTTTTCAACCTCATCAAGGGATTTTATGCCCATTTAACTGGCCTCTCTTAACAATGTCCTCTTTAGAGTTTCACCTGATCGACCTCTTTTTCTTCTGCCTGTTGTGTTCCACTTGATAGCTTGTTTTTTTTTTGTTTGTTGGGGGGGGGGGGGGATTCTCTGTTTCTTTTCATCACGTAATCAACATATGCCCATCTCCTTTTTTCTGATCACCCATGAGACAGGTTGTTGTTTGCTCATCTGTCTTACGAAAGGTGATTGATAAGTTCTCAGCATAAAGTACAACGGATTATTTGTGGAAACTTTTTTTTTTTGGTTATTTTTCAACATAGTCCCCTTGCAAGTTTATGCACTTAGTCCAGCGATCCTGAAGCATACGGATCCCTTCTTTGTAAAAAAAATCAGCATCTTGTGCCAGTAGAAAGTGGTCTACAGCATGAATGACGTCATCATCTGAAGCAAATTTGCGACCACTGAGCTTCTTATTGAGTTTGGTAAACACATAAAAGTCCGAATGGGCCAAATCGTATCTCTGCATTGTTCTTGAATTAGTTTTATACACAGTATTTTCCTTGGGCACTTGTTTTCAAAAGTCTAATTTATTGTGTATTTCTTTAATTGTTTTCCAGCTTTTGTATGCATAAATGAGTTTGGATATTACATTTGAATTGAATAATCTTAGCTTGGGTTTTTTTTGTGTTTATAACTTTAGAGTGACATATGTTATCAAGATTCTTGAAGGTCAATGCTGCTTTTTCAATTCTAACTTCCTTTCTGGTGCCACTGTCCTGGTCTGTGAAACTGCAAGATATTTAAACTGGTGTATTCCTTCTACGTATATTTTTTCCTTCTACATTAATGGGGAGTTTATATATATATATATATATATATATACACATTTATATACAGAATTTTTAATTCGTGCAAAATTAAGTTCCGACAAATTTATTCTTCCATTAATTGTTGTCATATTTTGATAAAATTATCATTTCGATATACACATATTATTGTTTTACTTTCATATCTTTTCTTAACCCTTTCTGTGGTCTAACAGTGGAACTAGACACTCTGTGCATAGACTCGTCTATAACCTTTCATAGAAAACAGGTCACAACGTCTGTACCCGGGGTGTTTGTCATTCAAGTATAACTGTACCTTTCTCTGAATTTCCTGTCTATTTTTTTTCTGTTTGTTTGAATGTCAGTCTTTGTATCTTTCGCCCCATTTGTCCGTCCATATATTTCACCATAGCCTGACTCACGTGGCACAGACCGGCACATTTTCCAGGTAACAGAGCTTGGTGGAGAAACTTATTCTGAAGATAATCGTGGGGAGTAATAAAAGCCTTTAGAGCTCATTTTATAATCCGACATTTTGTTTTGACCGCTTTGCCTTCTCTGGTCTAGAGGCTGTTCCTTGTGTGTGACTGGATTTCATATAGTATCCTATTTCCTACCATGTACAGACGGTCGTTAATTTGAAGAGCAAAATCTTGACAAAATTATACGAGTAATATAGGTAAAAGAAGGTAAAGGTAATCCTGTCATGCATGAGGGACACTTAGGGATATGGTGTTAGTACCCACGAGTAATATGGAGTTATATTTAATGAAAACAGCATTATTATACTAACCTTCGTTATGTAGTTTCTAGATCACAAACCTGTGGTGGTCCAAGTGGAATTTAGTAGCCTACAGTTTTCTTCTAAATAAATCAAATGAAAAAGAAATAACATAGTAGGGAGTCGTCATTTTGTGCCGTTGTCCCCAGCGAAGTTTGGTTGCCACGTCCCTCGGGATTGCTCTGTTCCTTGTCTTTACACTGCACCCAGTTAAACTGAATCTACCCCATTACTTTATGTGGTCCATCTCTTGTCTGGCCATGCTGAGCTGTTACTAAGAGCACCAAGGAAGAGATGGGCAAAGGTCTTGAGTAGATCTGGTTCGTCGGCCCTAAAGACTGTAATGTCACGCTAGCTCAGTACTGTCACGCTAACTCTGTACTGTTGCTATAGCTCTGTATTGTCACGCTAGGTCTGTAACGTCATGCTTATTCAGTACTGTCACGCTAGCTCAGCTATCTGTGCACCTGTTTTCTTGTTTAGTTAGTTCAGTAATTCAACTTTCATTATCTACTGTGTCGGACATCGTTGATCGCTCTTCTCCAGCTTGGTGTTCCCGATCAGTTCAAATGGATTTCTTTTTTCCATTTCACTTGGTCAGTCTCCTGATATATTTTTCTTTTGGCGTCCTCTCCTTCTTTTCCCTTGAACTTTCCATTTTTCGTGACCAAGTTCTCTAACTTCTGACTTTGTCGTGACCAAGTCCACTAACTTCTGATTTTGTCGTGACCAAGTCCTCTAACTTCTGATTTTGTCGTGACCAAGTCCTCTAACTTCTGATTTTGTCGTGACCAAGTTCTCTAACTTCTAATTTTGTCGGGACCAAGTTCTCTAACTTCTGATTTTGTCGTGACCAAGTTCTCTAACTTCTGATTTTGTCGTGACCAAGTTCTCTAACTTCTGATTTTGTCGTGACCAAGCTCTCTAACTTCTAATTTTGTCGTGACCAAGTCCTCGAACTTCTGATTTTGTTGTGAACAAGTTCTCTAACTTCTGATTTTGTCGTGACTAAGTTCTCTAACTTCTGATTTTGTCGTGACCAAGCTCTCTAACTTCTGATTTTGTCGTGACCAAGTCCTCGAACTTCTGATTTTGTTGTGAACAAGTTCTCTAACTTCTGATTTTGTTGTGAACAAGTTCTCTATCTTCTAATTTTGCCGTGACCAAGTTCTCTAATTTCTGATTTTGTCGTGACCAAGTTCTCTAACTTCTGATTTTGTCGTGACCAAGTCCTCTATCTTCTGATTTTTCGCGACGCATCCAAATTATTGACTTTTCCAGTGATTGCTGTTTCCAAATAATCTGCAGGCACTGATGGCGATTTTCTTCAAGATTCGAACCCCGCTCCTTGTTGAGGACACCACATTAAATATGACAGCTTGGGCACAGAATAACTACCCAAGAGAACTCGTAGAACAAGCGTATGACGATGCTGCTGCTAACTGTGGGATCGCCTGCGGTCTGTACCTGCTGGTGTTCATCTTCTCATTCGTGCAGCTGATACTGAACATGATGCAGTCAGCTCCCAACATTAGTACTACTACTACATAAAGCAACCCACACAAAAAAAAAAAAAAATGTGAAAAGAGTGATCAGTTTTTTTTATGTTATTGTGATTTCACATTTGTTACTATTACCATTATGCGTGGTGTGGTGTTATTTAATATTCAACAATCATTAACCACGTGTGTTGAATGTTGAATATAAATTAATATAATGAAGCTGTAGTATAATTTAGAGAAGACCGTATTGGAAGGATACATAATGGGAAAAAGAAAAAGAGGCAGACCGAAACGAAGATGGCTGCAAGACATCGTTAATGATCTGGACATTGATGACAGAATATCAATAAATTTAAAATGTTAGCACTGATGAGAGAAAATCTAATAAATTAAAATGTTGACATTGATGAGAGAATATCAAATAAATTTAAAATGTTAGCACTGATGAGAGAAAATCTAATAAATTAAAATGTTGACATTGATGACAGAATATCAAATAAATTTAAAATGTTAGCACTGATGAGAGAAAATCTAATAAATTAAAATGTTGACATTGATGAGAGAATATCAAATAAATTTAAAATGTTAGCACTGATGAGAGAAAATCTAATAAATTAAAATGTTGACATTGATGAGAGAATATCAAATAAATTTAAAATGTTAGCACTGATGAGAGAAAATCTAATAAATTAAAATGTTGACATTGATGAGAGAATATCAAATAAATTTAAAATGTTAGCATTGATGAGAGAAAATCTAATAAATTAAAATGTTGACATTGATGAGAGAATATCAAATAAATTAAAATGTTAGCATTGATGAGAGAAAATCTAATAAATTAAAATGTTGACATTGATGACAGAATATCAAATA
Organism: Achatina immaculata; assembly: GCA_009760885.1. NCBI lineage: Eukaryota > Metazoa > Mollusca > Gastropoda > Stylommatophora > Achatinidae > Lissachatina > Lissachatina immaculata. Next base: position 7,498,935 of record CM019718.1, read on the forward strand.
AATTAAAATGTTAGCATTGATGAGAGAAAATCTAATAAATTAAAATGTTGACATTGATGAGAGAATATCAAATAAATTAAAATGTTAGCATTGATGAGAGAAAATCTAATAAATTAAAATGTTGACATTGATGAGAGAATATCAAATAAATTAAAATGTTAGCATTGATGAGAGAAAATCTAATAAATTAAAATGTTGACATTGATGAGAGAATATCAAATAAATTAAAATGTTAGCATTGATGAGAGAAAATCTAATAAATTAAAATGTTGACATTGATGAGAGAATATCAAATAAATTAAAATGTTGGCATTGATGAGAGAAAATCTAAGAAATTAAAATGTTGACATTGATGAGAGAATATCAAATAAATTAAAATGTTAGCATTGATGAGAGAAAATCTAATAAATTAAAATGTTGACATTGATGAGAGAATATCTAATAAATTAAAATGTTAGCATTGATGAGAGAAGTTCAAATATAAAACATTGACCATAGCCAGGACTGGAAACTTTTTTCCAAAAGGAAAAAAAAAAATTCTATAAAATTTCAACATAAATTATGGCATAATTAGACTTTATATTGTTGTCGTTTTTGTAGATAGTAAGGCTTGTTCCAAGTACATTTTACGTTAGAGATACTTACCAAAATGCTACACATTTATGATATAATCTTTTTTTTTGTACACTTGTACATTTTACGTTAGGAATACTTGGCACAGTACTACACAGTTATGATATTAACTTTTTTTTGCACACTTGTATGTATTGTACATTTTAAGTGTCTTTTCTCTTCTCAAGTGAACGCAAACTATGACACAACAGGAGATGAAAAAAAACAGTTCTGGTTTGTGCGTCCATAGTCCACTGGATGCATTGTTTTCTGTTTTACTAATATTTCAGTTATTATATAACATGGCATAGTCAGTTCACACTTACATTATTTTTTACAATACGTCACTTATATTGAGTCCTAAATGTGAAATATCTGTATTACCTGAAATTACAGATTCACATTCACTACCTTAAATTACAGATTCACTTTTACTACCCGAAATTACAGATTCATTTTTATTGCCTAAAATTACATATTCACTTTTATCACCTAAAATTACTGATTCTTTTTTACTACCTGAAATTATAAATTCATTTTTATTACCTGAAATGACAGATTCATTTTTATTACCTGAAATAACTGATTCACTTTTATTACTTGAAATTACAGATTCACTAAAGATTTCATGTAACCATTCATTGTAACAAGCAAGGGCATTTTACTGCAAATTTTACATGAAATATTGACAGACAGGTGACTGTTGAAATTTTCAAAAATGAAGACATCAGTTACATTGCCAAGAATGAGTATATCTGTTTAAATAAAACAAAACAACCTGTAGAAGAAGATCTTTTTTTTTATAAATAGGAAACTACGAGGTTTTGGTACGGTAAAGTAAGAGAATAAATATTGTAGGATTAAACCTCGGAAAAAATCGTAGACAAAACACTTTAGTGAGACGTGAGAGAAAGAAAAATCACAAGAGAATTACCTGGGATTCGAACACGGACTCCGGTAGGACGAGCAGCCGTCTAGCCACGAGAGAACAGCGTACTATCGACTAGTGCTGGCTAAGTCGATAGTACGCTGTTCTCTCGTGGCTAGACGGCTGCTCGTCCTACCGGAGTCCGTGTTCGAATCCCAGGTAATTCTCTTGTGATTTTTCTTTCTCTCACGTCTCACTAAAGTTCTTGTTAGATATAAATTTTGTGTGGCATATGTTTTAAAGAAATAAATGACAACTAAATATTGCACGTACCGACTTTCTTTCTCTTGTCATAAAAATTAAAGATATAATATTTAAACACAAAAAAAAAAGAACCAAACAAACAATTATTAGAAAGTTATATAAGACGTGGGTGCAGTCGGTATATACGGGGACCAGAGGACTTCCACGTCTGGGTGGTGGAGGTAGGAGTGGTGGGGAGTAATGAAAGGAGACTTGTCTTGTCTTGTCTTGTGCTATCTCACTGTAACTGCGAGCTGGTGTTCTTTGCAGCCGATGCAGTAGAGATGTTGAGGAACAGCATCGTATCGGCGTGGGAGCGGGTTATGGCGGCTACTTTTTTCAGTCCCGGAGTACAGCTAAAAAAGCAGGGGGGTGTGCAATGTTTCCTTAGCAGACTCCACCACCACCACCACCACAGGGGACTATGGCGATCCCTGGCCCGTTAGCCAGGCTAGGCGTGTTATTAGGGGTACCAACGGAGAGGTAGGACAGGGTCTTAGTCAGCTATGGTTAGTTAACCCTGATGCTAGCATATCAGCTATGGTTAGTTAACCTTGATGCTAGCATATCAGCTATGGTTAGTTAACCCTGATGCTAGCATATCAGCTATGGTTAGTTAACCCTGATGCTAGCATATCAGCTATGGTTAGTTAACGCTGATGCTAGCATATCAGCTATGGGTCGCTGATTGTTTAAACGGACGGCGTCTTATCCCTCAAGAAAAGGAAACAGAAGAGTTAATTGACAGAATAGAGGGCCCAAGAATACTTTGAGCGGCTTTACAGATCTCTCTGAGGTCGTGTTTTAGCACCTGCTCTTAAACTACAAGTACCACCACCACCACCACCACCACCATCACCACCACCACCATCATCATCATCACCTTCCATGCCCGGAGGCATTTTCAGTCAAGAAAAGTTTGAAGCACCGTGGAGTAACATAATCAAAAGTTTTTCCCAGTGTTTTCCGCCTAGACCAGTGGTATGTAACACACTTAAAAGTTTTCCTGGTGTTTTCCGCCTAGACCAGTGGTATGTAACACACTTAAAAGTTTTCCTGGTGTTTTCCGCCTAGACCAGTGGTATGTAACACACTTAAAAGTTTTCCTGGTGTTTTCCGCCTAGACCAGTGGTATGTAACACACTTTGAATATCTCAGTTTAAGTCTGGTTTTGTTATCTCTGCGGATCGAAACTTCCTGCCCTGAATGTTTGGATTAAACTCCTACAGGTAAAATTATCTGTGTGGAGCTGTGTGACCTAGGTTTCTGTAACAACAAGCCTTAGATCAAACAGGACTGCCTTCTTATGCAGGGGCTCTCAGTTGGTGGGGAACACCCTCCTAAGGTGAGATTTTAAGATTTCGGAGGAGGGAGAAATTGGGAGGACAGATTCTATTTTAAAAAATGATAGACTATGCACATTTTTAGCTCTTGAAAGAAAAAAAAGAGTTGGGGGGGGGGGGGGGTAAATTTATCTGGCTCGCCCAGAACGCTAACAACCATAGATACGCCACATAAGTTGAGAACCACTGTGTTAATGCTTTTAGCAATTGAAGAATTCTTTTTGATCTTCTCTTTGTATTTCTCTTTATTTTATGTCTCTCAGCTTCAATGTTAGTTATGTTTGTTATATGAACAGCATATTTGTAGAATGTCTGGAATAGAGTGAAAGATGTATGATAAAGGGCAGAATGTCAGACGGGCCTGCGTGCCCAATTCTTAACCCTTTTGAAATAAAGATCAATCAATCAATCTCCTTTTTAAAAATATTGTGCTCTGTGTTTAAATATTGGGAGCGAAGACGCAGTGACCCAGAGTTGACATGCTGGGGTCAGCGAACCGTGGCTGATAAACATCCTGTCCCACTTCCTCGGTACTCCCCGTTAACAAGCTTAGCCTGACTAAAAGTTCAAGGATCATCATAGTCTCCATGGTGGTGGAATCTGCTAAAGAAGCATTACACACTCCTTGCCTTGTAGCTCAACTCAGAAACTGAAAAAAATAACCACCATAACCAGCTGCCAGGCCAACATGACGCTCTGCCAGAACGTCTTCGTCGTCCTTTCTTCAGACAACATCAGCTGGTAGTTTCAAGGAGAGAGAAGAAAAAGAAGACACAGTGGAAGCATCATAGGAGACATTTGAAATGAAAGGGGGAAAAAAACAACTAGGAGGCCAAAATATCATCAAAATGAGATATGCATGTGACGCGTTCTAACAGCAGAAAGTGAAAGCAGTTTGCAGAAACTTGTAAACAAGGTTGATAAAGAGAGCAATATTACGGTGAGTGAAAAGTTCCTCACATTTTTCGATGCCCTCATTTCGGTCAAAGGTTGCTTCCTTTATTTGCTTTACTGGCATTTCTAACATCTTGCTGACGCTGCGTGTTGCGTCATTCTGAAAGCGTGCAGACACATTTTTAGCCACTGAATCGCGAGATAAGTGATAAGCAGAAAGAAATATGGCGGGCAGAGCAAGGTTGTCGTTCGCGTTCAGCTGGGACATTATTGGAAGAAAGGGCTGAATGCCTCTGCATCTGCCCCTGAAATTTTCTGTATGAATGAGAAATGAACAGGTGATGACAGTACTGCTAGGAAGTGTTCCATAGGTTCATGTCTGGGGACACTGACATCAAAGACAAGTCCAGTCGGAACACCACTCAACCACCAATGATGAAGCTTAAGCTGTTGAAGACACTCTTGTCAGCCCAGCTTTTGGCCCTTCTCAAAGCACCATAGTCCAGCATTTGCACGAGCTCCACTTCAGCAGCAGGCAGCCTCGACGTGTCCTCCACGATCTCACTCCCCAGCAAGCGCAGAGACGTGTTGACGTCTGTCACCAAGTGTTGGAAAACTCACAGCCCAGAGAGGTATCGACGTCTGTCGCTAAGTGTTGGAAAACTCACAGAGCAGGGACATTTTGACGTCTGCCGCCAAGTGTTGGAAAACTCACGTGACAAAAGATCTCTCCGCCGAAACGTCCTAGGGATGAAAAGTGGATTTTCTTTCGGTACCCTGGCACAGGTACCCTGGCACAGATACCCTGGCACAGGTACCCTGGCACAGATACCCTGGCACAGGTACCCTGGCACAGATACCCTGGCACAGATACCCTGGCACAGATACCCTGGCACAGGTACCCTGGCACAGATACCCTGGCACAGATACCCTGGCACAGGTACCCTGGCACAGATACCCTGGCACAGGTACCTACCCTGGCACAGGTACCCTGGCACAGATACCCTGGCACAGGTACCTACCCTGGCACAGGTACCCTGGCACAGGTACCCTGGCACAGGTACCTACCCTGGCACAGGTACCCTGGCACAGGTACCTACCCTGGCACAGGTACCTACCCTGGCACAGGTACCCTGGCACAGATACCCTGGCACAGGTACCTACCCTGGCACAGGTACCCTGGCACAGGTACCCTGGCACAGGTACCTACCCTGGCACAGGTACCCTGGCACAGGTACCTACCCTGGCACAGATACCCTGGCACAGGTACCCAATGACTCCAGCGAGGCCAGTTAGCAGAGGCGGTTGTACGAGGTCGGTTCGAGGAGAGAGTGATGCTTTGCATCCGCTGGTGGAACTTCGACGGCCCCTTGCACTGGGAATTTGTACCATTTGGTTGCTCTATGGACGGGAATCTGTATGCTGAGCAACTGAAGTGGCTGCATGATGTTCCGAGCACCCGATACACAGCACTCACCAACAGGAAGAGGGTACCAGCACAACAACGCGCCAGCGCACACTTCCAATGCGGTCTTTGGACAACTCACGGATTTGGAGGGAATCGAAGTACTGCTCCATTCACTGTACAGTCCCGACCTTGCGCACTCTGACTACCATCTATTTCTCGCGATGGCACAATTCCCTCAAGGCCGACAATTCAGTTAATTGGAAGAAGTTGAAGCGGGTATGTAAGATTTCTTGGCTTCAAAGCCTTCCAAGTGCTACTACAAATGACTCCTCGCATTGGCTGAGCAATGGCAGAAGAACATCGAAAGTTATGCCTGTATTTGGAAGAGTGAAGTTACATCGTTATTAACACTACTTACCACTGGAAACACAACTTAGTATATATTCCGTGGCTTCGATTTGTGCAGCAGTGAAATGCTGAAAAAACTTGACGAACTTTTGACTCTATACCTGCGGGGGGGGGGGGGGGGGGGAGAAAGAATAGAAACATATACTGTATTCATTCATTCATTCATTCATTTGCATGTCCCTTGAGGAACTTTGCCTTCCTAACAGATCTCCTGTAGGCCTATCGGTTGTAAGCAAGATGCCATGCTGCTGGTGTGTCAATTTGCAGATCATCAATGATGTCTTGCAGCCATCTTCGCCTTGGTCTTCCTCTCTTTATTTTTCCCATTATGTACCCTTCCAAGATTGTCTTCTCTAGATCCTCATGACGTTTAATGTGTCCAAAATATCTAAGTTTTCTCTCTTTAATCCTTTTTACTAGTCAACTTTATTCAACATTAAGTTTTTGCAGTATGAATATATTTGTTCTTTTTTGTGTCCATGATATTTGAAGAACTTTTCTGTAGCATTTACATTCAAAGGCATTTGTATGTTTCTCACCTGTTTTGTTAAGTGTCCAGGTCTCACGGGCATATGTTGCGATGGGAAAGATGCATGCCCTAAAAATCTTATTTTTGTAGTTCTGTCTGTTCCTCTCCACATATTCTTTAGTTATTTTACTTTATGAAGAGCGATAGATGTCCTCCTTTCAATTTTCCTCATTGTATCTCCATTATTAATTAGTAATGATCCAAGATATTAAAAACTTTCCACTTCTTCCAATTTTTCCTCATTGATACATATTTCAGCTGCCTTGTTTGTTTTGTCAGTTGTCATCAGTTTAGTTTTCTTCGCATTAAGATAGAGGTTTTGCTATTCACTGTTCTTACGGACTGACATAATTAGTTTTTCACTTCCTTTTTGTGTTGTGGACATTAATACTGTATCATCAGCATATCTAATCTCTGATATTTCATAACCTCCAATTGTTATGGCATCGTAATATTCTTTTTCTACATCTTCTCTAACATTCCTCATTATATTTTCAGTATACAATTTAAATAAGTAAGATGACAATATTCACCCCTGACGGATCCCTTGTTTTATGTCAAACCAAGTCATTATTTCTTGGCATGACAAGATCAGGAACGATGATGTCTGTGAAAGGGCAGGACAAGAACCAGTGAACCTACAAATCATGTCTAGGAAGTGGAAGTGGATTGCCACACTCTGAGGAAACCCGACACCAACAAAGCAAGACAGGCACTGACATGGAATCCTCAAGGAAATAGAAAAAGAAGAAGACCTAGACTTACTTGGAGAAGAGAAATTATGACAGTGCTCAGAGACAAGGGATACACATGGAAGAAAGCAGAGAATAATTCCAAGAACAGGGATGACTGGAGAGCCTTTATCCGTGGCCTATGCTCTCAAGGGTGTGAAAGGCGATGATGATTATTCTCGGCCTTGTGGCTAAGATCAAAGGGGTCTGCTTCACTTTTGTATAATTCACACTGTTTATACACTGTATAGAGAAATTAATATGTTTATGTACATTAAGTATTGTTCTGTATTTTCGTGTATTATTGTAAATTATGTATTGATTTGCATTTTAATTGTATAATAAAATTATATTAAAACATATATATTTTTTAAATTGACTTTTTAAAAAATTATAATATTACCCTTTAGAAATGGTTAAAAAAAATAGGAGGTCGCGAGGAACAAAGTTTGCACATCAATTCATTCATTCATTCCTTTGCATGTCCCTTGCGGAACTTTGCCTCCCAAACAGCACTCCTGTAGGCCTCTCGGTTGTGAGCAAGATGGCCTGCTGCTGCTGCATCTATTTCCAGATCATCAACGATGTCTTGCAGCCATCTTTGTTTCGGTCTTCCTCTTTTTCTTTTTCCCATTATGTATCCTTCCAATACGGTCTTCTCTAAATTATCATGACGTTTAATGTGGCCAAAATATTTAAGTTTTCTCTCTTTAATCCTCATTACTAGCCAGCCTTCTTCAATATTAAGCTCTTGTAGTATAGATATATTTGTTCTTTTTGCACATCAATTAGTTAATGATAAAGAAGATTACGGCACATTTCGAGAGCATGAAACGACTTCTGTGCCTTTTTCACTTTAAAATGTTTCAGTAAATATATCTGTCACTCCCTCATCACGTATTTACGTCGGTCCTGCATTATGTCACTTCTGTAATACACATACAGGAATTCAAGCTAAAGCGGTAATAAAGAGGGGAAATTACTCTTGTGTGTTTTTAATTGTTTCAAAAGATTTTCCGAGTAAACTCCCTTCTTTATTATTCCCCCCGAGAAACCGTTTTGATGAAAACCGGCAAATCTGATAATGACCAGCCCAGTCATTGGAGCAAAACTTTCTTCGTGCTGTGTGCTTCTGAGCAGTTGGGCTATCGTGATGCTGGTGAATATGCAAAACTATAAGTGTTAGATGTAAAACATCCTTTGCTATAAATGGCTACGTTGTTTTGGCGTCGATATGACGGTTCCCTTTAGCATAAATAAGGTAGATAGAGGTGTATGGTGCAGTTTTACAAAGTGAGGAAGGAAGTGAGCAAGGTGAGAAAAAAACGAATATAACGTTTTCTCACCTTGCTCACTTCCTCCCTCACTTTGTAAAACTGCACTATACACCTCTATCTACCTTATTTATATTAACCAGTTTTACTGCAGTCGCCATCCCTTTCCCTTTAGCAAACACGCAGAGATGGAGGCGCTTGTCCGAAGAGGCAATCAGCGAACCATAGCTGGCCAAGACCCTGTCCCACCTCTTCGTGGTACCCCCCCCCCCCAGTAACAGGCCTAGCCTGGCTAACGGGCCAGGGATCGCAATAGTCCCCATAGTGGTGGATTCTGCTACAGAAGCATTTCATATCCCCAGCTTTTTAGCTGTACTACAGGACTGCAAAAGTATCTGCCATAACCCGCTCCCATTCCGATACGATGCTGTGTCTCAACATCTCTACAACATCGGCTGCAAAGAACATCAGCTCGCAGTTACGGGGAGTTCGTACAAGTTAATAAACAAGATAAAGACCAGAAACGCAAGAACGAGGAAACTTTTACCTGTAACATAATTAGTTTTTTTTTTTTTTACTGGGGTCTAATATGTTAATCCAGAGTTGACAAATTCAGCCATGATATGTGCTGTTCAGCAAAATAAAACCCACAGATAACGTGCCCCAGCTTTACACCAATCTTCCTAGACGAAAACTGCCACAGTAGCAAGTTGGGTTGGGCAATGCTTACGAAAACATTTAAAACTAGACCAGAATTTCTCTACTGCAGTCTCACATGCAGTATAAAATTAAACGGAACTATTCTAAAGCAGGTGCAGAAATTCAAATACCTTGGAGCAGTAATAACTTCAGATGGGAAATGCAGAACAGAAATTAGGAACAGAATAGGCCAAGCAAAGACTGCATTTCAGAGAATGAATGAGAAACATATTATCCAACATATCCTTATCAATGAATATTAGACCTAAAATGCTATATTGAACCTATCTTGTTATATGGAAGTGAATCATGGACAATAGGCACGTCTGCACAAAAATCATTGGAAGCAGCAGAAATGTTGTTTATTAGAAGAATGTTGCGAATCCCCTGGACATTAAAAATAACTAATGAAGAATGTATGAGAAGAGCTGGAGAGACAAACATCTTGTCAAAAAGATAAGAGAGAGACAATGTACTTTCATAGGACATGCAATGAGAAGAGGGGGCATTGAAAATATAACAACAGGAAAAACAGAAGGAAGAAGATCAAGAGAAAGACCACGAGAAATGATACTGGACAGTCTGACAGGATGATGTGAGAGGAGATCTGCACCTGAGCTGATGGCCTGGATAAAGGATCGTGTACTCTGGAGAATTAACAAGGACAAAACAAAAATAATGAAAATTCCTCTCAATCAGAATGGAAAAATACACATAGAAGGGACAGATATTGAAGAAGTCAATCAATTTGCATACCTTGGCAGCTACATAGACCAGGATGGTGACACTAGAAGAAAGTTAGAATCAGAATTGCAAAAGCAGCATCAATCTTCAAGAATCCTGAGAACATATGGAATTCAAAAGTTATAAGCACAAAAACCAAGTTAAGACTATTCAATTCAAATGTAATATCCACCCTGATTTATGCATGCGAAAGCTGGAAAACAACTAAAGAAATAGAAAAGAAATTAGACTCTTTTGAAAACAAATGTCTAAGGAAAATACTCGGCATCAAGTGGAACGAATTCAAGAGCAATGCAGAGATAAGACAGATGACTGAACAACAACCAGTCTCATGGGTGATCAGGAAAAGGAGATGGACATATTTTGGTCACTTGATGAGAGGAAATGATCAGAGAATCCCAAAACAAGCTATCAAGTGGAACACAACAGGCCGAAGAAAAAGAGGCAGACCGCGTGAAACTCTGAAGAGGACATTGTTAAGAGAGGCCAAATTAACAGGCATAAAATCCTTTGATGAGGTTGAAAGACTCGCCGAAGACAGGAAAAACTGGCGAACTACTTTGCGAGCCCTATGTGACGTTTAACGGCACGGGAAGGATATAAGATAAGACTCTGGAGAAGCATAATAGCCAATGGAGTCAGCACGGCACCTGATGATGATGATAAGTCTCACGGTCCACAAGGGGGTTGCTCCGAATCTCTAAAGCCACAACTAAGTAATGTGTATGGGCACTAACACCATATCCCTATGTGCCTCTAAGGCATCACAGGATTACCTTTACCTTTTGTTTTTATACTGTATTACTTCCCGTGCTAGAGGAAGAAACGCGGACGTATGGTTGCGAACGGGACTAAAAACGTGGGTCGTGGTCTGTAAGGGGGTCTAGTTGTAAAATGGAATGGAAAACAGTATTTCCATGTATTTCCGTATATTTAATATGTTTCAAAGTATAGCTAAATGAATGAAAATTTCATAACTGCAGAGTTTTTTTAGGAAAAAAGAAGTAATGTGATGTTTTTAGACACTGATTGTGGCCAGATCACCATCGGCTAGGTCTAGATCTGCACTATTTACCATCTGAGATGTGTAGATCTACTTGTCGATTTCGTATTTTGATTTTATGGTGCATTCTCGGTAAATTAATGTCTGAAATAACCTTCTAACTACTTCTCCCGTCGTCTAATATGTCTAGATCTACTTGGGATACATTCAAAAGCAGTGGGGCGGTCACAGGCCATGTCCATACCCCTACCTACATCATCAAAAATTGAAAATTTTCGGTCTTTCTCTTCCTTTTTTTTCGCTCGACATCGCTCGTAACTAGGCACTCTTTCGCCATTTTGAAAAGTGTCACCGGAATCGCGGACGAAATATGTACAATCTAAATGTTACACCGGTTGTTTTACCGAAACAAACTATAATGATCATACGGTAGCTTTGGGACACCGGAAATGTCGCTGTAGCGATCAATAGCATGTTGCTAATGGAGAACCGCTGATAGACTTCTTTTTTCTTTTTTCACTTAGAAGGAAGGCAAGGTAAAATTCCCGTTTCCACGCCATTAAGGCATATTGGGGAATAACGGTGTTAGGCCCGTATTTTCCAAGACCTTCGACACATAAAAGTATGATGTGGTCAGATCACGCCTGGCCGCTTTACCTTCCCAGATTTCTCTGGTACCCATTTTTAGAGGCTGGGTCAACCCCGGGGCCTTTTTGGTGTGTACTAGAAAAAAAATCCCACTTCTGGGACTGAACCCGGTACCACCGGATTAGTAAATCGAGCGCCACTTAGAAGGAGCCTGCATATATATATATATATATAAATTCAGTAGGGTCACAGTGCGGTCTTGGTGGTAGAAGCGAACGAAGAAGAAGAAGAGGATGCTGAAAAAAATGCTGACATAGAAAAGATTTTATTTCAGCAAGATTCACTACAATAAAGATAATTTTCCAAGAGATTCAAAATCAGTACTTCATAATTCATTTCTCGTAGGTTTAGATAAGCTGTTTTTGTTTCATTCATATATTACCAACTGAAATTAATGACTTGTATGCTTTAAATACAAGTAACCAAGAGAATTCACAAGCTTCGTTCATATTAATGTAATCTTACTTAATAACTCACCGGAAAACCTCAGCGTGATTAGGATACGCAAACGTACCCGCCGGGTGAGAGGTGGTTGCCTATCTAGTCTGCCCTGGTCCAGTGTCTCCGACTTCAGCATTTTGTGGTCGTGGCCGCTACCCTTCCTAGTTGTGACCAGGATGGAGCTTTTGTCCAAGAGGACGAATCCTCGCCACTAGTGACTTCTACCCCTGGGTTGAGCCGGTTTAGGCATTTCCCAGTATGGGCGTGTTTGGGACGGGACCGACCTCTAGGGCAGAGGTACTGTGACATGCATAGCCTTCAAGATTCACCCCTGGTGTGAGCCGGTTTAGGTAAAATTCACCAGTATGGGTGTATATCAGGCGTGACTGACCTCTAGAGCGGAGGTGGCATGACATGTCTAGCCATCAAGTTCCACCCCTGGTGTGTGCCGGTTTAGGCAAATTTCACCAGTGTAGGTGTATTTCGTACGTGGCTGGCCTTTAGAGCAGAGGTGCCGTGGTATGTATAGCTCTCGTAGCGATACTACTGGACATACCGATTAAACTTCACTTTATCCTTTCCACCACCTTTTCACGTCGGCGCCGCACAGCAACCTTTATTTCTTTTCTGCATTTTCTTCCTTGACCGGGAGGAGCTTCACTCCACCCGCGGCATTCGAAGAGTCTCGCCAGCAGTGTCTTAACCTCTCGAACAGGCCGGTTCATGCTTTCCACCCGATATGACTGCACTCAGGACGTGGCCGACCTCCAGACCAGAGGTGCCGTGATTTGACTGTTTGCTTCGCTTGATCCTTTCTACCACCTTTTCCGCAGTGGTGCTGCGCTGCAACCCCATTTCCACCTTTCTTCATTGGCCAGGAGGAGCACCGCTCCACGCACGGCAGCTGAAGAATCTCGCCAACAGCATGTATTAGCTCTAGAATTTCCACAGTTATCCAAGTAGGATCGTGTCATCTAAGGAACCTCGACTGATTTAATGAGCCATTCGCGGTTTCACCGTGAAACTGTGAACTTAGACATGCATGGCTTAATCTTTGAGACAAGCATATGACTACTGGCGGGATCAACCAGATAGCTTTCTTCACCGAACCTTAGTCGGATACATACCGACAGACCGACGCGCGGCAAGGGAGACAGCGCTCTGCTCAGAGTGGATCCCTTTCGACCCCGGCGGCGTTTCACTTCCTTTAACCGGCGGGCGCGGCCGGCGGCTCTCTCTGCTCTAGCGAACGAGAAGAGAGCCCAGCCACCCACAACATACGCACATTACATATTGCGAGAGATGGGCCAATTTCGAGACCATCGGTCGACAAAACCGTACTACATCGTTAACACGAACCTGGCTGGCTAGCTGTTTACATGCTTCGCTCGACGGACAAACCACTTGCTTCTGCATCGAAACACCTTAACTCTCGCCGTCCGGGAAGGGAGCGAAAGCCTGTCTCCCCACGCACGGAACTCGAGAGCGCTTTTTCGCCAAAAGAACGGTCGGCCCGCGCAACAGCAGCAACCCGCGCTGTGCAGCTCGGCGCGGCTCTGCGCGGCTGACTTTTTTCAGTATGTATTGAAAAAAATATTTGCTGTGCCCTGTATACATATATAACAAAATTGTTGACAAATATTGAAAGGAGGTGGTAATGGACTGGTTACATTATGAGAATGACAGATGAATCCTTACCACAAACACTTTTGATGTAGACTCCATATTTTAAAAGAAAGATGACCCCAAAGAGACATGGAGGCGTACAGCAGAGAAAATGATAATAAACAAAGGACTGACATGGGAGACAGTCAAGACCCTAGCAAAGGACCAACAAAAATGGAAATCTGTTGTTACCAACGGCCCCATATGTCTTGAGCACTGAAGGAAAGAGAGAGAGAAAGAGGGAGGGAGAGAGAGAGGGAGAGAAAGAGAGAGAGAGGAAGAGAGAGAGGGAGGGAGAGGGAGAAAGAGAGGGGGAGAGAGGGAGAGAAAGAGAGAGAGGAAGAGATAGAGGGAGAGAAAGAGAGAGAGGGAGAAAGAGAGGGGGAGAGAGGGAGAGAAAGAGAGAGAGAGGAAGAGAGGGAGAGACAGAGAGGGAGATTTATGTATACAATGTATGGCACTGAAAAAAAATATCTGTTGAGTTGAATCTGATCATGTCATTTAAAGAAAGCAGCACCAGCTGGATAATAAATACATCGTTCAGATTTCTACAAAGTTGCCTTCCATGAAATAATTCTGAAATGGGCTCTCTGTTTCTGCAGGGAGTGATGGGATTTTTCTTCAAAGAGAGATGCCCTGCCCTATTTACAGACCTAGCAACCAGTCAAGAAGAATGGGAGAGCCACAACTACTCTCTGGACTACATACAAGAGATATATGACAACGGAGCTTTCAACTGCTGGATAGCAACTGGAATATATGTCATTGTTTTCACTTTCTCATATGTACAGTATAAGCTAAATTTGAGCCAAAACTGTGATATGATGAATATTCAAGTTTATTTGTAATTTTGTTTCTTCAATTTGTTCGTTATTTGAAATAAAATTATATCAGAATCACAGTGCCTAAACAGGCCAAAGAAAAGAAGCAGAAATTTAAAGAAGGAAGGCCAGATTCCAAACAGGGATGACAATGGAGTGGTAAAAGTGATGAAATTCTTACAAGATGGCATTTTTACACAAAGGATTTAATCACAAAACCTGAAAGTGGTTTCAAATTAATGAGCAGAAAGTGTCACATTAAAGGAAGTGACATGAAAATATGAATAATAAGAAAATTTATAGCATGTTAGCATGATTTTTATAATGATGATCTAGCATATCTTATTAGGCCACAATTCTTAACCCTTTTGAAATAAAGATCAATCAATCAATCAGACAATATCGGTGATCTAGAATAATATTTTATTAGGCCACAATATTGGTGATCTAGTATAATATCTTATTAGGCCACAATATTGGTGATCTAGTATAATATCTTATTAAGCTACAATATTGGTGATCTAGTATAATATCTTATTAGGCCACAATATCGGTGATCTAGAATAATATTTTATTAGGCCACAATATTGGTGATCTAGTATAATATCTTATTAGGCCACAATATTGGTGATCTATTATAATATCTTATTAGGCCACAATATTGGTGATCTAGTATAATATAGGCCACAATATAAATACTTGAGTGCAGAACAATGACCAAGTTCATAAATCTGAATCTTATTTTTTTTTCCTGTTAAAATATCATTTTTTCCAAAAACTTACCATTTTAGTTAAACTTATTTACTTCTCTCCAGATAATTTTGTTATTAACTTAAATTTTTTTTCTCTTGTTGAATAACTTTATTTGTTATGGCCTGAACAATTCTTCGAACCCATTTTGTGTTATATTCAAGTCAGTTTTTTTGCAAACTGACACTGTTAGTTAGATTAATTAATGTTAATTAATGTTAAAATTAATGTTAAAATACCTTCACTGTGGTAAGATCAGTTTAATTGTGAGTGACCAAAACAGAAATGTGTTTGAAAACCTCTCTTGCTCAAATATTACTTTCTTTAAAACATCCAAAATTACTTTCAGCTCTGTAAAACCCCCAAATATTACTTTCAATTCCATAAAATCCCTAAGCATTACTTTCAGCTATGTAATGCCACCTGAGCATTACTTTCACCTCTGAAGTTGTCCTAAGCACTACTTCAGCTCTATGAAACTCCCAGATACTGTCTTCAGCTACATTACACTTCCAAACATTATTTTCATCTCTATAATACCCTCAAGATTTCTTTTCAAGTCTATGCTGTTTATATATTATTTTCAGATCTAAAAAAGCTCTCTTATTTTCTCAATTAAAGCTTTCAGATCTGCTATACCTCAAGTATTCCTTTCATATCTGTAATGTCAAAATGCATTTCTTTCCGGCATGTTAACTTGTTCATATTTTTTCATGCACAAATTATACAGCTGTTACAGAAATGTCAGTTCATTTTGACATACAGAGAATGAAAACACTTGATCATTATCAGTTTTAGTTCAGGTCTGGCCATCATCTACTTGTATTTTAGTTTAAGTCCAGCCAGCATCAGTTTTAGTTTAGTGCTGACAAACATCAATTTTAGTTCATGTCTGGTTATGATGAATGTTAGTTCCAGTTTGGCCATCATTTATTTAGTTTAAAGTTAGGCTATCATAAATGTCAGTTCCAGTGTGTCCATCATCAATTTTAGTTCATATTCGATCATCATCAATTTTTTTTCTTCCAGTATAATATCATTTAGAATTGAGAATATTGATATAGGTGATATTACAATTTATTGTATCATAGCAGCATTAAATAAAGTTAACTGTTCTGTCTATTTTCACAAACAAGTTTGGGTATTAACTTTTGAGTTTAACTCCTTTTTCTCATTCAACTTTAGATCTTCTGACATGTTGATTCTCATGGCCATGTTTGGTTGACTTTATTGCTGTATGAGTGATGGAAACCTCTATCTTAATGTGAAGAAAAATAAATTAATGACAACAGTCAAAACAAATAAGGCAACTGAAATATGTATCAATGAGGAAAATTTGGAAGAAGTGGAGAGTTTTTAATATCTTGGATCATTATTAACTAATAATGAAAATACAATGAGGGAAATTAAAAGGAGGACATCTATTGGTCTTCAAACAATAACTAAAGAATCTGTGGAGAGAAACAGACATAACTACAAAATAAGATTTTTAAGGGCATGCATCTTTCCTATCGCAGCATTTGCCTGTGAGACCTGGACACTTAACAAAACAACTGAGGAACACATAAATGCCTTTGAATGTAAATGCTACCAAAGAGTTCATCAAATATCATGGACACACAAAAGAGCAAATATATCCATACTACAAGAATTTAATATTGAAGAAGGCTGGCTAGTAAAGAGGATTAAAGAGAGAAAACTTAAATATTTTGGGCACATTAAATGTCATGATAATCTAGAGAATCTTGTCTTGGCAGGGTACATAATGGGAAAAAGAAAGAGAGGAAGACCAAAGTGAAGATGGCTGCAAGACACTGTTGATGATCTGCAAATGGACGCATCAGCAGCAGGGCATCTTTTTTTAAAAAGAGTACCGTTAGGGAGGCAAAGTTCTGAAAGGAATTTGCAATATGCAAATGACTGGCTGACTGACTGATTGACTGATGAGTGATGACGGGTATTCTGAAGAAGTGAAACAAATTGGTATAAAATGTAAAGTACAGTATAAATTAATCAATTATAATGATGGTATCTTCAAGGCTTGAGAAGAAAAGCTGGTCAAGACCCTATGCACTGTCTAGATGTTGCTCCTTGTAACAGTTGTATATGTTATACAGACTAGGTAAATATGTAATGGGTAATATGTACCAACAGTACTGGAACTTCTAAGATCATCGCTTTGAAAAGTTTTGCCCGAAATTTTTGACGAAGGAGTCCATGTTTTTACTGTAAGTTTTTAGCCAGTTCTGCCAAATGCTAAGCCAAGGATTCCAAGTTTTTATTTATCTACACTAGCTTTCAGCGGCAGATAACTTCTAGTTTACGTTTGCTAGGCGCCCGTTTACCTCCAGTCAGTGAACATTTGTTTACTCCCAGAAAAGAACGTGATTTAGTAAATCCACATCTCTCTTGTCATTTCAACAGATAAAGGTCTCATTTATATTATAAATCAGTCATAAGCTAAGCCAGATGTGTACATGGCTACTACAGGAACTAGGGAAGCAAGGTGACCTGGCGTGATGTTGACTGAGTCAACTTCCAGTGCAAAGAATAAACAACATGAAAGTGGCGAATGAGTTTTACACGTAATACAACCTGCAGTCAGGCCCTGTGAGAGTCAGGAGGGTCTTGGTGGTGCATTGCTATGGGACCCTGAAGGTTTTATGTTTTAAGGATGGACCTGTAAGGCTTCGGGAGAGAGGACGTAGTGGGTGGTAATAGATTGGGGGAGGGGAGGGGAAAACACCCAATGTTCACTCTAAGCTGCGCGGCAGTGCGGTCGTGCATACTAAAAAGTCATGTCGCACACGAAAATTTATACGCCGCACAGAAAAGAAATATTGCTAGTTTTAATTATTCACTTTCCTGTCGTCACTCTGTGCTATAGCAGCGCTGAAGAAATATGTGATAGTGTTTTATAGATGTCGTTGGATTTTTAGACTTAATTTTTGTTTTGTTTCAAACGATACAGTTCTTCTTTCTATGAGAACTTTAAACTATACTTTGTGATTTGACGTAACGAGACACATGTACGCGCATTTTATTTATTTAGATTGTGCAAATATATTCAGTAAGGTGTATGGGCTCCTCTGGCCTGTATCAGAGACCGATATCTCCTTGACATGGATCCAGTTAGCCGCTGGATCTGTTGTTGTGGGATGGCTGCCCACTCTTCCTGCAGTGCAAGAGGCAACTGTCGGAGATTGGTTGGAGCCACGTCTCGCTGGCGGACATGTCTGTTGAGTTCACCCCATAAGTGTTCTGTTGGGTTCATGTCTGATGACATGGATGGCCACGGAATGGTCTGGACGTTGTTGTCAGCGATGAACTGGGTGGTGAGTTGTGCTACATAAGGTCGAGCGTTATCCTGCTGAAAAATCGCCCCTGGTGCAGCCAGAAGTGGAAGGACGTGAGGACGAAGAATTTCAGTGACGTATCGTTGAATATTCAGGCGTCTTTCAATTTGCACCAGGTCACTTCTTCCCATGAAGATGATCGTCCCCCACACCAGTACACCTCCACCACCACATGGAGGAGCCTCATCCACGCAGTTCTGGGCGTAGCGCTCATGGACTCTGCGGTAAACTCTTCTCCGTCTATCGTGTCGCTGGTGCATAAAGAATGATTCATCACTAAACCCCCAAACCCTTCTCCAATCATTCGCAACGGTCCATTGACGATGCTGGTTCGCCCACTGCAGTCGGTTCTGGCGATGCCGGTCAGTAAGAACAGGACCCCTGTAGGGTCTTCTAACCAAAAGACCAGAGTCGTGCAGCCGGTTCCTGAAAGTTTGATATGAAATTTGACGAGCTGCTGTTACTGACTTGACTGTTGAAGACGCAGATGCAAATGAAGACGCAGCCATATAAACGGTATTCGGCAGGAGTTGTGACTATGGCCAGTTTCTTGAAATCGTCTCCAAAGGCGGCTAACGGTGCTTCTAACTACATTAAATTGTCTGGCCACTACACTTTGTGACTGTCCAGTCTGTGAACGTCCAGTGATGATGAGTCATTCTGTAGTGAGATGACCCATACTTGCACATTGAATTTTCAAATGAATTGATTCGAAGAGCGTAAATCTTTTATAGGCATTCAACAACATGATCAGTGCGTTTTGAGTTCAGTAAGTTTCAAGGGATTCTCGTGAATCTGTTATGAGTTATTGTCAAAAATGCTGTTTTGACTAGTGTCGCTTTTCTGTGCTCATGAATCATCTGCTGAGTATAATTCGGGTCAGCACGTGAAGTTGATGTCCAAATGAACGTTTTAGGCAATTTGCCCTTTTATGATCAGCAAACTTCAGTTTAAATCGCAACATTGTATTTGTTGTTTCTTCTTTTTTTGAACAGTATATGTTTCTCAGTGTGTCTGAGTGGCGAAGTGGTTAGTGCACTGGTCTCTCATGGCGAAGGTCGGGGGTTCGAATCCCGCCGGAGGCACCCCAGTCACCCAGCTGTAGAAATGGGTACCCGGCTTCTTCTGGAGTTGGGGAAGGAAAGGCTGCCAGGCGTGATACTGACCCTATCACCCTATAGTGTGCTGACAGGTCAAGGAAAAAATGGGCAATAACACCATATCCTTATGTGCCTCTAAGGCATGACAGGATTATCTTTACCTTTTTTAAAATATGTTTCTCAGGCTGCAATCCTACACTATCTAAAGAATGAGTGTATTTCTGTTACTACACTCTGTCTAAAGAATGAGTGTATTTCTGTTACCACACTCTGTCTAAAGAATGAGTGTATTTCTGTTACTACACTCTGTCTAAAGAATGTGTGTATTTCTGTTACTACACTCTGTCTAAAGAATGAGTGTATTTCTGTTACTACACTCTGTCTAAAGAATGTGTGTATTTCTGTTACTACACACTGTCTCAGCAAATGTTCAGTAATTTTGTTGATTACACAATATTTGAACTCCCTAATTTTCAGAGTGTGGCCTGTTTGACTTTAATGTAGTTTTAGTGTGTCGACAAGTCCACGAAAATATAGGCACTTATCGTACTATCTCTCCTAATCAAATAAAATATGACCTGTTTTAAATCCTCATAAATTAGGCTGAATGTTCGATAACAGTGGGGGGGACACGGACCAACACTGACAGCTTCATTCATATATATTGTCCTATGATGAACGTTACCATCTTGATAACAAATCTGAAAATGCCTCATTGTCTCATCAGAGTGCCTGCTTCATAGAATGTAGTGTGACGATAACACATGAGGCATGGGTAGGGAGTGCTTTAATGTTCCTAAGTGGCATAGTAAAAATGGAGATAACAAACGTTTTGCGGAATGGTATTATTTAAAAGTGGTTTGTTTGCTCATTTTCGTAATGCAGTCATGAAATGAAATGGGTCAGTATGTGATGTGAAGGAAAGCGCCCGACAGAACCATGACAACAGGAAAGATAAATAGGAAATGGAGACAAATGAGGACAGAAAGAGAAGACAATCTAACGGAAGACCATGATTTGAAATCATCAACAGAAAACAAATTATCAAAGCTTAAGAAGAGGGATGATCGCCCGCATCTATCTGCACGCTCCCGGTTATGATTTCGATATATCTGTCTTTACACGTCTTCGGTTCAAAAAGCGAAAAAGCTATATTTTTTTGCAAATAGAAATTACATAATCAGAACTGGGAATTTATCCGAAGCTGCAATGAAAGTTCATATCAAACTGAAAGTCGAACGGTTGTTGAATATGAAAGAAAAACATGCTGGATTAGCTGAAGAATGGTTGTTGAATATGAAAGAAAATGTTGGATTAGCTGAAGAATGGTTGTTGAATATGAAAGAAAATGTGGGATTAGCTGAAGAATGGTTGTTGAAAATAAAAGAAAATGTGGGATTAGCTGAAGAATGGTTGTTGAAAATGAAAGAAAATGTGGGATTAGCTGAAGAATGGTTGTTGAAAATGAAAGAAAATGTGGGATTAGCTGAAGAATGGTTGTTGAAAATGAAAGAAAATGTGGGATTAGCTGAAGATTTCTTGAGCACAGAAAAGAGCACATCTGATGTATCCTCCAAGTAGCAAACTGTTAAAACTATATAAAACAAAAGCAAAAACAGATTTACTATTTAACGTACACACAGTTTTCATTTCAATTTACACTTTAATCATAGAAAAACATACAGGATAAAGGAACAGGGAAAGAAAATAAAAATATGCATTCACAAGAGTGCTATACAACAAACAGGAATGGAAGAAAGAATTTTAAAAGGAAGCACTTCTCTGTGACTTGTAAGAAGCTGTGTCCAGGAGTGCGCCTGGGAGAGTACTTTGAATGATTAACTGAAGATTTGGGATGTGTAATAGGCTGGTAGTAAAGAGTGGGTGGGTAAAACGGAAAGGAGAGAGAAAGTGAGAGGGGGGAGGAAGGATACAACTGCAATAAAACCGAGAAAGGGGTGGGTGGAATGAATCTGACCAGGGTATAGAGAGCAATGAGGGAGTTCTGAAATATAAATTACAGGTGGAAAAAGAGTAGAATCAGTAGAGATGGAATATATTTGTGAAGAAAGCAAATGTTAAGTGTAGACGAATTTCAAACCGTGTGGTTCAAGCGTCCCATATTCCTGAATATAGCGGTTCTGAAGCGCCAGGCGCTTCTTTGGTCAGAGTGACATTGTTTAATGGCTGTTACTAGAAAACCAGATTTATCCCTGTGGTTGC
This sequence comes from Achatina immaculata, assembly GCA_009760885.1. Lineage (NCBI taxonomy): Eukaryota > Metazoa > Mollusca > Gastropoda > Stylommatophora > Achatinidae > Lissachatina > Lissachatina immaculata. The sequence goes on from CM019718.1 coordinate 7,520,755, forward strand.
GGCTGTTTAGGTGATTAGAGACTGGGTTATAAGCTAGATGGGAGATGTCATAAAGATGTTTCTGCAATCAGTCACTTGATCAGAGACCAGTCCCTCCAACATAAGTTATCCTACACTTTTTGAACACAATGGCATCTATTACGTCGTGGGACTCGCTTGTGAATCTCCCTTGGAGAATGAGGATAGCTGTGGGAATAGTAATCGATTTCGTCTCCCAGACCACAGGTCACATGACACGGGGAGGGCGGTTACTTTCTCTAGTAACGACAAATGCAGGATTGCGCTTAAGGTGGATATAGACTAGGATGTCCTTCAGATCTGGTTCACGTTTGTAGGCTAATAGAGGGAGGTCACAGATACCCTGACTGTCAGGATCAAATTGTAACAGAGGTAGATTGCGATAGAGAGTTTTACTTAACTATCTGGCCACGTGGTTGGAAAGAAAGTGTTACATTTAACTCTTTCGGATGAAGTCCGAAGTGGGTTTTTTTTCCTGAACGCCTCTTTGCGGTTCACTTTCTTAGTACGGTGGAAGACTTTCCGAAAGTCTTTTTTTCTGGATAGTGGCGATGAAGAAAGAATTCTAATAATTTGTTGCACTGGTCCATAAAGTCTGAGTCACTCTTGGCGTAGACAGGCGAAGACGGAGAAGCTGAGATTATGCCTTCCAGTTGCCGTCCTATTTACTTTTCAAATCACATCGTACCTTTCACTTTACCCTTACGTAATTTTTTATCTGAGTAATGGATGTTTTAATCAAATTTCAGTAGTTATATAATCAACATCACCATCATGTGGTGTGCAGATTCACAAATGGCAGTTCTCTGGCTACCAACTATCGAGCTGAGCTCACTGATCTTCTAGAAGCTGCCAGCCCAGTTAACACCACATCTCAGACTTGAAACCACATCTCTGACTTGAAACCACATCGATCGTCTTCCTCGCCGACACCAAGTCAATCAGTCAGTTATTTGCATGTCCCTTGAGAAACTTTGTCTCCCTAACAGTTTTCCTGTAGACTTCTCGGTTGTAAGCAAGATGTCCTGCTGCTGATACATCCATTTGCAGATTATCAACGATGTCTTATGGCCATCTTCGCCTTGGTCTTCCTCTCTTTCTTTTCCCCATTATTTCTCCTTCCAAGACGGTCTTCTCTAAATTCTCATGACGTTTAATGTGTCCAAAATATTTAAGTTTTCTGTCTTTAATTCTCTTTACCAGCCAACATTCTTCAATATTAAGTCTTTGTAGTATGGATACATTTGTTCTTTTTTTTGTGCCCATGATATTTGGAGGACTCTTCTGTATCATATACATCCAAAGGCATTTATGCTTTTCTCGGTTGATTTGTTAAGTGTCCAGGTCTCACAGGCATATGTTGCGATGGGAAAGATGCATGTCCTTAAAAATATTTTTTTTTGTAGTTCTGTCTGTTCCTCTCTGCAGCTTCTTTAGTTGTTTTACTTTCTGAAGAGCGATAGATGTCCTCCTTTTAATTTTCCTCATTGTACCTCCATTATTAGTTAGTAATGATTCAAAACTCTAATATATATATATATATATATCAGCTGCCTTGTTTGTTTTGTCAGTTGTCATCAATTTTGTTTTCTTCGCATTAAGACAGAGGTTTTGGTTTTCACTACTCTTACTTAATAACATAATTAGTTTTCTATTCATTTTTGTGTTGTGCACAGTAATATTTAATATCTGGTATTTCATAACCTCCAATTTTTTGGCTTCGTAATTTTTTTTTTACATCCGACATTAAGTATATCATACATAATCCCCTGTCGCCAAAAGAGTGCCTAAAAAGAAACATAGTGCAAAGCACTGTGCACTCTCTCATAAGAAAAGGAGGTTGTGGTTCAGTGATCCCAAGACACTGTTACCTGTTGGGAAACGAAAAGTTGGCAGATTTTCCAAATATAATAGCAGGCAACCTAAAAAAACAACACCATCTCATACAGTAAAGTCAAGGCAATAATCAGTAGTAATAAAGGAAGATATGAACTGGCCAACATTACCCACCATCTAATGACCAAATACTCCAACTCTTGCAACAAGAACAAACCACCATCTAATGACCAAATACTACAACTCTTGCGTCAAGAACAAACCACCATCTAATGACTAAATACCACAACTCTTGCGTCAAGAACAAACCACCATCTAATAACCACATACTACAACTCTTGCGTCAAGAACAAACCACTATCCAATAACCAAATATCACAACTCTTGCGTCAAAAACACGCCATCATCTAATGACCAAGTACCATAACTCTTGCGTCAAGAACAAACCACTATCTTCTGATTATGCACGGAACACCGCTGATTGCGAGCACACCAGTTTCGCCTTAGCCTTGTCATGCACCCCCTGACTGCTCATACGAGACATGTATTTAAACTCCAAAACTCCATTCTGCAGCTCTGTCCCCTCCACCAGGAATCCCAAACCCAGCTCTGGTCACCAGAAGGCAAACTTTGAGGAACAAAGAATAACCTTCAGGAGACTGCACAATTTATCTGGATAATAAATGTAAATATCTGAGGCAAGAACCACGGAACACAGAAGAAGGAAGAAGATGTGTTATTTTGTATCGTAAGGTGTCTGTCTTCAAGGCGACGTTAATGTCAGGTGGGTTTGCTGTAACTAGTGCCCCACTGCCTGCACTTGTTTGTGTCCCATTAAAAAAAATCTATGACAACAGTTGTGTTTTTCATGTGGCAGTGTTCGTCATCATCATCATCATCATCATCATCATCATCTCTGAAATGATATGAGAATAGTCAAATATTCTATTCATCACCATTCTTGGGGCAGGGGTTTTGGGAGGGGGGGGGGTGAGAGAGGTTTAGTTTCACTGTTTTAGAACTGGGGATCAGAAATCATTCATTATAGATTTAGTTGTTTTACAGCGATTCTTCAAGTTAGTGTCCTTGTTGAAAGAAAGAAAGAAAGAAAGAAACAAACAAACAAAGAATTATATGATGGAATGGCAAATACAGTTTGCATCTTCTTAATAAATTCCAGCCATTTTTCCACGCGACACCACTCACCCACGTACCCACGTCCCCTCCCCCCCCCCCCCCCACACACACACACATTTCAGTTTTCTTAAAGTGGACAAAAGTTTTTGTTAATACTACTATTGTTTATATTTTTACAAGTTTTTAGGTTAATATCTTAAACTGCAGTGGATAAGATCTTGAATATCCTGATATCAAAGCCTGAACACGTATGGGCATGCCCCCAGGTGTAAGGAAGCCGCTCTCCAGGACCAGCAAACAGAGCTAGCCACTCCCCCCCCCCCCCCACCCCCTCTTTTTTTAAACAGTTTACAGTTTACATTCCACTATTAGAAACTTACAGAAATGTCAGAATATTACGAGGTGAAGTATATGAACTGCGTATATGTAGCCACTTCTCTTTAACTGCGAGGAACAATTTTTTTATAAATAGGAAACTACGAGGTTTTTATACGGTAAAGTAAGATAACAAATATTGTAGGATTAAACCTCGAAAAAATCGTAGACAAAGCACTTTAGTGAGACGTGAGAGAAAGAAAAATCACAACAGCGTACTATCGACTATTGAGCGGTTACTAAAGACTTTGTCAACAAAACACCTTTTTATGGGGTGCTAGTTGGCTAAGTTGATAGTACGCTGTTCTCTCGTGGCTAGACGGCTGCTCGTCCTACCGGAGTCCGTGTTCGAATCCCAGGTAATTCTCTTGTGATTTTTCTTTCTCTCACGTCTCACTAAAGTGCTTTGTCTACGATTTTTTCGAGGTTTAATCCTACAATATTTGTTATCTTACTCTTTAACTGCGGTTCATTAGATGCAGTTAGTTTTGAATTTATGATGCCTCATTCTTGAAGGAGCTACACCCAGCTGTAGAAATGGGTACCCGACTTCTTCTGGAGTTGGGGAAGGAAAGGCGGCCAGGTGTGATACTGACCAAATCACCCTCTAGTGTGCTGGACAGGTCAAGGAAAATATGGGCACTAACGCCATATCCCTATGTGCCTCTAAGGCATGACAGGATTACCTTTACCTTTTTTTTTAACCTTCTTGAAACCAAGCTTTAAAAAAAAACCCCCACAAATTGTGATCAAATACAACAGAAGAATTGCTAACGGTGTATTGAGTAGCGTACTCAGAACTAGAGATTCTGCATACAAGAGCCCTTTCCAAATTTTAGAAGAAACATGCCTGTCTTGTCGAGCACTCCGGTGTGAAAGTACTCGGAGCCGGATTTTCGTTGGATTACATACTGGCATGATAACCTGTAACAGATTATCAGCTCGCATGAGAAAGCAAAATACACAATATCACATGTACATCAGGTGACACAATCAACTTTAATCTAAAACGATGCTTAGGAAGATAACATGATGACGATCGGGGCAATCTTCACAAAATCACATGACGGGATGGTTCAGTCACTATAAAAATACTGAGCTGATTTCTTAAGTGTTACTAGGGGGACCAGTTGGGCTGCTAGACTGCAAACTTTCCTTCAGTTCCTGGCTCGTTCAAGGTAAACCACTAGTGCTACTTATAATTTATGGAATGTTTATATATATATATATATATATATATATATATATATATATATATATATACTGGAATTACAATAGACTTCATACTGAAAAAATGCTGCACAGGTAATATAGGTATTGACTGGGTACATGGGACCCAACTAGAAGATCTTGATTTTGCTGATGACATAACTCTTATCAGTAACAATGTGAAGTCCATGCGAGAAAAAACAGATAGCCTGTCTTCACTGGCTAGCAAAATAGGAGTTGAAATTAACAAGGACGAAACAAAAATAATGAAAATTCCCATTAATCAAAATGGAAAAATACACGTAGAAGGGACAGATATTGAAGAAGTCAATCAATTTGCATACCTTGGCAGCTACATAGACCAGGATGGTGACACCAGAAAGGAATTTAGAATTAGAATTGCAAAAGCAGCATCGATCTTTAAGAATCTTAAGAACATATAAATTCAAAAGTTATAAGCATAAAAACTAAGTTAAGACTATTCAATTCAAATGTAATATCCACCCTCATTTATACATGCGAAACCTGGAAAACAACTAAAGAAATATACAAGAAATTAGACTCTTTTGAAAACAAATGCCTAAGGAAAATACTCGGCATCAAGTAGAATGAATTCAAGAACAATGCAGAGATAAGACAGATGACTGAACAACAACCAATCTGATGGGTGATCAGGAAAAGGAGATGGACATATGTTGGTCACATGATGAGAAGAAATGATCAGAGAATCCCAAAACAAACTATCAAGTGGAACACAACAGGCCAGAGAAAAAGAGGCAGACCGCATGAAACTCTGAAGAGGACATTGTTAAGAGAGGCCAAATTAACAGGCATAAAATCCCTTGATGAGGTTGAAAAGGTTGAAATGATTATGTTTACAATATCAGAACTAGAGAAGATTTTTAACCACCCTCAGCGCAATGTTCATACAGCCTGTCCAACAGACTGCCAATATTACAGCCTGTTTAACAAGCGTGATGTTACAGTTTGTCCAAATGGATGTTGTGAATTTACAGCCCATCTCAACAGAGCAGGGATTCGAAGTGATCCCCTTAGTGTTGAGACTTGTTCCACTATTTCGAGAGGCACTCTTTGATATGACGCTGTTAATGTTGGTGACTTCCACGAGATCAGCCGCTGCAGCGGGCTTCTTGTCGAGCTGCTGGAAACCCCTGAAACTTATCTCGGGACAAGGTCACAGCCTGAGGAAAATACAGAGCATGACTGAGTAACAGAAGAATAAATCAGTGGCTTCTTCTTCGTCGTCGTTTGCCCTCAAAAGTGCGTCTGTTGCGTTGTGTCACAGTTACGCGCCTTTTGCTCCAACACATCCGACTTCGACTCTAAAAATTCGTAGAACCTGGTTTGTCTTCCCACTGCGATCCCAATTCTCTTGGCCAGATTACTGTCTGTTTCCAGAGGCACCAATGCATAGGGGCTTGACCAGCTGTGGTTCGCCAACCCTGACGAAAACAGTCAGCTATGGGTCACTGGCCGCTGTCTCATTCAGTTTGAGTAGTGCGTCTCTCCCCCCCCTCCCCCTCAGATCAGTAGCTCACACACAAGACAAACAACTTCCTCGGTGGATCGGTTACAAGCTTGTATCTACCTTCAGCTTTCAATTATTTGCGCTTTATAATTACCATTTTCAACTTTCAAATTCTGAAACTGTTGTCATGTTTTCTGTGACTGCTTAGATCCCATTAAAGATGTTTGTTCAAGTACGAAAATGACCAAATGCAGACAGCGAGAAATAAAGCCCACGAGAAATAAAGCCCACGAGAAATAAAGCCCACGAGAAATAAAGCCCACGAGACAAATTCGACTAAAAATCGAAATTTGGTCTAGTGACCAGGAATTATCTAAACACAAGAGACAATTTATTCTCCAATCTGTTACAGAGTAAGCTCTTTGTTTCCCAAATGATCTCTGAATGTTAAATAAAAACTACTTGTAGCCTAATAAAAATGACTGGAAAAGCAAACAAAATCCTTCTACTTACCATCACCACCCTTAAAGTTGCGACAAAAGGGGTGATTACTTCAGATAAACCTCCAGAACTCTTCATTCTTGGTCTTCTTGCAACAATAACTGTTATTAAATGAAAATTTCATCCAAATATAGCAAGTTTATAAGCATACATATGGTTTCGTTTACGTTTTCCTTCAGAAAATGATGTTTCACGGAAACTGAATTGGTGGATGCACACAGAAATCTCGTCTGTAGTGACTATGGTTGCTTCGAAAAAAAAAATATTTAAAATTACAACCAGAACACTAAAGCTGGTTCTCTAAGGCAAAAATTGGTTCGGATCCTTGCTGATGTCAAAAGTCCATTCATTGACAGCTGTGAATGGCCGTCATTGTCAAGAATTAAGGAGCTGGGGTGAAACTTGGGGTGGCAAAATAATGAAAGACTAATCAAGAGACTCATATGGAAGCTCGGCCAACGTCAAACGTGTGCGGTCAGTTACTGCAGGCGGAAGAAGTTACTGAAGGAAATCGCAGCGTTTATGGAAGTATCAGGAGTATATGGATAATGGTTATTACTAACTAACTAACTAACTAACTAACTAACTAACTAAACTAAACTAAACTAACTAACTAACTAACTAACCAACTAACCAACTAACTAACTAACCAACTAACTAACTAACTAACTAACTAACTAACTAACTAACTAACTAACTAACTAACCTCAACACCGAGGTTTCTTTAACAGCCAGACTAAGTCCACAATGGGCAATGCGACCTACTTTTCCCGGTTGAGCAAAGAAAAACTTAACTGCGCTGCCCGTAGACTATACTTCTCGTAGTATATCAAATTAAGGAAACAGCGGGCACAAATTAAGAAAATTATGACACAAAATTATATTTTTGCACTCATTTTCTATATTTTCTACCCAAGATGCTCACACTTACCGTTCTCGCCGTGGTCTTGGCCGCAGCTTCTGCCAGTCTCCAGGCCAACTGGCAGGTCTACAAGCAAGTATACAACAAGACCTACCACCAAGAAGAGGACGCCATCAGACAGTTCATCTGGCAGTCTAACCTGAAGAAGATTGAGCAGCACAATGAGCTGTACGCACGGGGGAAGTTCAGCTACTACTTGGGTGAAAACCAGTTCGCAGATATGGTAGGTTGAGCCGTGATCTTTTGTCTGAACTCATTCTCATTCTTTGCCGTGGCCGTGCTTTAGCCAGTCATTGGATCGGCATTGACTAGAACCTCAAAGCAAAGGTAATCCTGGCATGCTTTAGAGGCACATAGGGATATAGTGGTAGTGCCCTGGGCTCATCTATTTTAATTTTCTATTTTTATATTTTACTCACTGCTTCAGTTTTTATTTCTGCTTATTTTATTTTCCAAGGTCACTGCCAGCTATCTATTTATCTAACTGTGTGTCTGTCTGTGTGTCTGTCTGTCTCTGCCTGCCTATTTGTCTGTCTGTCTGTCTCTCTGTCTGTTAACTATTCCTTCGGACTAATTATTCATATAATTCTGAAATCGCCTATAAATGTGTTCTGCCTTTATCTCTGTACCTGGCTTTCTGTCTCCAGTATAACAGAATTTTGATGGCCTTGTTCTTTCTGTCTGTACTGTTGGTGTGTACAATGTGTTAATGTGGCTTTACTTAGGCCGTATCGTATCGTAGTGATCACGTTACGCACGTGAATAACAGGGTAGACTTTCATCTTGATCCTCGTGAGTTGAGGTTTCTGGACTAGTTACATACATAATTCCAGCTCTCACTCTCACTTGCTGGATTAGTTAAACACTGTTCCAGACATACTTCTCATCCAGGCTCTTCAAAACCTCACGTTGACGACAACTGGTACAGATAATCAAGTAAATCCTGGGTAACGGTGACTTGGAACATTTATTGATGGAAGGATGATAATGTTGATGAAAATAACATTAAATCTGACTGCCGGCTGGTTACCCCTGCCATGTGGCCAGTCCATTCATACGTACAACTGCAGTACAACTATAACGTTCATATGTTCCACGAAGACATCACACCGCACAAAAAACGTCCACACAGTTACACGTTCAAACCAAAACTGACCCCACGCACTCAGCCTTGCCCCCACAATTCATTGTCACGTGTTTTGCAGCCCATGTGGCCTTCTCGAAGGATCTCAACAGGAGAAAATTGACAAAGGAAAACCCATAATAATGCCCTTACTATCAAGCCAACAGTTTTTACACGAATACTGCTGTACCAGATCATCCACCACGTTATCACCCCGTCTTTCTTTCGGTCCTGTCTCTTCCATCTCTTGCTATATACGCGAATCTGGACTGATGACCCTCTTCGTTTATATATCACAAATCCACAGTTTATTACCCATCACTAATTTTTGTGAGGTAACCGGGGGGTTCATTCATGTTCATTTGATGTGGTCTTAAATTTAGTCCCCTATTCATATCAACAACTTTTTTTACACATATCCTATTTGTTTAATACAGGGACAGTGTGTAAAGGGTAAAAAGGTAAAATTCCCGTCTCCATGCCATTAAGGAATATTGGGGAATACGGTGTTATGCCCGTATTTTCCATGACCTTCGGCACATGAAAGTCTGATATGGTCAGTATCACGCCTGGCCGCATTTACCTTCTCAGATTTCTGTAGTACCCATTTTTAGAGGCTGGGTGAACCTCTGGGGCCTTTTTCGGTGTGTATTAGACAAAATTAATATTGAAGAAGGCTGGCTAGTGAAGAGGATTAAAGAGAGAAAACTGAAATATTTTGGACACATTAAACGTCATGATAATTTAGAGAAGACCGTATTGGAAGGATACATAATGGGAAAAAGAAAAAGAGGAAGACCAAGACGAAGATGGCTGCAAGACATCGTTGACGATCTGGAGATGGATGCAACAGCAGCAGGCCATCTTGCTCACAACCGAGAGGCCTACAGGAGTGCTGTTTGGGAGGCAAAGTTCCGCAAGGGACATGCAAATGAATGAATGAATGAATTAGACCAAAAAAAAATCCCACTTCTGGGACTGAACCTGGTACCACCAGATTAGTAAACCGAGCGCCTAACCATTCAGCTAACCACTCAGCTAACCATTCAGCTAACCAGACAGCAGCGTGTACTATACATTATTAATTACTAAATGTACTTTCATTGGGCGTTCGATATGAATTTATGCACATTCCGTACCTTGTCCATAGGATAGAGTGCCACTGCTGGAGTTACAGTACCTAACACCATTTCTATTACCAAGAATTACTTGGTAATAGTTCTACAGAAGTAATAGTTTCACCCCAAAATTGTGTAAATGTTAACAAGTAATACTCGTTTCTTGAAAGACCCAACTTACCGCTGCAACTTTTAACAATTGGTTTGTGAGACCGAATGACGCCGGTAATTACTAGTGATATATTTCTACAATACGTCATTCATTGGAAGGATTTAAACACAATAGTATTCAAATAATAACTAAACTGCAGAGGCGTAGACAGGATGAATCAGGTAAGGGGGTGGGGCAAGTTTTCTTAACGCCATTTTTTTGCAGGCATGTTTATAATTAAACGTGAGAAGATTACACTTGTAAATTATTTATTTTGTAAAGGGAGACTATCTGCACATACCTTTTTTTTTTTCAAAGGGCCCCATCAATCTCATTTGCTTTTAAATATATGGATATTTAGGGAAGACTCCCACAATAACGTCGAAGACTGTAAGCAAACATGTGCTTTTGTTTACGTTTTCCTCTTGGTTGCTGGACTTCAATGCCAGTCTCTCTCGCAAGTGCGGCAGTTTGTCTTTGGTTTTCAGCATCGCCGGTACAGCTCCTCCTGTATCCAAGTGACGTCTGATCGGGCGCTTTGCCACTGGAGTACCAAACGACTGCATCAGTGCCACCTTTTTTGGGGGGAGGGGGCGGGGGGCACCAAACTAGCGTATTTTCTTTGTTAGTCTCTCTACTTTCTTGTAAAATGTTATAAATAAATTATCTAAATAAAAAAGAAATAGAACATATATTTTGGGGGCTCTTTTTTTGTTTTGGGGGGGGGGGGTAGGGTGGGGAAGGTGGGTAGGAAAGTTGTTTTGCCGCCCCTGATGTCAGTCAGTATCGGTATTTCACTCTGCTTTGCTTGAGTGGTTTACTGAGCTGTTTTCAAAGATTTAAACAAACCTACAGCGGCTTACTTAGTCCTTGTATATACAATATATATATATACACTTATATAACTTGTACAGGGTGTTCCATAAGCAGCTGTGCACTAACCCAGTATCGATTCCGTTTGCGGCATCTACATGCCGTTACATTAAGATATCACTACGACACCGGAATAGATACTGGGTTAGCTCGCAGTTATCTTCCTAACGCACAATCATGCCATGCTCAACATAGTAGCCCAAAGTCATAGTGGGATAATGTTTTTTTTCCTCAGACCACACAAGAGTACAGGCGACTGATGAACGGTCTGAAACTAAAAAAGAAATCAGTTCCACAATACACCAGTGGCCTGTATAAAGATATCCTTGCCGACACAGTTGACTGGCGTACAAAGGGTTACGTCACGCCCATCAAGGATCAGGGACAGTGCGGCTCGTGCTGGGCTTTCTCCACCACGGGATCACTTGAAGGTCAACATTTCAAGGCCACTGGAACTCTGGTTAGTCTGTCAGAGTCCAACCTGGTCGACTGCTCCCAGAAATTTGGTACGCAGTAAGATTTAGTGTGCTGTGTGTGCAAATGCTTAGCTGAGTGTACTTGGGTGTCTATGAGGACATCGAGAATTTTACCATAATACAGTTTAAATATCGGTTTTCCAGAAACAATCTGGCACATCTATTAATCCGGACGAAATTACGACATGTTTATTCGGTGGCCCCTAGATGGCATTGTCAGCTTTTTCACCGGAAGACTAGCTGTAACAAAATCCTGTCGGACTGACATTGTAAGAGATTCTGTTTATTTAATTCTCTTTCATTCCTCACACGCAAGCAGCAAACGTGAAACATTGACATTGTTTACTTCAGGTAACTATGGATGCAGTGGCGGGCTAATGGACAACGCTTTCAAATACATCATTAGCAACAAGGGCTTAGATACAGAGTCTAGCTACCCATACAAACCTGAGGTAGGCGAATCTTTTACTCAATGATTTATCAATAATTATAGAATTTTTAAAAACTTTGTAACGGCAGTGGGATCTTGTGTACGTCTGTCAGAAATATCAGTCAGTCCTGCCATTTACCAGTTTGATCTTGTTCAGAGAAGCCAAGACCCAACAGTCGGAAACTTTGAATCAAAGACTCTACAAGATGTGTCCAGTAAGTAATGAGACTGATTCCATAAAATTCGGTTTGTTCAAGATATACTAAAATTCATCGAAATAACATCACTGAGCATCAATACGCCGTTGCCAGCGGTTCTGCCACTCGTCGTAGCTCGCCCGAAAGTCTAGTCTCCTTCAAAGCACTCGTTACGTCAGCTTCCACATCATTAACAGTCCCAAAATGGTGGCCTTTCAAGCTTAATTTAAGCCGGGTAAACAAAAAGAAGTCAGTCAGGGCCAAGTCCAAGCTGTAGGGAGGTTGGCACAGCTTTGCCACGGTTTGTTTCGCCAGAAACTCTCACTAGCATTGTCGTGGAGAACCCAGAGGGAACATTGAACCCAACATGCTCAACGTAACATGTACATATACAAAATTAACACAATATTCTCGCGCTTGGAAATTCTCACACACAGAACACTTCCAAAACACGCTCATGGTCAACCTAAAAGAACTCCATTACTTCGTGACACAATAATTCGTATTAAAATGCTGGCCAGTTCAGGGTATATTAAAATGAAGTCCGTCTAAAGTATTTTCACGTAATTTTCATGAACTTAAAAAATATGTACATGATCGGAACACATAAATCCCTCCCTCCCAAAACACGCAAACACTCACATACATATACAGACACACACACACTATTGACACACACTCACATACACATACAGACACACACTCACAGACACACTCACATACACTAGAAAGCTAAGAAGAAGAAGAAGGACATCCTGACAAACCTAAACTAACACCGCACAGACAGATAAAATGGAGTGTTACCGGACGCTCGCCGGGCGTTAATTTAACTAGTCCTCTCAGACTAACGAGACAGACGCCATGTACCTTGCTTGCACCTCCTCTGGCCACGCAAGTGGCAGCAAGATCCTTGTGCGAATAATACATGGTAAAAGACCACGTGGTGCGGACAGCAATTTCTAGTCATTTTATCATAAAGACTGAATTACTGCCATACTAGAGGAAGTTCATACTCGCTGGAGTGTGAAAGAGTGTCCGATACACGTACTTGTCTTGCTAGATGAAGTTCATACTCGCTGGAGTGTGAAAGAGTGGCCGATACACGTACTTGTCTTGCTAGATGAAGTTCATACTCGCTGGAGTGTGAAAGAGTGGCCGATACACGTACTTGTCTTGCTAGATGAAGTTCATACTCGCTGGAGTGTGAAAGAGTGGCCGATACACGTACTTGTCCTGCTAGATGAAGTTCATACTCGCTGGAGTGTGATAGAGTGGCCGATACACGTACTTGTCCTGCTAGATGAAGTTCATAATTTCGGTTATGGATGGATAGCTTGGCAAATGCTACTATCCTTGCTTGCAGAAATTCATAATTCACGGGCGTGAATGGATAGCTTGGCAAGTGCTACTATCCGTGCTTTCAGAAATTCATAATTCACGGGCATGAATGGATAACTTGGCAAGTGCTACTATCCTTGCTTGCAGAAATTCATAATTCACGGGCATGAATGGATAACTTGGCAAGTGCTACTATCCGTGCTTTCAGAAATTCATAATTCACGGGCATGAATGGATAGCTTGGCAAGTGCTACTATCCGTGCTTTCAGAAATTCATAATTCATGGGCATGAATGGATAGCTTGGCAAGTGCTACTATCCTTGCTTGCAGAAATTCATAATTCACAGGCATGAATGGATAACTTGGCAAGTATCGGTAGGGGTAGGGTGGCTGAGGTTATTTTCTGCACATCGCCATCTCTTTACTGGAGTAAAGCTGGGGCGACCATCCCCAACCCAGCGCGTCGCAAGTGGCGGATGGTGAAAGTCCTCCAGATATGGAGAATCCTTGTGAATAAGGGTTTACCCAAATAAGCATGCGCGGGCCAAATGGCGGTAGTCTCAGGGAGCGAGATGGGGTGGTAAGTGACTCTACTGCTCCTATAAAGTGCCTCATGTGCTCAATGAAGGGAATACCAGGCGGGTAAGAGGCGCCTTAAAACCTCTCGCTCCCACTGGCTTGCGGGTAGGACACAAACCGATAGAACGCAACTGGAAACCAGTGTTGTAGCTCCCAAGAATAGTTATGCTTGTACAGAGTAATAGATTTATCATGAACGACGTTAATGGATGTTCCTCTTGAACAACCTCGTCCAGTAGGGCAGCTCACGAGCCTTAGGTGAGGCCAGATCGTCATCAAGCTACTGGTGGCGAATCTAACAAGTTCAAAATAGCAACATGAGATGTTAGAACTCTGTTCCAGGCTTTACAATTAGAAAATATAAAAAGGAAAATGGAAAGGATGAAGATCAACATACAAGGAATGAGTGAAGTTAGATGGACAGGTTCATGTAAGATAAACTCTGATAAATATAAAATAATATATTCAGGAGGTGAGAAACATGAACGAGGAGTATGTATAATATTTGATGAGCAAACAGCAAAGACAGTTGTGGGATATTTGAACATCTCGGACTGAGTCCTGCTAGCCCAAGAGTCATAAAATAAAAACCTGTATTAACATTTTTGTTCTCTTAAGCCTGTTTAGACTAAAGAGTAATCCAGCAGTGGGTCTACGCATTATTTTGAATGCTCTTGTATTTGTGCCATCTCTATGTAACTGTGAGCTGTTGTTCTTTGCAGCCGATGCTGTGGAGGTGTTGAGGCACAACATCGTATCGGCGTGGGAGTGAGTTATGCAGCTATTTTTTCAGTCCCGGAGTACAGCTAAAAAGCAGGGGGTGTGCAATGCTTCTTTAGCAGACTCCACCACCTTGGGGACTATGACGATCCCTGGCCCGGTAGTCAGGCTAAGCCTGTTACTGGGGGTACCACGGAGAGGTGGGACAGGGTCTTGGTCAGCTATGGGTCGCTGATTGCCTCATCGAACAGCGTCTGCGACATCGATATTTTGTGTGCTCAAAAACTAGATCTTTAACAAGAAACCCGTGAACTCTCTGCCTCTTGCCCTTAGGTCGTGTCAAACACTGGCCAGATGTTCTTCTGTAGCCATGAATATGTTTTTATGGTAGCATTATCAAATACAAGAACATAAAAAAGCTGTTATACGAGACACATTTGTGTTGTTTACCTACACCTTGAAGAAGACCTCTTGAAATGGTACATAATGGGAAAAAGAAAGAGAGGAAGACCATGTCGAAGATGGCTGCAAGACATCGTTGATGATCTGCAAATCTGCGGGGCATCTTGCTTACAACCGAGAAGCCTACAGGAGAGCTGTTAGGGAGGCAAAGTTCCGCAAGCGACACGTAAATGACTGACTGACTCACTGACTCAGCCTTGAAGGTCAAGTCAGTATAAAGTTTTGGATCGTAAGAGGAACTGACTTGTGGCAGACACACACACACACACGTACACATGCACACACTCACCCACCCACACACACACACACAGTGTAACTACGAGTAAATTTGGGCACATTTAGCATATGCAGGGACGAATAACTGGCCAGGAACCTCGGCCATAGAGAGCGAAGCTTCGTCTGCAAATTATCAGTTAAATATTATCATCCGAGGAAAGCGTTTCGACCTTGACCCACCAGATGGACGGAGCCTTCTGTGCAGTGACTCGATGAAATCTGCAGTCGTTGGTTTAACCGCTTGACAAAGCTGAGTACACTACTCAACTTTTATGTCACAATATATCAACCTTTTTTGTCACAACTTATCAAACTTTACGTCACAACTTATAAAAACATTATGTCACAGCATATCAAACTTTGTCACAACATGTCAAACTTTATGTCAAAACATATTAAACTTTTTCTCACAACCTATCAAACTTTATGTCATAATTTATCAACCTTTATGTCACGACATATTAACTTTTTGTCACAACATGTCAACCTTTATGTCACGATATATCAACCTTTATGTCACACCATAACAAAGAAACAAACAAAACATTTCCAAATATAGCAATCATTTCCATCAACTGGAATGTCACTCACTCAGCATCGATACAGAAAAGAAATGCGTTATCGTCTTGGTCAACGGAAACGTCATCGCCGGGTATCGATACATTGAATGGAAATGCCATCGCTGCGTATCGATACGGGAAACGGAAAATGTCATCGCCGTACGCCGACACAGTGACCCCTCGGCCGGCTTACATCGATTACTTGTTTCAGATCTGTTTGGACCCTCTAACCGGCCTCTCGTTTTCTTAGCCTCGCTAGTAGGGATAGAATTATTTGCTTAGCTCCCCTTCCTTACCGCTGAGCCCGGAGCGACCTACTATCCTTTACGTAAAACATGCTGATGATAATCAGTGATACTAATATAGCACAGGACAGAGGAAGTACTATGATTTAGAGCAGTGGTTCCCAAACGTTTTTTTTCGGGTTGTCTCCATCTTACCTCCCAGGTCACATCTGTAGTGCCCTCCCCTACCCCTCTCCCCGCAGCTGGTTCTGCCACTCGCCTTTCCCTCACATCCTGCCCACCCCCCCCCCCCCCCACCCCAGCGCCGAAGGATCCCTACACCCGGTTGTGGGACGGTACCTTCGGAATCACTGATGTCGAGGAAAATAACAGAAAACACACACACAAGACAGAAAGCAGACAGTTCATATAAAACTACTGGTATGTTCTTTGTTTATGATAGCTTGTTTTTCTTGTCTCTAAACGCTGGAACCCATTTCTCTCCTGGCAGGATCGTAAATGTGCGTTTAAGAAAGCTGACGTGGGAGCAACAGAGACATCATACAAAGATGTGGAGTCCGGCAGTGAAGATGATCTCCAGAAGGCAGTGGCTGAGGTATGTATGACACGTAGTGATAATTAAGCCCAAAAAAAAAGGACAATATGGCCTTTACTATGTAAACAGCGATTAGCGGCCCATAACTGACAACTTTCGTCAGATTTAAAGAATCATGGCCAACAAAGACTCTCTTCTACTTCCCAGAGGTTTCCCACTGGAGACAGTCCTGCCGGGTGAATATGGATCGAAATGGGAAAGCAAATCTGGTGTCAAAAAAAAAAAAAAAGGGCCAGGCCGAAGTCGGATGCGTCGGTTCGAAGGATGCAGATATCAAAGCCTAGTTGCAGACTGTGACAAAAGGCTGCCAGCGCCCTTTTGAGGGAATGACAAATGAAAAGAACGCATGCAATGAATCTAAATGAGACAGTACAACACAAAGTCGAAAGCAACGAATCCGGTAAAACTCGGAAGGTCAAAAACGCATGGAATGTTAATAATTCTTGAAAAAAAATACATTTAGTTTTTTATCTCTACAGGAACATATCAACATAAATACTTTGTTTCCCTTCTTTTTTATTTTAATTTATCAAATTTCTAGCACAATCTTGAGGTCCTAATTTTTATGATAACATATAGGCATCGCTTTCAAATGAATTTAAAATGTACAATATTGTCTCGTTTCTTTGCGACATCCCGAGGGGACTGCTAGTTTTTATATCAAAACCAAGAAAAGCATAAAAATCTTTTTTCCCAGTAGCTCTACGTGATATGCTGACTCATAACTTAGTGTGTTTTATCCTCCAAGACGACACCTTTGCTATACTTTCATCTACTTCTATTTTAAAACTCCCCAACGCTTATCCCACAGATCGGCCCTATAAGTGTTGCTATCGACGCCAGCCATGATTCCTTCCAGCTCTACAAAGGAGGTGTCTACGACGAGCCACAGTGCAGCACTACCGAACTTGACCACGGTGTGCTAGCTGTTGGCTACGGGACAGAGTCTGGTCAAGATTACTGGATTGTAAAGAACAGGTCAGTATAATATAATCTACTACTCCTAAAAGTACCTCATATGTTCAGTGAAGGGAACACCAGGCAGGTAAGAGGCGCCTTAAAACCTCTCGCTCCCGCTTGCCTTGCGGTTAGGACAGGGAGTACAAAGTCTAGCGGAGAGTCTGTACACAAACCAACAGAAGGCAACGGGAAACCACTGTTGTAACTCCCAAGAATAGTTACGCTCAAACAGAGTAATAGATTCATCATTATACTGGACAGTCTGACGAGATGGTGTGAGAGGAGATCACCAACTGAGCTAATGGCTTGCATGAAGGACCGTGTACTCTGGAGAAGCATAATAGCCAACGCTAGTCAGCACGGCACCTGATGATGAGTATAATATATAAAATAAATACATAAAATTAATTAAAAATGGACAGCAAATGTTAATTAGAACCAGAATATCCAACTTTGTTATGATTAATCTTATGGATCATAAACATTGGTATCTCCGTAAATATCTGGCATCACTTAGTTCCGTCTTCGTATCCTTCTTAGAGACGTAAAGAGTCATTACTTAATATCCCTCACGTTATGAATGAGACTGGAAAGCGAAGACGATATCCATCTTGACAGTCAGCGAGCCATACTTGACATACTGGCGTCATTGTTGGTGAACAGTTAACGGCCAAAACCCTGTCCCACCTTTCTGTTGGTACCCCCCCCCCCCTCAGTAACAGGCCTAGCCTGGCTAACGGGACAAGGATCACCATGGTCGCCAAGACAGCGGAGTCTGCATTAGTTTTTAGCTTCATCCACGGTCTGAAAAAAAATAGCCGCTATAACCCACTGCCAGTCTGACATGATGCTATGGCACAACATCTTCCAGCATCAGCTGCAAAGAAAACCATCTCCCACGTCCAGGGGAAGAAGAAGAAGAAGAAGAAGAAGTCATACTGAATGAAAGCCTCTTAACACTTGTCTGAAGTCGTGAAGGAGTTAGAGATCAGTGATGAAATTTGTTTCAAGTGCAGTTCACAGAACAGTACTCTTAGAGGGTATTTACACATACAAATTACACGAATTATGGGGGCCTAAAATGCAGCACTTAAAGACTGAATGGGAACAGTGCTGACCAAGACATCCCATCTCTCA
Organism: Achatina immaculata; assembly: GCA_009760885.1. Classification (NCBI taxonomy): domain Eukaryota; kingdom Metazoa; phylum Mollusca; class Gastropoda; order Stylommatophora; family Achatinidae; genus Lissachatina; species Lissachatina immaculata. The sequence goes on from CM019718.1 coordinate 7,539,482, forward strand.
TCTGCGCCCCTGGAAAAAGACAGTACTCTCTACCTGTGCTACTAAGGACTGCAGTGGGTAGGAGAGCCCGTATGTACAAAACACGAGAAGTCAAAATCGGGTATACTGGACCACGTAATGTGACACATTATTGTGACACAACCACAAACTCTCGAGGGATAATGATGAAGAAGATAAAAATGTGAATTATTTCAGAATTAATGCAGACTGTCTTGTGCAGGGCTACAATAATTTGATGCAGACCAATAATGAGATAGGAAGACAACTGTAAGGTATGCATGAAAGATTTCCTCAATCTGTCGCGACAGCTAGGGAGAACTTGGAGAATGATTCCATTTTCATGAAGCAAACAATGGAATCTCATAATGGAAGGCTAGAACTGAATGTCGCAAAGAGACTGAGCTCCAAACGTGTTTGCAGTCAAACCTGTCTGTCAAGCATCTTAAAAGATCAAGCAATAATAGACATGACTCAGCAAAACAGCGCCCCAGAGTTACTCAGCAAAACAGCGCCCTAGAGTTACTCAGCAAAACAGCGCCCTAGAGTTACTCAGCAAAACAGCGCCCTGGAGTTACTCAGCAAAACAGCGCCCCAGAGTTACTCAGCAAAACAGCGCCCCAGAGTTACACTAACACCCGACTCCTACAGACCATTGTTCAGAGATGCTGAAGGCCACATGTTAACTTGAAAGATTTATGCCATGGTTTGCTTGTTTCTGTCCTTATATTTGTCCAAGTGTTCTCTGTCAGTTTCTGATCAAGCACTTCATTCCACAGCTGGGGCTTGAGCTGGGGAGACAAAGGCTACATACTGATGTCAAGAAACAAGCAAAATCAGTGCGGCATCGCTACTGCAGCCAGCTATCCTATTGTTTAACCACGTGGAAGATTAGCCTTTATCTTTTCCTTTGTCTAGGAAGGCCACTGAGTAGCAGGTCACAAAGAAACTGTTTTGATCTTAGATCGGCATAAACTGTAAATAAAATGTTTTAATACTCACATCTATGTCCACTTTTTTTTTCAAAGTAAATGTGGAAGTAAGATTTTGTGTCAGCTAAAGATGGGTTTAATCAGAGAATACCAAAACAAGCTATCAAATGGAGAAGAGGTCGACCACATGAAACTCTAAAGAGGACATTGTTAAGAGAAGCCAGTTTAGTGAGCATAACATCCCTCGATGAGGTTGAAAGACTCGCCGAGAACAGGAAAACTTGGCAAATAACTATGTGAGCCCTATGTGACGTTTAACGGCACGGGAAGGATGTAAGAAGTAAGAAAGATGATTTGCTTATGTAGGCCCTGTAGAAAGACCTTGTGTTGTAGTTCTTTCTAAAGTTTTGGGGCATTCATTTGCTCTTCTGTTCTGAGGTGATGTTGATTATGATGACCACGACAGCAGACCTTATGGGTTGTCTTCATGGAGTTTGAACCTGAATCAGAGGCAAGTTTGTATGGAGCTGGTGTTGTGGAAATGTATTATTTATAAAGAGTCTGAATTGCATGATGGAGAAATACAAGGAAGAGAGTCCGAAGCAGTTATGAGTGGAACCAAGGGCCACAACTCTGACTAACTCTATAAGGGGAAATAACATGTTGTGGACATGATATGAAGGTCTTGCAACTGTGTAAGAGTTAGCCATCCAACATTTAAATAATCCTACAAATTGATATTATATAAGAAAGAGACATGGATATTGAAGCAAAGAGGAAAAATACAAAGCATGAGAGAAGTTAAGAAAATAAATATGACAGCAGAAATGTGAAAATGTATATCTCACATTTAAAGCAAATGGCTCCAATTTGCCTTACAGAATTTTGACAGTTTTCAAGGAATGTCTCACATTTAAAACAGATCGCTCTACAATACCACCTTGACATATGAGATAATTTTCAAGGAATGTCTCACATTTAAAACAGATGGTTCGACAATATCACCTTGACATATGAGACAATTTTCAAAGAATGTTTCACATTTAAAACAGATGGTTCTACAAAATCACCTAGACATACAAGGAGTGGCATAAGGTACGACAGATTAATTGTGGACAACCTTTTTATGTTATTTCTCAACATAGTCCCTTTGCAAGTTTATGCACTTAGTCCAGCGATCCTGGAGCATATGGATCCCTTCTTTGTAAAAGTCAGCATCTTGTGCCAGTAGAAAGTGGTCTACAGCATAAATGACATCAACATCTGAAGCAAATTTGCAGCCACTGAGCTCCCCTTTTAGTTTGGTAATAGTCCGAAGGGGCCAAATCTGGGGAATAAGGTGGATGTTCAAGAAGCTGGAAGCTGCATTCAAGAATGGCAGCCATTGCCACCACCGACTTGTGAACTGGAGCACTGTCTTGATGAAAGACGACTCCTATCAATGTGAATAATGGCATGAACACGTTCCTGGGAGATGCCCAACTCAGTAGCAATGTACCACTCAGGTAATCATCGATCCTCCATTATCATGTCATGGATTCTGCTGGTGGTTTCATCGGTGGTTACCGTTCTTGGTCTTCCTGGATGGGGATCATCTTCCAGACTCTCCCTTCCATGTTTGAATTGAGCTGCCCATTTCTTCACTGTTCTGTAAGAAAGGGCACTCTCCCCTAGAGTCTCTGCCATATCCTCATGGATCTCCTTCGATGGTAAGCCCGTGATGCAAAGGTAGCGAATGATTTACTCAATAAGAAATTTTATCTATTTTCTCAATTTCTGCCACCCCTTACCACTTTAGTAGCCTGTAAAAACAACAATGATTGCAGATAATTTCTTGAAACTTGGTGTTTAATCTTACATTGACCTGATCTACAAATGCATCTAATATCAACTGTGTGTTTCAAGTATTTGTACCTTATGCTGAGAACTTATCAATCACCCCTCATATGGACAGTTTTCAAGGAATGTCTAACATTTACAACAGATGGTTCTACAATATCATATTCACATATGAGACAGTTTTCAAGTAATGCCTCATGAGTAGACCAAATTGTTCTAAAGTGCCACATTGATACTTGAGACAATTTTCAAGGCATGGCATCCAATTTAGTGCCAATATAATCCCTGAAGTGGCTATGTAACCACATAAAGAACACTCATGTGTCAATATAGGAATGCATCTGAGACGCAGCATATACTCTACATTTAAGTTTATATAAATACATAAGTAAAGTTTTTGTCTTCAGCCATATTAATCTTATATAAATATGGTTGAAGACAAAAACTTTCTATGTCTGATCTAAATGCTGTTGGCCTGCTGGAAGCCTTTCCACAGGATGCTAATGACAAAAGAACTACAGCATTTCACAAATTTAGTAAAAATGTTCTTAATCATTTTGTGGTATAACAACATGGTAGGAAGGGACTGAAATAGGGAAGAACTCTTTTATAGTTTTTTTTTAATACAGAAAAAAGACAAAATAATAAACTCTATTTTCAAAGAGCACAGACTTGGGCACTCTGGCCTGTCTGACATTCTACACTTCAAAAGCAAACAGAACTGACAAGTGGCACAAGATCAACTTGCATCAAAAATGACTCTTTGATGGAACAGTCCATCACATGAGTTCACACTGAATCCTCAGTCAGAAAACAAAAGTTCAGTGCAAAGAGACAAGACATGACAATACAAATTACATGGCTAAGTTACTTCTTTGGTGGATTACATCAAACAGCCATTGGAAGAATCAGCCACCAAAAGATGCTCAGCAAATTACTGACAACCTCCTCAAACAGCCAACATCCTACTGCTTCAGTCTCTATGTCCTGTGGCATTAGTATTCTGTAGGGATGTGAAGTGTTAGTGCCTTCACATTTCTAGGCCACTACAGCCTTGAGTTGGGGATGCTAGGACCTTACCTCACTGCCTTTATTTTCTTAAAGGAAACCCCAGACACCCATTTCTTGAGGCTGGGTTGACTTTGATGCCAGTCAATATGAAAACAACATTCTGCCAGAGTGCAAAATTGAACTAGTGACCCTCTGACTGGCAGGCAACTGCATTAACCACTACACCGCTGAATGCTTCAATACTATATTCTAAAATGAAAAGAAATATTCTGGCTGACATCTGTTTCACTGGCTCCACCTCTCTCACAGTATCCGTAAGAGTCTCCTTTGTTTATACTGGATCAAGGAGTAACTACTGACTGCAGTACCTTTCTTGCCCGTAGATTTAACACAACAGCATAACACCAATAACTACATGAAACTCTAAGCCACCCATCTTCATTAATATCATTACTCTTTTCACTCATCCATCATCATCATCATCATCATCCATCCTTAAAATGTTTTCATGCCTGCAGTCCTTCACAAAGTCAAAAACTCATAAAAACACTCACACATATTTCAGTAGTTTGTATTATTAAACACAGGTGCTTGTATTTTATGGCATTATGTGCACTATGCAAATTTCAATGGCTTTAATGGAATATATGAAGTATCACATTCACAGAATTTGCCAGGTAAAAACATTTAAACAACACTGATCTATCAAGAGAAATGAGAAAACTGAACACAACACTACATGGAAATAACTAAGAGGATTAATGAAATAAGGTGTACATGAGCTACAGCATATTAAAAAATACATGAAAAAATTTAATATTGCTTTAATTCAACTCCTCCTAAACTGTGTCTAAACTATGAAGTGAACAAAACAGTGTTTAAACTAAGCTAATGAAACACTGCTTAAACTGATGACAGTGCATTCAGTAAGATTCAGTGAAATTATGACCTGAAGGACAACACTGTGGGCCTTATGAAATCGTCTCTTGGCTCAAAAACTTTAAGAAAGATTGCTTTTGATCACCTAAACCTCCCAGAACGCATCCTGCAAACCTTCATTCTGATCACCTGAACCTCCCAGAACGCATCCTGCAAACCTTCTCTCTGATCACCTGAACCTCCCAGAAAGCATCCTGCAAACCTTCTCTCTGATCACCTGAACCTCCCAGAACGCATCCTGCAAACCTTATCTGTGATCACCTGAACCTCCCAGAACGCATCCTGCAAACCTTCTCTCTGATCACCTGAACCTCCCAGAACGCATCCTGCAAACCTTCTCTCTGATCACCTGAACCTCCCAGAATGCATCCTGCAAACCTTCTCTGTGATCACCTCAACCTCCCAGAACACATCCTGCAAACCTTCTCTGTGATCACCTGAACCTCCCAGAACACATCCTGCAAACCTTCTCTGTGATCACCTGAACCTCCCAGAACACATCCTGCAAACCTTCTCTCTCTACAGAGACCTAAGAGCATGACCCCTGGAAAACAGCATGGATGAAAAAAAACAAAAAGAGTGTTTGACACATTTTACCCTGCTGACAATGGGACTCATGGAGATGACCCATACCCTTGTCTAATGGATCGAGAATATGAAAATGGAGCAGAAGACACTTATTTTAATAAATCCACAAACTTGATGGCCAACCAGAGCATGGTGACTCATATAGCACTAAGAAACATAGGACTAAATTAAACTCTCTTTTGAAAAGCTCCACTTGCATTCTGATGAACATGACCAATGAACTAATTCATTACTCAGTGATCTGGTAACTTGTGACGTTTCGCTAAAAACAAAAAAACCAACCACACTGTGATAACTTGTGATGTTTCACTGAAAACAAAACACTGAAAACTAACCGTTAAACAAAAAAAGTAAAAACTAACCACACTCTGATAATTTGTGATGGTTCACTAAAAACAAAGAACTAAAAACTAACCACACTCTCTGATAATTTGTGATGATTCACTAAAAACAAAGAACTAAATACTAACCACACTCTCTGATAATCTGAAATGGTTTGTTAAAATGGTTCACTAAAAACAAAGAACTAAAAACTAACCACACGGTTAGTCTATATTAAAGTTTCTGAACTTCCTGCCACAACAGCATGCTTTTGCTACACCAGGTGAGAACAGCCGTATTTTTTATTTGACACAACTGGAAAACTAAATGACACAAGAAGCAGAGACAGATGTTAGCTAATTAAACCAATACTACTGAAGGGTTAATTGATAAGGACATAAAGAAAAACAAAAATTAGTTCCAAGGACATAAATGATAATTAACATTATATATAGAAATTGTTACTGATGATCATTTATATTTCATATTATAAGATTGATAACATTTTAAATAAATTACACTACAGGTATTCATGTGCAAAAGACTAAGACACAAAACATAAGTGTTGATATATATACAACATAAAACAGATAGAGGCACAGCATTCTTAACATACCAAAAAAAAAAAAACTGAGTACATTTATGCACACAAGGTTGATACCTGAATGCAGTAAAGCCCTAACGGTCTGTAAACTGACTCATAGATTTTGAAAACAAAAAAATTCTTATCACATTTTGAACACAACAAAAGAAATAAGGATAAAAACTGTGTTTTGTACATTCTAATAAACACAGAAGATTTTTTTTTTAAAGCGCACATACTCAAATACAGTCATGCACTGTCTTGTGGCCACAGTGACACTTGGGACTGGGTGTTAAGTCATAAGTCAATTTGACTACGATGGTCATTACAGGGGAAATCTGACACCAAGTATGCCATTTTTTTTTTAAAAAAAATCAACAGACATGTTTACAATCACTTGAAAATACAACCAGAATGCAAGTAAGGATGGTCACAGCATGGCAATTAATTAGAAAATATGAATGGCAGCACTGTAAATAAAGAATATAACTTCTCAGAGACACATAAGCTGGGCTCATCCACCAACAATGGTGTGAACTGCTTCATAGGTCATAGATTTGTCAACTAATTTCCATGTTTGTTCCTTGTCATTAGCTCCAGCAGTTTATCAAGAATCATCAGCATGGGCATCAAACCTGGAGTTGCTAACCATGATGTCTTTTGGCACAATACAAGATGACTGGTCAGTCAACATCTAACAGGTGTCATCATACGCTGTCCGATATACCGAGAGGGAGATTGGATCATCCTTGGACATGTCCTGAGTATGGTGAAGATAATCTGAACTAACAAACACAAGACTGTACACATATGCACATACACCAATGTGCATACATTCTGTACGTATTAAATAATGATGTAGTGTGCTTGTTCATGTCTTTTTGTCTTGTGGTAAACTTACAGAGTATCTTACATCCTTCCCGTGCCACTGAACGTCACATAGGGCTCACATGGTAGTTCACCAAGTTTTTCTGCTTTCGGCGAGCTTTTCAATTTCATCAAGGGATTTTATGCCCACTAAACTGGCCTCTTTTAACAATGTCCTCTTTAGAATTTCAAGTGGTTGACCTCTTTTTCTTCTGCCTGTTGTGTTCCACTTGATAGCTTGTTTTGGGATTCTCTGACTGTTTCTTCTCATCACATGACCAACATATGTCCATCTCCTTTTTCTGATCACCCATGAGACAGGTTGTTGTTTGATCATCTACTATATCTCTGACCTGTTCTTGAATTTGTTCCACTTTATACTTTATTCCTTAGGCATTTGTTTTCAAAAGAGTCTGATTTATTGTCTATTTCTTTAGTTGATTTCCAGCTTTTGCATGCATAAATGAGGGTGGATATTACATCTGAACTGAATAATCTTAGCTTGGTTTTACAGTGTATACAGAACAGAAAATATTTTGTAATTAATAAAAAAAATGGATCACTTTACATTGAGCAGTCCTACAGGACCTTAGCCATAAGTAAATGGTCATAAACTCAACCAGCTGTAAGTCAGTGCATGACTGTGTATGTGCTGCAGTTCTCGTACAAACCTCAAAACTGAGATTATGGCTGTGAAAGAGAAAATGGAAAAGGAACAAAGATGTGAACACCTGTATGTGCATTAATGATAAAGACAAAAACACTACAACACTCTCAATGTGAATCACACTCTATGAACATAAAAATTCTAAGTGAATCACATTAAGACTTATCAGCTTAAACCATCAATGTGAATCACATTAAGACCATTAGCACTCAAAAGAATCATATTAACACTGTGAATCATATTAATACTATTACATACACCATCAATGTCAATCACTAAATTTTTCATATTTATACACTTCACTTTCACTTTCACAAACAATGTTTTCATATTTACAAAACTCCATATCCTCACACAACAGCTGGCAGCAGAACTGCATGTATAGCATCAAAGCTTTAGCAACTCAAAAAAAAAAAAGCTAAAAAAAACCACCAAGTCTGAAAACAGGCAATAAAGTTATCTGAAATACTATAACTGACACTGCAGATGTTCACTATTACACAAAAACAAACCCTGAATAACATCTACCACAGCTAAAGTCCTTCAGATTCACACAACTTCTGAGAAATTTCCATATGTTAAAAATAACCTTTACTGGAAATTCCCATTCAGAAAACAGAAAAACCAGGAATCACATTAATAACAAGTTGTATGCAGGGTGTTTTTAAAGTCTCACTACACTTTCTATGAAAAAAAAAACTGAAAAATGAAGTAAAGGACACCATCACAAAATGTGCTAAAAAAGTCATTTAATTAGTTTCAATAGTGACTGCAATGATACAACGCTGTTTTGGGTTAGCTGGAATGTACCACTGAAATATTCATTATAACAGGTGTTGGAAATGTCCACCACGGGTTTCAAGACATGACTGTACATGTCTCTTCATATTGTCAAGTACTTGTGTAACATGTCTGTTGTTATTTCTTGAATGGTAATTCTGATTGCTTCTTTCAGGTCCCCAATTGTTTGTACATTATTTCTGTAAACATTTCCTTTCAAGAAACCCCACAGATAATAATCTAATGGATTTAGATTTGGAGAACAAGCAGGCCAAATTCCACGAGATATTATGCGATTTGCGAAAATTTCTTAAAAAAAAAAAAAAACAGTATGTTGCTCTAGCTGTGTGTGCAGTTGCACCATCTTGCTGGAACCATGCTTCTTCAATTTCACGTTCATTCAGCTGTTCTACAAAAATGTTCCAGAATGTCAGTACGGTACCGATCGGCATTTATAGTGTTGTTGAAGAAAATTGGTCCAATTAAACGTTTTCCACTGATGGCACACCATACCCCAATTTTCGCATTGTGTAGCGGCATTTCATGAAATGCATTGGGATTAACACTGCTCCAAATACAATTATTTTGGCTATTAATGTATCCAGATAGTAGAAACTATGCCTCATCAGAGAAGAATGTTAAATCGAGAATTGACTCGTCTTCTTCAGCTAAAAATACTTGAACCACGTGAAGTAGTTGACTCTGGATTGATTGTTACACTCTTTTAGTTCAGACAACAGAAATCTTGTATGGATGAAAATTTAACCGATGTTTAAGAATTTTGTGCACTGCGCTCGGTGATATGTTCACTTCTTGTGACATTTTCCTTAAGGACTTGCATGGACTTTTCCGGATTATGTCTTGGATATCTAGACATTTTTCTTCAGACACAGCAGGCCTACCAGATCACGGAGCATCTTCCACAGTTTCCGTATTACAAAACTTATTCAACAAATTTCTTACCCTAGTGCGATAAGGAGGTTGTTTATCAGGAAATTTTGCTATAAATCTTTGAACAACCATCCGTGTGTATCGACCGCCATTTCGAAACACTTGTTCAATCAAAAAAATTCTTTCTTCTGTTGATAACACCATTCTGTTTTGAGTGCAAAAAATTACTCCAGCAGATGGCAACCACTCACTGCATTTTTCTTCATGACTGACTGTGCAGCACATTTTTTATGATGTCATTTTCTTCATTTTTACATAGAAAGTGTAGTGAGACTTTAAAAATACCCTGTACAACTGGTGAAAAAAAAAACTCCAGGCAGTATACCTAGTTATAAAAAAAATATAACCAACAATCCTAAAAAATCATTAACCTTCATCTGATTATTGCAGTACACATGATCTAAAATACCAGAATGTGTACTATGGCCATTTATATCATCCAATCATTTATCCATGAAAAATCTTTACAAAAGTTATCCATCACAACATGCACATTTCTTGTACTTTTTTATAAACATATTTATCATGTAAAAGAGCTGTAGTTCTGAAGAAAAATACAACGTATAACCTATATGGCCAGGAAAACAAACAAGATCTCAAAGATGTCTCAGGGAAATGGAAACAAATTTAAACATACATGGGAAAAAAAGAAAAAAACCAGTCAAATTTCTTTAGACATGTCAATAAACAATCCGATAACAACTGGAAAACTCGAGTGGGAAAAAAAAACATAGGAAGATCAAGTAAAAATATCTTAATCCTCTGACTAGGGTGCGATAGGAAAATAAAAGGACAGATCTGATTACTGATGCCAAGTGACAGACAAAACTGAGGAGCACAGTCACCAATGATCATGACTACAGCATCAAATGCACCTAAGTTTCTGGACATATAACAATACGTGCTGTGTGCCTACATCTGAAATCTAAAATAAAAAAAAATTTAAAAATCACATCCTTCAACACAAAGTCCTAAATGACTGTGTTATTTTGAAAAAAAATAGTGTATAGTATTGCTACACATCTATGAAAAAATAGTGCACAGTACCACATGTCTTTGAGAAATACTTCAGTCTTGTATATTATAAAGAAATGGTGCACAAGATACAACACAACAACTACAGCAATTCTTAAACAAAACACCAAAAGAATGAAGACCAGCCATATAAAGTTTACTGTAACTTTTTGATGACATTAAAAATTTATATTTTGTAAATGAGAGTGAACCACAATGAAGAAAGATTCTCTTTCCTGATGATAACCTTGAAAAAAAAAATGTTTTGAATAGCTCCCATGGCTTAAATAACTAGCAACACAACATTTTTTTTTCTTTGAAGTTGCTGCCTGGCTTTTAAATGTTACAACCTGCATAATTCGGCACTTGTTCTTTCTCATGACAAGTAAATGACAAACGCACGAACAAAATTCAGCTGAACAATGAATTACCAAAAGTATTTGTAATATATTGATAATATATTTAACATGCAAACAAACTTAAATGTGAGATACTGCTTACAGAAACTCCATGAAAATGTATTTTGTTACACAGGTCTCCATTTAAACAGTCTCTATGCTCTACCATGCTCAATTCTGCCAGTGTCGAACAAGCCACATCTTACAGTTACAGCTAAGTGCTCTATTCATTATTAATTTTTTTTTAATAGTATTCATGTGAATCTATACTTTATCTCCTCTCTCTATTTCTTTGTCCTGTATGTTTTTGTATGATCAAGGCTCACGCCGAAATGTCACAACTTTGTAAATTGTTAAGTAATAAAGTTGCTCCTACTTTTTCCCTAGTTTATACATTTTGGTATCACAGCTTTACTGCAGTGCTCCGTGTATGGTTGTATATTTATACACTAATTATTGTAGTCAAAGGTGAGCACTTTATTGTCAGCTTTAACCTTTTCCTGTCCTACCTCAGTTTTCTTACACAGGCAGTTCATTTTTTAAAAAAAACAAATTTTCTTTATTAAATATATTTCTGGAAAAATAAGCATTCATGCTACTTATCAGTTAATACAGATGAACCCCAATCTATATAGCTCTGACGTAGGAGGATCTGTACTTAAGTAAATAACTTACAAGATTTACAATCTACAAAATTTTACAGAACAAAACTGGTAATGTAAAATACCGTAAAAGATATATAATAAAACCTATGGCTCCAAGTTACACAAAAACTGACATGCATGTAGGTTTGGGGAACAATTTACTTAATACTAGGTCAAGGACTTTTTGTTTATTATATTATCATCCAAAAATTTCAAACAGAAATCAGAATGCAAAGAAAATGTGAGGTGGGGACATCCAAATTAAACCAGTCTGCAAATTAAGCTGTAAATAAACTTAACTAGGTAGCATGTATTTATATGAAAATAATGAATAGGAAAGGTAATCTTTCGTAAGAAATCTTTAAAAAAAAAAAAAAATGAAAATAATGGAATGCGGCTGATGGTATGAAAGAATATATAACAAAAACAGAATGTGATACATGCAATATTATGGTAAAAAAAAAAGAATAAATGCATTCCAATATTTTGTTCGAGAAAGAAATGAAATCCATTTACTTATTTTAGCATTAAAAGATGGGTTGACTAGAGTTTTGTGAAAGCTGGAAACATGTTGTTCCAACACTGTTTCAGTCTGTTCTTCCCTGGTCTTCCAAGCACTTCCCTCGCACTCCTGGAAACATTTTGCACACAGCTGATTCTTATTCCCCTATTCCCCCCCCCCCACCACCACCACCACCCCACTCTACCCAACCACCCACTGCCCCCTTTCCCTCTCTACCCCCCCTGGATTTTCTCACTATCTCTGAGGAGTGCTACTATTTACTTTGGGGATCAGACATATATGATAGAAAAATGTTAGGACAAAAAAAAAGAAAACAGTACATCTAAAAAAAAAACAAAAAACGAAGACCAATCAGCATAAAGCAAATAACTTAAACTGATAAATATTTGTACACAAGGAGAAGTAGAATTCTGTCAGCTTTTATGGATGGTAAATTCATGGATTACTTAGCAACTAAGCAGCATCTTTAGTGGCATGGAGACTCAAAAAAGGGACTTAACTGATAAAGTACATCACAAATATCTACAATTACAAAAACCGTACAGAATGATATCATTTAACTTCATCAGGCATGGCCATCCAATATAGGCATTTAAAACATCACAAATTTTATATGCTTAACCTGTATGTATTTAACAAACATTACGAAATATATAAATATGGAAACATCATCTGTACAAAGGCACAAATAACAGAACATATAAATTCAATAAAGAAACTTCTAGGGCAGGCCAGTATGTCTTTCTAGACAAGGGCATCAATTAACATGGAGTAACAACAATGTGAACAACGAAAACTAAATGTAATAAACAACACATTATCTCTCTTCTTCTCTCTTTTGTCTCTTCAGTGCCCAAGACACACTGGGGCTGCTGGCAGCAAGAGACTTCCACTTCTGTTGGTCTTTCATTATCTTCTAGGCTGTCTCCCCATGTCAGTCCTTTGTTTACCAACATCCTCTCTGTTGTACATCTCCATGTCCCTCTGGATCATCCCATGCTTCTTTTGCCCTGTGGTCTCTTCTACTAGCAATGGAAAATTTCAAAGAACCTTCAACAGTTTTATTATAAAGCACACACCATCAGTACAGCAAATGCACCAAAATTATTTTATATAGTAGCTTTAGTCTGTTTCACTTATTTTGGTGAACAGGTCTAGTTCTAAATTTTGCAAGAGCTTTGATCATGTAGCAAGCACCAAATGGTACTAAGTTTTAACAGCAAACAAGAAGATATAATCAGCCTATAACTACTACCAGCACACTTTTACATCCAAAGATAAATCAACACATTTCTGTTTTCTACTTTTGGAGGAAGCCATATTAAGATAAGTTCTTCGTTTTTTATTTTTCTTTTTGTCTCGTGTGTGCATGTAATCCTCAAAAAAGGCTCACACCAAAATATCGGATGTTGTATGTTTTTCATTTATACACTCTCATACTTTCTATTCATTTTTTCTCATCTTACTCACTCCCTCCCTCACTTTGTAAAACTGCACTATACACTTCTATCTACCTTTTTTTTATTTAGACCAGTTTTACTGCAGTCGCCATCCCTTTTATCTGTCATAAAGATAAATCAAAGTAATTAACTCTATGCATTACTTCACTTTAATCTAATTTGTTTATCTAGCTAAGATAAACTCAGGTAAATGCACTAATAAAGTAACTTTTTTCTAAACTGCTGTGGATATATCAGTGAAAGAAGTAGTGGCAGTTCACAAGTTTCAGCAGTGGTGGAGGTGCTGCGCTATGAAATGATTTGTAACTGAATGTTTATTCTTATATTTCAAGTCAATCGGTCAATCTAATGGTGCTGTTTGAAATTCCCAACCACATACAATTTTATATGTGCACTTCCTAAACAATGACAGAAAGAAAAAATAAAAATTCTTCCCAAAAGTTTTATCTACATATTTCAATACTCTGCTCTCCCCATACATTATTAAACTAAATACAAAAATCTCTAAAGAGAAACCTGCTTTGTGAAAAATCAAAATATACACCCAAATTCAGGATTTACAGCTTCTTATTTTTCATGTGACTGTATTTTTTACTGCCCTTGGAATGGTGACCAAACTCAGATACAATCTGGAAAGCACAATATGGCCTGGCCAACCTACACCATTGCTCATCCTAACAGCTGAGCCAGACTCCAGTCTGCTCTAGCAAGTGTAAGTCTTGAAAGTAGAGGTACCCAATAAGAAGGTGCAGTACATCAGCTTGTTTATCACGCAGTTTTATAAATTTAGAAAAAAAAAACATACTTCAGATCACAAATTTCAAAGAAACCTTCAAACATAATTTAAAAAGATGAAAAAAAAAACCTTATTAAAATATACAGAAAGCATAAAAACATATTCTGAGAAATGAAATACGGTATATGTAAGCATATTCTGAGAAATGATATATATGTAAACATAAATGAGACAGGATGTGAGTAAACTCTGAAGGTATATTATTACTGTAGACAGAACAGAATTACCCTGGATTATGAATTTTGAAATATCCAACAATATGCAAATAACCACAAATAAGTTAGCTGTTGCCCTGCCCCCCCCCCCCCCCCATTTTCATGCTCTATTGAAATCCCCTTTCAAACAATTTAGCTCAAAACCTTACAATAAATTCTCTTATTAGCAAGCAGCAACTGCACTTAAATGAACAAAACAGCAAAGAATTATTATTTTCCAAAATGTTCTAAAAATTATACAGAAATGTACAAGATGCATGAAACAAAGATCTGTACTCTGTTGAAACAATGACATTGTTGGACTCAGTTTACAAAATTTTAAGACTCAAAAGAAAAAAAAAAAATCCTTGACATTTCTTGCCATTCTGAATCAACAATTTTTGATATCTCTCACCATTTTGTATCAAGAATCCTTGACGTCTCTCACCATTCTCTCTGACATCCCACATCATGTCTCAGCTCTGACACATCCAAATCTGCTAGCAAACACTAAATCTGAACTAAAATGCATTCAAGCTAACTGTAAGGTATAGGTGCCATGTAGCTTGCTGGGGCATAGCCACGGATACCCTCTGATTCAACCAGCCACCATTCCGCATTGCCATCAACATCGTGGAAGGCTATAATAGTAACCGGGTGCCCTGCAACTAATGTTGTTTCATTTGGATGGCGGGCCTTGAAGTCATACAAAGCATAGTAATACTGAGAGAGAAAACAAAAACAAAAATTTCACTGATTTTCTACTCTTTTAAAACTTTATAAATAAATGTTTATAAGTAGAAAATTCACAAATAAAAGATATTTTTGTGTTAAAGAAAAAAAAAAAAAAGAGCAGAAATTCTTTCACATTAACATCCTTACTCTGTGATCAAAATCTTGGCACTGATGATGACAGTATTTTCTTCATGATACTGCACTCACAGGCTGAGAGTACCTTGCCCTAAAGGTTAGATTTATTTGTAGCAATCAACTAAAGGGTCCTGACAGTGACTGCTACAGTCAGGCTGAAAGTGTTACAAGGGGTGACTGGTAAGTTCTCTGCATAAGGTACAAATACCTGAAATGCACAGCTGATATTAGGTGCATTTGTAGATCAGGTTAATGTAAGATTAAACACCAAGTTTCAAGAAATTAACTGCAACCAGTTTTTTTTACAGGCTATTGAAGTGGTAAGGGGTGGCAGAAATTGAGAAAATGGATAACATTTCTCATCGAGTAGTTATTCACTACCTCTGCATCAAGGGCTTATCCTCGAAGGAGATCCATAAGGATATGGTGGAGACTCTAGGGGAGAGTGCCCTTTCTTATGGCACAGTGAAGAAATGGGCAGCTCAATTCAGATATGGAAAGGAGAGTCTGGAAGATGATCCCCGTCCAGGAAGACCAAGAGCAGTAACCACCGATGAAACCACCGGCAGAATCCATGACATGATAATGGAGGATCTACGACTAAATGAGCAGGCATCTCCCAGGAATGTGTTCATGCCACTATTCACAATGATCTTCAAATGACAAAGGTCTCTGCTCGATGGGTCCCGAAACTTCTTGGAGCTGATCATAAACGACAGTGTTTCAACATGTCAAGAGACAGTCTTGGCCATTTTTATGCACATCCTGAAGTTTCTTCAGCAATTTATGACTATGGATGAGACTTTGGTTCATCATTTTCAACCAGAAACCAAAGAACAGTCAAAGCAGTGGAAACATCATGAATCCCCACCTTTAAAGAAAGCAAGGGTGGTTCTGTCTGCAGGCAAAGTGATGGGTTCCATCTATTCGGATTCAGAAGGTGTGCTATTGGTAGACTATCTTCAAAAGGGCAAAATGGCCACCGGGTCCTATTACGCTAATCTTGTGAAGCAAATGCGGGTCAAATGAAAGGGAAAGCGTAGAGGGAAATTGACAAGAGGAGTCATCTTTCATCAAGACAATGCTCCAGTTTACAAGTCAGCGGTGGCAATGGCTGCCATTCATGAATGTGGCTTCCAGCTTCTTGAACATCCTCCTTATTCCCTAGATTTGGCCACTTCGGACTATTACCTGTTTACCAAACTCGAAAAAAGGAGCTCAGTGGTTGCAAATTTGTTTCAGATGATAACGTCATTCATGCTGTAGACTACTTTCACAAGATGCTGACTTTTACAAAGAAGGGATCCATATGCTCCAGCATCGCTGGACTAAATGCATAAACTTGCATAAACTTCAACTATGTTGAGAAATAACCCAAAAAAGTTGTCCACAAATAATCCGTTGTACCTTATGCTGTGAAATTATCAATCACCCCTCATACATGAAGCACCCAACAGACAGGTGGGATAGGATCTTGGCCCGCAAATGGACCCTGACTACTGTGACATCAGTTCAGCACAGTCTTTTTTTTTTTTTTCACTTCCAAATATTTGGTAACAGATTGAGTGGTTTTTTTTCTTCGTCAAAATTATCAATTTTATTTCCAGACAAATGTTGATAAATTAAAAAGGTAAAGCTATGAGCTGTGAACCAGCCTCAGCGCTCATGGTCAAGCCTTAAGTGCTCGGCTGCCTAGTCAGTAGTTGACCAGAAACTGCGGACTAGTGTCGCCACCGGCACGAACTCTGTAGCTAGCGGTGTCATTCCTCTTCCTTCCAAAAGCGTTAACCCTAATACCCAATTTTTCTTGAACCTGAGAGTTTTTGTGAGCCACGGTTGGAAATTGAAACCACGTCACCTGGTTGGCAAGCGAGCAACTAATCCACCGTGCTAACACAGCTCCCTGTTGGTAAATTATAATTTTTTTAAAAACTATAATTTATGTTGATAAATTATACAGTTCTAAGCAAAAAATCACATTTTAAATTCAGATCCCATTATTTTTGACAGCTTATAACCAGTATAAAAATGTTATAGAAGCACCTGGGTAAAACTATACAGAGATACCCACCTCGTTGTAAGTTTCCTGCTGTGGCTGTGGATATGATTCCTCTGAAGAGCCACCTGCATGATACTGAACTACATCACCTCCTGCAAGAAGAACTTCACCACCACCACAGTCATCTGACAGGATGGAAATGAGATCCTCCTCTTGGCATGAGCTACTGGCAGTGTCTGGTGGGACATTTGCCTGCAGGGTCAAGATGCTGCAGGGAACAAAACCTTTCCTGGCTGTGGATGGACAGGGTCATGGAATTAGCCAAGGACAGCTCGTAGAAAGAAAGATCATGCAAACTCCTGACAAATAAAAGAAAAAAAATCACTTCATCACAGTATAGAACCTGTGAAAAGAGTTTAAATAATAAAGGTAGACAGAGGTGTATGGTGTAGTTTTACAAAGTGGCAGAGGGAGTGAGTAAAGTGAGAAAAAATGAATAGAAAGTATGAGAATGTATAAATGAAAAACATACAACATCCAATATTTCGACATGAGCCTTTTTCGAGGATTACATACACAAACGAGACAAAAAACATATAACTAAATGAAGAACTTATCTTAATATGGCCTCCTCCAGAAGTAGAAAACAGAGAAATGCATGTCCACTAGAAGAGGCATAGAGACCATGTGGAGCCACACAAAGGATAAGCTGATATAGCCAATTGTAAAGAAGAGGTAGAGAGAAAGGAGGAAAACAGGTGGATGAGGGCAATAGAAACATGATAGCCACTAGAGGAGAAGGTGTCGGGGGGGGGGGGGGGGGGGAATAATGAATGAAGAACATAAACACCTGCAGGGAGAAAATGTGAAACTGGTGAATAGGACAAGACCCCATAAACACCAATATGTTGCCAGAGAAGAAAAGAGGGTGGCGGTAGGGAGGGGTAGCTAGGAGAAAGAAAGTAGTGTGAAAAAAGGGGGGGTTGAAAACTAAAGAAGTTAAAGAAAGCTGAAGACGTTGTTAATTCCAGCTGGGTGGAGACAGCCAGCCTGGAAAATAAGGCGCTGTTCCAGGACCCTCTGAGATCGTACATCAGCAGAACAAGAGCGGATCGCACTAACAGAAATGTCCTGTTTTCCCCTGTGCTTGCTAAGGCAAAAACGTTTAGCCACAGGTGTCCTTGCCCTCTTAGAAATATCATTAAGATGTCGGCGAAAATGATCTCCTAAGCGTAAACCTATGTACTTCACACCACAACATTTGCACATAATAGCATAAATAACATTGCATGAAGAGCAGGTGAAACCCTCCTGAACTGATAACGTGGACTTAGGGAAGGAGATCTGGCTAGCTTCGACAACAAATGGACAAGTGTTGCATCTACGGCATCTGCAACGTCTGGTACCATAAAAAGTGTCATCTGTCTTAAGGCGACTTTGAACTAAAAGGTCCCTGAGGTTCATGTCCCGTCTGCAGGCCACCAATGGGGTTCCCCAAAAAGTTCAGTGTATCAGGCTTGGTCTGGAGGAGATGGAGATGGCGAAACAGTATGTTTTTAACTGCCAAACTGTGAGTGTGGTGCGTGAGTACCAGTTTAACTCTCTCTGAGCTACAGTGTGGTTTAGGAGTGAGGGCTTGTAGTCACCATTCCCTTTATCTGAAAAGAGTTTCACTCACTCACTCATCTTCCATAGTCAAATATATACAGAGGACTCAATAATAATCCTCTGATCTTAAATTCCCACAAAAATGAAATACACTAATTTATCATATTTCCATATGCTGATCTGTCATATTTCTTCTCACTAATTTGTCATATTTCCAAGCACTAATTTGTCATATTTCCAGGAACTAATTTGTCCTATTTGCACTCACTAATTTGTCATATTTCCATTTACTAATCTGTCTTATTTCCAGTTATAAATTTGTCATATTTCCATTCACTATTTGTCATATTTTCAGGCACTAATCTGTCCTACTTCTAGGCACTCATTTGTCATATATCAGATACTAATTTGCTCTATTTCCAGGCACTAATTTCTCCTATTTCTTGGCACTAATATGTCCTATTTTCTCCGCAAGGGACATGCAAATGAATGAATGAATGACATATATTTATCATATTCCCAGGTACTAATTTGTTATATTTCCATACATTAATTTATCCTATTTCCATGAACTAATCTGCTCTGATAATTTCCATACACTACTTTCCATGCACAAATGTCCATACACTAATTTTTCCTGCTTATATATCTGTCCCAGTTCCATGACAGACATGCCCTATTTCCAAACATCAGGCTATCATAGTAATTTGACTCTGGTGGATCTACAGCATGACCTGCTTGTACACTGTGCCAAAACATTTGATCAATGAACTGCTACACTGTAGTAACACAGTCTCTGCCATCAGAAATTCAGGTCATACAAAGAGGGTGCTGAAACATTATTGGCCTGACCCATATCCCAAAACCTGAGCATAATTTTATCAATGTAACAGGAAAGAGTGTTATTTTATAATGCAAAGTGACAATCTGCAGGATCACGGCACTAATAGTTATCACCTCTTTTGGTTCTAAGGACTGCAAACGTGCCTCAAACAGCCTCTGGCAGTCAAGTCCAGCTCCTGGCCTTCCCGTGGCAGAACTGTTTAAACTGACAGGAGAAGGGGCGAGGGCGAATATCTGGCGCCTGAAAACCAGTTACTCAGGCTAGATGAGCGGCACGTTTGGTAGCTCATCTGCCGCTGTTGGCGAGATTTTCAGCTGCCGTGCGTGGAGCGGTGCTCCTCCCGGCCAATGAAGAAATTTGCAAATGAGGTTGGTGCGCAGCATCACTGCGGAAAAGGTGGTAGAAAGGATAAAGTGAAGCAAACAGTCAAATCACAGCTCCTCTGGTCTGGAGGTCGGCCACGTCCTGAGTGCAGTCATATCGGGTGAAATGCATGAACCGGCTTGGCTTGTCCCAGAGGTTAAGACACTGCTGGTGAGACTCTTCAAATGACGCGCGTGGAGTGAAGCTCCTCCCGGTCAAGGAAGAAATGCGGAAAAGAAATAAAGGTTGCCGTGCTGCGCCGATGGGAAAAAGTGGTGGAAAGTGAAGTTTAACCGGTATGTATCGCTACGAGAGCTATACCACGGCACCTCTGCTCTAGAGGCCGGCCACGTCCGAAATACACCTACACTGGTGACATATGCCTAAACCGGCACACACTAGGGGTGGAACTTGATGGCTAGACATGTCATACCACCTCCGCTCTAGAGGTCGGTAACGCCTGATATACACCCATACTGGTGAATTTTGCCTAAACCGGCTCATACCAGGGCTGAATCTTGAAGGCTATGCATGTTACAGTACCTCTGCTCTAGAGGTCGGTCTCGTCCCAAACACGCCCATACTGGGATAATGCCTAAACCAGCTCAACCCAGGGATAGAAGTCACTAGTGGCGAGGATTCGTCCTCCTGGACGAAAGCTCCATCCTGGTCACAACTAGGAAGGGTAGCGGCCACGACCGCAAAATGCTGAAGTCTGAGACACTGGACCAGGGCAGTCTAGATAGGCAACCACCTCTCGCCTGGCGGGGATGTTTGTGTATCCTAATCACGCTGAGGTTTTCCGGTGAGAAAGTCCAACCCTGGACTGGATGGGCAACCACCTCTCACCCGGCGGTGATACACGAGTATCTCAAAACACGTCGAGGTTTTCCGGTGAGAAAGTCCAACTCTGGCCTAGGTGGGCTACCACCTCTCACCCAGCGGGGATTCACTGATATCCTAAACACGTCGAGGTCTTCTGGTGAGAAAGTCCAACCCTAGACTAAACTGGTGCAATGAAAACCACGGTGTCACGCAATCCCGCTTCTGAGACCCACCAAGAATACAGGCTAAAGCCCTGCGATACTCTGAACCCCTTGTGGTCCTCTCATGGATCTCGTGTGGTCTTTTCGGGGACCACACAGGGGACAATGGGACCTAACAAGGACCACAGGCGTGAATTCAGTAGGATCACAGTGCGGTTTTGGTGGTAGAAGCGAACGAAGAAGAAGAAGAAGATCACTTCTTTTCAGATCAATGACAGAACCATAGCAATGAAAGGTGGGGAATTTTCAAGCGTGGAACTCCCAGCTGTGACAAAGTTTCTGCTCCTACATAAGACAACTCCAAAGGAAATCTGGGAGTATATGGTGCAAACACTGAGTGACAAGAGCCCGTCAACTCAACTGTGAAGAAGTGGCAATGGCAACTTTCAGCATTGGAGATTTCAAGATGACAGATACAGCAAGATCTGGAAGCCCATCAACAGAGTCAACTCTAAAAACTGTTGACCATGTTCATGGCATGATTTTGGCAGACTAACAACTTTTAAAAAAATCATTGGAAGCAGCAGAAATGTGGTTTATTAGAAGAATGTTGCGAATTCCCTGGACAGCAAAAATAACTAATGAAGAATGTATGAGAACAGCTGGAGAGACAAAAAAATCTTGCCAAAAAGATAAGAGAGCGACAATGTACTTTCACAGGACATGCAATGAGAAGAGGGGACATTGAAAATATTATTCCAACAGGAAATGATCAAGAGGAAGACCAAGAGAAATGATACTGAACAGTCTGATGAGATGGTGTGAGAGGAGATCACCAACTGAGCTGATGGCCTGAATGAAGGATTGTGTACTCTGGAGAACCATAATATCCAAAGCCAGTCGGCATGGCACATGATGATGATGATGAACAACTTTTAGCTAAAACAATTGCTGAGACACTAGAGGAGATATCCACAGAACATGTTGGGTTTATAATTCATGAGCATTTTGGTGTGCAGAAACTATCAGTCAACTGGATGCTGAAATGATGCTGATGTGAAACAAAATCCAGCAGACACCTCCAAGTTGACTTTCCAGCATTCTGAGCCTTCTAGTAAGTTTTTTGGAATGACCTGTCACTGCTGATGAAACATGGATGCACCTCTGTGATCCTGCAACAAAACAACAGTCCTTGCAAGTGGGGACACTGGGGTTCTCCACAGTCAAAGAAATTCAAGACCCATAACCGAGCAAGAAAGGTCATGGGTGCCTCCAGCCAGATTCAAACCCCTGACCTTTGCCACTCAGTTGCCCATTTTTTCAAATATAGACATATGCACATATACAATACATACTTGCACATATTCATACATGGATACACATTTACATAAATACAAATACATGTTAAGGAGGCATAAGGGAGACCAAAGAAGAAGAAGAAGTAGTCCAGGAAACACAAAGTAGGAACAGAATTAGAACGTGAAATAAGATTCAACAGGAAAAACAGTGATCAGCAGCAAGAGACTATACATAAAACAACAGCAAGAACTCCAACAGGATAAGATAACTGCAGCTGTGCATGGGAAAAAAAACAGGAAGCAGTCAGTCTGAGTACATCTGTTAGGATGAATTATCTGCCAGCAGCATATTATCTATGTAATATAACATAAGAACAAAAATAATCAAAGTCATACTGGATAAAGTTGAATTTTAGAAAAGTTATTTACACCATATAAAAATATGCACAACACGACAGCTTACTAAGTCTCATGCTGAGCAATATATTGCATTATTAAACATAATGTATATTCCCTGTGACACTTCACAGTGTATCCCATGCTGGAACATAGGACGAATGACAATCAATAAACACTTCATGATACTTACGAGTTTGGGAACTTGTAAAAATATAAACACCACATAGTAAATGACAGACAAGCCAACCATCTTCACACACCCACACTTCTGAAAAAACATTGGTAAGTGTTACCTTTCTTATCTCAATCATCCACAAACCACTGTTCTTACCTCCATCATCCACAAGCCACCTTTCTTACCTCCATCATCCACAAACCACCTTTCTTACCTCCATCATCCACAAACCACCTTTCTTACCTCCATCATCCACAAGCCACCTTTCTTACCTTCATCATCCACAAGCCACCTTTCTTACCTCCATCATCCACAAACTTCCTTTCTTACCTCCATCACCCACAAGCCACCTTTCTTACCTCCATCATCCACAAGCCACCTGTCTTACCTCCATCATCCACAAACCACCTTTCCTTCTTGCCCATGGGATCAAGCTCCTTGAGCACACCAACCAATGAGCCCTCTGTGAGGGAGATATCCATGACATCAGCGGCACTGTATGATGAGGTCACCACATACAATTTACTGGCTGGGTAATGCTCTTGCAGCTGCTTCTTCTGGCTCTCGCTCTGCGATGATGCAGATGTCTGTCCACCAAAAATAAATACTAAGTAAAGGCTAGCATTTCACTCATTTTAATAGTGTATATTCATTTCACTCATTTTAATAGTGTATATTCATTTCACTCATTTTAATATTTTAATTATTCATAGACTTTTGTACATGGCGTACAAAATGAGACATTTATTTCATTTGTACTTTTTTTGCCCTCTTCACTAGTAAGTCACAGATTTTAACTTTTGATGATGGAAAGTCAGCTACTAGTGAATTTCTTTTTAGATTTTTCTGTTCAAGTTTTAACAAACTGACTGGTCTGCTCCGGCAACTTACTTCTTACTACTAATAGGTACTCACCTTGACCTCATGATTTGTTATATGGCCTCTTGTTTAACAAAATGTTTTTTTATGTATGTAAATTTCTGTAAGAAGCACAGTAAAATGGCTACTGAAACTTACAAAATGCTGCTCAACAAACTGCAGACATAAAAAAAAAAATGAACTGGATCACTTAAAAGCACTCTGACAGAATATCTGAACATGAGATAAACAGTGGTAACTTTGTGCTAGTCGGTCATTTGCATGTCCCTTGCTGAACTTTGCCTCCCTAACAGGTCTCCTGTATGCCTCTTGGTTGTAAGCAAGATGCCCTGCTGCTGATGCATCCATTTGCAGATGATGTCTTGCAGCCATCTTCGCCTTGGTCTTCCTCTCTTTCTTTTTCCCATTATATACCCTTCCAAGACGGTCTCCTCTAGACTATCATGACGTTTAATGTCCAAAATATTTTAAGTTTTCTCTCTTTAATCCTCTTTACTAGCCAGCCTTCTTCAATATTAAGTTCTTGTAGTATGGATATATTTGTTCTTTTTTGTGTCCATGATATTTGAAGAACTCTTCTGTAGCATTTACATTCAAAGGCATTTATGTGTTTCTCATCTGTTTCGTTAAGCCTCAGAGGCATATGCTGCGATGGGAAAGATCATCATCATCATCATCGCCCTTCACTCCCTTGAGAGCCTAGGCCACGGATAAAGGCTCTTCAGTCATCTCTGTTCTTGGAATTATTCTCTGCTTCCTTCGCATGTGCATCCCTTGTCTCTGAGCACTGTCAGAATTCCTCTTCTCCAACTAAGTCTAGGTCTTCCTCATTTTCTATTTCCTTGAGGATTCCATGTCAGTGCCTGTCATGCTATGTTGGTGTCGGGTTTCCTCAGAATGTGGCCAATCCACCTCCACTTCCTAGACATGATTTGTAGGTTCATAGGTTCTTATCCTGCCCTTTCCCAGACCTACTCGTTCCTGATCTTGTCCTGCCATTTCATATTTAAAATCCTCCTCAAGCAGTAGTTCATTCTTCTTCTTCTTAGTTCACTTCTGCCATCAAGATCGCTCCGTGATCCTACTGAATTTACTCCTGTGGTTCTCACAATAGTCTCATTTAGGATGAGGCTCAGAGCATCGTGGGGCGTGGGCCTATATTCTCGGTGGGTCACAGACGCGGCATTGCGTGACACTGTGGTTTTCGTTGCACCAGTTTAGTCTAGAGTTGGACTTCCTCACCAGAAAACCTCGACGTAGTTTGGATATGAATATATCCCCGCCAGGTGAGAGGTGGTTGCCCATCCAGCCTAGAATTGGACTTTCTCACCGGAAAACCTTGACGTACAGTAGTTCATGAATGTTTGTATCCTCTGTTGTATTGTTTTGGTCATAACCCATGTCTCTGAACCATATAGTAGGGCAGTCTTTACGTTTGTATTGAAAAACCTAAGTTTGGTTCTTGTTTTGATGTTCTTAGACGACCATATTTTGTTAAGCTGGATAAATGCTATCCTGGCCTTGGTTATTCTAGCTTTAACATCCTTTTCTGCTCTCCCATATTTATCCACTATGCTGTCTTAATATGTGAAATACTCTACCTCTTCAATTGACACTCCCTCAATTACCTTGAGGCTATTGTTTGCACTATTATTTTTTATTATCTTTGTTTTTTTTCTGTTAATATATAGTCCCAGGTTACCTAAGTTCTTGCCTAAGATCTGAAGTTTCTCTTGCATTTGTGTGTGGCTGTGTACCAGAAGTGCAACATCATCTGCAAAGTCAAGATCTTCCAATTGGTTCCACAGTGTCCATTGTATCCCATTTATTTTTCTTTGTGTGGCAGTTTCCATGATCCAATCAAGTGCTAGAAGAAACAGGAATGTTGACAGCAAACATCCCTGCCACACGCCTCTTTCCAATTTAAAACTTTCTATGAGAGTTCCTCCATGCACGATTCTACAAGTTGTTCCTTCATATATGGTCTTTATAAGCTTTGTTATCTTGGCTGGGATACCATAGTGTTCCAGTAGTTTCTATAGCATTCTATAATCTAAACTATCAAATGTTTTCTCATAATCAATGAATGTAACTAACAGTGAAGAATTCCACTCCGTTGACTGTTCTACTATTATTCGCATTGTAGCAATGTGGTCAGCACAGGATCTTCCTTGTCTGAAACCTGCTTGCTCTTCTCTTAGTTTACTATCTACTGATGTTTTAATTCTATTTAGCAAAATCCTGCTGAAGACCTTGCTGGGTATTGAGAGCAAGGAGATGCCTCTACAGTTCTTACACTCTAATAGATCTCCTTTCTTATGGAGTTTTATAAGATGGGCCTCCTTCTAGTCCTCTGGGACCTTCTCTTCTTCCCAAATCCTGTTAAATAGTAAGAGTAGTATTTCTGTTGTTATTTCTTTGTTCGCTAGGAGCACTTCTGCTACAATTCCATCTGAACCAGGTGCCTTATTTCTCTTCCACTCTGAGATAGCGTGTTCAATTTCGGCCTTGCTTTGTGGTTCTACACTGATGTCTAGAGTATTCTCTGCTGCTGGTATCTTCTCTGTTTCTGTTGGTGTTGGCCTATTTAGGATTCCGCTGAAGTATTCCACCCATCTTTGCATCTTCTCTTCTTCTGATGTTAGTACCTTACCTTCCTTGTTTTTGATGAGCTTTTCTATCCTACATGGTCTATGTGTTAACTTCTTGGTGATTTCATGCAGAGCTCTCATATTGTTTTTACCAGCTGCCTCTTCTGCCTGTCCTGCCATATTATCAAAATAGGCCTGTCTGTCTTTCTTTACACTTTTCCTAACCTCTTTATGAGCCAAATTGTACTCAATCTGAGCTGACACCTTTGCTGCTCTTGTTTTACTGTCATTTATTTTTGCTTTCATTTCTGTCCTTCTGTTTATCTTCTTCAGTGTTTCCAATGTAAAGTGAAACAAATTCAAGAACAACACAGAGATAAGGCAGATGAAACAACCTGTCCCATGGGTGATCAGAAAAAAGGAAACGGACATATGCCGGTCACGTGATGAGAAGAAACAGTTACAGAATACAAGCTATCAAGTGGAACACAAACAGGCTGAAGAAAAAGAGGTCGACCACGTAAACTCTAAAGAGCCTATTGTTAAAAGAGGCCAATGTAGTAGGCATAAAATCCCTTGATGAGGCTGAAAAGCTCGCCAAAAACAGGAAAACTTGGCAAACTACCATGCAAGCCCTATGTGACATTTAGCTGCATGGGAAGAATGTAAGATGTTTAAGTAAAATAAAAAATTTTTAAAAAATAGTCCTTGGAGTTTGTTAAGATCTCACATAACAAGTTAAAGATGATGCACCTTTTTCTTTCCAAAGTCATTTATGTTGTTGAAACTCGGATCTACTGTCATGATCTAGAAACTTAAATATACAGTCATAATCAAGAAACTTGGATCTATAGCCATGATCCAGAAACTTCAATCTACAGACGTGATCCAGAAATTTGAAACTTAAATCTACAGACATGATCCAGAAACTTGGATCTACAGCCATGATCCAGAAACTTAAATCTACAGACATGATCCAGAAATTTGGATCTACAGACATGATCCAAGAAATTCTGATTACTCTTTTTCTTATAATTTTAACAAATTTTCATTATTCTGAAGCTTCTCTGTAACACCTCACCTTGGATAAGTAATTTAATGCCATAATGAATTTCTTTTATAATCAATTTAATGCCAGTATTAAACCTTTCATAATTAACTCAATAATGAAATCTAATATAAACAAGATATTAATTAAACTTCTTAGCTGAAAAGGAGTAAAGAGTTCATCTGACCTGTCAAAATAAGAAAAAACTACCCCCACTCACATTCTGCTGTTGTTGTGAGGACAAACTCTCTGCCACAGCACGATCTCTCTGCTTGGCCCGGTCTGCCTTGATGGCATCCACTCGGGGGTTAAAGCCCCGGGGAATAAAGCTGAGCAGTGACAAGCTGTCAAGCACTGTCATGTGACGAGCTTTGAATGTTTCCATTAAGTTGGCTTTGCTGGCCATGAATGGCAACTGAAAACAGACAAAAACAAATAAACAACTGGTAATGCTTTGTCTTGCCATTAAACTGTGAATGGTTAAACCATTCATTCATTTGCAAGTCCCTTCTGGAACTTTGCTTCCCTAACAGCACTCCTGTAGGCCTCTTGGTTGTGAGCAAGATGGCCTGCTGCTACTGCATCCATTTGCAGATCATCAACGATGTCTTGCAGCCATCTTCGCCTTGGTATTCCTCTCTTTCTTTTCCCATTATGTACCCTTCCATGACGGTCTTCTCTAGATTATCATGACATTTAATGTGTCCAAAATATTTAAGTTTTCTCTCTTTAATCCTCTTTACTAGCCAGCCTTCTTCATTATTAAGTTCTTGTAGTATGGATATATTTGCTCTTTTTTGTGTCCATGATATTTGAAGAACTCTTCTGTAGCATTTACATTCAAAGGCATTTATGTGTTTCTCAGCTGTTTTGTTAAGTGTCCACGTCTCACAGGCATATGTTTCGATGGGAAAGATGCACGCCCTTAAAAATCTTATTTTTGTAGCTCTGTCTGTTCCTCTCCACAGATTCTTTAGTTGTTTTATTTTCTGAAGAGCGATAGATGTCCTCCTTTTTAATTTCCCTCATTGTATCTCCATTATTAGTTAGCAGTGATCCAAGATATTCAAAACTCTCCACTTCTTCCAATTTTTCCTCATTGATACATATATCAGCTGCCTTGTTTGTTTATTGTTAGTTGTCATCAATTTAGCTTTCTTCGCATTAAGATAGAGGTTTTGCTCTTCACTATTCTTATGGACTGACATAATTAGTTTTTCCATTCCTTTTTGTGTTGTGGACAGTAATACTGTGTCATCAGCATATCTAATCTCTGGTATTTCATAACCTCCAATTGTTATGGCATCATAATATTCTTTGTCTACATCTTCTCTAACATTCCTCATTATATTTTCAGTATACAAGTTAAATAAGTAGGGTGACAATATGCACCCCTGATGGACCCCTTGTTTTATGTCAAACCAAGTTGTTGTTTCACCATTTATTCTTACTGCTGCTTGTTGGTCTAGATACAGCAGTGATGTTAATTTTAGTTAAACCAATCACATAAAATATGACTATAGGGCAAAATGAGATAAATATAGTTCATAGTGAACACACGAGCAGTGCAGTACAGCAGGTAGCATACTGACTTCTCATGGTGAAGGAAGCGGGGTTTTTGACCAGCTCCTGTATGCTCCAGCCAAAACCCAAAATTAAAAATGTCTCTCAACCCAAATTTAAAAATGTCTCTTAAAGATATCAGAATATCTACCAGCAAAGAAAAGTGCACCAGCATTCCCTGTGCAGCACGACTGCGTGAAGGGAAAGCCACGATATTCATATGCAAACCAATTCCATGCGTGTGAGACCGTTTCCCTAAGACGAGATATTAAACTGAAATTATCTAGAGCACACCTGATGCAGGTCTCCAAGGCAGCGTCTTCACAAGAGAAGTCCAAATGCTAAGACAGAAATACTCCAGTGATGAATGTAACTTCAGAAAGGGGACACACAATGGGGTGGACACACAAAATAACATCTAACATAGAAATCTTAACCATATTTATGTATTTTTATCCAACTATCTTATTTTGATTCATACTCTATATATGCTCTGATTGTTTCTTCTCATCACATGGCCTACGTACGTTCATCTTCTTTTTCTGATCACCCATGAGACATGTTGTTGTTTGCTTATCTGTCTTATTTCTGCATTGTTCCTGAATCTGTTCCACTTTATACCAAGTATCTTCCTTAGGCATTTGTTTTCAAAAGAGTCTAATTTCTTGTCTATTTCTTTAGTTGATTTCCAGCGTTCGCATGCATAAATGAGGGTGGATATCACATTTGAACTGAATAATCTTAACTTGGTTTTTGTGCTTATAACTTTTGAATTCCATATGTTCTCAAGATTTTTTAAAGACTATGCTGCTTCTGCAATTCTAATTCTAATACCAAAACAAGCTATCCAGCACAACAGGCTGAAGAAAAAGAGGTTGATCACATGAAACTCTAAAGAGGACATTGTTAAGAGAAGTCTGTTTAGTGGGCATAACATCCCTTGATGAAGTTTAAAGACTCGCCGAGAACAGGAAAACTTGGTAAACAACTATGCGAGCCCTACGTGACGTTTAACGGCACGGGAAGGATGCAAGATGTAAAATATATGTTCTACTGATGACATGTATGATGCAAAGTCACATCTGCTTCAACCTTCAAATTTCCGACAATCTCTGTGCACACATCTTCCACCCCCGCCAGTGTCAACTTTATCTGGCAGTGTCAACTTTATCTGGCAGTGTCAACTTTATCTGGCAGTGTCACATTCTAAATTTTTCTTCCCCCTCCTCAATCCTTACATTTCTATGCATGCATTCCACAACAAATATTTCATTTCCTCTGTACATAAATTATAGAGTTACATCAGTGTTAGATCACATATAGCAAAGAAATGAGGGTGGAGACTACAAAATAGCAAAGAAATGAGGATGGAGTCTACAAAATAGCAAAGAAATGAGGATGGAGTCTACAAAATAGCAAAGAAATGAGGATGGAGACTACCAAATAGCAAAGAAATGAGGATGGAGACTACAAAATAGCAAAGAAATGAGGATGGAGTCTACAAAAGAGAGATAAAATAATTTTGAAAATCTTGAGTGAGCAAATCACCAAGGCCCAGCAATAATTTATTTAATCCCTCAACACTAAAAGGTCACCTGAAAAATGGGACAAGACAAGTGACAGTCACTCTATCCCATACCGCTAGCAAAACACAGCTTTCCTTTAACGACTGGTCTGTGAAGTCCCTCTTGGCAAGTACAAACACTGCTATGCAATGCCTTAACATTCTGAATGCCAGGTTGTAGAACTGAGGCAACTCATCAAGAAGCTGGGCATTCATGGCTTCATAGTCATTTCTGGCAGCTTGTAGCTCCTGATTTCAAAGATTAGAAGTCACAATAATAATGTAAAACTTTAAGCTAGCTGAAAACGAGGAGATCTGTGCAAAGCATTTTGCCAAAGCAAACTATATGATTAGCTTTAAAAAAAAACTGCAGACAAAGCATTTTAAATACAAAATAAAGAAAAATAATAAAGATAATGACATTTAATATAAACCCTGGACTCTAGTATGAGGAGTAACTATGTAGCCACAGTCCTTATGGCAGTGTTTCCCAACCTTTTCTGAACCATGCCCCACCTCAATGCCTCAAAGATGTTAACCCCCTCCCCACCCCACCACAACAGCCAACCAAGTTCTGAAAAGTATAATATAAATATATTCAAACTCCCCCACCCAAAATAAATATTCATTCTGCCCCCCTGTGGGGTGTACACCCCACGGTTGGAAACGCTGCCTCGTGGGATGCTAATGGTTGAGTTGACAGTGTGTCACTGCTTCAGGGCCAGGTAGCTGTTTGTCCCACCAGAGTCTGAGACTGGATTTACAATCATTCTCTTAATAATTTTCCTTCTCTTACATCTGATGTGCTTTGTCTGCTCTGCTTCAACGCTAATCACAAATACTTCACTGTGTAAGTCTGCAGTGTAAAACTATATAAGATATATAAAATATGAAAAGATCTCTAATAAAAGGGACTTCCAGCAAACAGGCTGTTAAAATACTGTAGCATGTAACAACAAGGTAAGAATCACCATGTTTCTATGACAGCTGAGATCGATAAAATGATGTCTTTAAAAAGGAAAAAAAAAAAGCCTTCATTTTGCCATTTTTTAAAAAAGAATTTTATAGAACAGAAGTGGTCACTTGACCTTTTGATCTATTACATTTTATCTTATGGTCCAAGCTAAGAGAAAAAAAAAATGTTTTTTTTAATATCTATGACTTGTATATCAGTTTTATCCTAAATGTAGTTATCATTCAAAGAACCGCAAGAACAGCAGGGAGTAAGGATGGCTGTAGTACAGTACTGACGTGGTTACCAGTGTCAGCAAACCAGAGCTGGCCAGAATCCTGTCCCACGTCTTCACTGCTGGTTCCAGTAGCAGGCTCAGCCTGGCTTATGCACGTCCATGGTCTTTTTTTTTTTTTCCCCTCAGTATAGTCCAAGTCTCAAGGAAGCCACTGTAATCCACCACTCCCACTCCGAAGTGATGATGCCTGGTGTCCCAACATCTTCACAATTCTGACTTGACTGCAATTTCATCCAAGCAAAACAGCAAAGGGTTTTATATGAATAAACCAACTAGCTTTAAAGGAGTATTCTGGCCAAACACTATAAAGAAATGGCATCTAGTGACTGAAAGGAGGAGGTACTGATGGATTGGCCACTATGAGAATGACAAACAGATCCTTATCACAAACAGCTCTGAAGTGGACTTGACGGGGCAAATGAAGCACGAGATGACCCAAAGAGGACATTAACTCTTCCCGTGCCATAGTCGCTATGGTGAGGATTTCCAATTACTGAGTTGCGTGCCATAGTCGTTATAGTGACAATTCATTTATTTGAATAAAACCAGCCAGTGTAACATTTAGATTGTACATATTTCGTTCACGTTTCCGGTGACACTTTTCAAAATGGTGGAAGAGTCCTTAGTTATGAGCGATGCTGAGCGAGAAAAAGGAAGAGAAACATCGAAATTTTTCAATTTTTGATGATGTAGATAGGGGTATGGACATGGCCTGTGACCACCCCACTGCTCTTGAATGTATCCTAAGTAGATTTAGACATATTAGATGACTGGAGAAATAGTTAGTAGGTTATTTCAGACATTAATTTAGCGAGAATGCAACATAGAATCACAATACGAGATCGACAAGTAGATCTAGACATCTCAGATGGTAAGTAGTGCATATCTAGACCTAGCCGATAGTGAGCTGGGCACAATCATTGTCTAAAAACACCACATTACTTCTTTTTTCCTAAAAAACTCTGCATTTATGAAATTTTCATGCATTTAGTTATACTTTGAAACATAATAAGTACACGGAAGTACATGTAAATACTGTTTTCCATTCCATTTTACAACTATGCCCACTATACAGATCAGGATCCGCGTTTTTTGTGTGGCACGAACGGGAACATCCGCGTTTTTTTCTTGGGCACGGGAAGAGTTAAGATGTAGTGCAGGGGAAAATGCTGGTAAACAAAGGACTGACATGGAAGACAACCAAGAAGACAGCAAAGGACTGACATGGGAGTCAGCCAAGAAGATAACAAAGGACTGACAAAGGTGGCAATCTCTTACTACAAACAGTCTCTGTGTCTGAGGCTCTGAGACACTGAAAGCATTAGGGGGAATGAGAGAAAGAGAAGAGAAACCAACCAACACCTTAAAACCATCTTATATCACATTAACACATAGCTTATATTATACTTTAAGCCACTCCCATAATACCTTATCAGATTCTGCTTTTCCCAGCTGTGAGTTGTAGTCCAGCAACTTGTCAAATCTTTTTTCTATGACTTTGGCAGGCGCGTTAAATAATCCAACAAGTGTGTTCAAGGATGCCACCACAACATTTTCTATGACTTCTTTCTGTTGAAGAAGATAAGATACAACTCTTGTTCACAGCAGACTATTCAGAAATAATAAAAGAAAAACAAAAACAAGAAAAACTTACTTCATCACAGAACAATAATGGAGGGAAAAGAAATCTAACCATCTGCTTGTTTTTTGTAGACTTGTACACAAATGTTTGGTTTGTTTTTGAGTGAAAACAAGTAAGTAGGCTAAAAAAAAAAACCCAGACTTCTTACAAAATAACTTATTAGCCTGGTTGGCTTAGTGGTTAGTCGCTTGGTCTACTAATCTGGTGGTACCAGCAGTGAGGATTTTTTTCTGGTACCACCACAGCAAAAACATCCTGGGGCCTCAAAAAATGGGTACCAGAGAAATCTGGCAATGTAAACACAGCCAGGTGTAATACTGACCACATCACACTTTCATGTGTCAATGGTCTTGGAAATACAGGCCTCACTACATAAGCATCACATAATAAGCATCACTACATATAAATTTTATACTACTTAAAAATAGAAAAAAAATTGACATATATTTTTTTTAAAAAGGGGCATATAATCATACAATGTCAATCTGAAAACACGATTTTAAGAACTGACATGAATTTGAAGAAAACTGAAGTATCACATAAAGTCCAAAATAACAGAATTTTCCTCTTTTTCAGGTTAAACTGTTCCCAGTATTCTGGTTTCTCCCATACTATAGTGAACCGAGCTATAAAAATGGGTACCATACACCCCTGTTTTATTGAAAACTGCTTCTGAAATTAGAGAGAATGACATCCTCAGTAAATTCTCCCTCTAACAATTCTACACAAGATAAATGCAATGAGAAATACAGTTGATGGCTGTATCTCAGCAACCATAATCATAAACTGTAAAAAAAAAAAAAATATGGAAACCTAAAACACACAGCAAAAGCTGACCAGACGGAAGGAATATTTTTAGAGATTCCTCAGTCCAACAGGAAAACATGGCTAGTAGGTCACAGCACACAACAGAACCAAACATCCTGCTTGTGAAAGGTCATAGCACACAACAAGAACCAAACATCCTGCTTGCAGAAGGTCACAGCACACAACAGAACCAAACATCCTGCTTGTAGAAGGTCACAGCACACAACAAGAACCAAAACATCTTGCTTGTGAAAGGTCATAGCACACAACAAGAACCAAAACATCCTGCTTGTGAAAGGTCATAGCACACAACAAGAACCAAACATCCTGCTAGCAGAAGGTCACAGCACACAATAAGAATATCTTGCTGGTAGAAGATGTCTATGCAATAAACTGTAGTCACTTCTTCTTCTTCATTCGCTTCTACCACCAAGACTACCCTGTGATCCTACTGAATTTATGCCTGTGGTCCTTGTTAAGTCCCGTGGTCCCGAAAGGACCACACGAGATCCCCAAGAAGACCACATGGGGTTCAGAGTATCGCAGGACTTAAGCCTGTATTCTTGGTGGGTCTCAGAAGCGGGATTGTGTGACACCGTGGTTTTCATTGCACTAGTTTAGTTTAGAGTTGGACTTTCTCACCAGAAAACCTTGACATGCATTGGATATCAGTGTATCCCCGCTGGGTGAGAGGTGGTAGCCCACCCAGGCCAGAGTTGGACTTTCTCACCGGAAAACTTTGACATGTTTTGAGATACCCGTGTATCGCCGTCGGGTGAGGGGTGGTTGCCCAACCCGTCCAGTGTTGGACTTTCTCACCGGAAGACCTCAGCGTGATTAGGATATGCATACTTCCCCGTTGGGTGAGAGGTGGTTGTCTATCTAGACTGCCCTGGTCCAGCGTCTCCGACTTCAGCATTTTGTGGTCGTGGCTGCTACCCTTCCTAGTTTTGACTAGGATGGAGCTTTTGTCCAGGAGGACGAATCCTCGCCACTAGTGACTTCCACCCCTGGGTTGAGCCGGTTTAGGCGGGTGTGTTTGGGACGTGACTGATCTCTAGAGCAGAGGTACTGTGACATGCAGAGCCTTCAAGTTTCACCCCTGGTGTGAGCCGGTTTAGGCATATTTCACCAGTGTGGGTGCATATCAGGTGTGACTGACCTCTAGAGCGGAGGTGGCATGACATGCCTAGCCATCAACACCCCTGGTGTGAGCCGGTTTAGGCATATTTTCACATTTCACCAGTGTAGGTGTATTTCGGACGTGGCCGGCCTCTAGAGCAGAGGTGCCGTAGTATGTGTGGCTCTCGCAGCGATACTACTGTACATACCGATTGAACTTCACTTTATCCTTTCCTTCACCTTTTCACATCGGCGCCGCACAGCAACCCTTATTTCTTTTCCGCAGTTTCTTCCTTGACCAGGAGGAGCTTCACTCCACGCGCGGCATTCAAAGAGTCTCGCCAGCAGTGTCTTAACCTCTGGGTTAAGCCGGTTCAGGCATTTTGCCCGATATGAGTGCACTTAGGACATGGCCGACCTCCAGACCAGAGGTGCCATGATTTGACTGTTTGCTTCGCCTTATCCTTTCTACCACCATTACCGCAGTGGTGCCGCGCGGTAACCCCATTTGCACCTTTCTTCATTGACCGGGATGAGCACCAATCCACGCACGGCAGCTGAAGAATCTTGCCAGCAGCAGTAGATGAGCTACCAAATGTGCCTCTCATCTACTTTAAGTGTCTGGTTTTCAGGTGCCAGATATTTGCCTTCACCCCTTCTCCTGTCAGTTTAAACAGTTCTGCCATGAGAAGGCCAGGAGCTGGACTTGACTGCCAGAGGCTATTTGAGACGCACGCCGTTGGAGCGGAGAGCGAATTCTCCACCCCACCTCCGGCAATAACAGTCCTCAGAACCACTGTAGTCACAAAAAGCATATCACTTGGGGCAGAATAACTACTGAAATTACTCAGAGCTATTGGGAGAGTGGAGAATGGTGTTTAACAAGGAATGTCTGTTTGGCATAAAAGGAAATGTCAGAAGCCCTACAAAAGACAACTTTGGTACCTAGTCTTGTCTTGTCTCCTTCCTTATATACCTTTCAGCATTGAGGGAATATGACTTCTTGTTAGGGCTCAGCGCTTTGTCACATAAACATGATATTTAAGAATTCTGTAATTTCCTCCCTCCATTTCTCATGTGGGTGGTCTCTCCATTTCCTACAATTATTAGCATGGATGTTTTCTGAGGTATACTGTCTGGTGGTAGTCATGAAACATGACTGAACCATTTGACTTGTTTCTTCTTCTTTTTCTTCTTCTTCTGCATTCAAGGTTGTTGGTCACATCAGCTCTTGATCCCTGTTGACATGGCAAAGCCCGCAGTCCTCTCCAGATCCTGATAGGAGCCCCCAAAGCTTTTGCCCCCAAAGCTTTTGCCCCAAGCTTGTGTCCTCTGGCCATGTCTCACACCTCAGGTCTGCAGTTTGGGTGCTCTTGAAGGATCTGTTCTGGAGTCTGAGCTTCACTGCCACACGGACACTCGTCTGTGTGAGACATTTTAAGTCGATGCAGGTGGCTCAGTAGTCTGCGTGGCCTGTCCTTAGGGTGGTTTGCTGATGTCTTTGTAGTTGGTGTTTTAGATCTGGCTCACTGTTGCACTTCAGCAGCTTTTTCCATTCAGATCTGCACTGGTTACGGATTATAGTTTCCACTTCTTGGTAGTTTATGAATGTAGTGTAATACTGGTTCTACTCCAGACCTCACCCTGGTGGTTTCATTTCTGATTCATCTCTTCTTATCACAGTTAGTACTGGCCTCGAACATCTCATTAGTACCAATTTTGAAAACAAAAAAAAAGGCAATACAAGGGACTACGAAATGTACACAGGCTGCCACTCTTCACAGGCTTTAACAGCAGGATTGGTAGAATTAAAGTAAAATAAATACATCAGTACACTGTTCACATGAATGCTAGTACAACTAAACATTTCAAAAGAAGAAATAAACCATCCACCCACCCACATGCATGCAAGCGCGTCTACACACATATGCATGCACACACACGTTTTGTGTCTTTGTAAAGTCAGCTTGACACATATATTAAGTCTACTTTAAAACCTGAAACACATACTGGGTGAAGCGAAAAACAAAAAAACACACACACACAAAATTCACAAACTTACCATACTGTCAAACAGACCCAACAGCGTGATTGTTACTTCATGTAGTTTTGTTGCCTCTACACACTCTTTGCCTCTGTAGAAATCTTTAATGCCCTCTACCACAATCTCCAGACACTGCATGGTCTCCTAAAGAACAAATTTTTGTGTAAGTTAACAATAAAACTGCAGGTACTTCAAACGATTATTTCAAAATTTTTAAATATTTTTTTAATGCAACATGGGCTGCTGCAAGAAAAAAAACAACATATGAAACAAAAAAAGTCAACTAACAAGTCCATAAGAGACCACATACAAAATAAAGTGCTGATAAAAATAACAGCTAATGAATCCATAAGTGACCACATATAAAATAAGGTGGTGATAAAAATAACAGCTAACAAGTCTATAAGAGACCACATATAAAATAAAGTGCTGATAAAGCTGACAAAAAATAACAGTCCATGAAACCACATATAAATAAAGCACTTAATGAAAACAGCTAGTAAGTCCATAAAAGATTAAATGTGATATAAACTGGAAACAACCACTGGGATAACATTAGTGAAGGAAATAATCAGAAAATGACTACTACTCTGGTGTGCCTGTTGCTTCTTCCTTGTTTGTCTATGCTATGTATAGTATCATCAAATACTTCCTGCTGTTTCATACAGTGTTTTGTATTGTCTAGTCATGGAGAAATGAGAGGATGCATTTGTTTCACATGGCTGATAAACTGGCAGTTAATGTCTCTGCATGGGTATTCACACTGCAGAACAATTAATCTGTATTCTCTTCATAAGGTTGCTCTGTAGTTGATCTACATTCATTATCTAAATATGTTGGTCTGATCCTGTTATTGAAATTACTGATGCCACCCTTGGGATACTGTAACTGTTCCATTAAACAAATGGAAGAAAGTAGCTCAGCGATAGCAAACAAAACAAAGTGATATTTCAGCTTTCATGTTTTTCAAACAGCAAGACAAACAGACAAAGAGAATAGAAGAGAGAACAAATGTTACAAGCTGGAGATGTCAAAAAAAGTTGCCACAGAAGAAAATGATTTACCTGCTTCCGAAGACAACAAACATGGAAACAACGACAGAAGATAGAAAGATATAATATCACAAATTTAAAATAAAAAGTCCATATCCTGTGGGACTGGAACTTTTCACACTTTTTAAGAACCCCTTTCCCTGTCTTTTTGATGGAATGCCACCAACAGGATCACAGAGGTCTGGAAAAAATGATTAAAAGAATGAATACAGTCTGAGGAGGTGGCCAATATTAAAACAAAAAATTCAACTTGGCTCCGGACAGAACGTGAAACCCATGCATGAGCAAATGAAACAAAACTGAAACACACACACTGACTTCATAACTTTAACATAATTTTTGCTTTTCCCTGGCTATTTCTACAACTATTACAAAAACTGTTTGTGTTCCCCACCAATAATAATAAAGACTTGCAACGAGGTTCACCAAAATCTCACTAAAACACACATAAACCTGACAAGAAAATGTCGAAAAAGGGCAGAGAGGAAAGCACAAGAGGAAATAAACGGGTTCATTAACAAACATACAACTCCTGAGGACATAATCATTTATTCAGATGGATCAGTGAGCAGGGGAACTAGAAGCTGTTGGGGTTTTGCAACATACCAAGGAGGTAAAACACTCAAACTCATGGCTGGGGCTTATACAAACACCTGCTCAAGTATGCACATGGAAACAGAGGCCATCACACAAGCATTAAAATGGATAGTGATACAGAAAACACACCACATAACCATCATTACTGACTTCAAATTCTATTAAGGAATGTGGAACGAAAACCTATTAGAAGTGAATGGCAAGAAATAATGAATAAATCCCACATAAAACACATCACATGGATATACAGTCCAGGCCATGCCAGGGTCGAAAACAACAAAGCTTACCAGCTAGCAAAAAGGGCCAGACCAAAGGGTCTCATCAAAATGGATAAATCAGACCTACATGAATCCATTAAGCAACAACTCGATGAACAAATGCAAAGCATCTTCCTCCAAAGAGTCTATCACATACAACTCGATGCATTACATGTAGCCTAGGGCAGTGGTTGCAAATACCAACTAAATGCTAGATCACGGGCAACATACAGTCAACACTGAAGTTATCTCCCTAAAGACACTGAAGGAAAAAATCCTGATGTCAAAGGCATAACGTGTTTAGGCATGCCCCGAATGTAAATGAAGCCACTCCCCAGGACCAGCAACAGAGCTAGGCCCCTTTCTTACAGTTACTGTTACAGTTAGAATAATAAAAGGATGCAGATGTTAGTCAACCTGGCTTTGTTCCAAGTAGTGATTCACACTGCGCAGAAAAACTTTAACAGCCCTCTCCAGATTGTGGAATTTTGCTTCTTCTCTCTCAAATGACTCATCCCTCATCTATTAAAAAAAAAAAAAGAAGATAACACAGTAAATGGAGGAAAAACTTAGATAAAGATTTAAGCAAAACTATAACTTCCCCCATTTCTCTAATAACCTTACTATAAATTATTTGCTCCAATTACAGGATCCTTATAACATGTGTCTCTCTGTCAATCTATAAACCTGTCAAACTTCTTTAAAACATCATTACAGCTTAGCACACTTTGATAATACTGCTTTACATTTATTATTTCACAGCTATTATTTGTGCTTGTTCAGTACACAATAGAAATTACTTTATTAATTTCATTATAACTATTATTATACATAACCCATGTACAAAAATATCTCAAAACTAGCTTGACTGATGAAAAGTATGTAATCTAAGATAAATGAAATAGTCAAAACATATTTCTACTTTCTGAAATTTCCTTTCCTTATTTAAAAAGAAAAAAAAAACTATACTTGCTATAAATAACTGCCTCTTTTGTAGAAAGTGTTTCGTATTTTATCACCATCTGTTCTAGGAACACAGGAAACAGTTTATAGGGGAATCTAGAAACAGCAGAACTGAAATAAAGGGTAAGGATGATGTGGATGCAAAGGTCTCAAGTAAAGGAAGATCAATGGAGCAGAGATAAAGGGTTAATATAAGAGAAGCTCAACAAATACTTTTTTTTAAAAAATCTCCAGCATACCTGCAGGGCAATGCCAAAGTTGGTGGTAAGTCTGCCTTTAATTCTGGTGGACTTCTTCCTGATGGAATGGAAGTTCAGCTTGGAGATCTTGTCACTGAATGTCTTGTCTGTAAACTTCTTGTACTTGTATACTGCAATGTTGAATCAGGAATGACTTTTTTTCCCCCTTTAAATAATGACCACAGACAGTTTAGCTTGGGGCCTCCCCTGAGGTCTCTATTTCTGGCTAGCACTGTCTTATATTGCTAATAGGAATGCCTCTAATTTGAAACTAGAAGCTCATGCCCGATGATACAGTGGTGATGATCTCTGAATAAAGATGTCACACTGAATGGGAAATAATTACTTTGTGGAGGACGCCCAAGAAATTGCATTCCTGGATGAGCCCTTCAATGTGAGGAAAATGTACTTTTGTAAAGTGTCACAGTTGCCTGCTTTCTCAATTACTGTGTGAAAGAGAGTTTTAATTCTTGCCCACATCTGGAGTTTTTTTGTGTTTTTTTTAAAAAATCAGATTAACACCAAATAACAACTTGGCTTTGGCAGCAAAGGACTGACCAGTCTAACATCTCTAGTTAACAGGTAAAACACAGCATTTTTATTCTGTTATATAAAATTTGTAGTGGCAAAACATGACTGTTTTGGTGTGACGATACAGATATCGAGGCTAGCAAACCACAGCTGGCTGAAGATCTTGTCTCACCTCTATAGCTGCATGCCCAGTAACACGTTCCACCTGGCTAATGGGGTAAGAGGGGCCATTATCCCCAACGGTGGTACAGTCTGCCAAAGAAGCTTGCTTTCTTTGTCTAGAAGGTCTTTCTTCAAAGAAGATTGCTTTTTCTGTCTATGAAGGTCTTCAAAGCAGCCTGCTTTATGTGTCTACGAAGGTCTTCAAAGAAGCTACCATAATCTATCCCCAAACTGACACAATGCTTGTGTTCCAACATCTTCATGGCATCACCTGCTAAGAACATCCTGCTCACAGTTCCAGGGTAATAAAACAACAACACAAAATCACTGAAATAAGCATCAGTCTCTTTACATCTAGCTCTTTGTACACTCAATGCTAGTGGTGCAGACTACAAAATCACTGAAATAAACATCAGTCTCTGTATATCTAGCTCTTTGTACACTCAATGCTAGTGGTGCAGACTATAAAACATACAAAATAACAAGAATATTTACAAAACAGTATCTCCAACTCAGTATATATCACCTTTTTTTTTTTTCCAACTAAACAAAGAAAACCCACAAGCTTGGTGTAAATCCCAGCCAAGGAAATCATGGACACACTCTAGGGTGAAAACTGTAAAGGAGTATTGCTGCTTTCTTCTGCTTTCCTCTGGTGGTTTCTCGCTCGTGAAAAATGAGCTGCACATGAAATCCTACATTTCCTTCTCCTCCAGACAGTAGAGTAATTCAGACTGCCTCACAGTGCAGACAAGTATTCTTTACTTTTGGAAGCAATTTTTCTCAAAACACTGTTGCCAAGTACCCATTTTTTACAGCTAGTTTTGCTGGACATCAGCAGGAGCAGGAGTATAACTAGTCATCTTCAGCATGATAAAATGTGTCGCTGTTCCAATTCTTATCCTCAAAACTGCTTTTTCATTTAACTGAACAAATCCCAAGACTGGATCACCAAACTAAAAGCCTGGGAACTCGTATAAAATTAAAAATTATGGGACAATCTTCTTCTGCGATGAGTTTCATATGCTCAAATTTCTAAACAGGGAGCTGGTTTGCTTCCATTGACTCCTGCTGTGAGCAGGAGGTTTTCATAGGAACCCTAGAGTTTCTCCTTCATGCTTCTCGCTCAGGGCCATACCTGGGCTCTAAGGTTTCTGTATATTGTGCAAGTCTGTAGTATGAGTTCAGGAGTCTGGGGGCCATTTTGGCCCATGCATTGGACTGCTGGCACAATCTTTATCCCGTGGGGATGTGATTTAGTCTGCAGTGTCTGGTCCATAGCTTGAAGATTGTATGGAACAATCTAACCTGACTTACACAAAAAACAATTTATGAAGCTGACCATATCAAGTCAATGAATTCATTCATCATTCATGAATCAGAAACGACAAAAAAAACCCCATTAAAATTACGTTATTTGTTGGTTGCTTAGGTGAACCACTGATTTCACTTCAAACATCCTTGCCATTTTAACTTGTGACTCAAGCTGTCCTGCCTCCAATGTGTTAAAAAACAATGTGTTAAAAAACATGTGTATATATCAAAGATACAACTCACCTAAGTCTTTCCGTCGCTTGTACTCATTTATAGCTTTAGCAACATCTGTCATGGCCCTGATAGCGACAATAATCTCCTTCTTATCAGGATGATCCTCCTCTGTGTTCTAAATTAAGAAAAACGAAAGCAGCCACAATGATAATAAAGAAAAAGGTGCTCTGTTAATTAAGCATCTCGCAATTTATGCTGAACAATGGCTGGAAATCTGAATTAATAATTAATGGCGCTGATTTTCAACACTATTTTCATCCTGCTATTTTAAAATACCTGCGCGTTTATTTATAATGAAAGAAGAAAGTGTAAGGGGCACCTGGAGAATTAACGCAAAAGACACAGACATAAAAGAAACTACCGTATTGGTCAGCCTATAAGATTCACATCATTTTCTTAAAAATTTGTCTAAAATATGGAAGCACTAGAAGCTGATTTCAGGTGGAATTTGTATCTGCCAAAGTCTGCTGGTCTGCCATACATTTAAGATGGGTGAACCCATTTCCACAAGCCTTCTTTGTTAACAAGTTCAACAGTCTCAGACTTGCCTTGCTACCATTGTGCAAGACAGTACTCCAGTCTCAACGTACATCACCTTGTTTGGCTACAACAAAGCAGAGGCTATTCCAGTTTCCTGTTACGTCAGCAGACCTCGCTGTGTTAAGACAACTGTTTTAAAACTATGCAGCAGAGTTACCAATATTTCAGTATTTAAAATTATTTTTCTTACTAACCCATGGCTCCAAAGCAATGGAGACAATGCTACAGCACTGCATTTAGGCTCAGAGTAATCATCATCAGTCCTCTGTACTCCCAAAGGAGCATAAAGGCATCAACAAAGGTTCTCCAGCCAATACCATCTTCAGCAAGTTGGGATACCTCACACCATGTCTTTCTTGCTTCCTTTGGTTCTTCCTGTACTGTGCGTCTCCATGTCCTCAATGGCCTGCCCTTTTTTCTTTTCCGTTGACGTGTCCAAGTCAAGTCTGCGTAAGGCTGTCTTGTTCTTTCCATTTTGTAGTATGTGGCCCAGCCATTTCCATCTTCATCTTTTGACCTTTTTAGTGATGTTCTCAATGC
Source organism: Achatina immaculata (assembly GCA_009760885.1). Taxonomy (NCBI): domain Eukaryota; kingdom Metazoa; phylum Mollusca; class Gastropoda; order Stylommatophora; family Achatinidae; genus Lissachatina; species Lissachatina immaculata. The sequence goes on from CM019718.1 coordinate 7,583,467, forward strand.
CCGTTTGTTTGGCTATTTCCTCATTTGTCACACACTCTTCCCAGTGATTTCTTAAAATTTTCCTGAGGCTACTCCCTTCAAATCCTCTCAGTCTGCTTTCACTCCCCAGATTGATTTCTCAGCTTCAGGTGCATTTACTAAAATGGAGCACACATTGGATTTATGGAGTAACAGAGTATGCAAAAAAAAAAAAAAGGAGCATGATTGGAAGACACAAAAACAATTGGGCCAGCAATTTTAAAAAAAAAATTCATTTCAATTCCCTACAAATTATTTATAATTTTTCTCCATTAAACATACAATGAGATGCACTAAAAATATTTTTTTTTCAAAAAAAAAAAAAAAATGGACAGAATAAAAGAAAAAATGGTATGTCTTATACATCTGTGGATCCTGCAGGTTGAAAAATATGTAGTAATTGAAAGCCATACTTCCATTTCTTTGTGAATAAATGCATGAAACTATCCTGGAAGACAAGAATTAAAGCTGCCCTTTCATATATACTCCTAAGAAACATAAATGATACAACTGTTACTGTACCTTCAGCAGTTCATTCAGCAGCAAGGGATATTTCAAGATTCTCTGTACAGGTTTTATGAGGACACCTGCCACATCAAACACGTTCATCTGCTCCCTCATTTTCTCCAGCTTCACGTTGAAGTAATCACTGACTTCTGCATTGTTTGAAAGGATACAATTCTGACTGAAAGGAAATCACCTGCCTGAAGACTGTTTAAAAGGATATTATTACACTATATACTGTTTCAAAGAACATATGACTAACATCATTTAATAAGAAATTACAAGTATGAATAATAACCAAAAATGAAAATATAACTCTTCATTACAGTTTTTTTTTTCAAATAACAAGGTCTTATCTATAATCTATAAAAGGGCACCTTTCACATGTGTAACAATCAAAGACACTAACATATGAATACTGTCAGGAAAAAAAACAACACTGACCTATATACTGCTCATCAAAGCTCTTCCCAGACACACATGTCTCAAGGTGGACCAGCATCTTCTGGCTGACATCTGCTATCTCTTCCATATTTCCCAGAAGAAAGTTCAGATCAACACCTGCAGGTGGTTTCTGTAACCAGAATTTTTTACAACGAAGGTTCGTTTAGAATAATATAGATGAAAGAGGTGGATAGCTTTGACATATAAACAAAAAAAATATGACCACAACAGATACACTGAGTTGCATGGCTGAGCCAAACTGGCAAGCCTGCCTGCGTGAAAAAGCTTAATTAAAAACTTGCAAAATCAAATAAATGATATATAGAAGAAATAATAGACAAGATATACATCTGAACAAAGAAGTGATGTGTTGAAGAAATAAGACAAGATCTACATTTGAACAAAGAAGTGATCTGTTGAAGAAATAATAGACAAGATCTCTGCAATTGAAAAAAATAAATGATATGTTGAACAAATAATGGACAAGATATACATCTGAACAAAGAAATGATCTGTTAAAGAAATAATAGACAAGATATCTTATATCCTTCCCGTGCCATTAAACGTCACATAGGGCTCGCAAGGTAGTTCGCCAATTTTTCCTATTTTCAGTGAGCTTTTCAACCTCATCAAGGGATTTTATGCCTATTAATTTGTCCTCTCTTAACAATATCCTCTTTAGAGTTTCATGTGGTCTGCCTCTTTTTCTTCTGCCTGTTGTGTTCCACTTGACAGCTTGTTTTGGGATTCTCTGATCGTTTCTTCTCATCATGTGACCAACATATGTCCATCTTTTCCTGATCAGCCATGAGACTGGTTGTTGTTCAGTCATCTGTCTTATTTCTGCATTGTTCTTGAATTTCTTCCACTTGATGCTGAGTATTTTCCTTAGGCATTTGTTTTCAAAAGAGTTTAATTTCTTGTCTATTTCTTTAGTTGATCTCCAGCTTTCGAATGCATAAATGAGGGTGGATATCATATCTGAATTGAATAATATTACCTTGGTTTTTGTGCTTATAACTTTTGAATTCCATATGTTCTCAAGATTTTTGAAGGACAATGCTGCTTTTGCAACTCTAATTCTTACTTCCTTCCTGGTGTCACCATCCTGGTCTATGTAGCTGCCAAGGTATGCAAATTGGCTTACTTCATCAACAATTGTTCCTTCTATGTATATTTTTCCTCTTTTATTAATGAGAAGTTTCATTATTTTTGTTTTGTCTTTGCTAATTTCAAGACCTATTTTGCTAGCCAAGGAAGACAGGGAATCTGCTTTTTTCCTGCATTGATTTCACATTGTCACTGATAAGAGTTATGTCATCTGCAAAATCAAGATCTTCTATTTGGGTCCCATGTACCCAATCAATTCTGGTTTTACCTGTACAGCATCTTTTCATTATAAAGTCTATGGCAATTCCAAAAAGCAATGGAGATAATATACATCCCTGTTTCATGCCTGTTTCAATCTGAAACCATTCGCTCATTCCTTCTTCCGTCTTGACTGCACAAATATATCTGTTGTAGAGATCTCTAATGATGTTGACAATTTTAGATGGTATTCCATATAATCTTAAAATTCTCCATAATGAATCTCTGTGTATGCTATTAAATGCTTTTTTTAAAGTTCAGCATCAATGGTTTTTGCTTTTCAACATGTTCTTCAAGTATCATTCTTAGAGTAAAAATCTAGTTGAGACAGCTTCTCCCTTTTCGAAACCCTGCCTGTTCTTCTCTCATTGCAGTATCCACTACATCCTTTATTCTATTCAGAATCTGATTAGCAAATCAAAAAAAAAAAGTTTTTTTTTTCTATACAGCCATTAAGGTACCATGAAAGTGGACACACAAAAATTACACTACATTGTGACTGGCGCTGATGTATAATTTCCTAATTACTATTTAAAAGGTTTATTCCACATCAACTTTCATTTACATCAAACCAATACATTCTTACATCCCTCCCGTGCCACTAAACGTCACACAGGGCTCGCATGGTAGTTTGCCAAGTTTTCCTGTTTTTGGCAAGCTTTTCAACCTCATCAAGGGATGTTATGCCCATGAAACTGGTCTCTCTTAATAATGTCCTCTGTAGAGTTTCACATGGTCAACCTCTTTTTCTTCAGCCTGTAATGTTCCACTTAATAGCTTGTTTTGGGATTCTCTAACCGTTTCTTCTCATCACGTGACTGACATATATCCATCTTCTTTTTCTGATCACCCATGAAACAGGTTGTTGTTTGCTCATCTGTCTTATCTCTGCACTGTTCTTGAATTCATTCCACTTTATATCTTATATTTTCCTTATATCTATTTCCAATAGATAGTGACCAGTAATACAGATTGAGTCTACTCTCACTATTATTTTAGGCATTAAGGCACTGGTATCACATGAAATGTACCTCAATGACTCATTTGTTGCTATATTTTTTCAAGATTTTAGAATCTGAAAGTGCTAAGAAGATTTGGTAGGACTGGCATCATGCAAGATAATGGTTATAGTTTGTTTTCTTTATCTCCTAGGGCTTATGCTTCAATGCAACCTCCAGCAGGACTGGGAATACATATTCCTAATATATCAGACATCCTGTAGTATTAGGACTGCCCTGTTACCTAGGAGCATCATTTGGAGAAAAGGTAGGATATGGAGGGGGGGGGGTGTCAACTACAGTTTTCTGAATTTAGAAACAATACTGTCTCACTAATAGTCATTCTCTTCTAGACCTTTCATATTATGAAAAAAAAAAACACTTAAAATGAATTTAGAGACTGGCTACACTCTGCTGGCCTAACACAATCATCACTACTCTCTCTCTCTCTCTCTCTCTCTCTTTTTTTTTTTTGAGTTTTAAAGGTAAGGGAAAAAAATAATGAATTTACAGACAGTCTACAGTTTGCTAGCCTTAGTAACAATGTAATCTAACACGGTCATCACTAAATCTTCAAAACTATGAGAATATTATCATGAACTATCAGATCAGCTACAGTTTGTTGGCCTTAATAACATTATCTCTCTAATGCTGTCATCAAAGACCTCTCTCTCTCTCTCTCTCTCTCTCTCTAACCATTAAAGCTATAAAAAACTAACATGAATTTACAGACCTGCCCATCCAAAAATGTCTCCAAACATAACTGCATGCTCAGCAAGTAGTCCTTCTCTGTGTCTATGATCTCTCCAATGATCTTCTCCCTCTGGTCCTTTCTCTTCTCTCTTGTTTCTGCTTCCTTCTTCCTCTCCTCCTCCTTTCTCTTCTCCTCCTCTTCAGCATGCTGAGCTGCTAGAAGCCTGGACTGCTCAAGCTTAGCATCATGACGACTGATAGCAAACAAATTCTCTGTAGATGTGAAGCAGAAACATCAGCATCATCTCACTATATAGCCCTTCCAGCATGGCCATAATGGTGTCTGTCTTAAAAAGTAAAGGTAGAGATCATGTCACAAAGACACTTAAGGATTTTAGTGTTAGTTCCCTTATTTTCATTGTCCTCATCAGCATAATGGGTCATGTGGTCCATATCAAGCTTGGCTGCCCTCACTTCCTAGCTCCAAGAGGAGCCCTGTGCCCCTTTCTATGGCTGAGTGACTGGGCCGCCTTCATCCAAAATTAAACCACTGACCTTGCTATGAAAGACATTAACCACTTCATTACTGAAGCTGCTTGGAAATCTGCATTATACGTCCATAAAACCAATTATGGTTACCTTATCAAAACTTTTCTTAGAACTCTACTTTGCCAATGTTTTAAATAAGTTCTGAATTCTAATCTCACAGGAGCAGACAGTTTCTGTTCTTACAGTTCAAAACAATGATTTATAGCTCACATAATCATACCATAAGGACAGAGCAGGTTAAAGTAGCTTGCTGGAAACCCCAGTGTGGACTAGGCAAGAAGTTTTTTTGTTTTTTTTTTTTGTGGAAATCTAAACCACAATGGGGACTTCAATGTGCAATACCCCTTTAACAACTCTGAAAAAAAAAACAATAAAGAAAACACTCATTTACTAGAATCATCTTGACAGGCTATGACAAAGTCTTGACCATCTCTGGCTCATCTGATCCAGAAACTGTGCCACCGATCAATCTAAGTCATCACTGCCCTTTGTGCATATATATATATATTATATATATATATATATATATATATATATATATATATATATATATATATATACTGTATATATAACACAATGATCCACTATGATCTTCCAACAATAATCAGATTCTCTGCTGCCCTTCAGCTGTTCTTGTCACTGATTCCCTTGAATATTTTCATATTATTACATATAATATCAGGGCCCGGGGTTCACCCAGCCTCTAAAAATGGGTACCTGAGAAATGTGGGAAGATAAATGTAGCCAGGCATGATACTGACCACATCACACGTTCAAGTACCGATGATCTTGGAAAGGCAAGCCTAACACCATATCCCCAATATGCCTTAATGGCATGGAAACAGGGATTTTATTTTTATCTTCTTCTTCTTCTTCAGCTTTCCGAGCCATTGAGACTCACTGCTGCAGATAAAGTTCGCCTCCATTCTTCTCTATTCCTAATCTTCTCTCTCTCCAGTTGGTGACACCAGTTTCTTTTATATCCTCTTCTATGCTGTCTTTCCATCTCTGTCTACCTTTATCTTACCATTTAAAAAAAAAAAGCTGAAAAATCCACTTTGACTTAGTAGTGCAAAAACTGGGAAGTCAAAAAACTTCACTGTCGATTTCCTGATACAATCAATGCATGGTTTTAAGTTCAATGTCTTATAAAAAATAAAATCATTTAATATGTTGTTACTTCTTGCACAGGAGAAGCACAGCAAGTAGGGGTAGGCCTTCTCAGGTCTAAGGAATCAGGTTTTAGTTCACTTTCCTCCAGTCACTCCAGATATAAAAACTGAACTCCTGACACTTCTGTTAGGAAACTAAATAAGAAAAGCTCAGTAATCTGAACCTGTGTTAAGTGAAAAGACTAGTACTGCAATGTGAATCCACAATAAGTACTCACTGTGGACACTTGATATGTGAAAAGTCTACCACTTACTGTAATAGTGATACATGATGCAATGCATAATTTTAACTAACCCATCTAATGGAGGAAATGATGAATTAATATATTATGGAAACACACAAGCAATAAAATACATGCATATATTCTGCCACCGTAATCTTTCAGATTTAATTGTATAACTTATTTTTTTGCAAATAACATGTTCAAGCAAAACAGATAAATAAATAAACATGCATTATATACATATATCCATACAGCTATATACTCTTACTGTTTTCAAAAGAAAAAGACTTCCACCTAAAAATATCAAAAACAAAGTTCAACATCTTAAATGTTAATTTGCTGGTGTTATAATTCTGGTATGAATTCGGTTGGTTTTCATTACTACTGTTTTTAATGTGACTTTATAAAAGTACTGTACTGTGCACTGAAAAAAGGCACCAGTCACCTTTCAGCCTGCGTTCCTCCTCCTGCAAACCGAGCAACTGCCTGTCCGCAAACTCAAGATTATCCTTAATCTCAGCCTCCTTACTCTGGGTGTCAGCCTGGGCCAAGTTCTTCTGCAGATCTGACCTTGTCTGCTCATACTTCTACATAACAGAAATTAACCGTGCATGAAGTTTCTTCACTCAACCAACAAGAAGACTTATCTCCTCAATCAACAAAACAAATTTCCCAATTTCCCATCTTTAACAACAAACACAAAAAAAAAACACTTATTTGTGTTCTGTTAACGAAGAACAAGTCCCCTACTCATGAGGCAAACTCTCACATGATAACCTATTTTACCTTCTACCCTCACTCACTGATACCAGAATATGCAGTGAAATATGGTGTGCCTCACACTGCACATGTAAATTCTCCATCTTCATCACAGTATTATTGTGTCTGATGATAATTTTTACATCCAGATCCAGTAAAGGTTGTTGACCATTGCCTGTCACTAACCCAGGGCCCATCCTGGTTGGAAGACAAATCACAGCCGACTAGCCTGCAGGTAATCTGTGTCCCCGGAACATCTGCATGCTGCAGGAGTGTGAAGTGTGAGTGCCTTCACATTTCTAGGCCACCACAACATTTGAGACAGAGATGCCTGCACCTGTCCTCGCTGCCTCTGTTTTCCTTAAGGAAGCCCCAGGTACCAATTTTTTTTAGGCTGGGTTGATCCCAATGCTGGCTGGGCCAACAACAAAAAAATATTCCACCTCAGTACAAAATGGAGCCAGGGCCCTTCTGATCAACAGGTGAGCCTGCCGGCGCCCTCTACATAACAATGCCTGCACGTGAAATAAAAGGATGAAGAATGCAAAAACTGGACAGCCTGCTTGCAGAGTGAGGCCAAGTCATTTCAAAACTGTCTGCAGTACACAATTCCATAAACTTTACCACAACCACCAGAAGCTATATAAAACAATGCCCAAACTGACACCAATTGTTCCTCTGCCCAAGATACTAATAAAAAGCAACTGATGAACTAAACACCAGCATAAAACACCAATACCTGTAAGGGTTATAAGTTTAAAAACTGGAACTTTAAGAGGGTGGGGGGGGGAGGATGAAGTGTATTAGCTTCTGCATGAATTATATTAGTCACATCAATGTCAACACAATAATGTAGTTAGTGGCATCAATGAACCTTTAACCTACCATCAGTCACTTCCAAAAATTGAAAATAATTACAAGCATATGATTTTGTAGTTCATAATTACAAACATATGTCACATATGTATGCTAAAAACAGGCACTGCATTATTTCCTGGTAAAACACTGTGATGCTGACATTTATTACAAAAAAATGTTTGTGTGCCATGGATGATGTTTGGTAAACTAAGAGTCAGATAACACAGAAGAAAAAAAATGTATATATGTGCTTGCACCTGCTGATTACTCAATAGCTATAATGTGTAGTCTCATTCTAATCATGTGGGGGGGGGGGGTGTGTGTGTGTGTGAAGAAGGTGTAAATTTTGGCAATCAGCGACCCATAGCTGACATACAAGAATAAGGCTGGTGAGCCATAGCTGACATCCAAGCATAAGGTTGGTGAACTTAGCTGACATCCAAGCATAAGGCTGGTGAACCATAGCTGACATCCAAGCATAAGGTTGGTGAACCATAGCTGACATCCAAGCATAAGGTTGGTGAACCACAGCTGACATCCAAGCATAAGGCTGGTGAACCACAGCTGACATCCAAGCATAAGGTTGGTGAACCACAGCTGACATCCAAGCATAAGGTTGGTGAACCACAGCTGACATCCAAGCATAAGGTTGGTGAACCACAGCTGACATCCAAGCATAAGGTTGGTGAACCACAGCTGACATCCAAGCATAAGGTTGGTGAACCACAGCTGACATCCAAGCATAAGGTTGGTGAACCACAGCTGACATCCAAGCATAAGGCTGGTGAACCACAGCTGACATCCAAGCATAAGGCTGGTGAACCACAGCTGACATCCAAGCATAAGGTTGGTGAACCACAGCTGACATCCAAGCATAAGGCTGGTGAACCACAGCTGACATCCAAGCATAAGGTTGGTGAACCACAGCTGACATCCAAGCATAAGGTTGGTGAACCACAGCTGACCAAGACTCTGTCCCATCTCTCTCTTGCATTCTTTACTAATTTTTCTTTCACGTAATTTGTATACTTGTATCAAAATCGAGTGTGTAGGAAGACTGAAAGATGGAGTGATGAAGGGCAAAATGAAAGATGAGCCTGTGAGGCCAATTCTTCACCCTCTGAAAGTAAAGATCATTCATTCATTCATTCATTCATTCCACTGGTACCCCCCCCCCCACCAAGTAACAGGCCTAGCCTGGGTAACAGGACAGGGATCTCTGTAGTCCCCATGGCAATAGAGTCTGCTAAGGAAGTGCTGCACACTCCTTGACTTTTAGCTCCACTCTGAGACTGGAAAGAAAGAGGCCATAACCCGCTCCCAGCCTGACATGATGCTGTACTTCAACACCTTCACAGCATCAGCTGCAAGGAACACCAGCTCACATTTTAAGGGAGAGAGAAGATAAGGGAAGACTTGAGAATGTGCCATAGATTATTAAGGATTTCCATAATGTTTCACTGATATATAAAATATTTTCTCTTATTTATATCACTGTTAACCTTTCATCCTCACTAAGTACTTTCAGAATGGTGGTCAGTGAATAGTTTATCACATTTATTATCAAAAATCTTTTGCTCTGTATCTTTTTTATCTTAATTTTTTTCACTGTTTGTTATTTCAATACTTCTTTGCCTTCTTTTTTATCTATGAAATAGTACAATTTCATTGCACATCTTTATCCCTTACATTATACTGAATGCAAAACCATGCACAACTTTCATGTGCATGAACCAACCACATCTGCATGGGATATTCTGAATCCAGCAAAAAGGAAGCTGAGATATGTCATGAGACCCAACAAGATGTCGCTGAGGTGACAATGTCATCAGTCCCAGCAGAACAGGTCCTGTGATGACAATAACATTAAACCCATCAGACCAGTGCTGATCAAAGCCCTCTCCCATCTCCAACCAGTGCTGCTGGTAACTACTGCTTCTCTTTCCACCCTGACTGATGGAGCATAAAGAACATGTTCCCTGACTCGATGGAAGCATTATGAAAAGGTCATTTCTAACTCCTTAAATTTGTAACACATCAGCCCAGTTCCATATGTAAAATGGGAAAGAGTGACAGTTCTGTCCAGCAGCTCCCATCACCCTGACAATTTTTTTAACTGGAACAGACAAGAAACTATTTCTTATATCCCTCCTGTGCCACTAAACGTCACATTGGGCTTGCATGGTATTTCACCAAGTTTTCATATTTTCAGTGAGCTTTTCAACCTCATCGCTGGCCACCCTCAACAATGGTCCTCTTTAGAGTTTCAGATGGTCAACCTCTTTTTTCTTCAGCCTGTTGTGTCCCACTTGATAACTATTTATACACAGCAAAAAAAAGCAGGTCACCAGAGGACAAATCTCATCCAAACAAGTGTTCTGGCTCAGTCAGCTCCTGGCACTATAGATGAGCATGGATCCACTTAGATAAACTCCTGGGAATCTTGGATTTTTTTTTTCCCATTCTCTTTCCTCTTTCTAGATTTGAATCACTACCTCACAGTGTAACACTGAATTCTAATCACTGCCTCAGTGTAACACTGAATTCTAATCGCTGCCTCAGTGTAACACTGAATTCTGATTGCTGCCTCACAGTGTAACACTGAATTCTAATCGCTGCCTCACAGTGTAACACTGAATTCTGAAGTGCACCTCAGATATTCTGTCACTCAGGACTAGTGTTAAAAATGATAATGCAATACATGGAACTAGTAAATGGATTTCTGTGCACTGGTCACAAATGATAACTCATAGTTAATTAGTTTGGAAGGATCTTCATCTGGATACATCCACTGTTAAATATTATAACTTTGCTCTCACACACTATTAAATATTACAACTTTGCTCTCGCACACTGTTAAATATTACAACTTTGCTCTCGCACACTGTTAAATATTACAACTTTGCTCTCGCACACTGTTAAATATTACAACTTTGCTCTCGCACACTGTTAAATATTACAACTTTGCTCTCGCACACTGTTAAATATTACAACTTTGCTCTCGCACACTGTTAAATATTACAACTTTGCTCTCGCACACTGTTAAATATTACAACTTTGCTCTCGCACACTGTTAAATATTACAACTTTGCTCTCGCACACTGTTAAATATTACAACTTTGCTCTCGCACACTGTTAAATATTACAACTTTGCTCTCGCACACTGTTAAATATTATAACGTAAAGGTCAATAATAACACAGCCATGATAGCTTTTTTCAAACTCACTGAAAAACACCACAACACAACGACGTGTTTCTTCGAAACAGAATACAAATAAAATTCCAGACAAAAAGCACTAAATCTGAGGAGGTGACTTACTTAAGCCACAGCACTGATAGAACATAAAGAAGCAGGCTCGCCGGCAGAGATACATGTCTGTGCTGCTCCTCACAAGCTAAACTCTACTTCTCTGGCACTTTACAATTTTTTAACAAAACACTTCTTCCCCCAGTTGTAACAAATAACTTATTTGGCACTTAAAATAAATTTTTTTAACAAAACACTTCTTACCCTAGTTGTAACAAATAACTTCTCTGGCAGTTTTATAACATATAATTATTATTTTTTAACTGTTTATAACAAATTATTCTTCTAGTCATTTACAGATAATAATTTCTGCAATCTACCAAAATAAATTTTTTTTTCTGCCAGTCTAAAAGAAATTATAAAAACAACTACATTCAAAATTTAAAAAATACTTTTAATAAACTTTATATACTACAACCAATTTGTCATAACAATAAAAACAGCTCACTAAGTTCTTAACCATCAAATTTACTGAACAATCAATTTGAGATTAACGAGCATACACTCCATAATGAATTATAAAACATTCTGCACCCTTGACCAACTTCTAGTCACAGTCAAAAATATTTTAATATAAATGCCAAATAATGCCAAGCTGAAAAACAAAAACAAAAAAGAAAGTATGCCCATCATATGAACCATTAAGAATATGCACAGAATACAGAATAGGGCACAAGTTTAATCAATATGAAAACTTTCCACAACAGTACAGCTGCTGCAGCACTCATAATGAAAAGTTTAACAGCTTCACACTAGAGCCCCAAACACAGAGGCTGTTACATGTTTTAGGTACTGTGACAGCTTGTCCATGCTGTGTCACTTGTTAGCCTCTAAAACATCAGCTGTTCCTGGAGGATATGATTAACAATGCTTTTAGCCACATGATGTTTCAAACAGGATCTGAAAACTAGCAAGATTCTGTTTGATGCTTTTCTTTTCAATCAATACTTCCACAGTCCATCACTGAACCACAAAACAACTCATAAAGGAGAGCAAAACATGAGACCACCTTGATTAGATTAAGAAAACATGAGACCATCTTGTTTAGATTAAGAAAACATGAGACCACCTTGTTTAGATTAAGAAAACATGAGACCACCTTGTTTAAATTAAGAAAACATGAGACAACCTTGTTTAGATTAAGAAAACATGAGACCACCTTGTTTAGATTAAGAAAACATGAGACCACCTTCTTTAGATTAAGAAAACATGAGACCATCTTGTTTCAATTAAGAAAACATGAAACCACCTTGTTTCGATTAAGAAAATATGAGACCACCTTCTTTAGATTAAGAAAACATGAGACCACCTTGTTTAGATTAAGAAAACATGAGACCATCTTGTTTCGATTAAGAAAACATGAGACCACCTTGTTTAGATTAAAAAAACACGAGACCACCTTGTTTAGATTAAGAAAACATGAGACCATCTTGTTTAGATTAAGAAAACATGAGACCATCTTTTTTAGATTAAGAAATAATCTGCACAGGGACTCTAAAGCAGATAATCATATTCTTTCTTATCCATCTTCTGGCATTCCCTACAGCTCTACCAGACTTCATGGATTTTGTCCTTCCTCTGAAGCTGATCTGCAGTTGTGGGGGAGGGAGGGGGGGAGTCGTGCAATACAGGCAAAGGACTATGAGCTGTAGCGGTACCAATTCTGTGGTGGCACAACTGTTGACAATCTTACTGCAAGTACTGGTAACTAGTCTCTGATGGAACAGTAATCAGACATCCCAGGTTCTTGCATACATTTGTGAAAGACATCACATGATGAAATAAATCAACCAAGTTCAGTTCTAACAATGCATACAGGGCATTTTATACATGGAACTTGACGATGATGATGATATGATGAGTAGAAGATGTTACATAACAAAATTCAGTTGCCAATTCAGCCATACAACAATCTGGCCACTGAACTATGAACGATCTTTTTAGCCATACAACAGCAGAAAATTCAACGACAACACACACCAACAAAACCTCATAATCAAAAGAAACAGAGACACACATCCATCTGGCTCAAATATCAGTCTATTCTCTCCTTCACACACACTGAACCAGTCATAAAGTTTCCCCCAAAGTTCATGTGCACCTCCGATCACAGACTATGCCAATCACTCAATTAATGCAACTCAATAACAAGAATGTAAACACAAAATCATGGACATCAACAGCAAAAACAGTAGTGAGGGATGACACTCATATCCAAAATACTGTTGCACAGCATTAGCAGCTGTATTACTGCAGCTGAATTTTTATAGTGGAAAGTATTTATATTGGTTAAACTTATGCCCTATTCTGTGCACATTCTGTATGGTTCATGTGATAAGAATACTGGTTTTTTTGTTTTTGTTTTTGTTTTTTTTTGTTTTGTTTTGTTTTGTTTTTTTTTTTTTGGGGGGGGGGTTCAGTTTGCATTATCTGGCATTTATGGGCAAGGGTCTTTATCCATACCAACTTTCCAGTGAAGGAGGAAATCAACACAACTCTGGAATCATTTCTCTAAAAACAATGAAGGACATCCTGATATCACAGGCCTAACACATATGGGGCATGGCCTTAGTGTAAAGAGGCAGGACCAGAAACAGAGCTAGGGCCTTTCCTTTTTCTTTTCACAGTAACTGCTACCATTACAGGAGTCCGCTTCCAAAATGTCTTTGGAAAGTGTCATTAGCCACTGAAAGCTGTTTTGTGTTACCTATATCCGCAGCTACTGTATTTCAACATGAATGCTGCTGTTGAGGTGAAGTATAGATTCCAAAACAAGTACTTAGAAGAGTACAGAATACACTGATCTGTATTATCACGCCTGGACACTGCAGAGTACTAAGTCACATATACCAACTCAGAATATCCTAAACAAAAGAGTTCCCATATGAGAATGGAATATATAAACTACATACCAGACTTGACAAAAAGGACTGGATTTGTGACTGTAGATAAAGAGGACCTACATACACAAAAAAAAACTACTGACAGCTGAACTTTAGTCTTAAAAAAGGGGTACAAAGTTAGTAGATCCACAACTTGCATACTGCGACAGCTAATGGGAATATGGTATGTAACAGAAAGACTGACAAAATACCTCAGGAAATAATGCAAATGAGAAAGTTCACAAATTATGATACGCAAAATAAATGTAAATCAGAAGACTACAGTTACAGTTCTTTCCTACAGCTGCTAAATTTGAGTTCTTTGAAAGTGACACAGTGACAATGTGGATCTTGAATCATAAACACCGAGCCTGATGGAGTGTGGGCTACACAGGCTTTATGGTTCCACAAGCAGACCTAACAACCACGATTTTCATCGAACTCCTCACCACAAGGAAGCTTATGCTATGGTCAAACTGAAGTAACACAATTTTTCTCAGGGAGCTAAGAGAGGAACTTGACCAACCACAGTTCAGTGACTCCAGTTACTGCACCATCCTCATAGCTCCCGCTGTAAGAGGAAGCTTATTATACCTCCCGCTGTAAGAGGAAGTTTATTATACATTAAGAGAATCAATGCAGATAAGGGAGACACGTGTTATTATCATCTGGGAAGGAAAAGGAAAAAGTGGCAGGAAAAATGTATACAAATCAGCAGAAGAAAACGTTTAATGAAGAGTACAGAATCAACAACAAAAACAGCAACCATCTTCTTCTTCTTCAATCTCCCTGGAACTGTGAACTTGATGTTCTTTGCAGCCTGTGTGGAGAAGATGCTGAAGGCAGCATTGTGTCAGACTTGGGGGGGGGGTGTTCTGGCGACAATTTTTTTTCAGTCTCTGAGTGTAGCTAAAAAGCAAGGGTTGTGCAGTACTTCTTTAGCAGGCTCCACCGCCATCAGGACAACAGTGATCCCTGCCCTGTTAGCCAGCCTAGGTGCGTTACTGGAGGGGTACCAACAGAGAGGTGGGATAGAATCTTGGTCAGCTATGGTTTGCCAACCTTGACACTAGCATGTCAGCTATGGTTTGCCAACCTTGACAATAGCATGTCAGCTATGGTTTGCCAACCTTGACACTAGCATGTCAGCTATGGTTTGCCAACCTTGACATTAGCATGTCAGCTATAGGTGACTGCCAAATCAGACAATGCCCCAATCAAGAACAATAATTAGCAACAGAAAAGTAAGATTTACACCTACAAACAGCCCACATACCTTAATATCCACCTGGTTCTCTTTTAGCTTGCTCCTGAGATCGGCCACAAGCTCCTTATTATTGTCTTCTGAATATTAACCAAAATTTGATACAAATTAAAGCTGCCTCATAACAAGTAGCACACAATAATCACTAAAGGCTTCCAAAAATAATCTGTTTCAGCTTTCCAATTTCCCTTTATAAATTCATGAATGTAGCCTAGACACATAGGACAAACTCCTATATAGAAATATATCTTGATTTTTTTGTGTCCTTTATTAATACTTTCAGTTCAATGTTCATTTGTTCTTTGATGTGCTTTGCTCAGATGGTATTTATTCTCCACTTTCAGAATGAGTTTTCCTAACACTAGTGTCAGGCATCCATATTTACATTCAGGTTAACTGGAAAGTGATGGAGTTTATTTGCAACCCTTCACCTTTGAGCTGCCTTGTCACCCACCAAGAACTGCCCGTTTCTCTATTTATTTTATTTATTTATTTATGCATCTCTATCAAATGAAGCATACAACAAAGAGGAAGGTGTAGCTGCATATATAAAATAACTTGCTACTAAAGAGAGGGCGTCTGAGAGTGGTTAGTGCACTGGTCTCTCATGGTCTTCTTCTTCTTCTTCTTCGTTCACTTCTACCACCAAAAACCGCACTGTGAACCTACTGAATTCACGCATGTGGTCCTCGTTAGGTCCCGTGGTCCCCTGTGTGGTCCAAAATAGACCACACGAGTTCCACGAAAGGACCACAAGGGGTTCAGAGTATCACAGTGCTTTAGCCTGTATTCTTGGTGGGTCTCAGAAGCGGGATTGCGTGACACCGTGGTTTTCATTGCACCAGTTTGGTCTAGGGTTGGACTTTCTCACCGGAAGACCTCGATGTGTTTGGAATATCAGTGCATCCCCTCTGGGTGAGAGGCGTTAGCCCACCCAGGTCAGAGTTGGACTTTCTCACCGGAAAACCTCGACGTGTTTTGAGATACCCGTGTATCACCGCCGGGTGAGAGGTGGTCGCCCATCCAGTCCAGGGTTGGACTTTCTCACCGGAAAACCTCAGCGTGATTAGGATACGCAGACATCCCCGCCGGGTGAGAGGTGGTTGCCTATCTAGACTTCCCTGGTCCAGTGTCTCCGACTTCAGCATTTTGCAGTCGTGGCCACTACCCTTCCTAGTTGTGCCCAGGATGGAGCTTTTATCCAGGAGGACGAATCCTCGCCACTAGTGACTTCTACCCCTGGGTTGAGCTGGTTTAGGCATTATCCCAGTATGGGCGTGTTTGGGACGGGACGGACCTCTAGGGCAGAGGTACTGTGACATGCATAGCCTTCAAGATTCACCCCTGGTATGAGCCGGTTTAGGCAAAATTCACCAGTATGGGTGGTTATCAGGCGTTACAGACCTCTAGAGCGGAGGTGGCATGACATGTCTAGCCATCGAGTTCGACCCCTGGTGTGTGCCGGTTTAGGCATATTTCACCAGTGTAGGTGTATTTCGGACGTAGGCGGCCTCTAGAGCAGAGGTGCCGTGGTATAGTTCTCGTAGCGATACTACTGGACATACCAGGTTAAACTTCACTTTCCACCACCTTTTCCCATCGGCGCCGCACAGCAACCTTTATTTCCGCATTTACTTCCTTAACCGGGAGGAGCTTCATTCCACGCGCGGCATTTGAAAAGTTAAGCCAGCAGTGACTTAACCTCTGGGACAAGCTGGTTCATGCATTTCACCCGATATGACTGCACTCAGGACGTGGCTGACCTCCAGACCAGAGGTGCCGTGATTTGACTGTTTGCTTCGCTTTATTCTTTCAACCACCTTTTCCGCAGTGATGCTGCGCTGCAACCTCATCTGCAAATTTCTTCATTGGCCGGGAAGAGCACCGCTCCACGCACGGCAGCTGAAGATCTCGCCAACAGCGGCAGATGAGCTACCAAACGTGACACTCATCTACCCTAAGTAACTGGTTTTCAGGCGCCAGATATTCGCCCTCGCCCCTTCTCCTGTCAGTTTAAAACAGTTCTGCCACGGGAAGGCCAGGAGCTGGACTTGACTGCCAGAGGCTGTTTGTGGCGCGTTTGCAGTCCTTAGAACCTGTCTCTCATGGTGAAAGTCAGGGCTTCAAATCCGGCTGGAGGCACCACAGTCACCCAGCTGTAGAAACGCGTACCTGACTTCTTCTGAAGTTGGGGAAGGAAAGGCGGCCAGGCGTGATACTGACCATATCACCCTCTAGTGTCCCGACATGTCAAGGAAAATATCATATCCCTATGACAAGGTTAACTTTACCTTTTACTAAAGAGAACAACTTTATAAAAGGTGACTAAAGTTCAAAGATGTGGGTAGTTCCAAAATTAAACATACCCTAGTCATAAACTGCAACATAATACATAAAATCTTCTAAATGACTGACTAAAGTAACCAAGAATCCTGGAAAAACATACTACATATCTGTAGACAACCAGTTAGGATTTAATAATTCTGACATCTCCAAGTGGTGCATACAAGGAGCAGACGATACTTATGATCTTACAAAAATGAGAACTGTGACAGTACTACAATGTGAAGACAATTCTGGACTGTTGAAAAAAGAAGAAAAAATGAACAATAACAATGAGAATGTGATGTCTATCACCTCCTGTCTTCAGAAGGAGGGTGCATCAGTCTCATAATATGCTGAAATATGGTGAAAGTGTGCTAGCATGAACATCAATAAAGCCAATTTTATTCATTTTTCCAATTAAACTGAAGTTTCTCCTACTTTTTTAAATGAGAGATAATAGTAATATACCTTCATTGGGTCCATCGGGACTGAAAGATATGAGATCTGCTGGGACTGATCCTGGCTTTGGAGAATGCCGCCGCTGACGTGATGGGGTTGAATGAGGAGAGCTTTGCAGAGCTGCGGCATTCGCACTCTGAACACGACCAACTGGTGCTCTGGGAGCTGGTCTTTTCGGTACCAGTTTGACCACTGGCTCAGCTTTCACTGGTACCAAGGGAGTTCTAGATGGAGCTGCAGCCATTCGTGGCCCAGTGGGACGTGGGGGTGGAGCTTTGATTTTTCCAGGTGACATGGGAGCAGTCTGGGAAACAGAAGAGGCAACTATTGCACTAACAGGTCTTGGTGGTGCTGGCCTGGCTGGTATTCTAGTCAAGACTCTGGCATTATTAGCATTTACATCAACCAAAGCACCTTCAGGCACATCCATCTGGAAAGCTCTATTCACAAATGTTGAATTCTGTGTGGATAAGCTAGAACCACGCTCTGCAAAAGAAGCTGACTTTCTTCGAACACTGGCATCTGATTTAGCAGTTTCCTCTCCAGAGAAGCTGATTGAACTGGAAAAAACTTTCTGCCTATATCTACTTCTTTGCTGTTCACATTTCAGAAGTGAAGGATTCTCAGCAGGACAGTTAACATAATCAGGTGAAACACGCTCACTGGTGATACCATGGAGCTCAAGTTTTGTGTCTGAAATATGATTACTACCATTAGATACCAAAGAAACTTCTTGTGGAGAGTGTTCATGACTGTCCCTCTCTTGAACATCATCAGGATTCAAATATGATGAATCATCAGAATTTAAATGAATGTCAGATTTATTGGAGAATCCCCCTGATTTGGCTTTGTACATTTCTCCTTCAATCAAAGCATCTAAAGCTGTCAGACTGCTAGTTCTGTTTTCTAGCAGAGGCACTCTGGTTTTTGACCTGGATGAAAGTGAGGGCTTGGCTGTCATGAATGAATGTTGGGCTATCACTGAAGGTTTTGGGGAAAGAAGAGGTTTAGGGGATAAAACAGGTTTTGGAAGAAGTGGTGGCTTGCTCCGTGAGGGCATGCTAGACTTGGCTGCAGGAGTTAAGCATTCAGATGGCACTGAAGCTGCTGTTGAATACTGAGAACTAAAGCTCTGATCCCTGAGGATGTCTCCTGCTTCGTGTGCTGCTGGAGATGTATCTTTGGTTGTTATACCTTGTTCTGAGTTTGCATTCTCTGACACTTCTTGGGACCTTTCTGCAGATGGACTTGGGGACTTTGATACATCAGCTAATCCTATCCCACTTTTAGGCCAGGATCCAATTATTTCAACGTGATTTACAGGTACCTGGCCAATCTGGCCACTTTCTGTTTGAACCTGCAGCCAGTTCTCATTCAAATGCCTAATCACTTCCACTGTATCACCCTCACTCACAGAGATGTCCCCAGCAGCCTCAGCTGTGAAACTGAACAATACTAGCCCTATCTCATGGTGCTCTGCCAAAACTTCAGAGAAACCTTCCCTCACATCGATGTTTTCTTTTGAGAATGAGAATATATTTTCTCCGTTACTGTCAATTTTAGCTGAAGATTCATCTACAGTCCATGATTTAGAATCACTTTCAGGAACACAAGCAGCAGCAGCAGTAGCTTTACCCCTCAAAGAGGCATCAGTGGTACTGTTATCAGTAGTATTAAGTCCTTCATGTCCCAAGGAAAGTCTATTTTCTTTGGTGTCTAGACTGTATGCATAGGGGCAATCTACTATGATTTCAATGAAACTTCTAGGAAAAAGGCCTCTCCTTCCATCTACTTCACCCTCTGTCCAGTCTGAATCCACATGCTGGATGAGAGTGACAATGCTGTTCTCTGTCAAGGAAAGCTCTGTTGGAATCTGAGCTGTGAATGAGTAAATAACACGTCCATATGGAGTAATCTCCACATCATGAGAGCGCGTGTTCTCACTGGTGTAAGATCCTTTGGGAACATTTCCAGGATCTGATTCCAGATCTTTAATACTGAATGACTCAGAGACCTTTGGTGGATCCTGTGGTGATGATGACAGTGCTGGATTAGAGGAGTCATGACGAAGTTCATTTACTTCACCACATTCATCCAAAAGCTCTACACAGACTGCAGATACCAAACCCTGCTTATTGTAGCAACGGCCATAAAACCAGTCATCATCCAGAATGTCTGTTATCTCAATGAGATCACCGAGCTGGAAGGCCAGTTCTCCATCTAGCTGGGGTGTGACATCCACAAGGGCCCTAGCAAATGTAATCTGTGAGGTGGTGGCTGCTACACTGGCAATGTCTGACTGAGAAATGACACTGTCAGACCTCAGCTTCAGGCCACTGCAGCGTGCACTGGCCGACCTTGATGTCAGTCCACCATCCACCTCTAGCTCAATCACCATGGTCAAGGGAAATATTCCCTTCAGAGGTCCATTCTTGCCTTTCCACCATGACTCATCAACAGGCTCTAAGCCAAGTACAATGTCACCTGTATATAAGAAAAACAATTGTACTGTTAATGTGCAAAATACTCAGAGATGCACTGTAGCTTTACTGGAATGTATGGTGACATTTCATTGATGAATTAACCTCTTTGCCCAACATTTCAGTTTCCCCATTCACCAAGTTGTAAAAAAAATGGTACCTGGCTCTTTCCAGAGATGGGGAAGGAAAGGCAATTAGACATGAGATCGTATTACACTCTAGTGCACCAACAGATCAAGGTAAACATGAGTGTCATCACCATATTCTGCAGTTAACATAGTATGTCAGGCCTACCTTTACTTTTTTTTTTTTTTAAGCAAGAATTCTTGCCAATGAAGAAATTCATGAGGGCTTTCCATCTCTTTATCTAGATAAATGAGAATATGAAATGTAACACAGAAAAGGGAGTATTTCGCTCTTTATACAACATAATGAGGCATATGCCAAGGGTTTGTGCTGTCAGCTGATCTATCCTCACTTTACAGAGAAAACATGAAAGGCATCAAAATTTGAAAGGAATAAAAAAATAGGGGGCTATAATATCAACAAACTGAGATACGTGGATGACACTGTTCTTAGATCAAAGAGGGAAAACACAAAATAATGAACAAGATGACTAAAGAAAGCAATACGAGAGGTTTGGAGCTAAACAGCAACAAGACAGAAACAATGGCAATATCAAAAAAGAGTAAATGTACCAAAGTGCAACATCTTTTTTCAAATGGGAAGAAACTGACACAAGCAAATAAATTCAATGACCTGGAAACAACAGTAACAGCTGATGGCAAGTGCACAAATAAAATAAAATCATGAACAATTAAGGCAAACCTTGGTCTTTATGACATGAAGATACTAACAAATAAGATGTCTCTAAAAGTGAAGTCTTACAGTGCTATATAGAACTAATATTGTTATATGGTTATCAAGCTTGGGCAATTAAAAAACAAACAAAAAATGATAAAACAAAATTGGAGAGATGTGGCTGTGGAGAAAGAGATACTCTAGACAGACAGAAAAATAAACAGAGATGTGGTTGTGGAGAAAGAGATACTCTAGACAGACAGAAAAACAAACAGAGATGTGGTTGTGGAGAAAGAGATACTCTAGACAGACAGAAAAATAAACAGAGATGTGGCTGTGGAGAAAGAGATACTCTAGACAGACAGAAAAATAAACAGAGATGTGGTTGTGGAGAAAGAGATACTCTAGACAGACAGAAAAACAAACAGAGATGTGGTTGTGGAGAAAGAGATACTCTAGACAGACAGAAAAATAAACAGAGATGTGGTTGTGGAGAAAGAGATACTCTAGACAGACAGAAAAACAAACAGAGATGTGGTTGTGGAGAAAGAGATACTCTAGACAGACAGAAAAATAAACAGAGATGTGGCTGTGGAGAAAGAGATACTCTAGACAGACAGAAAAATAAACAGAGATGTGGTTGTGGAGAAAGAGATACTCTAGACAGACAGAAAAACAAACAGGCCCTCAAAGAACTTTCAGAACAACAGAAACTGGTTAAAATTATAAGGAAAAAAAGGAGTAAAAATGTCTTACACATCACGAGAAGACAAAAGTAGAGAACTTTGTAATGACTGGCAATTCAAGGGAAAAGGGAAGTGTGAAAAGCCACGAACAAACAAAAAAAAAAACAAGAAGAAAAATATTTCAGTGGAATGACCAAGTGGCAAGGAAAAAGAAAAGCATCTGAACTTATTGGAAACACCAAGGGCCGCACAAGATGGAGAAGCATGATGACCAACACTATCCAGCATATCACATGATAAACAAATACAGTACTAACAGGGAGCAAAATTATCCATTTTGCCGGGGGTACTTCTTCTTCTTCTTCTTCTTCTTCTTCGTTCGCACTGTCTGTCTATATCTGCAGTCCTGTCTCTTGGATAAATTTCACTGTTTTTTGTAACTCATGTATGGAACCGTAGAGCTTATCTTCTTTAGTGGTTTCACTGGGCCAGTAATTATTTCTCAGTGTCTCGTAGTTGATGCAATTCTGGAGTCTGATAGTTTTTCAACTGCAGCAATAATTGCCCTAACTTCTGCATCAAAGTTGTTGCAGTATTTACCAGTGGGTATGGAAATCTTGTCAATGGTGTTGTTTGGATATTCAATATATGCTCCTGCCCCACCATTTTTATGGCATTATGTGCAGATCCATCTGTATACACACGTATCCAGGTGTCACATGGATATTTGTCATCTAGAACACTAAGTGTGGCTACTGATCTTACAAGACTGCTCTGCATCTCACCATTCTGCACACCTTTCACTTCAGTCTGAATAGTTATTTGTGTATAATCTGCTTCTTTCCATGGTGTATGCTCTGGTACAGATGATAATGGAGTGACTACAGTTGGAAGGTCAGGTATCAGCTTACGCATACGCTTGGCCTGATGAATGAAGCTGCTTCTTTTAAGCCGTCCTAATGCCAAGTTATTGAATCTCTCCTTCAGGGGATGGCTTACAGAGCTAAGGAATTTTTCTCCCATGGTCATGACCTTTGTGTCTCTACGTTCCTTTAGCGGTTGAACACCAACTATTTTCTGCATTTCTACTATTGGTGTGGACCTCATGGCACCTGTGATAATCCGTAGTGACTGATTTTGAACCTTGTCTAGATTATGCAGCGTAGTGTTTGATGCTGTGCACCAAGATGTTGAGCCATATTCTAAATGTGGTAGAATACTTTGCTGATATACGTTCTTGAGGATTCTTTCACTAGCTCCCCATGTAGTCCCACTTAATTTTCTTAATATGGCTAGTTTTCTTCTGGCTTTTGCTTCTGCACTGTTGATGTGTTGCTTCCAAGTCAGTTTTGAGTCAAGAGTCACTCCTAAGTAAGTGGGTTGGTTGTCCATCCTTAAGGGTATTTCATTTACAAAGATCTTACCTGCTTTCTGTTTAGATGAGAGGGTGAACAGAGTGGTACTTGATTTTCTGTGTTGATACTTACACACCATTTGTTTGTCCATGATGTCAAGATGTCTGCTGCTCTTTGGAGTCTCTGTGTAGCAACTGTCGCATATTCATCTGTACACCACATGACCAGATCATCTGCATACAGTGCTGCTTTGATTCCATAGGGAAGTTCCTTGACCAGGTCATTAATGAATACAAGGAATAGTGTAGGCGAAAGGACTCCTCCTTGTGGTACACCGTGTCGCAGAAGTACTTTCTGGCTTTTGTGTCCATCCATTACTACTCTAGCTCTTCTATTGTGTAAATAGGACTTTATCCAGTTGTACAGTCTTCCATTCACATTGCAGTTTCTTAGTTTCCACAACAGACCTTTTTTCCATACTTTATCAAAGGCTTTCTTCAGGTCTATCCACGCTGCTAGTACAAGGTTTTTCTCTTGGAATGCATCCTCAATCTCTTGAGAGAGATAGGTCACTTGATCTTCCGTACTGTAGTACTGCCTAAATCCTGCTTGTTGTGGAACGAGAAGGTTTTCACTTTCTAGGTACCATTTTAGCCTCAGGTCAATGATGCGTTCCATCGTTTTGCATAGGCAGCTAGTGAGACTGATTGGCCTGTAGCTGGAGGCAGTATCACTGTTTTTCCCTGGTTTTAGCAGTGGTACCATGCTTGCTTCCTTCCAGATTTGAGGTAACTTACCTGTGCTCCAGCACATATTGAAAATATCCAACAGCTTTCCCATTGCTGCCACTCCCAGGTTCTTGATCATTTCATTGGACACTCCATCTGGTCCTGGTGATTTCCTTGGTTTCAGTTTACTAACTGCTAGGTCTAACTCACTGCGTGTGATTGGTGCATCCATGACCTCCACTTTTCTGACTTGTTCCTCCTCTTTCTGTGGCTCGATGCGCACTGTACGCTCCTTCTCTGGATGGATATCAATGTTGCAGTCCTGTGCAAACATGCGAGCAAAGTGATCTGCTACCTGCTTACCTGTAAGAGTTTTCCCATCCTCTATTAGTGTAATCTTTGTACTTCTTCCAGTACTCTCATCATTTAACTGTTTGATTAGTTTCCACAGTTTCCTTCCATCCTTTTCAAAGTTTAGGGACTCTGTTTTCTCTCTCCAACTTTCCCGTCTGGCTTGCAGCTTTGCTCTCTGAAATTTGGCTTTAGAATGTTGGTAATTATTGTGGTGTTCTTGGCATGGTCTATTTTCTGCTTGCTTTCGAGCTGCTTCCACGTCATCATGGAGTTTTCCCAGCTCACTAGACCAGTATGGTTTATAGTCCCTGCGAGCTCCTCTGGGAATGGTTTCACGAGCGGCCTGAAGGATACAAGCATTGAACTCCTTCACTATGCTGTTAATATCCTTACCTTCTATGGACAGCTGTCCCACCAGGATACCTGTACGATGTCTGTACATTGTCCAGTTTGCTTTTTTATAGTTCCATCTGGGGAGAGGGTTACTGGTGTTAAGGAGTTCATTTTCTATTGTCAGGAAGACTGGTCGATGGTCGCTACCTCCAAGTTGTTTTCCAACTTCACGTGTAATGTTCCACTTCAGATCTGGAGAGTGGAATGCCAGATCTGGTGTTGATTTTGTATGCCAAGCCCTTGAGTAAAATGTTGGGGCATCCATTGGCTGGTTGATCAGGAGAAGTCCATTATCATCCTGCCAGCTCTCAACTTCCTCTCCTCTCTTGTCTATGTGGTCATAGCCCCAGCTCTGGGAATGACTGTTAAAATCACCACAGACCATCAGTCTCTCTTTGTGTGGGATTGTTCCTAAAGCAAGTGGGCGGTCATTAGGACAGTAATAGTTAAGGAGGTGGAAATCTGTATTACTACTTTTTAGATGGATCATCTGGTACTCGGCTCCTTCCATGTACACTCCCACCTGACATGCGCTGATGTTATTCTTAACAAGTGTGAGTACTCCTCCTTTTCTTCTGTCCTGTCGGTCTGATCTAAAGCACTGGTAGCCTCTGATTTTAAAGGCGGCATCTTTGGTTAGGTGTGTCTCCTGTATGCAGCATATACTTACCTGCTCTGCAAAAAGTATGTTCTCTAGTTCAACCTTTTTGCTATAGCCATCTCTAACACTGCTGACACCCTCAGCATTCCACTGCATTATTTTAAGTTCTTGCTTTTTGGCTGTTTTCTTCTGTTGTATTTTTTGGCCAGTAGCTCTACTCTCATGTCTCCTGACTCCACAAGACGAACTGAGAGGACCTCCAGTAGCATTGGGTGGACCCTTTCGAGGCAGGGGGCCCGGCACTGCACCTGCCTGGTTAGTCTTCACAGGGCGAGCACCATGTTTGAAAACTGTAGATATAGACATTTCATTAGCGATAATGCGTGTTACCCTGATTTTTGCGATGCGCCTTTTGGCTGGGTAACTCCGACTTCAGCACCTTTCCTTGCTAGGGCAGACTGTGGTCTTGCTCGGACTGCCATGAAGACAGTGTGGCTGGCCTGGCCAAAACTTTGTTTTCCAGCCTCTGGTGGCTGTACTTAAACCCCTTCTCCATGTCAGATGGTTTGAGACAGTTCCACAAAGACACTCTGACTCTGAGATGAGGAATCTGATGAGTGCTTCAACGATATCCATTCCCCGCCACCTATAGTCTACTGGCTCTGTTTTGTTCACATCATTCTGATAGCCATTGTTGTAAAGACCCATAGGCTTGTCACGTCCTGGATTCATTGGTTTCACACCAGACTTCCCTCATCCCCGCCAGAGATCTCCATGTCCCCATCCGTCCACCAACCTGACATTACATTTTGCAAAAATAACAATTACAATTAGTGTTGATTGCTACAAGTTTCTGGGCTACAGAGGTAGGTCAGAGTTTTTAAGCAAACAGATCTATGTTCCCTGTCTCACAAACACTGTGTTAAGATAAGTGTGCTCTTAACACAGTTGTTCCCAGGGGTGCCGGGGGTACTGAATAACAGCTGATCAAACTCCTATATCCCTGGACCAGACTATCCACAAAGAGGCAGAACTAACCTGATTCAAGAAGCTCCACTTTAAATAACGGACACAAATACAATAAAAACAGCATCCCAGACTTAGGGTACGTAGAGAAGGATGTAAGAGCATATGCAGAAAAGAGTAGTAAAACATCTATAAGCAGACAGAAACATCACAAACATAAAAGACCTTTAAGCCATGCAATCACTGGTTCCGGCTGTTCAGAGAGCAATGACCAACAGTGACATCTAAAATGATTCTCTTCATGTGATTCAGTTTCATGAGGAAAAAAAAACAAAATCTACAGGCTTTAATTAGGAAGGCTGTTGGCATTCAGTCATTTGCATGTCCCTTATGGAACTTTACCTCCCTAACAGCTCTCCTGTAAACTTCTTGGTTGTAAGTAAGATACCTTGCTGCTGATATATCCATTCACAGATCATCAATGATGTCTGTCTACTGGCATTATGTAAGTGTAATAGTTCCAAGTATCATCTTTTAAAGATTCATGGGGTTTTTTTTTTGTTTAAATTTTTGTATAATGTAGCAGGGATGCAAAGATGACTCATGCTAGAGTAACAGTACAGTTATCAGGGTTGGTGAATCACAACCAGCCAAGACCCAGTCCCACTTCTTCGCCGGTGATCCTAACCAAAAGCTCAGCTCGGTTAAAGGAGCAAGGCTTGCCACAGCTCCCACAGTGACTGAATTCGCTGAGGAACTACACTTTTCAGGCCCACCCTGGTTCCTCAAGCTAGCCATCACAACTGACTCCTAGTTCAACATGATATCTATGCCTCACTGCCTTCATACGCCAGCTACACAAAACATCATTCTCACTTCTACGGAGATTAAACAACAGCAAAAAACAGACCGGCAGATACCAAAGGGCTGACAACTCATAACTGGAAGCCATAGATGAAAGAAAAGAAAAATAGTAAAAGCTGCCACAAAAGGAAAAATCTGGAACAAAAATAAATCCCTTATAACAAAACCCCAAATAATCCAATGAAAAGATAACAAAGTACAAGTAATGAGACCATGGGGATGTGTCACACTGACATATAAAAGGTTTTTAAGACCACCTGACAGTTTTGGGAAAAAAGAAGCATTATACATCCCGAACAATGGAGGGGAAAAAAAATGAAGAACTTCACAGATTAGGCGTGAAATGTATAAACTAGGGAAAAAAAGTAGGAACATCTTTATTACTTAATGAGTACACAGTTTAGGTGTGAGTTCATTTTCCTAATGAATACCATTCAGTCACAAATCTAGTAACCTACACAGGATGATGCTAAAAAGCCCAAGCATGGTCAATTCACTCACAACAATTACCTGTGTTAAGTTCTAAATCACCATTCTGCTCAGCTCTGAAGTCCTGGATGGCTAGGAAAACTTTCTGCCCGGTCCGGACAGACGGCAGACTGAGATGCTCAACAAAAGCTAGTGGGAAGGCTCCGGTCTTGCTCTGCCGCCCAACTTTCTGGCCCGCTGCCCAGTTCTTATCGACCACATTTGTGACTCTGACAACATCTCCAATACTGAGTGGTAAATCCGATGCTGCTTCTCCTGGGAAATCGTAGGAAGCCCTCACATAATCCCCTATTACTACAGCCATCTGAAAGTAAACAATTAGAAAAAACTTAACCCAAAGTTATTTTCCAGTTTCATCTTGCCTCATTTCCCCCAGATGGAAAAATAGTTTATCATCACGGCTGACGCCCTCATGACCACTGCAATGAAAGGGATGCAAAAATGTCACTGTTCAATGCAATAAATGTTCATACTGTTATATGAATAACACTTGACACTGAAGTATCTGTTGAGGTGTTTTCTCTTTTGAGCTTACTTTATAACCATTAGGCTCAAGAAGAGAGTATGTTAGAACTAAAGTTTCTTGGCCTGACAAGGGTAATGCAAGAATGAATGATGTTCATACTACTGTTTACATTTGGCTCACTGTGTTTCAAAATGAGGCATTAAAACAAGAGAATGTCAGCTGTTAAGAGAAGATGACAGATGAAAGAGATAATGAATAGAATAAAACTGGTTCTAGTAATAAAGGCAGATAGAGGTTCAGTTTCAAAAAGTGACAGAGGGAATGAAGAAAGTGAGAGGGGGAAAAAATGGCAGAAAGTTTGAAAGTAAGTAAGATGAGAATGTATAAATGAAAAACATACAGCATCCAATATTTCAGCATCAGCCTTTTTCAAGGATTACATACAAAAACAACACAACACATAAATAAAAAGAAGAAAAATGAAAAACTTAGCATTGTGGCATCCTCCTAGTACAGAATACAACAAATGCACCCTAAAGGCCCCCCTTTTTTTCTTCAGGGTGCATTTGTTTTATCCACCAAAATAACAAGCCAAATTTTTTTTTTTTTTTTTTTGGTCCAGTTTTTAAGTGCCTTCACTTTCCTCCTATTTTTATGCTCATTGCCCCTTCCAATGATGCAATGCCCCTGAACAGGGTAGCTCTCTATGTGGCTCATTTTATGATCAACTCTGAGTACCATAATGTTGCATCATTTTATCCTAACAAGGTAGGACTCAATGCGTATTCTATGGTGGTGGACCATATAAAGAAATCGTGGATTCACCAAAAGTGTTTAATAAACCAACTGGGAGAAGCTGTTTCGATCAGATCTTTACTCTAAGAATAATACTTGAAGAACATATTGAAATATAGAAACCATTAATCCTGAACTTCATAGACTTTAAAAAAGCATTTGATAGCACACACAGAGATTCATTATGGAGAATTTTAAGACTATATGGAATATCATCTAAAACTGTCAACATCATTAGAGATCTTTACAGCGGACATGTTTGTGCAGTCAAGACAGAAGAAGGAATGAGCAAATGGTTTCAGACTGAAACAGGCGTGAAACAAGGATGTATATTATCTCCATTGCTTTTCGGAATTGCCACAGACTTTATAATGAAAAGATGCTGTACAGACAAAACCAGCATTGATTGGGTACATAGGACCCAAACAGAAGATCTTGATTTTGCAGATGACATAACTCTTATCAGTGACAATGTGAATAACTCTTATCAGTGACAATGTGAAATCGATAAAAAAAAAAGCAGATTCCCTGTTTTCCTTGGCTAGCAAAATAGGTCTTGAAATTAACAAAGACAAAACAAAAATAATGAAACTTCTCATTAATCAAGAAGGAAAAATATACGTAGAAGGAACAGTTGTTGATGAAGCAAATCAATTTACATACCTTGGCAGCTATATAGACTAGGATGGAGACACCTGAAAAGAAGTTAGAATTAGAATTCCAAAAGCAGCATTGTCCTTCAAAAATCTTGAGAACATATGGAATTCAAAAGTTATAAGCACAAAAACAAAGTTAAGACTATTCAATTAAATGTAATATCCACCCTCATTTATGCATGCGAAAGCTGGAAAACAACTAAAGAAATAGATAAGAAATTAGACTCTTTTGAAACAAATGCTTGAGGAAAATACTCAGCATCAAGCGGAACGAATTCAAGAACAATGCAGAGATAAGACAGATGACTGAACAATAACCAGTCTCATGGGTGATCAGGAAAAGGAGATGGACATATGTCAGTCACGTGATGAGAAGAAATGATCAGAGAATCCCAATACAAGCTATCAAGTGGAACACAACAGGCCAAAGAAAAAGAGCAGACCATGTGAAACTCTAAAGAGGACATTGTTAAGAGAGGCCAAATTAATAAGCATAAAATCCCTTGATGAGGTTGAAAGACTCACCGAAGACAGGAACAATTGGCGAACTACTTTGCGAGCCCTATGTGACGTTTAACGGCACAGGAAGGATATAAGATAAGCATAATAGCCAACGGAGTCGGCATGGCACCTGATGATTCAAAACTCTCCACTTCTTCCAATTTTTCCTCATTGATGCATATTTCAGCATATTTTGTGTCATCAATTTAGTTTTCTTTGCATTAAGATAGAAGTTTTGCTCCTCAGGTTACCCTTTTTTGGCAGTGGTATGAATACAGTTCTTTTCCATTCTTTTGGCTAAATACCTGAATGCCATACCTTTTTATATAGTGCATGATAGATTGCTGCACATTCCTTTCCTCCTGCTTTAATAAGTTCAGCTGTTATCTCATCACATCCTGGTGATTTACCATTTTTCAGATTCTTTATTGCCATAAAACTTCTATTGTTGATTCGGGTTCTTTCTCCTCCAATAATAATTCATACTGTCGATTTCTGCTCTCACAGTTAGTTATTTCATACATTCCTCTGTAATATTCCTTCCATCTTTCTCGAATTTCCTCTGTCTCTGTCAAGGTATTTCCCATCTCGTCACAAATTACATTTAGCTTAGGTATGACATTTTTCATCAATGTCTTCATTTCTTTAAACATTTCACTATCTCTTCCACACTTCTGATGTTCTTCTATTCTTTCACAACAATCTTGTATGTATTGTTTTTTTGTCTTTTCTTATGTTTCTTCGTACTTCTTTTGTTAAAGATTTATATTCCTCTTTGTTGTTGTTTGTCACTTTCCATTGCGTCTTCATTTCTCCACACTGTTTTATCAGTTCTAGAGTTACTGTAATCCATCCATTCTTTTGTGTTTTATTTACTGGAACCATGTCTTTAGCTGTTGTTATTAAGTTATATAATACATGCATAATAAACTACCTTCCATTGTTAGGATGTATTCAAATTATTTATACAGGCATAAGAAACCACCTTCCATTGTTAGGATGTATTCAAGTTATTTATACAGGCATAAGAAACTACCTTCCATTGTTAGGATGTATTCAAGTTATTTATACAGACATAAGAAACTAACTTCCATTGTTAGGATGTATTCAAGTTATTTATACAGGCATAAGAAACCACCTTCCACTGTTAGGATGTATTCAAGTTATCTATACATGCATAAGAAACTACCTACCATTATTAGGATGTATTCAAGCTATCTATACAGGCATAAAAACTACCTTCCATTGTTAGGATGTATTCAAGCTATATATACAGGCATAAAAAACTACCTTCCACTGGTAGGATGTATTCAAGTTATCTATACAGGCATAAGAAACTGACCTCTATTCATAGTATGTATGCACATTATCTGTGAAGACATAAGAAACTGATCTCTATTCATAGTATGTATGCACATTATCTGTGCAGACATAAGAAACTGATCTCTATTCATAGTAAGTATGCACATTATCTGTGCAGGCATAAGAAACTGCCTTCCACTAACAGTACGCATGTATGTTATCTATATAGACATAAGAAACTGCTTTATACTGTTAGGATGTATGCAGGTTATCTGTACAGACAGAATAAACTGTCTTATACTATTTGTATAAAAGTTATCTTTACAAGCATAAGACACTATATTCTACTGATAGTATGCTTGCACGTAATCTGTGCAGGCAATAAGAGCATATGCAAGTTTTACAGGCTGTTAGAATGTTTGCATGTTATTTGTTCAGACAAAAGAAACTGCCTTGTGTTGCTAGGATACATACAAATTATCTGTACAGGCATAAGAAATTGCCTTCCTAATGTTCAAATCTCCATGCAACCTGCAAACTTTCCAACTAACAGCCCATGACAATCTTGGAAGATGCACTTAGAATAAGATTAGGCTCACTGTGGTCCCTGTTACGGAGACATCTTTCTTTTCTACATTGAGTTTATAATAACACCTGCATGAAATAAAATTCCCTTACAAATGGTATGTGTCCCCATTCCCCCCCCCCCCTCTCCTCACAGCTAGCGCGTAAGCTTTCTTTTCTGTGCCAAATTTCAGCTGACTAGAGCTAACTCAAAACCGAAGGGAAGATCTAGGAAATATGGAGAAAAACTGTTAAACAAGAATCACTGATTATGGGGGGAAAATCAGAAATGACTAAAATGGCATGTGGAAATCAGGTCTAAAAAAAAAAAAAAAGTCTGTGCCTTTTGGTCCTGAAGTGGCACTTTAAACAAAATTAGAAAAATATGATGGAGTTTATGTCTCATAACTTGTTTTTAATCTGAAGTGCCACAAAAGTGGAAACTTCACATTCTGTGCAAAGCAAAGTGGTGAAAAAAAAAAAACAAGGCAAGATTTTGAACTTTCGGTCAAAGCACACAAACACAAAAGGAAGAAAATCAGCAAGAGGAAGGTTATGAGTCAAACTAGGCACTCCAGTAGGAGAAGCAACTGACTAGTCACGAGTGGGCTTATTGCTCAATCAGGAAGTATCCTCTCATATTTTATGTGCTATGCTTTAACTGTCAAGTTTTCTTTTCTTCATTTTTCTACTTTATCTTGTCCAACTGTGATGTGCTACCATTTTTATACAAAGCATATAGGTGCACACACACACACACACACACACACCCTCCCTCCCTATGTCTGAATCACAAATACTGAAAAATTAGCATAGCTAGAGGGGGAACCGTTTCGAAATCCTGATGGCTGTACAGGAAGAGATGACACCAGATGAATTGGCTACGCAGGCCAAAGATATCTTAGTAACAACAGCTAAAGACATGGTTCCAGTAAAGAAAACACAAAAGAATAGATGGATCACAGCAGGTACACTAGAACTGATAAAACAATGTAGAGAAATGAAGACGCAATGGCGAGTGACAAACAACAACAAAGATAAATATAAATCTTTAACAAAAGAAGTACGAAGAAACATAAGAAAAGACAAAAAACAATACATACAAGATTGTTGTGAAAGAATAGAAGAACATCAGTGGTGTGGAAGAGATAGTGAAATGTTTAAAGAAATGAAGACATTGACGAGAAATGTCACACCTAAGCTAAATGTAATTTGTGATGAGATGGGGAATACCCTGACAGAGACAGAGGAAATTCTGGAAAGATGGAAGGAATATTGCAAAAGAATGTATGAAACAACCGACTGTGGAAGCAGAAATCAACATTGTGAATTATTATTGGAGGAGAAAGAACCCGAGCCGACAATGGAAGAAGTTTTATGGGCAATAAAGAGTCTGAAAAATGGTAAATCACCAGGATGTGATGAGATAACCGCTGAATTTATTAAAGCAGGAGGAAAGGAGTGTGCAACAATCTATCATGCACTATGTAAAAAGATATGGCATTCAGGTACTTGGCCAAAAGAATGGAAAAGAACTGTATTCATACCACTGCCAAAAAAGGGTAACCTGAAATTATGCACCAACTACAGAACTGTTGCCCTGATTAGTCATGCCAGTAAAATTCTGTTAAAAATCATAATGGGTAGACTTCGAAAGAAAATAGAAGAAGAAGTCAATATGGTCCAAGCTGGCTTCAGGCAAGGAAGAGGATCAAGAGATCATATATTCAATCTAAGATTAATAATAGAGAAATGCAGGGAGTTTAATGTGAATCTATATTTATCCTTTATAGACTACTCAAAGGCATTTGATTGTGTACAACACCAGAAACTTTGGGAAATAATGGAAAAAATGGGATTTCCAACACATTTGATACAATTAACATCACTGCTGTATTTAGACCAACAAGCAGCAGTAAGAATAAATGGTGAAACAACAACTTGGTTTGACATAAAACAAGGGGTCCGTCAGGGGTGCATATTGTCACCCTACTTATTTAACTTGTATACTGAAAATATAATGAGGAATGTTAGAGAAGATGTAGACAAAGAATATTACGATGCCATAACAGTTGGAGGTTATGAAATACCAGAGATTAGATATGCTGATGACACAGTATTGCTGTCCACAACACAAGAAGGAATGGAAAAACTAATTATGTCAGTCCGCAAGAACAGCGAAGAGCAGAACCTCTATCTTAATGCAAAGAAAACTAAAGTGATGACAACTGACAAAACAAACAAGGCAACTGAAATATGTATCAGTGAGGAAAAACTGGAAGAAGTGGAAAGCTTTGAATATCTTGGATCACTACTAACTAATAATGGAGATACAATGCGGGAAATTAAAAGGAGGACATCTATTGCTCTTCAGAAAGTAAAACAAATAAAGAATCTGTGGAGAGGAGCAGACAGAACCACAAAAATAAGATTTTTAAGGGCATGCATCTTTCCCATCGCAACATATGCCTGTGAGACCTGGACACTTAACAAAACAGCTGAGAAGCACATAAATGCCTTTGAATGTAAATGCTATAGAAGAGTTCTCCAAATATCGTGGACACAAAAAAGAACAAATATATCTATACTACAAGAGCTTAATATTGAAGAAGGCTGGCTAGTAAAGAGGATTAAAGAGAGAAAACTTAAATATTTTGGCCACATTAAACGTCATGATAATTTAGAGAAGACCGTATTGGAAGGATACATAATGGGAAAAAGAAAAAGAGGAAGACCGAAACGAAGATGGCTGCAAGACATCGTTGATGATCTGGAAATGGATGCAGCAGCAGCAGGCCATCTTGCTCACAACCGAGAGGCCTACAGGAGTGCTGTTTGGGAGGCAAAGTTCCGCAAGGGACATGCAAAGGAATGAATGAGAGGGGGAAATCAGTTGACTGATAGGCACTGTAGACTGCACTGCTCATAGTGCTAGACATAGTAGACTGAAGTGCTCACGGGGCTAACCACAATAGATATCATTGCTCACAGGGCTAGACATAGTAGACTTCATTGCTCACAGGGCTAGACATAGTAGACTTCATTACTCACAGGGCTAGACATAGTAGACTTCATTGCTCACAGGGCTAGACATAGTAGACTTCATTACTCACAGGGCTAGACATAGCAGACTTCATTGTTCACAGGGCTAGACATAGTAGACTGAAGTGCTCACAGGGCTAACCACAATAGATATCATTGCTCACAGGGCTAGACATAGTAGACTTCACTGCTCACAGGGCTAGACATAGTAGACTTCATTGCTCACAGGGCTAGACATAGTAGACTTCATTGCTCACAGGGCTAGACATAGTAGACTTCACTGCTCACAGGGCTATACATAGTAGACTTCATTACTCACAGGGCTAGACACAGTAGACTTCATTGCTCACGGGGCTATACATAGCAGACTTCATTATTCACAGGCCTAGGCACAGCAGACTTCATTACTCACAGGGCTAGACACAGTAGACTTCATTGCTCATGGGGCTATACATAGTAGACTTCATTACTCACAGGCCTAGGCACAGCAGACTTCACTGCTCACAGGGCTAGACACAGTAGACTTCATTACTCACAGGGCTAGACACAGTAGACTTCATTGCTCATGGGGCTAGACATAATAGACTTCATTACTCACAGGGCTAGGCACAGCAGACTTCATTATTCACAGGGCTAGGCATAGCAGACTTCACTGCTCACAGGGCTAGGCACAACAGACTTCACTGCTCACAGGACTAGGCACAACAGACTTCATTACTCACACGGCTAGGCACAACAGACTTCACTGCTCACAGGGCTAGGCACAGTAGACCTCATTGCTCACAAGGCTAGGCACAGTAGATTTCATTGCTCACAAGGCTAGGCACAGTAGACTTCACTGCTCACAAGGCTAGGCACAGTAGATTTCATTGCTCACAAGGCTAGGCACAGTAGATTTCATTGCTCACAAGGCTAGGCACAGTAGACTTCATTGCTCACAAGGCTAGGCACAGTAGACTTCACTGCTCACAAGGCTAGGCATAGTAGACTTCACTGCTCACAGGGCTAGGCATAGTAGACTTCATTGCTCACAGGGCTAGGCACAGCAGACTTCATTGCTCACAGGGCTAGGCATAGTAGACTTCACTGCTCACAAGGCTAGGCACAGTAGACTTCATTGCTCACAGGGCTAGGCATAGTAGACTTCACTGCTCACAAGGCTAGGCACAGTAGACTTCATTGCTCACAGGGCTAGGCATAGTAGACTTCATTGCTCACAAGGCTAGGCATAGTAGACTTCATTGCTCACAGGGCTAGGAACAGTAGACTACACTACACACAGAGCTAGGCACAGCAGACTACACTACACACAGAGCTAGGAACAGCAGACTAAGACTACACTACACACAGGGCTAGGAACAGCAGACTACACTACACACAGAGCTAGGCACAGCAGACTACACTACACACAGAGCTAGGAACAGCAGACTAAGACTACACTACACACAGGGCTAGGAACAGCAGACTAAGACTACACTACACACAGGGCTAGGAACAGCAGACTACACTACACACAGAGCTAGTAACAGCAGACTACACTACACGGAGCTAGGCATAGATTACACTACATACAGGGCTAGGCACAGTAGACTACACTACACATAGAGCTAGGAACAGTAGACTACACTACACACAGCACTAGGCACAGTGTACAGATGAGAAATGAATATCATATAAGGCAGCCCTGAGAATAAATGACTTCACAAAAATCAAGTGTTTTTTTTTGGGGGGGGGGGGGGGGAGAGAGAGAGAAAGAACAGAAGGGAAAAAAAACACACTTATCTTTTTCTGGCTAAGATCAGCAACTAAAACCTAAGAATATAAATTATAAACAAAATAAATAAAAGCCATCTAAACCAGCCACCGTACATCCTTATTTTTTTTCATCGTCCAAGTTTAGTTCACACCATAACACTAAAGTGTTCATGTACACAATGTTTAAACTTAAGAACACAGCCATATACTACTTCTAGGAGGCCCATAATGCAATGTGACACAAAAACAAGTAACATGTGTACATATAAATATCCGATGAGTCAGTTCACAACACTTCACGTGATAACCTTTACCCGTATAATTTAAATAACAGCAAAGACCACGTATCCATGAAAACCTACACAGAGGCACATTTCAAAAGAGTGTCACATACAATCTTCTCAAAACTAAAAATAAAATTCAAACTAGTGAAGACTGCAGCTATACTTTAAGTTGAGGGCATTCACGCATGAATGATCCAACAATGAAACAAAAGTTAATATACATGTTAATATTCTGAGTTGATGTTTTAAGTTATAAAGAAACTTTCTTGCAGTTTATTTCTACTGTGGTATCTCACAAAATTTATTCTGAAATGGATGGAAAATAATATTTATGCTATACATAAATATGAAAAGAAAGATAGGAAGACCAAGGCGAAGATGGCTGCAAAACATAGTTGATAATCTGCAGATGGATGTGTTAGCAGCAGGACATCTTGCTTACAACCGAGAGGACTACAGGAGAGCTGTCAGGGAGGCAAAGTTCCGCAATGGACATGCAAATGACTGACTGATACCTAAACATCACTCTCAGCACTGAAATGAAATAAGTGTGCAAGATCTACCAACTCTGTTTTGGAATGTAAGAGTTAAAAGAATGCTGTGTCAACCAAGCCAAAAAGTTTCTGTCTTGTCTTGTCTCCTTCCTCGTGCAGCTCTCGGTGTTGAGAGGACAAAAAGACATCCTGACAGTGCTCAGCGGTGTGCTTCACATAATGGGATATTTAAGGCTTCTGTAATTTCCTCTCTCTCCATCTCTTATGTGGGTGGTCTCTTCCTCTGTTACCTACAAATCTTAGCATTGAATGTTTTTTGTGGCATACCGTCTGATAGTTGTTGTGTAATGTGACCAAACCATGTGACTTTTTTTCTGGATGTAGTGTAACACTGGTGTTACTCTTTTGTCTTCTGAAAAAAAAAAAACAACTTTCTTGCGATGATTGTATTTAGCTATAAGCCATCTATTCTTGTCTATCTTGTCTAATTTATTTGTATTAACAAATACAGAATGTCTAGAACAGAATGAAAGTTGAGTAATAAAGGGCAGAGTGCCAGATGAGACCACGTGCCCAGATCTTCCTCTTACATCTTACATCCTTCCCGTGCCGTTAAACGTCACATAGGGCCCGAATGGTAGTTTGCCAAGTTTTCCTGTTTTTGGCAAGCTTTTCAACTTCATCAAGGGATGTTATGCCTACTAGACTTCACTGCTCACAAGGCTAGGCACAGTAGATTTCATTGCTCACAAGGCTAGGCACAGTAGATTTCATTGCTCACAAGGCTAGGCACAGTAGACTTCATTGCTCACAAGGCTAGGCACAGTAGACTTCACTGCTCACAAGGCTAGGCATAGTAGACTTCACTGCTCACAGGGCTAGGCATAGTAGACTTCATTGCTCACAGGGCTAGGCACAGCAGACTTCATTGCTCACAGGGCTAGGCATAGTAGACTTCACTGCTCACAAGGCTAGGCACAGTAGACTTCATTGCTCACAGGGCTAGGCATAGTAGACTTCACTGCTCACAAGGCTAGGCACAGTAGACTTCATTGCTCACAGGGCTAGGCATAGTAGACTTCATTGCTCACAAGGCTAGGCATAGTAGACTTCATTGCTCACAGGGCTAGGAACAGTAGACTACACTACACACAGAGCTAGGCACAGCAGACTACACTACACACAGAGCTAGGAACAGCAGACTAAGACTACACTACACACAGGGCTAGGAACAGCAGACTACACTACACACAGAGCTAGGCACAGCAGACTACACTACACACAGAGCTAGGAACAGCAGACTAAGACTACACTACACACAGGGCTAGGAACAGCAGACTAAGACTACACTACACACAGGGCTAGGAACAGCAGACTACACTACACACAGAGCTAGTAACAGCAGACTACACTACACGGAGCTAGGCATAGATTACACTACATACAGGGCTAGGCACAGTAGACTACACTACACATAGAGCTAGGAACAGTAGACTACACTACACACAGCACTAGGCACAGTGTACAGATGAGAAATGAATATCATATAAGGCAGCCCTGAGAATAAATGACTTCACAAAAATCAAGTGTTTTTTTTTGGGGGGGGGGGGGGGGGGAGAGAGAGAGAAAGAACAGAAGGGAAAAAAAACACACTTATCTTTTTCTGGCTAAGATCAGCAACTAAAACCTAAGAATATAAATTATAAACAAAATAAATAAAAGCCATCTAAACCAGCCACCGTACATCCTTATTTTTTTTCATCGTCCAAGTTTAGTTCACACCATAACACTAAAGTGTTCATGTACACAATGTTTAAACTTAAGAACACAGCCATATACTACTTCTAGGAGGCCCATAATGCAATGTGACACAAAAACAAGTAACATGTGTACATATAAATATCCGATGAGTCAGTTCACAACAC
Source organism: Achatina immaculata (assembly GCA_009760885.1). Classification (NCBI taxonomy): domain Eukaryota; kingdom Metazoa; phylum Mollusca; class Gastropoda; order Stylommatophora; family Achatinidae; genus Lissachatina; species Lissachatina immaculata. Next base: position 7,622,793 of record CM019718.1, read on the forward strand.
TTCACGTGATAACCTTTACCCGTATAATTTAAATAACAGCAAAGACCACGTATCCATGAAAACCTACACAGAGGCACATTTCAAAAGAGTGTCACATACAATCTTCTCAAAACTAAAAATAAAATTCAAACTAGTGAAGACTGCAGCTATACTTTAAGTTGAGGGCATTCACGCATGAATGATCCAACAATGAAACAAAAGTTAATATACATGTTAATATTCTGAGTTGATGTTTTTAAGTTATAAAGAAACTTTCTTGCAGTTTATTTCTACTGTGGTATCTCACAAAATTTATTCTGAAATGGATGGAAAATAATATTTATGCTATACATAAATATGAAAAGAAAGATAGGAAGACCAAGGCGAAGATGGCTGCAAAACATAGTTGATAATCTGCAGATGGATGTGTTAGCAGCAGGACATCTTGCTTACAACCGAGAGGACTACAGGAGAGCTGTCAGGGAGGCAAAGTTCCGCAATGGACATGCAAATGACTGACTGATACCTAAACATCACTCTCAGCACTGAAATGAAATAAGTGTGCAAGATCTACCAACTCTGTTTTGGAATGTAAGAGTTAAAAGAATGCTGTGTCAACCAAGCCAAAAAGTTTCTGTCTTGTCTTGTCTCCTTCCTCGTGCAGCTCTCGGTGTTGAGAGGACAAAAAGACATCCTGACAGTGCTCAGCGGTGTGCTTCACATAATGGGATATTTAAGGCTTCTGTAATTTCCTCTCTCTCCATCTCTTATGTGGGTGGTCTCTTCCTCTGTTACCTACAAATCTTAGCATTGAATGTTTTTTGTGGCATACCGTCTGATAGTTGTTGTGTAATGTGACCAAACCATGTGACTTTTTTTCTGGATGTAGTGTAACACTGGTGTTACTCTTTTGTCTTCTGAAAAAAAAAAAAACAACTTTCTTGCGATGATTGTATTTTAGCTATAAGCCATCTATTCTTGTCTATCTTGTCTAATTTATTTGTATTAACAAATACAGAATGTCTAGAACAGAATGAAAGTTGAGTAATAAAGGGCAGAGTGCCAGATGAGACCACGTGCCCAGATCTTCCTCTTACATCTTACATCCTTCCCGTGCCGTTAAACGTCACATAGGGCCCGAATGGTAGTTTGCCAAGTTTTCCTGTTTTTGGCAAGCTTTTCAACTTCATCAAGGGATGTTATGCCTACTAAACTGGACTCTCTTAACAGTGTCCTCTTTAGAGTTTCACGTGGTCGACCTCTTTTTCTTCGGCCTGTCATATTCAATTTGATAGCTTGTTTTGGGATTCTCTGATTGTTTCTTCTCATCATATGACTGACACACCTGTATGTCCATCTCCTTTTTCTGATCACTCTTGAGACAGGTTGTTGTTTGCTCATCTGTCTCATCTCTGCACTGTTCTTGAATTAGTTCCACTTTATACCTAGTATACCCAGTACTTTATGCTAAGTATTTATACCAGATCTTCACCCTTTGTAAATAAACTATGTTCATTCAGATCTCAATATATACATCACTACAGAAATGACTGTAAACACTATGAAATGTTTTTCATTTCAATGAATGAATGAATCTCAAAATTCCAGTATTTTCATTATAATACACAACTTCAATTTTGATGACATGAAGATGCAGACAGAAATACAAAAATAAGATTTTTAAGGGCATGCATCTTTCCCATAGCAACATATGCCTGTGAGACCTGGACACTTAATAAAACAGCTGAGAAACGCATAAATGCCTTTGAATGTAAATGCTACAGAAGAATTCTTCAAATATCAAGCACACAAAAAAGAACAAATATATCTGGCTAGTAAAGAGGATTAAAGAGAGAAAACTTAAATATTCTGGACACATTAAACGTCATGATAATCTAGAGAAGACCGTCTTTGAAGGGTACATAATGGGAAAAAGAAAGAGAGGAAGACCAAGGTGAAGATGGCTGCAAGACATTGTTGATGATCTGCAAATGGATGCATCAGCAGCAGGCCATCTTGCTCACAATCGAGAGGCCTACAGGAGTGCTGTTTGGGAGGTAAAGTTCCCCAGGGGAGATGTAAATGAATGAATGAATGAAGGTGCACAAGTTGATGCTGCAATATTTAAATTCCTCATTTCACATAATTTCTCTTGTACCAAAATGAAATGACAAAAAAAAAAAGTAGTGCAGTTCTATTTACCTCACGCCATTTATCCACTGTGAATAGTTCCATTTATACGCAGAACTTTTTTCATAAAGTAAACACCTCTTTCTGACAACAGTTTATTGAGGAAAGACGCTGGCGATGGTTGGGACATGTGCTACGAATGACTGACAACTCACTACCAAAAATAGCACTAAGATGGACACCACAGAGGAACAGAAGTAAGGGTAGACCAAAAGAGACATGGAGAAGAACAACAGAAAGGATGTTGAGCAATAGAGGGCTCACCTGGGCAAGAGCAAAAATAAAGGCAAAGGACAGGCATTTGTAGAAAACCCTTGCGGAAGCCCCATGTGCCCTGGGCACTTAAGGTTCAGAGAGAGAGAGAGAGAGAGAGAGAGAGAGAAACACCTCTTTATCTTTTAATGTTTTGATTGCCATGTGTTTTGAAATCAGAGAGAATATATTACAATAATGTTGACTGAAAAAAGACAGCAGCTGGTCTGCATGTGTGACTAGTCTACTGCTGGCTATAGCACTTCTACACTCAGTTATCTCTGTCATCTTTTTTTCATCATGGACATGACCTCATACTTCCGCACTGAAGTACTGGTGGGAAATGTAAACTGGGGGGGGGGGGGGGGGGGGTGAAAATGCTGTCCGATTAGGCAATCAGCGACACATAGCTGACCAAGGCCCTGTCCCACCTCTCCATTAGTACCCCTAGTAACAGGCCTAGCCTGGCTAACGGGGCAGAGATCACCGTAGTCCCCATGGTGGTGGAGTCTGCTAAAGAAGCACTGCATACCCCCTGCTTTTTAGCTGTACTCCGGGACTGAAAAAATAGCTGCCATAACCCACTCCCACGCTGACACGATGCTGTATACCAACACCTTCACAGCATCAGCTGCAAAGAACACCAGCTTGAAGTTACAGGGAGATAGCACAAGACAAGTCAAGACAAGTAAACTAGGGCTGTGGAGTCAATGTGCCAGTTAGAACCCCTCTATTTCTCCACTGTCCAGCTCTAGCTCTGACACCATAAATGACTCAGATTCTAACCAAATTTGCTTCTGACTCTGACTTCACAGCCATGGCCTCCCTCCCTCTCTCTCCTCTCTTTCTCTCTCTTCTCTTTCTCTCTCTCTCTTTAGATACATATGTGGGGTAGGGAAGGTGGGGTGTAAATGATTAAAAATATACAACCCAAATTAATTTCCATAGCAACTGAGCATGTATTTGTCTGCACATCTGTATACATACCATATTACATATGTAAATACGGACTGTCTCTTCTATTTACGGCTCACTCACACTTAACATCACATCACTTACAGTCTGAACTCATGGCGAGTCACATACAAATGGGACTGAGTTTACACTAATACTTGTCACACCACAATGGTAGCAAAGATGCAGCACTCAAGCCGAATGTGACAACATCCCAAAGCTGACCGCTTGTGTCAGGACTGGCAAATAACAGCCAGCAAAGACCCTATCCTACATCCCAATAGTGTCCCTTGAAACAGACAGAAGTCTGGCCAAGTGAACAGATACTGCAGTGAGAAAACAAACCTGGTCCCAAAACTATGCAGAGCCTAAGTCAGATGCATTAAAAAGCACATAAATGCAACATAATACAACCAATACCCTTTTGAGGTTGAACGAACGAAAAAAGGAACAGACTTTATTTTTTGAAGTGTTAAGAATTGGGCACACAGGCCTGTCTACCATTCTGCCCTTCATCATACAACTTTCATTCAGTTACAGATATTCAGCATCTGTTATTGAACATAATATGCATGAAAAAAACATCAAATGAATAAGTAAATAATTAATAAACCCTTTCTTTCCATACACTTTGAATGCCAGAGAAGATGTTTCAATACAAAACACTGTCATCTGCATGTAAAGTTAACACTGGAGTGACTCTCTTTATAACCAGACTGTCTGTTTCTCTTTGACCCAGCATTCAATCTCACTAAAAAGAACTCTGCCTTCCAGGCAAGTCACACCTCATGATACTATACCCAATTATCAACCTATTACTTTTATTCCAATCATAAACCAATAAAATGTCTTCATAAAAAAAAATTACAACAAAAAAAAAATTATCTGTATCTACATAGTTTTGTTCTTCACTTCAGATATTCAAATTTGAAAATACTTGATCAACTAAATATAAACCTGTGGTGATTTTCCTGGTAAAAACATGAATGCTGTATTTATTACAAATTTTCTATGTGGTCTTTTATCTAGTAGTGATAAGAGTTCACTATCAAAATATATGTTCACATTATGATGTAGTATCATTTAAATCCAACTACTTTTTCGTTTGTAGTGGACACTATCAATCAATTTGTACATTCTTCCCCAGGGAAAACTGACTGGAAAAGATCTCCAAAAGTAAATGGATATTATTTGCCATTAATTTCAAACCTACTATAAACATATAAATGTCATTTTTAATTACGACAATATTTTAATGATTTTTTTTTTCATTTTAAAACCCGAACAAACACATTTTCTAAATATTAAGAAAACGTATTTAGTTCACACCGTCTAAAGTGATGGAATAAAATATACTAAATTAAATGTTATAACCTGCGATACATTCATCATGCATTAGATTCTTGAGACAAGAGCTAGGCACAGTGGACTGTACTGCCCAGGGAGCTAGGCACAGAAAACTGCACAGCCCAGGGAGCTAGGCAACGTAGTAAGAATTGTCGTGGAATATCAAGATTCCATCGCATAAAATACAATTATGTCACAAATAATTTTCTAACTCGCTTCGTTTTTTTTTAAAGTAATATTGTATTTTATATTACCTTACTATGCGCTGTAGATATCCATTTAGTAATATGGAAAACAACACATGTTCTTTTTTCTTTTACTGCAGGTCTTCTCTTGAAGAAGAATTCTGAATAACAACAAAACCACCTACTTCCTAATGTGAAGCCATGTTGGCTATCTCACACAAGTTGCCGTAAGCATGGAAAAATACCGGAAACCAATGCTGCGCTTTCTTATCTTATCTTATATCCTTCCCGTGCCGTTAGACGTCACATAGGGCTCGCAAAGTAGTTCGCCAATTTTTCCTGTCTTCGGCGAGTCTTTCAACCTCAACAAAGGATTTTATGCCTGTTAACTTGGCCTCTCTTAATAATGTCCTCCTCAGAGTTTCACGCGGTCTGCCCCTTTTTCTTCGGCCTGTTGTGTTCCACTTGATAGCTTGTTTTGGGATTCTCTGATCATTTCTTCTCATCAAGTGACCAACATATGTTCATCTCCTTTTCCTGATCACCCGTGAGACTGGTTGTTGTTCAGTCATCTGTCTTATCTCTGCATTGTTCTTGAATTCATTCCACTTGATGCCGAGTATTTTCCTTAGGCATTTGTTTTCAAAAGAGTCTAATTTCTTTTCTATTTCTTTAGTTGTTTTCCAGCTTTCGCATGCATAAATGAGGGTGGATATTACATTTGAATTGAATAGTCTTAACTTGGTTTTTGTGCTTATAACTTTTGAATTCCATATGTTCTCAAGATTCTTGAAGATTGATGCTGCTTTTGCAATTCTGATCCTAACTTCCTTTCTAGTGTCACCATCTGGTCTATGTAGCTGCCAAGGTATGCAAATTGATTGACTTCTTCAATATCTGTCCCTTCTATGTGTATTTTTCCATTTTGATTGATGGGAATTTTCATTATTTTTGTTTTGTCCTTGTTAATTTCAAGTCCTATTTTGCTAGCCAGTGAAGATAGGCTATCTGTTTTTTCTTGCATGGAATTCACATTATTACTGATAAGAGTTATGTCATCAGCAAAATCAAGATCTTCTAGTTGGGTCCCATGTACCCAGTCAATACCTGTGTTACCTGTGCAGCATTTTGTCATTATGAAGTCTATTGTAATCCCAAAAAGTAAAGGAGACAGTATACATCCTTGTTTCACGCCTGTTTCAATCTGGAACCATTCACTCATCCCTTCTTCTGTCGTGACTGCACAACCATATCCATTGTATAAGTCCTTAATGATGTTGACAATTTTAGATGGTATTCCATATAGACATAAAATTCTCCATAATGAATCTCTGTGTATGCTATCAAATGCCTTCTTAAAATCTATGAAATTCAGTATTAATGGTTTCTGCTTTTCAATATGTTCTTCAAGTATTATTCTGAGAGTAAAGATCTGGTCGAGACAGCTTCTCCTTTTCGAAATCCTGCTTGTTCTTCTCTCATTGCAGTATCCACTATATCTTTGAGTCTATTCAAAATGACCTTGCAAAATACTTTTGACACAACTGATATTAAGGTTACTCCTCTCCAGTTGTTACAGTCACTAAGGTTGCCCTTTTTTGGTATTTTAACAATGATTCCCTTCTTCCAATTAGAAGGGACCTTTTCTTCTTTCCAAATCTTGTTAAACATTCTCTGTAGTTGTCTCATGTTGTCACTATTGATAGCTTTTAGCATCTCGGCTGTTATTTCATCTTCACCTGCAGCTTTGTTGTTAGCCATTAAATTCACTGCTGTTTCAATTTCATGCAATTTAATTTCATCTAGATTGACATTTAGTTGTGGGGCTGGTAAGTCAGTTTCAAGGTTTAACAATTCTTTTGGGTGTGGTCGATTGAGTATTTCTTGGAAGTGTTCAGCCCATCTTTGCTTTTGGTCTTTATTTGATGTTAATAGTGTTCCAGTTTTGCTAAGGATTGGTCTTTCTTTAGATGTAATAGTACCTGTTAGCCTCTTTTGTATGTTATATAAAGTTTTGCTGTCTCCTGTTTTTGCTGCTTTTTCTGCCTCTTTCGCCATATTGTCTATGTATTCTCTTTTATCCCTTCTAGCTGAACTTTTTACTTTCTTGTCTATGTCTTTGTATTTTGCTTTTGCCGAATCTCTTTCATGATCTGCTTTTGCATTCAACATGTTTAATTTGACTGCTCGTCTTTCATGTATATACTTCCATGTTTTATCTGATATCCATGCTTTTCTATTTGGTTTTTCCAATCCAGCGCTTACTTTTGCTGCTGTGATTATGGCTGTGCTGTAAGAATTCCATAACTCATCTATACCTATCTCCTCAACTTCACTGCGCTTTATTCGTATCTAAATAAGTATGAATGTTGTTGTTGTTGTTGTCGTTGTTGTTGTTGCGCATTGAGGGCATCTGCGGAATGTGGTGTTAGTGTCCTTGCTTTCCTTGACCTGTCGGCACACTAAAGGGTGGTGTGGTCAGCATTGCGCCTGGCAGCCTTTCTCTCTTTCCCCCCCCCCTCTCCAGAGATGCGAAGTATCTGTTTCTACAGTTCCATATTTCTTTGTCCTTTATGTCCTTATATGGTCAATGTGTAAACCGAAACGCTGCAACTGCTGTTGTAAACTGTCCCAGTTTCTGTTTTAAATAATCATAATATCTTGTTATCATAGCTTTACTGCAGCGGATTTTTACATATACCTCTACCCAAAAACAAAAAAAAATATTCCCATGTCACTACAGTTGGGTGAATCCGACGTCTCTGGCCGAATTCGAACTAGCGACCTTCGCCATGAGTGCACTAACCACTTCGCCACTTAGACGTTCTGCTGTCATTATAGTTTATGGTGTGAATTGTCATCACTGCACTCTGGACATGTCCATAGGTGCTCAGATCCTCCCCTCAACATATACATCAGTGTCCTGCAGCTGGTAGTGCCCGTTCTGTGTTGGTTGACAAGTGCTCTTGTGAGTCCAGTGTGTTTCTTGTTTCTGGCCGTGCCAGTTTGTACTCCCAGCTCTCCCAGTCTAAGCAGCGATGTGAATTTCCTGCCCTCGAAGTCCTCCGCTATGCCAGTCTCTCTGAGTACATTAACAATATCAGCTCGATCCAATGGTTGTCCATGTGATAAAGGCGGACCCAGTAAACCTGTCAGCTCTATCATTTCCCTGGATGCCCTCATGCCAAGGACAAATATGAGGGTGACTTTACGGATCGTTGATTTCTGTCAAGCCACTGCCTGCGTACAGAACCTGCCTCAACCTTCCGGATCATACTCGTCGAATCACTTAGTATGTAGACCTGGGCATAGTCGTGTGACTCCAGCCAGACGAATCCTTTCGTTCCTGCCATCACCTCCATCGTCATGCCTCTTGTGGTGAAGGCACCGCTGGCTTCCTGGATTGTTCTGCCCGCTTATGTCGTACAACGGACCCATCTGTATAAATAACATCTGCCTCATTGAAGTTTTCACTGATGAGGGAGTTGACCTCTGTATTCACAACAGATAGATCCTATTCTCTGCTCCTCTTAACCTGACAATCCAAGCGAAGGTGCCCCTGGACGCTGTAAGCACATGCACCCATTCCTCGCCGAGGTTGATGGAGTTAGATTCGCAGACCTGCTTGATAACATCTTCTGCACGACCCGTCCATAATTTGCCTCTTTTTAGTCTGCCACCCTTTTCTTTTAAGAGCTCTTGGTGCAATGGGTGCTCTTTTTCTGTGCTTATCTTGAGGTATGCACGTGCCTTCCATATATTGATCCTGTGATTCATGGTTTGAGGGATCAACTTGGTACGTCATCGCTACACAGGAAGTGTCTCTCGTACAAACCAAGATAGTGCACATTGCTTCATTTTGCACCTTTTCGAGTTTTTCGATCTGAGCAGGGCTGACACTGAAGATGACTAGGGCATACTCAGTGGGTGCAAGGACCAGCCCTTGCTACAAAAGTAATAGCAGCCTTTGCTCAATGTTGACAGCCGCCATGACCCTCATAGCTGATAGACCTTTCCGAGCTTTTCTTATCATGTGGTCAACGTGTTCTTTGAAACACAGAATGCGATCAAACTTCACGTCAAGTTAGTTCTGGCCACGTCCTCGCCACCCAGTCTCACAACAAGCATATCGGTTTAAACAATATGGTTGTTCAGTGAGAGCCATGTCACTGATGTTCTTGTAGGGTGACAAGGGCATTAGACACGTCACACCAGGAATAAATAGGATCAAGTTCGCTCTGCAATGCGTTGGTAGTCTCCTGTCTGTCTCTTCCCTGTAGATACACTAGAATGTCATCAGCAAATGGCAGAATCCTTCCCCTCCCATCACGTTGTTGTTCAGTGATTTTCTCTGTGTACACATTGAATAAGATTGGTGATAACGGAGACCCTTGTGGTAAATCTAGACATGTTGTTATCAGCTTTGAAGACTAACTGCCACACCCGAGAACCACCTTTCTCTGGAACAGGGCCATCTGATGAGGAGATGGTGTATTTCTAGTCTAAGAAGCGTGGACATTAGGTGGTTGAATGGTACTCTGTTGTATGCATCTTCTAAGTCTAATATTGTTATAATCTCTCTGAAGTTTTGAACTTTTTTGAAGCCAAGAAGCTGTTTGTTTGTGTATATCTCTATGTGCGTGCGTGCGTGGGTTCGCTCTCTAGGCCTTTCAGTAAGCTTCCGCAAATTTACTCTTCTTTTGACGCGTGTATTTCAACATTAGTTGAATCTATCATCACAATCTATCATGCACTATGTAAAAAGCTATGGCATTCGGGTATCTGGCCAAAAGAGTGGAAAAGAACTGTATTCATACCACTGCCAAAAAGGGATAACCTGAAATTATGCACAAACTACAGAACTGTTGCCCTGATTAGTCATAGTAAAGGTAACCCTGTCATGCCTTAGAGGCACATAGGGATATGGTGTTCTTATATCTTATATCCTTCCCGTGCCGTTAGACGTCACATAGGGCTCGCAAAGTAGTTCGCCAATTTTTCCTGTCTTCGGCGAGTCTTTCAACCTCATCAAAGGATTTTATGCCTGTTAACTTGGCCTCTCTTAATAATGTTCTCTTCAGAGTTTCACGCGGTCTGCCCTTTTTTCTTCGGCCTGTTGTGTTCCACTTGATAGCTTGTTTTGGGATTCTCTGCTCATTTCTTCTCATCAAGTGGCCAACATATGTCCATCTCCTTTTCCTGATCACCCGTGAGACTGGTGAAGATTGATGCTGCTTTTGCAATTCTGATCCTAACTTCCTTTCTAGTGTCACCATCCTGGTCTATGTAGCTGCCAAGGTATGCAAATTGATTGACTTCTTCAATATCTGTCCCTTCTATGTGTATTTTTCCATTTTGATTGATGGGAATTTTCATTATTTTTGTTTTGTCCTTGTTAATTTCAAGTCCTATTTTGCTAGCCAGTGAAGATAGGCTATCTGTTTTTTCTTGCATGGAATTCACATTATTACTGATAAGAGTTATGTCATCAGCAAAATCAAGATCTTCTAGTTGGGTCCCATGTACCCAGTCAATACCTGTGTTACCTGTGCAGCATTTTTTCATTATGAAGTCTATTGTAATCCCAAAAAGTAAAGGAGACAGTATACATCCTTGTTTCACGCCTGTTTCAATCTGGAACCATTCACTCATCCCTTCTTCTGTCTTGACTGCACAACCATATCCATTGTATAAGTCCTTAATGATGTTGACAATTTTAGATGGTATTCCACATAGACATAAAATTCTCCATAATGAATCTCTGTGTATGCTATCAAATGCCTTCTTAAAATCTATGAAATTCAGTATTAATGGTTTCTGCTTTTCAATATGTTCTTCAAGTATTATTCTGAGAGTAAAGATCTGGTCGAGACAGCTTCTCCCTTTTCGAAATCCTGCTTGTTCTTCTCTCATTGCAGTATCCACTATATCTTTGAGTCTATTCAAAATGACCTTGCAAAATACTTTTGACACAACTGATATTAAGGTTACTCCTCTCCAGTTGTTACAGTCACTAAGGTTGCCCTTTTTTGGTATTTTAACAATGATTCCCTTCTTCCAATTAGAAGGGACCTTTTCTTCTTTCCAAATCTTGTTAAACATTCTCTGTAGTTGTCTCATGTTGTCACTATTGATAGCTTTTAGCATCTCGGCTGTTATTTCATCTTCACCTGCAGCTTTGTTGTTAGCCATTAAATTCACTGCTGTTTCAATTTCATGCAATTTAATTTCATCTAGATTGACATTTAGTTGTGGGGCTGGTAAGTCAGTTTCAAGGTTTAACAATTCTTTTGGGTGTGGTCGATTGAGTATTTCTTGGAAGTGTTCAGCCCATCTTTGCTTTTGGTCTTTATTTGATGTTAATAGTGTTCCAGTTTTGCTAAGGATTGGTCTTTCTTTAGATGTAATAGTACCTGTTAGCCTCTTTTGTATGTTATATAAAGTTTTGCTGTCTCCTGTTTTTGCTGCTTTTTCTGCCTCTTTCGCCATATTGTCTATGTATTCTCTTTTATCCCTTCTAGCTGAACTTTTTACTTTCTTGTCTATGTCTTTGTATTTTGCTTTTGCCGAATCTCTTTCATGATCTGCTTTTGCATTCAACATGTTTAATTTGACTGCTCGTCTTTCATGTATATACTTCCATGTTTTATCTGATATCCATGCTTTTCTATTTGGTTTTTCCAATCCAGCGCTTACTTTTGCTGCTGTGATTATGGCTGTGCTGTAAGAATTCCATAACTCATCTATACCTATCTCCTCAACTTCACTGCGCTTTATTCGTATCTAAATAAGTATGAATGTTGTTGTTGTTGTTGTCGTTGTTGTTGTTGCGCATTGAGGGCATCTGCGGAATGTGGTGTTAGTGTCCTTGCTTTCCTTGACCTGTCGGCACACTAAAGGGTGGTGTGGTCAGCATTGCGCCTGGCAGCCTTTCTCTCTTCCCCCCCCCCCCCTCTCCAGAGATGCGAAGTATCTGTTTCTACAGTTCCATATTTCTTTGTCCTTTATGTCCTTATATGGTCAATGTGTAAACCGAAACGCTGCAACTGCTGTTGTAAACTGTCCCAGTTTCTGTTTTAAATAATCATAATATCTTGTTATCATAGCTTTACTGCAGCGGATTTTTACATATACCTCTACCCAAAAACAAAAAAAAATATTCCCATGTCACTACAGTTGGGTGAATCCGACGTCTCTGGCCGAATTCGAACTAGCGACCTTCGCCATGAGTGCACTAACCACTTCGCCACTTAGACGTTCTGCTGTCATTATAGTTTATGGTGTGAATTGTCATCACTGCACTCTGGACATGTCCATAGGTGCTCAGATCCTCCCCTCAACATATACATCAGTGTCCTGCAGCTGGTAGTGCCCGTTCTGTGTTGGTTGACAAGTGCTCTTGTGAGTCCAGTGTGTTTCTTGTTTCTGGCCGTGCCAGTTTGTACTCCCAGCTCTCCCAGTCTAAGCAGCGATGTGAATTTCCTGCCCTCGAAGTCCTCCGCTATGCCAGTCTCTCTGAGTACATTAACAATATCAGCTCGATCCAATGGTTGTCCATGTGATAAAGGCGGACCCAGTAAACCTGTCAGCTCTATCATTTCCCTGGATGCCCTCATGCCAAGGACAAATATGAGGGTGACTTTACGGATCGTTGATTTCTGTCAAGCCACTGCCTGCGTACAGAACCTGCCTCAACCTTCCGGATCATACTCGTCGAATCACTTAGTATGTAGACCTGGGCATAGTCGTGTGACTCCAGCCAGACGAATCCTTTCGTTCCTGCCATCACCTCCATCGTCATGCCTCTTGTGGTGAAGGCACCGCTGGCTTCCTGGATTGTTCTGCCCGCTTATGTCGTACAACGGACCCATCTGTATAAATAACATCTGCCTCATTGAAGTTTTCACTGATGAGGGAGTTGACCTCTGTATTCACAACAGATAGATCCTATTCTCTGCTCCTCTTAACCTGACAATCCAAGCGAAGGTGCCCCTGGACGCTGTAAGCACATGCACCCATTCCTCGCCGAGGTTGATGGAGTTAGATTCGCAGACCTGCTTGATAACATCTTCTGCACGACCCGTCCATAATTTGCCTCTTTTTAGTCTGCCACCCTTTTCTTTTAAGAGCTCTTGGTGCAATGGGTGCTCTTTTTCTGTGCTTATCTTGAGGTATGCACGTGCCTTCCATATATTGATCCTGTGATTCATGGTTTGAGGGATCAACTTGGTACGTCATCGCTACACAGGAAGTGTCTCTCGTACAAACCAAGATAGTGCACATTGCTTCATTTTGCACCTTTTCGAGTTTTTCGATCTGAGCAGGGCTGACACTGAAGATGACTAGGGCATACTCAGTGGGTGCAAGGACCAGCCCTTGCTACAAAAGTAATAGCAGCCTTTGCTCAATGTTGACAGCCGCCATGACCCTCATAGCTGATAGACCTTTCCGAGCTTTTCTTATCATGTGGTCAACGTGTTCTTTGAAACACAGAATGCGATCAAACTTCACGTCAAGTTAGTTCTGGCCACGTCCTCGCCACCCAGTCTCACAACAAGCATATCGGTTTAAACAATATGGTTGTTCAGTGAGAGCCATGTCACTGATGTTCTTGTAGGGTGACAAGGGCATTAGACACGTCACACCAGGAATAAATAGGATCAAGTTCGCTCTGCAATGCGTTGGTAGTCTCCTGTCTGTCTCTTCCCTGTAGATACACTAGAATGTCATCAGCAAATGGCAGAATCCTTCCCCTCCCATCACGTTGTTGTTCAGTGATTTTCTCTGTGTACACATTGAATAAGATTGGTGATAACGGAGACCCTTGTGGTAAATCTAGACATGTTGTTATCAGCTTTGAAGACTAACTGCCACACCCGAGAACCACCTTTCTCTGGAACAGGGCCATCTGATGAGGAGATGGTGTATTTCTAGTCTAAGAAGCGTGGACATTAGGTGGTTGAATGGTACTCTGTTGTATGCATCTTCTAAGTCTAATATTGTTATAATCTCTCTGAAGTTTTGAACTTTTTTGAAGCCAAGAAGCTGTTTGTTTGTGTATATCTCTATGTGCGTGCGTGCGTGGGTTCGCTCTCTAGGCCTTTCAGTAAGCTTCCGCAAATTTACTCTTCTTTTGACGCGTGTATTTCAACATTAGTTGAATCTATCATCACAATCTATCATGCACTATGTAAAAAGCTATGGCATTCGGGTATCTGGCCAAAAGAGTGGAAAAGAACTGTATTCATACCACTGCCAAAAAGGGATAACCTGAAATTATGCACAAACTACAGAACTGTTGCCCTGATTAGTCATAGTAAAGGTAACCCTGTCATGCCTTAGAGGCACATAGGGATATGGTGTTCTCATATCTTATATCCTTCCCGTGCCGTTAGACGTCACATAGGGCTCGCAAAGTAGTTCGCCAATTTTTCCTGTCTTCGGCGAGTCTTTCAACCTCATCAAAGGATTTTATGCCTGTTAACTTGGCCTCTCTTAATAATGTTCTCTTCAGAGTTTCACGCGGTCTGCCCTTTTTTCTTCGGCCTGTTGTGTTCCACTTGATAGCTTGTTTTGGGATTCTCTGCTCATTTCTTCTCATCAAGTGGCCAACATATGTCCATCTCCTTTTCCTGATCACCCGTGAGACTGGTTGTTGTTCAGTCATCTGTCTTATCTCTGCATTGTTCTTGAATTCATTCCACTTGATGCCGAGTATTTTCCTTAGGCATTTGTTTTCAAAAGAGTCTAATTTCTTTTCTATTTCTTTAGTTGTTTTCCAGCTTTCGCATGCATAAATGAGGGTGGATATTACATTTGAATTGAATAGTCTTAACTTGGTTTTTGTGCTTATAACTTTTGAATTCCATATGTTCTCAAGATTCTTGAAGATTGATGCTGCTTTTGCAATTCTGATCCTAACTTCCTTTCTAGTGTCACCATCCTGGTCTATGTAGCTGCCAAGGTATGCAAATTGATTGACTTCTTCAATATCTGTCCCTTCTATGTGTATTTTTCCATTTTGATTGATGGGAATTTTCATTATTTTTGTTTTGTCCTTGTTAATTTCAAGTCCTATTTTGCTAGCCAGTGAAGATAGGCTATCTGTTTTTTCTTGCATGGAATTCACATTATTACTGATAAGAGTTATGTCATCAGCAAAATCAAGATCTTCTAGTTGGGTCCCATGTACCCAGTCAATACCTGTGTTACCTGTGCAGCATTTTTCATTATGAAGTCTATTGTAATCCCAAAAAGTAAAGGAGACAGTATACATCCTTGTTTCACGCCTGTTTCAATCTGGAACCATTCACTCATCCCTTCTTCTGTCTTGACTGCACAACCATATCCATTGTATAAGTCCTTAATGATGTTGACAATTTTAGATGGTATTCCACATAGACATAAAATTCTCCATAATGAATCTCTGTGTATGCTATCAAATGCCTTCTTAAAATCTATGAAATTCAGTATTAATGGTTTCTGCTTTTCAATATGTTCTTCAAGTATTATTCTGAGAGTAAAGATCTGGTCGAGACAGCTTCTCCCTTTTCGAAATCCTGCTTGTTCTTCTCTCATTGCAGTATCCACTATATCTTTGAGTCTATTCAAAATGACCTTGCAAAATACTTTTGACACAACTGATATTAAGGTTACTCCTCTCCAGTTGTTACAGTCACTAAGGTTGCCCTTTTTTGGTATTTTAACAATGATTCCCTTCTTCCAATTAGAAGGGACCTTTTCTTCTTTCCAAATCTTGTTAAACATTCTCTGTAGTTGTCTCATGTTGTCACTATTGATAGCTTTTAGCATCTCGGCTGTTATTTCATCTTCACCTGCAGCTTTGTTGTTAGCCATTAAATTCACTGCTGTTTCAATTTCATGCAATTTAATTTCATCTAGATTGACATTTAGTTGTGGGGCTGGTAAGTCAGTTTCAAGGTTTAACAATTCTTTTGGGTGTGGTCGATTGAGTATTTCTTGGAAGTGTTCAGCCCATCTTTGCTTTTGGTCTTTATTTGATGTTAATAGTGTTCCAGTTTTGCTAAGGATTGGTCTTTCTTTAGATGTAATAGTACCTGTTAGCCTCTTTTGTATGTTATATAAAGTTTTGCTGTCTCCTGTTTTTGCTGCTTTTTCTGCCTCTTTCGCCATATTGTCTATGTATTCTCTTTTATCCCTTCTAGCTGAACTTTTTACTTTCTTGTCTATGTCTTTGTATTTTGCTTTTGCCGAATCTCTTTCATGATCTGCTTTTGCATTCAACATGTTTAATTTGACTGCTCGTCTTTCATGTATATACTTCCATGTTTTATCTGATATCCATGCTTTTCTATTTGGTTTTTCCAATCCAGCGCTTACTTTTGCTGCTGTGATTATGGCTGTGCTGTAAGAATTCCATAACTCATCTATACCTATCTCCTCAACTTCACTGGGTGTTTTGGAATGATTGGCAAGTTCCTGATTGAAATTAATGTTAGTATTTTCTTCTTGTAGGCTGTGGATGTTTATCTTTCTGTGTACTGATTTCTTGTGTTGACTTTTCAATTTTAGTTTTATTTTCCCTATGCACAGGTTGTGATCACTGTTGACATCTGCACCCCTATAAGCCCTTACATCCATGAGAGATGTTCTGTATTGCTTTCTAATACAAAAATGGTCTATCTGGTTTCTAGTTCTATCATCTGGAGATATCCATGTTGTTTTATGTATCTCTTTGTGTGGGAATATTGTGCCTCCAATGACCATGCCCTCTGTTAAACATATTTCAATTAATCTTTCTCCATTCTGATTAACCATGTCAATTCCTTCTTTCCCCATCACTTTTTCAACGTCGGTATTATCCTTCCCTACCTTAGCATTGAAGTCCCCCATAGCAATTAGGATGTCGTGTTTGGGGACTTTGTTGATGATTTGTTGTAGTTGGTGATAAAATTCGTCTTTCACACCATCATCTGCATCATTCGTGGGTGCATATGGTGTTAGTGCCCATATTTTCCTTGACCTGTCAGCACACTAGAGGGTGATATGGTCAGTATCACGCCTGGCTGCCTTTTCCTTCCCCAACTCTAGAAGAAGTCGGGTACCCATTTCTACAGCTGGGTGACTGGGGTGCCGCCGACCGGATTCGAACCCCCGACCTTCGCCATGAGAGACCAGTGCACTAACCACTTCGCCGCTCAGACACCCCCTGATTAGTCATGCCAGTAAAATTCTGTTTAAAATCATAATAGGTAAACTTCGTAAGAAAATAGAAGAAGTTGGTATGGTCCAAGCTGGTTTCAGGCAAGGAAGAGGATCAAGAGATCATATATTCAATATAAGATTAATAATAGAGAAATGCAGAGAGTTTAATGTGAATCTATATTTATCTTTTATAGACTAGTCAAAGGCATTTGATTGTGTACAACACCAGAAACTTTGGGAATTAATGGAAAAAATGGGATTTCCAACACATTTGATACAATTAACACCACTGTTGTATCTAGACCAACAGGCAGCAGTAAAAATAAATGGTGAAACAACTTGGTTTGACATAAAACAAGGGGTCCATCAGGTGTGTGTATTGTCGCCTTACTTATTTAACTTGTATACTGAAAATATAATGAGGAATGTTAGAGAAGATGTAGACAAAGAATATTATGATGCCATAAAAATTGGAGGTTACGAAATACCAGAGATTAGATATGTTTATAACACAGTATTACTGTCCACAACACAAAAAGGAATGGAAAAACTAATTATGTCAATCTGTAAGAATAGTGAAGAGCCAAACCTCTATCTTAATGCGAAGAAAACTAAACTGATGACAACTGACGAAACAAACAAGGCAGCTGAAATATGTATCAATGAGGAAAAATTGGAAGAAGTGGAGAGTTTTTAATATCTTGGATCACTACTGACTAATAATGGAGATACAATGAGGGAAATTAAAAGGATGACATCTATCGCTCTTCAGAAAGTAAAACAACTACAGAATCTGTTGAGAGGAACAGACAGAACTACAAAAATAAGATTTTTTAAGGTCATGCATCTTTCCCATCGCAACATATGCCTGTGAGACCTGGACACTTAACAAAACAGCTGAGAAACGCATAAATGCATTTGAATGTAAATGCTACAGAAGAGTTCTTCAAATATCATGGACACAAAAAAAAAACAAATATATCCATACTACAAGAACTTAATATTGAAGAAGGCTGGCTGGTAAAGAGGAATAAAGAGAGAAAAGTTAAATATTTTGGACACATTAAATGTCATGATAATCTAGAGAAGACCGTATATAATATTTATACTATACATAAATATGAAAAGAAAGAGAGGAAGACCAAGGCGAAGATGGCTGCAAGACATCGTTGATGATCTGCAAATGGATGCATCAGAAGCAGGGCATCTTGTTCACAATCTAGAGGCCTACAGGAGAGCTGTTAGGGAGGCAAAGTTCCGCAAGGGACATGCAAATGAATGAATGAATGAATTTCAACATAGATTCCAAACCAATATAGAGACCACGGCCATCACATTTCTGATAGTCGGTGGCACGAAAAACAACATATTTAACAGGCTTCATGCACAACCATTTTTCATTCTATTGTTATTATATTGCATTATTTGCTTTGGTCATCTTTTAAATTTTTAACTGCTGCTGCTGCTTTCTACCTTCCCAAATGTCAATGGTCAAAGATTGAAAGTTCTAAAACAAATTTTTATTTAACACTATTAAAAATAGTTTCATTTTTGGCAACGGAAACGAAACAAGAAGAAAGGATGGTAAGAGCAAATAGCAAAAGGCGCAGATGAATGTATAGAGTAGATACTCTCAAGCTTGTAATTCTGGATTTCTTGGAAATGTAACCAATATTATACATTTTTATTCAGTCCTAGACGTTCTGGACACAGCATTTTGAGGCTGTCTACAAGTGAAACAGGCTTAAACCAGTCTGATACATTTACTGAATACAGCAGCAATGCTGTAATTATGATTTTCATAACCATCTGAAGTGGTGGACCTTTTGTTTGTTTGGTTGGTTGGTTGGTTGGTTGGTTGGTTGGTTGGTTGGTTGGTTGGTTGGTTGGTTGATTGGTTGGTTGGTTGGTTTTGTTGGTTGGTTGGTTTTGTTGGTTGGTTGGTTGGTCGGTCGGCTGGTTAGTTGTTCTTTTTCTTGATAGCTGGCTGACTGATTGGTTGATGAGCGTGCTAGGTGGTTGGTTGGTTGGTTGGTTGGTTGGTTGGTTGGTTGGTTGGTTGGTTGGTTGGTTGGTTGGGTGGTTGGTTGGTTGGTTGGTTGGGTGTTCTTTTTTCTTGATAGCTGACTGGCTGTTTAGTTGATGAGCGTGCTAGCAGGCTGGTTGGTTGGTTGATGAGCGTGGTAGGTGGTTGGTTGGCTGGCTGATTGATTGATTGATGAATGTGCTAGGTAGCTGGCTGGTTGGTTGATGAACGTGCTAGTTTGTTGGTGAATGAGTGTGCTAGGTGGCTGATTGGTTAGTTGATGAACTTCTTAGGTGGTTGGTTGATGAGTATGCTAGCTCCCTGGATGGTTGCTTGACGAATGTGCTAGGTGGCTGGCTCGTTGGTTGATGAGCGTGCTAGGTGGATGGCTGGTTGTTTGATGAGCGTGCAATGTGGCTGGATGATTGGTTGATGAGCGTGCTAGGTTGCTGGCTGTTTGGTTGGTGAACGTGTTAGGTGGTAGGTTGAGCGTCTGGGTGGCGAAGTGGTTAATGCACTAGTGTCTCATGGCGAAGGTCGGGGGTTTGAATCCAGCCGGAGGCGCCCCAACTGAAGAAATGGGTAACGACTTCTTCTGGAGCTGGGGAAGGAAAGGCGGCCAGGCGTGATGCTGGCATACTATAGTGTGCCGACAGGTCAAGGAAAATATGGGCACTAAAACCATATTCCTATGTGTCTTTAAGGCATGAACCTTTAACTTTACCTTTAGGTGGCTGGTTGGCTGAGTGACTGACTGGTTGGTCGATGGGTGTCTGGTAGGATGCCTGGGTTGTTGGATGACACGAATTGGGGAGGAGGGGAGTGGTGGGGGTGACGGGGTCGGTCGGCTGATTGATTGGCCATCTCTGAGCAGATGCGAACTTGAGATCTTTGCAGCCTTGAAACATATATTTTGAACTGGACTGAAATTGTGTTACTCAAAGAGAATCCAGTAAGCAGGAATCTTCGAACATTTCATCACCAGTGAAATATATCGTTCCACGGGCTAGCTGGTGAGACAACATAATGTAGGAAAGCTGGGAGAAGTAGACTGACTAGATCCCTGAACAATCTTTAAATCTCAGGTCCTTATAAATGGGCCTTTTCTGCTTCAAAACTATCTTACAAGACGAAAAGAATCGTCATTACAAATATTTAAAACTTTCAAATTAACATCATTTGCAGTTTCGGTAGCAGTAAATCCTTGTGAATAATACGAAGGGGTGATTGATTGATAAGTTCTCGGCATAAGGTACAACGGATTATTTGTGGACAACTTTTTTGGATTATTTCTCAACATAGTCAACTTGTACGTTTATGCACTTAGTCCAGCGATCCTGGTGCATACGGATCCCTTCTTTGTAAAAGTCAGCATCTTGTGCCAGTAGAAAGTGGTCTACAGTATGAATGACGTCATCATCTGAAGCAAATTTGCGACCACTGAGCTCCTTTTTGAGTTTGGTAAACAGGTAATAGTCCGAATGGTCCAAATGTGGGGAATAAGGAGGATGTTCAAGAAGCTGTAAGCTGCAGTCATGAATGAGAGATTCATAAGAGATTCTATCCACCAAACTGTTAAGAAGATAATACCACCAAAAAACAAGCCTCTAAAAATAAATGGATGACAGACGACATCTTAGGACTGATGGGCAAGAAGTGGAAGAGTAAAGATAATGAGAAAAAATATAGCAAGATAAATAAAGAAATAAGACGCAAATGCAGAGAAGCAAAAGAAGTGTGGTTAAATGAAGAGTGCAGACAGATAGAGGACTCTCATAATAAAGACAGCAAAAACATGCACAAACGAATTAGTGAACTCGCAGGCAGGAAAACAAAATATACTATAGGATACCTGAAATCGAAAGAAGGTAAAATGTTAATGGAAAAAGAAGACATTGTGGACAGGTGGACAGAGTATATCGGTACGCTATATGGAGGAGAAAGACCAGAATTAATACCAGATACTGAAAACTGTGATGGACCACCAATACTTGAAGATGAAATCATAGATGCCATCAAACACATGAAGAAAGGAAAAGCGACTGGGCCTGATAATATAACAAAAGAAGAAATAGAGGCACTAGAGGAGACAGGAATAAAAATAATAACCAAGTTACTGAACGACATTTACAACAATGGTTATGTCCCAATGACCTGATTAAATCCACGTCTATAGCACTACCAAAGAAACCAGGTGCAAAGGAATGTGATGACCACCTGACTATCAGCCTCTCATGTCACATAACGAAGCTAGTTCTGAGAATCATTATGAGAAGAACAAGGAAAAAGATAAAAATGGAAATAACAGATGAACAGTTTGGATTTGTTGAAAGAAATGGAACACACAATGCCATTTATGCTTTACGAACACTAACAGAAAGAGCTTTAGAAGTACAGAAAGATCTCTACTTATGCTTCATTGATTACACCAAGCCATTCGACAAGGTGAAACATAATAAAATTATTAAAATGCTTGAAGACATCAGTATAGACGGCAAAGACCTGAAGATTGTAAAACATCCATACTGGCAGCAAGAAGCAGCAATTCGAGTTGAAAATAGAACTGGAAAATATCAACCGATAAAACAAAGGGTGCGACACAGATGTGTACTATCTCCAGACCTTTTTTCTCTGTACAGCGAGAATATTCTAAGAACGATCATCACAGAACCAGGCATAAAAATTGGAGGATACAATATTAACAACCTTCGGTTGGGAAATGCAGAACAGAAATTAGGAACAGAATAGGCCAACCAAAGACTGCATTTCAGAGAATGAGAAACATATTATCTAACATATCCGTATAAATGAATGTTAGAAAACGAGTCCTAAAATGCTATATTGAACCTATCTTGTTATATGGAAGTGAATCATGGACAATAGGCAAGTCTGCACAAAAATCATTGGAAGCAGCAGAAATGTGGTTTATTAGAAGAATGTTGCGAATCCCCTGGATAGCAAAAATAACTAATGAGGAATGTATGAGAAGAGCTGGAAAGACAAAAAAAATCTTGTCAAAAAAAAAAAAATAAGAGAGAGACAATGTACTTTTATAGGACATGCAAAGAGAAGAGGGGGCATTGAAAATATTATAACAACAGGAAAAACAGAAAGATGAAGATCAAGAGGAAGACCAAGAAAAATGATACTGGACTGTCTGACGGGATGGTGTGAGAGGAGATCACCAACTGAGCTGATGGCCTGCATGAAGGATCGTGTACTATGGAGAAGCATAATAGCCAACGACAGTCGGCACGGCACCTGATGATGATGATGATGATGATGATGATGATGATGATGATGATGATTTCACTTCCTTGACTGTTCTTTGGTTTCTGGTTGAAAATGATGAACCTAAGTCTCATCCATAGTCACAAATTGCTGAAGAAACTTTTCAGGATCTGCAGAAAAATGGCCAATATTGTCTCTTGACATGTTGAGACACTGTCGTTTGTGATCAGCTCCAAGAAGTTTCAGGACATACCTTTGTCATTTTAAGATCATTGTGAATAATGGCATGAACACATTCCTGGGAGATGCCCAAATCAGTAGCAATGTACCACTCAGTTAGTCGTTGATCCTCCATTATCATGCCATGGATTCTGCTGGTGGTTTCATCGGTGGTTACCATTCTTGGTCTTCTTGGACGGGAATCATCTTCCAGACTCCCCCTTTCATGTTTGAATTGAGCTGCTCATTTCTTCACTGTGCTGCAAGAAGGGGCACTCTCCCCTAGAGTCTCCACCATATCCTCATGGAACTTCTTCGGTGATAAGCCCTTAATGCAGAGGTAGCGAATGACTGCTCGATGAGAAATTTTATCCATTTTCTCAATTTCTGCCACTCCTTACCACTTCAGTAGACTGTAAAAACAAAAAAAAATTGGTTGAAGTTAATTTCTTGAAACTTGGTGTTTAATTGTATACTAACCTGATCTACAAATGCACATAATATCAACTGTGTGTTCAAGTATTTGTACCTTATGCCGAGAACTTATTAATCACCCGTCGTGTACTCAGCAGAAAAGGCTAACAGTACGTGCCTGACAAGATTAAAAGTACACGGCCTCTCCTTATAAGCAATTCTACACTATATTACACAGAGAATGTAAATGACAGTTTCAGTAGTCTCCACCTAAAGCTTAGAGGCGAAACCGGTTCTTCTAAGACAACAAAATATTAGCATAATCTGAGCCTCTTTCTGGGCCACGTTAGGTCATTTACCAGAGAAGCATATTCTAGGGGCTGACTTTAAAAAAAAAAAAATTTTAACTTGTTCATATGTCATCATCTTGCCTCATTTCCCACGGGCATGGTGGCTGCAGTGAATCTCCAGTGTGTTCTGCCCCTCGTTTTCATGGTGGATGTAAACCATCAAAAAAATGAAGGGGGAGGAAAGTCAAATATAATTTTAATTAAAACTGTCAGCTCTGTTTTTCTTGCCTTAACTCTTTAACTCCCGAAATAATTTCAGTGCTCTGCCAGAATAAATTTTGATAAGAAATTTTAGTTTAAAAAACTGGAAGGAAGTTACTCTATAATTTAACAATAGGGGTTTTATTAGAAATGTTCTACTTTTCATTTTATTTAATCTTCCCCCTAAATATTGCTTCGAATAGTGATTCACATAGGTATGCAAAATCTGCCAACACTGCAAGTGCTGTTTTGGAGCGAAGAAAGTAGTAGTTGTACCATCCTACTTGGATAGACATATTAAATCCTTGGTAAATACATGTCAGTGATTTTATCTAACTTCAACACGGGCTGTTCTAATCTGAAATATTGCACGTTTGCTGTGTAGAAGCAATTGTTTAAAACCACATAAAGATGAAATCGGATTACATTTCTGTACGCATTTGCTCTGTGTATATTGTGTATTTTAGGTAGTTTCACAGCATGAATGAAAAAGTACCGTGGTTCAATATTTAGACCAAACAGATCATCATGTCAAAAGAAACTGAAAGAGCAAAGCATATCAAATAAATGTCGAAATATTTTGAAATATTTTGCATCAGAATAGGCCAAGCAAAGACTGCATTTCAGAGAATGAGAAACATATTATCTAACACATCCTTATCAATGAATGTTAGAAAATGAGTCCTAAAATGCTACATTGAACCTATTTTGTATATAGAAGTAAATCATGGACAATAGGCAGGTCTGCACAAAAATCATTGGAAGCAGCAGAAATGTGGTTTATTAGAAGAATGTTGCGAATCCCCTGGACAGCAAAAAATAACTAATGAAGAATGTATGAGAAGAGCTGGAGAGACAAAAAAAATCTTGTCAAAAAAATAAGAGAGAGACAATATACTTTCATAGGACATGCAATGAGAAGAGGGGGCATTGAAAATATTATAACAACAGGAAAAATAGAAGGAAGAAGACCAAGAGGAAGACCAAGAAAAATGATACTGGACAGTCTGACGGGATGGTGTGAGAGGAGATCACCAACTGAGCTGATGGCCTGCATGAAGGATCGTGTACTCTGGAGAAGCATAATAGTCAAGGCCAGTCAGCACGGCTCCTGATGATGATGATGAAACATGCATCATACACCTTCGTCTGTTTCTTTTCTGTTTTTCTACACTTTACCTTCTTTACGATAGCGGATATATCCACATGCTTATTTTGTAATGTACTGTAAATAGCTACAGCCATTAGGCTTTCTAAACACTTTTCCCTAAGACATTGCTATTGCTTTTCTGACTTGATGTGTGTAGATATATAGATAAGTTAGGATTATAATCCTTGAACCCCAGACAATAGAACTCTTGCACCGATTCCTTCTCATGTATATATCCAGTTCGTTCCATTTGTCAAGACTGGCGAAGCATAGCCGGCCAAGACTTTGTTTTTACTCCCCCCCCCCTTTTTCCTTCCAGTGATTACCCTCCCCCCCCCCCCTTTGGAAACAAACAGTAGCCTGGACTAGTAAATAGGGATCGCAATAGGAAAGTGAAACTAGTCCCAAAATTGCGCCAACCCAAAGCCTAGCTGACGGTGCATAACTGCGACACAATGGCTTTTTTTTTCTTATTTACATAATGTTTGCAGCTAGCGCCACCCCATTTGGCTCTCCACTTTTTTGTCCTTAACAGAGATGTCGCATCACGACATATGACAAAACCATTTTACATAGCTGACTTCCACGAGGCTGTTAGAGATGTATCCACGATCATTTATTATACAGCAGGTGTGGCTAGACCAACCAGCTGATCCGCTATTTTATTTCCAAAGTATTTACGTGTCCTTTGACTAAGATGGAGGTGGAAATTTTAAAAAAAAAAGCTCTGTGCAACACGGCCTCAACCTTTTTTTTTAAAGTAAGAATATTTGGATCTATCTGAGAATATATTATTGAATTGTTCAAAATAAAGTCGTTAGTGTATTTTCATGTTCGCGACCGTTGTACTAGCCATTATTTCCGTAATACAGCTGCTTGTGACATTTAGTTTTTGCTGGTCTCTGTTATGCATCTGTCACGAGATCGTACCGTAAACACCCACTAACAGTGCCTTTGATGCCCTTTTGGTCTTTTTGTATAGTCCTTTGGTCATGAGAGTTGTAAAGTGCTATCTAAGAATTGTTTTTCCAAGTCCACATTCATTCCCAACGGAGCCTTCTTTAAACTGATGAAACTCTCCAGACCGATGGCAGCCCCTTCTCATTGGTCCTGGCTATACAAATATTCGCTCCTTGTACAGTCATCATGTGTATATGTTGTTATAACTAATGGCATCACTTTGGGGAAAAACAGTACAGGCTATGCAGGCACGTCATTAAGGGAAAGAGGGATAGGGTGGTAGTGTAAACACAGTGTAAACAGCCTGTTGCCAGAGACAGGGACATTAGGCTGTGAACACTGTTAAGTATATAAGTTGTTGCAAAGACATTTTCCGTTTAGTTTGGGACACATCTGGGTGGGCGAGCCATCGGGTAGTAAAGTGGATGTGGTTGGTTCTTGGTATTGAAATATACACAGTGTTATTGTACCTTGCATTAATTGTGTTGTAAGTATATGGGATATATATAAGACAGATGACTGAACAACAACCAGTCTCATGGGTGATCAGGAAAAGGAGATGGACATATGTTGGTCACTTGATGAGAAGAAATGATCAGAGAATCTCAAAACAAGCTATCAAGTGGAACACAACAGGCCGAAGAAAAAGGGGCAGACCGCGTGAAACTCTGAAGAGGACATTATTAAGAGAGGCCAAGTTAACTGGCATAAAATCCTTTGATGAAGTTGAAAGACTCGCCGAAGACAGGAAAAATTGGCAAACTACTTTACGAGCCCTATGTGACGTTTAACGGCACGGGAAGGATATAAGATAAGATAAGAAGTATATGGGGAGTGCGACATGGGTGTGTATTATCTCCAGACCTTTTTTTCTTTGTACTGCAAGAATATTCTAAGAACGATCATCACAGAACCAGGTATAAAAGTAGAAGGATACAGTATTAACAACCTTCGGTATGCTGTCGACACAGTATTGATAGCTAAGAACCAACAAGACCTGCAAAATCTCTTGGATAAAGTCACCAAAGAAAGTGAACAGAAAGGCCTTACTTTGAACATCAAAAAGACAGAGACTATGGTTATACATAAGAAACAGAATCCACCAGCATGCAGTATAAAATTAAACGGAACTATTCTAAAGCAGGTGCAGAAATTCAAATACCTTGGAGCAGTAATAACTTCAGATGGGAAATGCAGAACAGAAATTAGAAACAGAATAGCCCAAGCAAAGACTGCATTTCAGAGAATGAGAAACATATTATCCAACACATCCTTATCAATGAATGTTAGAAAATGAGTCCTAAAATGCTATATTGGACCTATCTTATTGTATGGAAGTGAATAATGGACAATAGGCAGGTCTGCACAAAAGTCACTGGAAGCAGCAGAAATGTGGTTTATTAGAAGAATGATGCGAATTCCCAGGACATAAAAAATAACTAATGGAGAATGTTTGAGAAAGTTGGTGATAGAAAAAGACTTGTCAAAAAAATAAGAGAGAGACAATGTACTTTCAAAGGACATGCAATGAGAAGAGGGCACTGAAAAGTTTACAACAGTAAAAATAGAGGGAAGAAGATCAAGAGGAAGACCAAGAGAAATGATACTGGACAGTTTGACGAGATGGTGTGAGAGGAGATCACCAACTGAGCTAATAGCAAGCGTGAAGGATCGTGTACTCTGGAGAAGCATAATAGCCAATGCCAGTCGGCACGGCACATGATGATGATGATGATGATGATGATGATGACGATGATGATGATGATATGTGGACCCAACGAGAAGATCTTGATTCTGCAGATGACGTAACTCTTATCAGTGACAATGTGATTTCGATGCAAGAAAAACACATATACCCTGTCTTCACCGGCTAGTAAAATAAGACTTGAAATTAACAAGGAAAAAACACAAATCGTGAAACTTCTCATTAATCAAGAAGGAAAAATATACTTTGAAGGAACAGCTAATGAAGAAGTACACTAATTTGCATACCTCGGCAGATACATAGACCAGGATGGTGACACCAGAAAGGAAGTTAGAATTGCAAAAGCAGCACTGACCTTCAAGAATATTGAGATCATATGGCATTCAAAAGTTATAAGCAGAAAAATCAAGTTAAGATTATTCATTTCATATGTAATATCCACCATCATTTATGCACACGAAAGCTGGAAAACAACTAAAGAAATAAAAAACAAATTAGGCTCTTTTGAAAACAAATAGTTAATAAATAAAATACTTGGTATAAAGTGGAACGAATTCAAGAACAACGCACGGGTAAGTCAGATGAGCGAGCAACAACCAGTCTCATGAATGATCAGAAAAAGGAAATGGACATATGTCCGTCACGTGATGAGAAGTAACAGTCAGAGAATCCCAAAACAAGCTATCAAGTGGAACACAACAGGTCGAAGAAAGAGAGGTCGACCGCGTGAAACTCTAAAGAGGACATTGTGAGAGGGCAAATTAGTATGCGTAAAATCCCTTAATGAGATCAAAAGCTTGTCGAAAACAGAAAAACTTGGCGAACTACCATACGAGCCCTTTATAACGTTTATCGGCACGGGAAGGATGTAAGATATAAAATATGTGATATGTGGTTGCTGGCTATGGCCCCGGACTCATTTAGGTTGGTTGTGTATGATTTTGTTTATTAGAGATGATTTCGCAAGGATGGCAGTGGATGTGCTGGGTGCACATGTATGGCAAAATTGTAATATAAGTAAGGATGGTATTAATATATGTTATATACAGCTGATATTGGCTGTCATACAATAATGGTTTTGATCTACGCTGACAACATGGTATGATTTAGTATGCAAGAGATCTTGAACGATGGTTCACTTATGCATATTTCTTGCCATGAGTTTTGATGTCGTTGACATGCACATATAGTATACACGTAATGTTGAGTTTTGATATTATGCTTATTACAGCTGAGTACCCGGCGTTGCTCGGGAATTTATTAATTATTAATACTGCGGGGTGGATTTGAGATCGACATGTTTCTCCCATGGACAACTTTATGTTGCTTGCTCAAGGGTGGGTTCATCCACGAATTTATTTATTCTTGCTCCAAGAGATGAGACTAAAAATGTTGTTTTAAATTGTGTTTCACATTTTGGGTTAAATTAATTGTATATTGAATTTGTAAAAGACATTATAATTTGTAGACTGCCTCTGCGACTTGTTGATCGTAATCGAGAACGCAAATCTCACTGGAAATTGCAATCTCTTAAAGCTAAAAGGGAGACCCGTCGAAATGAGTGGTATCCGTGGGATAAAAACTGCTTCACCTTCTCTCTTTCCTGTTAAGACAGTCGCTTCAACAACATTGCCCAGCATCTTCTTTACACACAGCCTTGTGCCGTTGCAAAGTTTTTGGCCGGTCGAGGTTCCGTAGTAAAATAATTGGAGATCCCGCCTTATTCTTCACCCCCTCCCCCATGCCGATGCGGGCTGAACTTGGACGTAAATGGCATCGGGAGTGTAACTACTCATCTCACCGACCCCGAAAACTATGGAATCGACACTAATATCGGTCGTTTTCAGTTACTTTTACATGTCACCCCCATCCCACCCCCACCCTTCCCTCATCAGATTGTAAGTCATATATATGTGTACCAAGTTTGGTTGAAATTGCTCCAGGGGTTCCAACGTTATGCTGGAACATACACACACACACACACACACACACACACACACACATATATATATATATAGCTGATATTGGTTGTCATACAATAATGTTTTTTATCTCAGCTGACAACATGGTATGATTTATTATGTAAGAGATCTTGAACGATGGTTCAATTATGCATATTTCTTGCTATGAGTTTTGATGTCGTTGCCATGCACATATAGTATACAGGTAATGTTGAGTTTTGATATTATGCTTATTACAGCTGCTCTGAGGGACAGCTTTTTATGTTCTAGTGTTCACGATAAATTCTAATGTTATGAGAGCCCTTATTCTTTTTATAATGTTTTACTTGTGACTTGACTTGTGCGTTATGTTAATATTCAATGCATTGCTGAATATATGTATGTATAAATATTGATTGTATTGATTGTTAAAGCTTCTTATGACAACGAAATAGCAGAAGTGCGGATTACTGACTTGCATATTTTAGTAACTAGACAATAAAGTAAAAAGTTCAACTAGAAGGGGTAAAAGAGAATACATGGACAATATGGCGAAAGAAGCCGAGAAGGCAGCAAAAACAGGAGACAGTAAAACTCTATATAATATTTTACTATTGCATCCAAAGAAAGACCAATCCTTAGTAAAACTAGCACACTTTCAACATCAAGTAAAGACCAAAAGCAAAGATGGGCCGAATACCTCCAAGAATTACTTAATCGGCCACATCCAAAAGAACTGATAGACCTTGGAACTGATTTACCATTCCCACAACTAAATGTCAACCTAGGTGAAATTATATTGCATGAACTTGAAACAGCAATGAATCTAATGGCTAACAACAAAGCTGCAGGTGAAAATGAAATAACAGCCGAAATGTTAAAAGCTATTAATAAAGGCAACATGAAACAACTAATGTTCAATAAAGTTTGGAAAGAAGAAAAAGTCCCTTCTAAATAGAAAAAGGAATCATTGTTAAAATACCGAAAAAAGGCAACCTTAGCGATTGCAACAACTGGAGAGGAGTAACCTTAATATCAGTTGTGTCAAAAGTATTTTGCAAAGTTATTATGAATATAATTCAAGATATAGTGGATGCTGCAGTGAGAGAAGAACAGGCAGTATTTCGAAAAGGGAGAAGCTGTCTCAACCAGATCTTTACTCTAAGAATAATACTTGAATAACATATTGAAAAGCAGAAACCATTAATACTGAACTTCGTAGACTTTAAAAAGGCATTTGATAGCATACACAGAGATTCATTGTGGAGAATTTTAAGACTCTGTGTAATACCATCTTAAACTGTCAACATCATTAAGGACTTCTACAATGAATATGTTGGTGCAGTCAAGACAGAAGAAGGGATGAGTGAAACATGTGTGAAACAAGGATGAATACTGTCTCCTTTGCTTTTTTGGAATTGCTATAAACTTCATACTGAAAAAAAATGTTGCAAAGGTAAAACGGGCATTGATTCGATAGGTGAGACCCAACTGGAAGATCTTGATTCTGCAGATGACATAACTCTTATCAGCGACAATATGAAATCAATGCAAGTAAAAACAGATACCCTGTCTTCACAGGCTAGTAAAATAGAACCTGAAATTAACAAGGATAAAACAACAACAACAAAAAAAGAAGGTTCTCATTAACGACGAAGGGCAAATATACGTAGAAGGAACAGCTGTTGAAGAAGTAAACCATTTTGCATATCTCGGCAGCTATATAGACCAGGATGGTGACACCAGAAAGGAAGTTAGAATTCGAATTGCCAAAGCAGCATTGATTTTCAAGAACCTTGAGAACATATGGCATTCAAAAGTTATAAGCACAAAAACCAAGTTAAGAATATTCAATTCAAATATAATATCCACCCTCATGTATGCATGTGAAAGCTGGGAAACAACTAAAGAAATAGTCAATAAATTAGACTCTTTCGAAAACAAATTCCTAAGGAAAATACTCGGTTTAAAATGGAATGAATTCAAGAACAACGCAGAGATACGACAGATGAACAAACAACCTATCTCATGGGTGATACGAAAAATAAGATGGACATATGACGGTCACGTGGTGAGAAGAAACAATCAGAGAATCCCCAAACAAGCTATGAAATGGAACACAACAGGCCGAAAAAAAGGAGGTCGACCGCGTGAAACTCTAAAGAGGACAATGTTAACCGAAGCCAATTCAGTGGGCATAACATCCCTTGATGAAATTGAAAAACTCGCCGAAGACATGACATCTTGGCGAACTGCCATGCGAGCCCTATGTGACGTTTAACGGCACGGGAAGGATATCAGGGATGCATTGCTACGCCATTGCTCTCTCTCTCTCTCTCTCTCTCTCTCTCTCTCTCTCTCTCTGTGTGTATATGTGCACGCGTCTTGCGTGAGTGCTTGTGTGTGTGTGTGTTTGTCATGAAATGTGGTTTGGAATGTTATTGGAAGTGTGTGTGTGTGTGTGTGTGTGTGTGAGTGATGACAAGTGTCTTGATGCTGACGTAATAAACTCATTATGTTAGTTGTTTTACACATTGAAATATTTGTTGTAACTGGTACGAGAGATAATGAGAAAGCAGAGCAGACAAAATATCTATAGGTTGAACTGTGGCTAACAAGAATCCGGGAGGCTGGGATGATTGTGGTTTGACTTTCGTCAAAATTAGGGTTGGGCCCGCAATTAAGACCTGTGCCATTGAAAGAATTTTATTACTTAATTACCACTCTCACAAGTCCCTCACTCCCCTCTCTCTCTTCCTTACAGTAGGAGGAAGTGCAGGAGTCAGGGCAAAATGTTGGCTCTTTTCCTCTTTATAGAAAGGGTGGGTAGGCAAGGGAGAATAGCAAGGAGGGAAGGGGGTGGGGGACACGAATAAGAGTCAGACTCTTCGTACGTGCCCATTTTAAGAAAAGAAAAAAAAAGTAAGAAAACAGTTGTTAAAAAATGAAGAAATAATGAAAGGATAGAAGAGAATGAATGAATGAATGAATGAATGATCTTTATTTTAAAAGGGTGAAGAATTGGGCCAGCAGGCCAGTCTTACATTCTGCCCTCTATCACTCCATCTTTCATTCTTCCCACAAACTCGATTTAATAAGGTATACAAAATTACATACACACACACACATAAGAATGCATGATGAAACTTTATGAAATATAAGTATACAGATTACAATGAAAAATATGTACGAATGTAAGATGAAAATATTGCATTACATAGAAGAGAGAGAGAGAGAGAGAGAGAGAGAGAGAGAGAGATGTGGGAGGTGTTCCGATTACTCTGTAGTAGACAATATTTTAACAAATTTAACCGTGTTAAAAGAAAAGAATAAGAATATCAAACACATTCACCACCACGAAGACATTACTGTTATATAGATATCTGTTCATGAAAACAAAAATGAGATTTATAAAATGCTATATCTACTCTGTAACACTGTACGGAGCAGAAACTTAGTAAAAAGTTGAAGAGGAAGATAAATTCAGCAGAAGTGTGGAAATACAGGAAATTATGTCATATGTTATGAAAAATGAAAAGGATAAACGTACAAGTGTTAGAACACACGTGTAACACGAACTTCTCAAAGAAATAAGGATCAAGCAAAACAGAATACTTTGGTCACATCGAAAGACATAGTAATATATTCTGAAGTCAGTGCTAGAAAGAGAGGTAATATATTCTGAAGTCAGTGCTAGAAAGAGAGGTTGAAGGAAAAAGAGCAAGAAGTAGACAGAGATGTAATTGGGAAGATAACAAACAAAACTGGGCAGGACTCGGCTTAGCTGAGTGCAATACCAATGCGAAGGAGAGAGGAAACTGATGGTTGTTTACCGCCAAACGTCGTAACGAAGACGATACAGGGTGATGTTGATGATGATGATGATGATCTATTGAAGAGCATTATGGTTACATTCACTATTGGCTTATGTTTTGTTTATTCATTCATTCATTTGCATGTCCCTTACGGAACTTTGCCTTCCTAACAGCACTTCTGTAGGCCTCTCGGTTGTGAGTTAGATGGCCTGCCGCTGATGCATCCTTTTGCAGATCATTAACGATGTCTTGCAGCCATCTTCACCTTGGTCTTCCTCTCTTTCTTTTCTCCCATTATGTACCCTTCCAAGACAGTCTTCTCTATATTGTCATGACGTTTAATGTGTCCAAAATATTTAACTTTTCTCTCTTTAATCCTCTTCACTAGCCAGCCTTCTTCAGTATTAAGTTCTTGTAGTATGGATATATTTGCTCTTTTTTTTTTGTTTATTACGTTATAAAAATAGAGTAACATGCACTTTTCTTCAGTAAAAATGATATGTAAATTGTAACAATTACAGCTTACAATTACAGATCCAACACAATGAAATTTAATCTTAATAAAAACTGCAAAAGACCACTATTTACACACAAGAGCCTTCTCAATCGATAAAATAACCAATTTCTTCGAACTTTCTCTACACTGCCCAGAATACTCATATCCCTATATATACTATATCTTCAGAGAAGCGTCACTTATTTTTAGAAAACGAAGATATCTTAACAGGCCCACTTTCTGCTCGCTTATCTGTGGTCTCAAAAGATCAATGATAGCAGATATCAAATCTGATTTCAAACTAATCTGGCCACATTGGTTGGTCATACATATCCCGAGCTTTTGAACGTCTGACATTCTGAAGTTTAGGAACATGAACATTAAAACTGCTGTGTGCTGTGATTCATAATGTTCTAATGTTATCGCTGTCTTATCTACGAGTATTACTCTTCATAACAAAATATTTCATAGCACATTCTTCATTTACTTTTACACAAATAGTTTCAGTTCTCCAACTGATAGTTACTGTTAAAGAGTTACTATTGAGATTGGGTGGTTTTTTTTTTTTTTAGCAATTTATTGAAATAATGGTCTTGAGCTGGAAAGTGGTTGGGGGGGGGGGGGGGAGGTCCATATCGTAGGGTCTAGATAATAATCCCATTTCTTTTTTGTCTTTCTCCTCACATCTTCCTCTATGGACCGCAAAGGGGGGGGGGGGGGGTAAATGTTCTGCAAGTTTAAGCTTTGTGAATGGCAGTCTTTTTTGTTTTCTTAGTTTTTTTTTTTAATAAACATTTTCATTTATCAACCTGAAATTAGACAGAGATGTGTGGTTCAGTTTAGAAAGAAAGAAAGAAAGAAAGAAAGAAAGAAATGAGCACGTATAATTGAAGAAAATACAGCAATCCACCATTTTGGCAAACGATTTTTGGATTGTCTACTTCTGTTACTAATACAGGTTTTACCGCAGTTGTTATTTTTCTTATGCTAACCTGATTTTTTTAAACTGCCATCATCTGGAGTAGATGAACGCCCGTTTTTGTCTACTTCTTGGCAAGGGAGATGACGCTGTAAGAAATACGTTCCTGGTGGGGGGTGGGGAGGATGGGCACACACAAACAATTTCGCGCTTCAAAATACATGCAGACAATAACATTTGTAGCTGCACTAAATGGAGTTTTTGAACGAAATTTGGTCAGTTTTTTGTTTTTTTAAAAAAATCTATATTTCATACTTTCATTTACTTTTACAGAAATAGTTCCACTCTTCCGAATGACAGTTATTGTTAAAGCGTTAGTAGCGAGGTGGAGTGTATCACTCACTCACTCACTCACTCACACACACACACACACACGCACACCCCCGGAAAAAACTCATCCTTTCTGCACTAGAGGATCAGATTTAGTAACAAGGCGCAGTCCTATGTAGGTCAGCATGTGTTGTTACGTACGGTTATTCAATACGATGCGTCTAAGTCAGCAGTTCTCAACCTTTTTTGTTTGTTTTGGCGCGACCTATAAGATGTACGTTTTACAGTGCTCCACGCCGATCTTTAAGTACGCCAAGTAACTTGTTTCTTCTTCTATCCCTTTGTCCCTTCGGTTTTCCTGTTGTCTCTAGGTGTTCCAGGCTGCCTTCACTCAAAACATGTCCTACAGTTCTAGACTGTCGTGTTCTGAATGTTGCCACCATTTCTTTTTCCCAGCCTCACATAGAATCTCTTCATTTGCTTTCTTGACTGGCCATAAAAAAGTATTATATAAATATATTCTAATTTCCCCCCTCCCAAATATTCAATCCCCCCCCAAGGGCGTAACAACCCCCCACCCCCCACGTTGGGAAACACTGACCGTAAATAATCTGGCTGGTATCATTTTAATATTCAGATCTGCAAAAAATAAAACTGAAGGATTTTTTAAAACAATTATGTTGTTTGTTGTTGTTTTTTTTAATATCTTCCAGCAAATCCAAATCAGATCCTGCATTATCCTAATCTGGGAAACACTGATGTAAGCGATAATGCGCTGAACTCTTTTAATATCAGCTGGTTTTAGCTGGATTTTGTGGATAACCGTAATCCTCGATGTTTATTTCCTGTAACGTTTAAAATCACAAACAATATTAAGTCTGGCCGTATCCGTGTGACATCACAGCGTTTTTTGTTTACCTTATGTCCTTCATTCGTCGTTACTTACACAGGTCGTAGGGTGAAGATGCAGCTAAATCTCTTGGCAACTTCTTCAGTGCTCGTCTGGTCACTCTACTGTAGCATCGACACCCAAACTGCAGGGTTCATGAAGTGTCATTTTGGGTCTGTGTAACAAATCTAGATTATGTAGATTACTGTATACTAAAAATGTGTGAAGACTTTTAATTTAATATGGCGTGGTGGATGGAGTGTAGGAAGTCTCGATGAATTATCACTAGCTTCAGGGGTTGTGACCTGAAAAAGATTGAGAACAATCGCATTGTAGTAAGCGCCTTTGAACAAATGCTGTTTATCCATCCCGGGTGTATATGATTGTGGTATGTCTGTATTCAATATCGTGTCCAGTGTTAAGTCTAAATGGGCAGATTCGCAATATCTTATGTAACATATCTTTAACCGTTAATTCGACGTTATTTTAATACTGACTCTGTATGGCCTCGCATATTTTGCAGGTAGTGATCTTATATGTGTACTTTCTGGCAGTACCGAAACAGATAGATGCAATATTTTTTTTAAATTAAGAGGCCACAGTGTAATGAGATTTCGCTAAAAGTGTGCATTATTCACTAAACACATGAATTCAGAGTCTAGGCTGATGAACAAGCCTACTATGAATAGATGTGGACCACGGTTGAGGTTAAATAAGGCTGTCTTTTCGTAATTTTTTTATTAATACGCTTGACAGTAGTGCTGTAGTTACTAGCACAATGACTTTGGATTAAAAGACTATCCTTGACTGGTTTGTTGACATGCACGAGGAGAATGCTTACTTCAACATCAACTTCTGACTGGAACATTAGCAGAATTGCGCATCCATAGGTGCAGGAACAGGGAGCTGATCACTGGTGCGTCCCCATGTTGGTTTCTATTACAAATATTAATACTCTCATGGGTGACTGGTATTAAAATATACGCATGCAGGAAACTCTCTACTATAGAGAGCGGAACAACAACACAACTCCTTCGGATCATCAGAGGAAGTAACCCCCACCCCTCAGACAAGTGTTTCGGCTCCTGTTAAACTCCTGACACTCCGGGGGGGGGGGGGGGGTCGGTCCCTCTGAGTCATGACCCCCAGAGGTCTTGTGAGTTGTTGCTTTTTTGTACGGGGATTGAGTTGGCACTGCACTTTTGAAGTGCGTCTTTAGCGATTTAGCCACGGTGGACTGGTATTGGACGCGACAAGCGAAATTATTTATGTTCTCAATGTCTGTTTCGCATGCTCCACAGCCAGCACGAAGCCTTTTCTGCTGTTTCTGAAAGGATTTTCTATGCCCTTGCTCTTCCTTGTCCCTTTATGCCCAGTTGCTTACATAGGTCGTATGCTGATGTTGCTACGAATCTTCTCGCTCCCACTTCTACAGCTATCACTTTTGCCCTGACTCCTGCCCCCCCCCCCCCCCCCCGCCTCAGTTGCTTGACCAGGTCATTGTACTTCTCACATTTGAACAGATGTTGCTTCTCTATTCTTGTTTCGTACAGAACCGTAAGCTCAATCATTATTAGTTCCTGTTTTTCTATGGAGTACACTACAATGTCCGGACGCAATGTTCTTAATGACAGTCGGATAAGATATAAGCATATATAATATGAGAGAATTAACAAACTTAAGACCGTTTTCGGAATCAAGATAGAAATTCGATAAAACTATGTTCCGGCAGTTTCAGTTCTTGTGTTTATTTAATCAAAAACATATATTTTGAGTATGTCAAACTGTCTATTTTGCAGTTATAATCTTAAATACATTATGCCATGTGCGCATATGATCGACTATTTTAGTGATATCCTTGACCCTGTAACATACACAAGGTGTGTGGTGATAGTTGACGTAATATTTTAGGTAGTTTGATTCGTTCCGTAATTTAGACAAGCACAGCACTTGCAGAAAGCTACATCCGCTTATCCAGGACGACTTCAAGTAAGTGAAAGTTATAGATAATTTTTTGTGTAGATTGTTCTGTAAGTTTTCCAGACTATCCTCTTTACACACTATTCATTGAAAGTTCGCAAGATAAGGTATCATTAACAATATTTGTTATCAGTCAGAGGGAACAGATGAGCTCGAATGCCAAAATGTAGCCATTGAATTGAGTGGAGCGCTTATCGTAGGTTTTCTCAGAAATCTTGAAAAGCTAAATTTAGTAACTTTAGTCACCAAGATAAAACTTAAAAGTCAAGAAGAGGGGAAAAAAGAAAACAAAATGAAGGCAAAGACCAGAAAATAGCGCGAGGCATGTGCGTCGTTCCCCCCCCCCCCCCCCCCCCCCATTAGTAGAGAAATTTCTTGCAGTTTCATAACTAGAGTCGAGTGCTATAGCTTTAAGTAGGGCAGAAAAACATGACTGGTAGATTTTCTCGAGGCACCCCGTTGTATGATAACCACATTCTATTTTCTTTTTGTGTTCCCGCAACTGCGCCTTATATTTTAGTGCGGGTGGAATGCATTGATAAAGGCAAGACTTCTTAAGTTAACAAAGGCAAAAATTCAGCTTTGACTCATACAGTGACCATCAGGATAAATTGCCTACCCAGGTCGTAACATATAATCTGTGATATGTCATGTGAATTTACAGAAATTTTGTTGATAACTTTTAAACGTGTGTTGAAAAATAGTTCCATTTAGCAGGACAAAAGCATATTACAGCTTGTTCTTACATGACTGACAATATCTTATTAAACTTATGCGTATATGAGCATTTGTGTGACCATGCGGGTGCGGTAGATTTGACAAGGAAGGAAATTAATGTTGGTAATGAAGTGTGGAATACTCATGTGCACATGGTTTTATGAAAATGGAATCAGAACTGTAGTAGCAGGTAGCAGATTCACAGCTGAATTAAATGGGTGAAAACAGTTTACCACAGTACATGCAAAATGTTCATAATTAAAAAAAACAAAAAAACAACCCAAAACTGTCCATTGAATGAGGAAAAAAGGTGCTTTAATTTTATACAGATGATTTGTGAAAGACATGAACAATAAATATATAGATGCTATATTTGTGAAAGACATGAATAATAAATATATAGATGCTATATTTGT
This sequence comes from Achatina immaculata, assembly GCA_009760885.1. Classification (NCBI taxonomy): domain Eukaryota; kingdom Metazoa; phylum Mollusca; class Gastropoda; order Stylommatophora; family Achatinidae; genus Lissachatina; species Lissachatina immaculata. The sequence goes on from CM019718.1 coordinate 7,661,644, forward strand.
GAAAGACATGAACAATAAATATATAGATGCTACATTTGTGAAAGATCATCATCATCATCATGTGCTGTGCCGACTGGCGTTGGCTATTATGCTTCTCCAGAGTATCCGATCCTTCATGCAGGCCATCAGCTCAGTTGGTGATCTCCTCTCACACCAAAGATATGAACAATAAATATACAAGATGCTATATCTGTGAAAGACATGAACAATAAATATCATCATCATCAGGTGCTGTGCCAAGCCGACTGGCATTGGCTATTATGCTTCTCCAGAATACACGATCCTTCATGCTCATTTGGTGATCTCCTCTCACACCATCCTGTCAGACTGTCCAGTATCATTTTTCTTGGTCTTCCTCTTGATCTTCTTCCTTTTATTTTTCCTCTTGTTATAATATTTTCAATACCCCCTCTTCTCTTTGCATGTCCTATGAAAGTACATTGTCTTTCTCTTATGTTTTTTATAAGATTTTTTGTCTCTCCAGCTCTTCTCATACATTCTTCATTATTTATTTTTGCTGTCCAGGGGATTCGCAACATTCTTTTAATAAACCACATTTCTGCTGCTTCCAATGAATTTTTGTGCACACCTGCCTATTGTCCATGATTCACTTCCATATAACAAGATAAGTTCAGTATAGCATTTTAGGACTCGTTTTCTAACATTCATTGATAAGGATGTGTTAGCTAATATGTTTCTTATTCTCTGAAATGCAGTCTTTGCTTGGCCTATTCTGTTCCTAATTTCTGTTCTGCATTTCCCATCTGAAGTTATTACTGCTCCAAGGTATTTGAATTTCTGCACCTGCTTTAGAATAGCTCTGTTTAACTTTATACTGCATGTTGGTGGATTTTGTTTCTTAGATATAACCATAATCTCTGTCTTTTTGATGTTCAAAGTAAGGCCTTTCTGTTCACTTTCTTTGGTGACTTTATCAGAGAAATTTTGCAGGTCTTGTTGGTTCTCAGCTATCAGTACTGTGTCGTCAGCATACTGAAGGTTGTTAATATTGTATCCTCCAATTTTATGCCTGGTTCTGTGATGATTGTTCTTAGAATATTCTCACTGTACAGAGAAGAAAGGTCTGGAGATAGTACACGTCCTTGTCGCACCCCTTGTTTTATAGGTTGATATTTTCCAGTTCTGTTTTCAACTTGAACTGCTGCTTTCTGCCATTATAGATGTTTTACAATCCTCAAGTCTTTGCCATCTATATTGATGTCTTAAACATTTTAATAATTTCATTATGTTTCACCTTGTCGAATGGCTTGGTGTAATCAATGAAGCATAGGTAGAGATCATTCTTACTTCTAAAGCTCTTTCTCTTAGTGTTCATAAAGCATAAATGGCATTGTTCATCTGTTATTTCCATTTTTATCTTTTTCCTTGTTCTTCTCATGATGATTCTCAGAAATAGCTTCGTTATGTGACATGAGAGGCTGATAGTCCGATGGTCATCACATTCCTTTGCACTTGATTTCTTCGGTAGAGTTATAAACGTGGATTTAAGCAAGTCACTGGGCATATAACCACTGTTGTAAATGTCATTCAGTAACTTGGTTACTATTTTTATTCCTATCTACTCTAGCGCCTCTATTTCTTCTATTGTTATATTATCAGGCCTAGTCGCTTTTCCTTTCTTCATGTGTTTGATGGCATCTATGATTTCATCTTTAAGTATTGCTGGTCCATCATAGTTTTCAGTATCTGGTGTTAATAATGTATATAAGAGAGAAACAATGTACTTTCATAGGACATGCAATGAGAAGAGGAGGCATTGAACATATTATAACAACAGGAAAAATAGAAGGAAGAAGATCAAGAGGAAGACCAAGAGAAATGATACTGGACAGTCTGACAGGATGGTGTGAGAGGAGATCACCAACTGAGCTGATGGCCTGCATGAAAGATCATGTAAGGGGAAGCACAATAGCCAACGCCAGTTGGCATGGCACATGATGATGATGATGTTGTTAATTCTGGTCTTTCTCCTCCATATGGCTCACCGTTGTACTCTGTCCACCCGTCCACAATGTCTTCTTTTCCCATTAACATTTTACCTTCTTTTGATTTCAGGCATCCTGTGGTATATTTTGTCTTCCTGCTTGTGAGTTCACTAATTCGTTTGTGCATGTTTTTGCTGTCTTTATTATGAGAGTCCTCTATTTGTCTGCACTGTTCATTTAACCACACTTCCTTTGATTCTCTGCATTTGCATCTTATTTCTTTATTTATCGTGCTATATTTTTCCTCGTTATTTTTACTCCTCCTCCTCTTGTCCATCAGTCCTAAGATGTTGTCTGTCATCCATTTATTTTTAGAGGCTTGTTTTTTTTTGGCGGTATTATCTCCTTAACAGTTTGGTGGATAGAATCTCTTAACATTGCCCATTGTCCATCTATACTATTTATCTTTGCTATTGCATTGTATCTATTTGTTATAATAACTTTGTATTGTTCTTGCAGTTCTTGGTCATTTTTAAGGAGTTCTGTATTCAGTTTGATGTTTCTCACTTTTCCGCATGCTTTCTTTAGCTTTATTTTCTAACTTTTCCACAGAGTGGGTCATGGTCACTATTGCGGTCGGCTCCTGGCATGGTTTTTTTTGTCAGTAATGCATTGCGGAATTGTTTGTTGATTAATACGTAGTCCATCTGGTTAAAAGTCTTTTTGTCTGGGCTGCACCATGTTGCCAGTCTTTGGGGATGTTGTGTTTCCTACAACCATGCTGTGTATTCTTGCCCATTCAATTAGTTTACTACCTCTGTTATTCCTCTCTCCCAGTCCATAGTCACCAACGATGTCTGAAGTTCTTCCTTTACCAACTTTGGCATTAAAATCTCCCATCACTATAGTAACTTCATGTGACTTTGTGTATTTCAGGGCTGTCTCTATGTCATTATAAAATAGCTGTACATCTTCTTCAGAACTTTCAGATTTTGGAGAGTACGCTTGTATAATATTTATGTTTATTGATCGTCCTTTCAGTTGGGCTAGCAGGACTTGGTTCGAGATGTTCAGATATCCTACAGTTGTCCTTGCTGTTTGTTCATCAAATATTATTCCTACTCCTCGTTCATGTTTCTCACTTCCTGGATATATTATTGTATATTTATCAGAGTTTATCTTCCCTGCACCTGTCCATCTAACTTCACTCATTCTTAATATGTTGATCTTCCTCCTTTCCATTTCCCTCTTTACATTTTCTAATTTTCCAGCCTGGAATAAAGTTCTAACATTCCATGTTGCTATTTTACAATAAATATATAGATGCTATATTTGTGAAAGACATGAACAATAAATATACAAGATGCTATATTAGTGAAAGACATGAACAATAAATATACAGATGAAAGAAAAAATTAGAAACATTAGAACTGTGGCTGCAAGAGAGGCGGAGCTTCATCTACTAATCTGCCTATACCACGCACTAAAAAAATAAGATATAAATGAAAATGATTAAGATCATCACTGTATAATGGCAGAGGACTAGTTTTCTAATTTGCTTGAAATGAAAGAAATGAAATTAAGTGTGTAGTAATGCTTAAAACAATTCTTGTATAAAAGGTGCACATTATAAATTAATAAATCTAAACAAGTGCAGTTAAATAGAGTACATACTGCTTGCTCATTTTGTTGTGCTTATATGTCTCAGAGTAGACGAGTGAGCAGTGAAATGCACTCTTCTCACTTGGCCGAGGTCTGTAGTTCTTTCCTAGCCCAAAAGATTAGTCTCCACATTTCTGATAGCAAAGATCTTAACTGATGTGATCCTTGCAAGAGGCACCTGAATCTAGTTATAGAAAAGGTGCGTGATGTCTCTTTCAGCTGGGGAAGGAAAGGTGGTCAGATATAAATCTGATCATATCATCATCCAGTGGGGGAAAGATGAAGGAAAATGTGAACATTAACACCACAGCTCCAGTATACCTGAATACTATAACACAGGCCTACACTTACCTTGTGTCTTAGAACCATTACAGTTTATACAAGGTGTGTCCGGTAAGTAATGAGACTGATTCCATAAAATTTGATTTGTTCAAGATGTACTTCCATATACTTAAAATTCCTCGAAATAACATCCTTGAGCATCAATACACCATTGCTATTGGTTCTGCCACATGTCTTAGCTCGCCTGGAAATCTTGAACAGGGATCTCCTTCAAAGCACTAGTCGCATCAGCTTGCATATCATTAACAGTCCCAAAATGGTGGCCTTTCAAGCTTGATTTGAGCCAGGGAAACAAAAAGAAGTCAGCCAGGGCCAAGTCCGGGCTGTAGGGAGCTTGGCACAGCATTGCCGCAGTTTGTTTCGGTAGAAACTGTCTCACTAGCAGTGACGCATGGCTTGGCGTATGTCATGGTGAAGAACCCAGGTGTTGGTGATCTCTGAGTGGATACACGCGACTCTGTTCTTCAGCTGTTTAAGCACTTCCACGTAAAATGCTCCATTGACCATTTGTCCAAGTGGTACAAACTCCTTATGGACAACACCTTTAGAGTAAAAAATAAAGACAGTGAGCATCGATTTCATCTTCAGTTTGCACGTTGTTCATCCTCGATGCTCCCTCTTCCTTCGTTTTAATTCTTGTGCCACCGAAACACTTGTGCTTTCAATAAAACATCCTTCCCGTAGTCTTTCTGTATCACAGCAGGCGTCTCAGTCACAGATTTTTCAAGTTTAACACAAAACTTTATCATGTATCGCTGCTTGACACTCCTGCATTTTTACCATCTTTTTGCGATGCTTAAACAGCTGTCCACTTCACAAGTGATCAGCTCTCCATAAAAGCTTAGAGCCAAATGACAAGATATTGACCCTTTACCTAACATCCCCCACTAACCTTCAGGCCTGGAGAATCCACCCCACCACCCCCGGCCCTGCTGATTGGCTGAATAAAATGTCTCATTACTTACCGGACGCACCTTGTACATGAAATTCTGTAGCACACTAAATGCTGTAGAGTAGATAAAATGTCAGAATCTTCATTGTTTCAGAGACCCCACTTCTAGAAGTGAGCTATCTGCTGTTAGATGAACTGTCTTTGTTCTTTAATACAAGCATCAGGATCCTGCCATGGGTTGACTAGAGTGTTCTTGAAGCTTAGCTAGAACCTAGTCCCATCACTTTGAAAAGTCAACTTTCTAATTCCCACACAACTCCACAGTTCTACACCAGCAGAGTTATCAGCAGTCTAACAATTGATAGCTTTCTTAAATAGTATGAAGCATTTATAAATTATTACCCTGTTTCCATTGAAGGCCATCCTGATGTTAAAGGCTGAATACATATGGGCATGCCCAGAATGTAATGAGGCAACTCCCTGGAACCAGCAAAAAAGCTAAGGCCATTACGGATTACAGACCCTGTATCCAATCTGCTTCTCATATTGACAGAACTGTAACCAGCCACACACTTCATTTTATCATGTAGTCATTATTTTTGATAATATTAATCACTCTTGACAAATGTCAGACATCATCTTGCCTACATTTTCATGTTTTTATCTAAGAAGCTTTTGAGTATTTACTTGGTTTTGCTGTTTGAGGCCTTACTTTAAACATCAAAAAGACAGAGACTATGGTTATATCTAAGAAACAGAATCCACCAACAAGCAGTATAAAATTAAACGGAACTATTCTAAAGCAGGTGCAGAAATTCAAATACCTTGGAGCAGTAATAACTTCAGATGGGAAATGCAGAACAGAAATTAGGAACAGAATAGGCCAAGCAAAGACTGCAATTCAGAGAATGAGAAACATATTATCCAACACATCCTTATCAATGAATGTTAGAAAATGAGTCCTAATATGCTATATTGAACCTATCTTGTTATATGGAAGTGAATCATGGACAATAGGCAAGTGTGCACAGAAATCATTGGAAGCAGCAGAAATGTGGTTTATTAAAAGAATGTTGCGAATCCCCTGGACATTAAAAATAACTAATGAAGAATGTATGAGAAGTGCTGGAGAGACAAAAAAATCGTGTCAAAAAAACAAGAGAGAGACAATGTACGTTCATAGGACATGCAAAGAGAAGAGGGGGCATTGAAAATATTATAACAACAGGAAAAATAGAAGGAAGAAGATCAAGAGGAAGACCAAGAGAAATGTTACTGGACAGTCTGACGGGATGGTGTGAGAGGAGATCACCAACTGAGCTGATGGCCTGCATGAAGGATCGTGTACTCTGGGGAAGCATAATAGCCAATGCCAGTCAACATGGCACCTGATGATGATGATGAATATAAATTAAGTGTATCTTCTTCAATCTCCCTGGAAGTGTGAGCTAGTGTTCTTTGGAGTCAGTGCTGTGGAATGTTGAAGCACAGTATTGTGTCAGCTTGGGAGCAGGTTATGACGGTGCTGTGGAATGTTGAAGCACAGTATTGTGTCAGTTTGGGAGCGGGTTATGACGGTGCTGTGGAATGTTGAAGCACAGTATTGTGTCAGTTTGGGAGCAGGTTATGGCAACTATTTTTTCAGACTTTAAAAAAAAAGGGGGGGGGGGTATGCAGTACTTCTTTTACAGACTTCACCATCACAGGGAGTATGGTGATCCCTGTACCTTTAGCCAGACTAGGCCTGATGGTGGGCTAACCAACAGAGAGGTAGGACAGGGTCTTGACCAGCTCTTGCTTTGCCAACCCTGATGCCGGTATGCCATCTGTGGGTCGCTGTTTGCCAGATTGGATGGCATCGTCACTCCCACAAATTATGCGTGTGAATGAATTTGCACTGTGTGAAGTACAAGCAGAATGAAGAAAATTTAAGATTAGTTTAAATGGAGATGGGAGAATTATCACTGACTTCAGGTCCACAGCGTAAAAGAAAAAAAAAAAAATAAAGAACCACTGGCATAAAGAACACACCAAATCCCTACTTTTTTTTAAGGCCAGTCTGAAGTATCATTTTTTTAAAAAAATCGATTTCTAGGAATAGCTCAGAGAGATAGTGTACAGTCAAGGCTAGCTTCAGTTTTCTGGCTGTCATTATGTCAACCAGTTTCCCTTCCTTGAAAAGTTTGTTTACTCAACATTGTAATCAGTCCTCCCTTTCCTTGAGTGCATTAATCATCACGCCATACTTATTTCACTTCCACATTCCAGGAGGTCAGTGTCCATATAATGCTTAAACAGGTTAGTAAAGGTAATCCTGTCATGCCTTAGAGGCACATAGGGATATGGTGTTAGTGGCCATATTTTCCTTGACCTGTCAGCACAGTAGAGGGTGATACGGTCAGTATCATGCCTGACCGCCTTTCCTTCCCTAACTCCAGAAGAAGTCGGGTAACCATTTCTACAGCTGGGTGACTGGGGTGCCTCAGGCTGGATTCGAACCCCCCAACCCTCACCATGAGAGACCAGTGCACTAACCACTTTGCCACTCAGACATCCTGAAACAGATAGTTTTGATGTAATTCTATCTTTGGCTTCTGCTTGCAGTTCATTGAATCTAGTAAAGAGATCAACACTGAAGCTCTTTTTAGTCATTATGACTGTAAGTCTGAGGCATCATTAAATGCTGTGTATGGAGCTCTAAAGAGCATGGGGAGGCATGATTGTCTGAGTATTCTTGATAAAGCTATCACTGGTAAGTAGGAAAGAAGAATGAAGCATGATATGAGGGGTGATTGATAAGTTTGCGGCCTAAGGTACAACGGATTATTTATAGACAACTTTTTTGGGTTATTTCTCAACATAGTCCCCTTGCAAGTTGATGCACTTAGTCCGGCGATTCTGGAGCATACAGATCCCTTCTTTGTAAAAGTCAGCATCTTGTGCCAGTAGAAAGTGGTCTACAGCATGATTGACGTCATCATCTGAATCAAATTTGTGACCACTGAGCTCCTTTTTGATTTTGGTAAACAGGTAATAGACTGAAGGGGCCAAATGTGGGGAATAAGGAGGATGTTCAAGAAGCTGGAAGCCGACTTGTGAACTGGAGCATTGTCTTGCTGAAAGATGACTGCTCTCGTCAGTTTCCCTCGATGCTTTTCCTTCAGTGTGACCTGCAGTTGCTTTACAAGATATAGTGTAGTAGGCCCCGGTGACCATTCTGCCCTTTTGAAGATAGTCTACCAATAGCACACCTTCTGAATCCCAAAAGATGGAAGCCATCACTTTTGCCTGCAGACAGAACCACCCTTGCTTTCTTTGGAGGTGGGGATCCATGATGTTTCCACTGCTTTGACTGTTCTTTGGTTTCTGGTTGAAAATGATGAACCCAAGTCTCATCCATAGTCACAAATTGCTGAAGAAACTTTTCAGGATGTGCAGAAAAATGCCCAAGATTGTCTCTTGACAAGTTGGACACTGTCGTTTGTAATCAGCTCCAAGAAGTTCCGGGACCCATCCAGCAGAGACCTTTGTTATTTGAAGATCATTGTGAATAATGGCATGAACATGTTCCTGGGAGATGCCCAACTCAGTAGCAATGTACCACTCAGTTAGTTGTTGATCCTCCGTTATCATGTCATGGATTCTGCCGCTGGTTTCATCAGTGGTTACTGCTCTTGGTCTTCCTGGATGGGGATCATCTTCCAGACTCTCCCTTCCATGTTTGAATTGAGCTGCCCATTTCTTCACTGTGCTGTATGAACAGGCACTCTCCCCTAGAGTCTCCACCATATCCTCATGGATCTCCTTCGATGATAAGCACTTGATACAGAGGTAGCGAATGACTGCTCGATGAGAAATTTTATCAATTTTCTCAATTTCTGCCACCCCTTACCACTTCAGTAGCCTGTAAAAAATAAAAAAAATTGGTTGCAGTTAATTTCTTGAAACTTGGTGTTTAATCTTACATTAACCTGATCTACAAATGCACCTAATATCAACTGTGTTTAAAGTATTTGTACCTTAGGCAGCGAATTTATCAATCAGCCCTCATAAAGCTGTTTAAATGTCAGATATTATTGAATAAGTAGGATTAAGAGCTTGAAAATGAATGTGGTGGTAAACACAGTGGAGAGCCAACATTCACAAAGCAGTGGTGACAGTGCAGCAAAGTAATAGAGCTGTGTTGTAATGGGCAGACCTCAGAGAAATCATAAAGAAAGCATTATTTAGACATGAGAGAAAGACAAATGACAAGAGAATTAATGGGTTTTTGTAGGAAGGTGGCTGTCTAGCAATGAGAGTACAGTGTGCTAATAAACTTAGCCGTCTAGCAATGAGAGTACAGTGTGCTAATAAACGTAGCCGTCTAGCAATGAGAGTACAGTGTGCTAGTAAACTTAGCTGTCTAGCAATGAGAGTACAGTGTGCTAGTAAACTTAGCTGTCTTGTGTCCCTGAAAAAAAAAGGGTGTTTAATAGTGAAGCCGTCAATACCAGCCTAGCCATATTTGTGAAGCATAACCATACAACACTGTGCTCTGTTACTTTATGATGTAAAAGTCTCGTTGTTTCCTGTTTGTGTAAAAAGTGTGATAATATAGCAGTGATGTTGATTTAGTACTAACATTCATGTAGCACAAATGCAGACGTAGCACATCCATTCACATATCATTAATGTTCATATAGCACAAACATTCATATAACACTAATGTACATGAGGGAATAGAGCATGTTCTTAATGTTAGCAAAACAGAGAACAAATGAGACTTGTGCACAGTAAAGTGACAGAGCACAACTGAGACTTGTGCACAGTAAAGTGACAGAGCACAGCTGAGACTTGTGCACAGTAAAGTGACAGAGCACAGCTGAGACTTGTGCACAGTAAAGTGACAGAGCACAGCTGAGACTTGTGCACAGTAAAGTGACAGAGCACAGCTGAGACTTGTGCACAGTAAAGTGACAGAGCACAGCTGAGACTTGTGCACAGTAAAGTGACAGAGCACAGCTGAGACTTGTGCACAGTAAAGTGACAGAGCACAGCTGAGACTTGTGCACAGTAAAGTGACAGAGCACAGCATGCATAATCCAGAGTATGTGGTTTGAGTCACAGTCGTCGTCTTGCTACTTTTCTTTCTCTCTTGTTTAATCCATCCATGCCCTTGGACAGTGATCAACTAAGCAGTTACTGTCCATTAAGCTTTGTGTTGTCCTGAAGACAGCAGGAAATTCTCTCCATTTCTCATAGTTTGTGGCCAGCCAATGCCTCAACTGTGTTGTTTATTTCTGTTTCTGCAGTTCTCGCCAGGTTGTCTTTTAGTGACCTATCTTTCTTTTTCCCCCTCTGGTGTCCATCGCATGCTGTTTTAGTCATGTTGCTGGGGACCCTTCTGTCAGTTTTAATGAGCTTAGGCACACCGCTGCTCAGTCAGAATTCTAGAAAATCTACCACAGAAATTGACACAGGTGTTGGGAGCATCTTTGCTGCCTGCGACATCTGTTCTGAAGTTGTAACTGGCAAGGAGGGGGCCCGGGGGCCGAGCATATGTTTGACTCCAAACAGTGAATGAATGATCTAAAGCTAACCACACACACTTTATTTTACTGGCTTATTCTTAATGTTCTAAATGCTTTGTTAATGTCATTAAATGTGTTCTTAATGTTACAGATATCTTTCATGCTTACATTCAAGCCAAAGAAGCAGGGAGTTGTCATATGGGAGAGGCACCAGGAGGGATGCAAGGTGGAAGCTTCAGCTCACCATGCCCATGTGCTTTCCATCCCACTCATGCCTGTATAAATCACATCTGCTGTCCTGGTGATCACAGTGCTGCCGTCTGTGAATATGGAAATTCAAATCTCTGTACTGGTCACTTTACTTGCCATGCTCATCCTGTACGAGGAGTTTGTCACTCGTGCCAGAATTTCGGCTGTTCAGATAGTCCAAAGAAAGTTTGGTAAGCTGGGCTTTTTTTTTTTTTTGTACAGATTTTTTTTAATGTGAAAGACAACTAAACAGCAAGTAGATCTCTTCTGTCATTTAATATGATTGACTGTACATTTTTCTCATATGAAGGATCATGTTTGTGATTGTTTTTTTCCACTGACCTGTTTTCCTGAACATGTTGGCATTTCCCTGTTTTCATGAAGACAGTGGCAGTTCCCAGTTTTCGTGACGACGTTGGCAGTTCCTAGTTTTTGTGAAGACAGTGGCAGTTCCTAGTTTTCATGAAGACGTTGGCAGTTCCTAGTTTTTGTGAAGACAGTGGCATTTCCCTGTTTTCATGAAGACATTGGCAGTTCCCTGTTTTCATGAAGACATTGACAGTTCCCTGTTTTTGTGAAGACAGTGGCAGTTCCCTGTTTTCATGAAGACAGTGGCAGTTCCCTGTTTTCATGAAGACATTGGCAGTTCCCTGTTTTTGTGAAGACAGTGGCAGTTCCCTGTTTTCATGAAGACATTGGCAGTTCCCTGTTTTTGTGAAGACAGTGGCATTTCCCTGTTTTCATGAAGACATTGGCAGTTCCCTGTTTTCATGAAGACATTGGCAGTTCCCTGTTTTTGTGAAGACAGTGGCAGTTCCCTGTTTTCATGAAGACATTGGCAGTTCCCCGTTTTTGTGAATACATTGGCATTTCCCTGTTTTCATGAAGACATTGGCAGTTCCCCGTTTTTGTGAAGACATTGGCAGTTCTAAGAGATGTAAAAAGAAAACTGTCATTGCTATCTTATGGTGAATGGATACAAAAAGAATCATTGCATTACTGAAGTAATCATTTCACTGTGTGAAAGGTCACTGAATTAAATGATATATCTCTTTCCCTTTTGATAGATCATCACCATTAATGGATATACCCATTTCAATATACAACTTACCATCAGCATTAACAAGTATACCTTTTGCCCATATAAAAATAGTCTTCAGATAGTTGAGTGTTGTTTTCAGAGTGCATTGAGGAGTATTTCTGTTTTTTTTTTTTTTTACACCTTCACTTTATTGTGTTCACATAATGGGAAAGTAGGCATAGTATCATGTATGTGAGGTTAATTTATATGTGAAGGTAAGTTTATCACTTTCATGTCTGCTGGTGGTGTGTGGTCACTGTATCTGAGTGTGGCTGTAATTGCAGGCAGACAGTGTAAAGTTTCATAGACAGTTTCCCTAGCACAAGTATGTCAGGTAAGCATTTTTGTAGCTGGGTTTACTGGAATGAGAAAGGTTAATGGGCCTTAGCCCACCACTTTTGCATAGAAAGTCAGTTCTCTATGACTGTATTACTCTCATACTCACTTGTTGTGTCTTAAATAGCCTTCTCTAACAAGAAGAAAATGTAGCCCTGTCATGCTATACAGACACCCAGGAATGTGGTATTAGCGCCCATATTTTCCTTGACTTGTAGTATCACTGTATGGTGGCATGGTTAACATCACATCTTAAAACCTTTACCTTCTCTGCTCAGAAGGAACTAGGACCCATTCATACTTGAACCAGAAGGTGTGCATTTGTAGTTATCCGCAAGCCACTTTAGGTCTTAACTCTTTCCACCCTGGAAAAAAAAACGCGGACGTTACCGGCGTACGGGCAGACATTATAATATCTAGCGCGTGTTGCGATAATTTTTGGGTCCCTCTCTAAAATTAATTTTAACAAACTAATTCAGGGTTCAACATAAGTGTATCATATATCAAAATAAGTAGAAATGAATGAGGATTTCATAAATGTAGTTATTTGTCGAAGAAAGAGAACTGTTGTGAAAAAATTGAAGTTTGTGAGCAAAAAAAAATAAAAAAATTATTTAGGACCGAGAAAAAAAAAGTATGTTCAACTTACCCTCAATCTGAATATATTCCAACTGAATATAAATCTAACTTTGGCACATTTTGTTGTGAAATCCAAATGAATCACATCTAATATATACTATATCTCTTTTCAGCCCAAACAAGAATTATGACACACAAATAAAATTGTTTTCTACTTACCACTACAGCTGTAAATATCCACTTGAAAAACACAAGATGAAGATAAATGAAAATAAAAACTACAGGTTCATCCACGTGAGAACTTGATTCAGTTATGGTCTTTCCGTTACCTATACACTTGAATAAATTCAAAGCTGCCTTTGCACTGTTTCTAACAAGCCTACCACTACCTGAATAACGTGCAGTCACATTTGTAGAGCCGGTGTGTGTGTTTATTTTTTGAGTCGGTCTCGAAAATGTCGCTGAAAAACACAAATTCTTGATAATTTTTAAAGAACTCCTTTTCGAACGGCGTGTCCGGAAGTAAAGGAAGATTTTGGCATGCGCAGATAGTCGTTAACTAAAATGTTAATTTCACATGTGAACGAAACAAAACAGGGTGTCCCATAGGGGCCTGTAGGCTGCCGACGTAAAACGAACATGGCCCCTGTAGGGTCCAGACGGGTGGAAAGAGTTAAGTAAGTGAATTGGATTTTTTTTAAAATATGCTCAGTCAGCCTTGTTATTTTATAGAATGAAATTGTGATTGCTTTCATCTACATCTAAGTAGCAATAATTTGTTTTGTTTACAGCACTCCAAGCCTTGCTTGTCCATCCCATGCAGTGCTAGCTAATGGCCAATTTATGAAGAAGCAGGACATCTATAAATGCAGAATATCCCATCACACACAGTGCAGTCCTTCAGGGCATTGTCATCTCAGTAACACTCCAACTGTTGAGCAAAATGAACAAGTTTATTGCGTATGCAGTCAAGTTCCAAATGACACATCTTTAGGCCAGACCTGCATAAAGGGAACACAGTCATACAGATTTAATGAACCAGGTAAGTGACATGCAGTGAGTTAGACCTAACACTCAGTAAACTAAAACCAAGGAATTCACCAGGACCAGATGGAGTGGCCAATGAAATGATCAAGAACCTGGGAATGGCAGCAATGGGAAAGATGTTGGATATTTTCAATATGTGTTGGAGCACAGGTAAGTTACCTCAAATCTGGAAGGAAGCAAGCATGGTACGACTGCTAAGGCCAGGGAAGAACAGCGATACAGCCTCCAGCTACAGGCCATTCAGTCTCACTAGCTGCCTCTGCAGAACAACAGAACGTGTCATTGACCTGAGGTTAAAATGGTACCTAAAAAGGGAAAACTTTCTTGTTCCATAGCAAGCAGGTTTTAGGCAGTACTACAGTACAGAAGATCAAGTGACCTATCATTCTCAAGAGACAAAAACCTTGTACTAGCAGCGTGGAGAGACCTGAGAAAAGGCTTTGATAAAGTATGGAAAAAAGATGCTGTGGGAAACTGAGAAACTACAGTGTGAGTGGAAGACTGTACAACTGGATAAAATCTTATTTACACAGTAGAAGAGCACGAGCAGTAATGGATGGACACAAAAGCCTGAAAATGCTGCTGCGACATGGCATACCGCAAGGTGGAGTCCTTTCACCTACACCTACACTATCCCTGGTATTCATTAATGACCTGGTCAAGGAACTTCCCTGTGGAGTCAAAGCAGCACTGTATGCAGCTGATCTGGTCATGTGGTGTACAGACAGACATGTGACACTTACTACACAGAGACTCCAAAGAGCAGCAGACATCTTGACATTATGGACAGACAAATGGTGTGTAAGTATCGACACCGAGAAATCAAGTACCGCTCTGTTCACTCTCTCATCTAAACAGAAAGGAGGTAAGATCTTTGTAACAACCAGTTTACAATCCAATATTTCAGCAAAAGCCGTTTTCAAGGATCACATACTAAAACAACACAACAGATAAAAGCATGAAAAGTAGATGAAAAATGAAACACTTAGCCATTTGCTGTCATCCTTGTAAGAAAGATAACATTTCTTACACAGAGGATACAAAAAAAGTGGTGGAGTCTGCTAAAAAATATGCCCCCCCCCCCTTTTTTTTTTTCCCCACTCAGGGAGTGAAAGAATAGCCCACTCCCAAGCTGACACAGTGCTGTGCCTCAACACCTCCACTGCACTGGCTGCAAAGAACACTAGCTTGCATTTTCAGTGAGATAGAAAAAGAAGAGGTTCTTACAGGTTTAATGTCATCATTTGTTTTATTGTTGGCAGTAGCTTTGTGCCAGCATTGCTATAATTGTTTTTCTCTCATGTCAGGCAGATAAGCTTTTTCATCTTATCTACCCAGCCACACATATTGTGTAACACAAAAGAAAACATGAACTCTCTTCCATCAACAGTGAATTCTGGCACATTAACTCTCTTCCATCAACAGTGATTTTTTGGTAATGTTTGTAATGCAGTTTATGTGTTTTTGTTTTTTTTTTTAACAGCATCCAGGAGCATACAGGTGTTTGTCACATACAGCAATGATAATGAGCAGCATAGAAAGTTGGTGCTGTCTCTGTGCAGGTTTCTTCAGAAGAATGGGTTTTCCTGCAGCGTGGATGTCAGTCAGGAACAGAACCAGCCCTCTCAGCGTCTGGAGTGGTGTAGAAGAAGGCTGGCCAAGGTGGGTTGTACTAGTGTTTGCTGTAGGCCAGAACTTACTGTTGATGGGGGGAGAGTTAATGTGCCAGAACTCACTGTTGATGAGAGAGAGAGTTAATGTGCCAGAACTTACTGTTGATGGGGGGAGAGTTAATGTGCCAGAACTTACTGTTGATGAGAGAGAGAGTTAATGTGCCAGAACTTACTGTTGATGGGGGGAGAGTTAATGTGCCAGAACTTACTGTTGATGAGAGAGAGAGTTAATGTGCCAGAACTTACTGGTGATGAGAGAGAGAGTTAATGTGCCAGAACTTACTGTTGATGAGAGAGAGAGTTAATGTGCCAGAACTTACTGTTGATGAGAGAGAGAGTTAATGTGCCAGAACTTACTGGTGATGAGAGAGAGAGTTAATGTGCCAGAACTTACTGGTGATGGGGGGAGAGTTCATGTGCCAGAACTCACTGTTGATGAGAGAGAGAGTTAATGTGCCAGAACTTACTGGTGATGGGGGGAGAGTTAATGTGCCAGAACTTACTGGTGATGGGGGGAGAGTTCATGTGCCAGAACTTACTGGTGATGGGGGGAGAGTTAATGTGCCAGAACTCACTGTTGATGAGAGAGAGAGTTAATGTGCCAGAACTTACTGTTGATGAGAGAGAGAGTTAATGTGCCAGAACTTACTGTTGATGGGGGGAGAGTTAATGTGCCAGAACTTACTGTTGATGGGGGGAGAGTTAATGTGCCAGAACTTACTGGTGATGGGGGGAGAGTTAATGTGCCAGAACTTACTGGTGATGGGGGGAGAGTTAATGTGCCAGAACTCACTGTTGATGAGAGAGAGAGTTAATGTGCCAGAATTTACTGTTGATGAGAGAGAGAGTTAATGTGCCAGAACTCACTGTTGATGAGAGAGAGAGTTAATGTGCCAGAATTTACTATTGATGGGGGAGAGTTAATGTGCCAGAACTCACTGTTGATGAGAGAGAGTTAATGTGTCAGAATTCACTGTTGATGGGGGAGAGTTAATGTGCCAGAACCCGCTTTTGATGAGAGAGAGTTAATGTGTCAGAATTCACTGTTGATGGAAGAAAGTTAATGTGCCAGAATTCACTGTTGATGGAAGAAAGTTAATGTGCCAGAATTCACTGTTGATGGAAGAAAGTTAATGTGCCAGAATTCACTGTTGATGGAAGAGAGTTCATGTTTTTTTTTCTTTTATCAGGGCTATTAAACCTATTGCAGTTCAGTACCCTATATTATCTACACTATATTGACTATTGTGTCAAGATAGCATGATTAACAGGCAGTTAACAGTATACAGTTTGTATAGGGCTATTAAACCTATTGCAGTTCAATACCCTATATTATCTACACTATATTGACTATTGTGTCAAGATAACGTGATTAACAGGCAGGTAACAGTATACAGTTTGTATACAGAAAACAAGGAAGACCTAGACTTACTTGGAGAAGAGAAATTATAAGGAGTGATTGATAAGTTCTCGGCATAATGTACAGTGTATTTATGGGCAACTTTTTTTTATTATTTCTCAACATAGTACCCTTGCAAGTTTATGCACTTGGTCCAGTGATCCTGGAGCATACGAATCCCTTCTTTCTGAAAGTCAGCATCTTGTGCCAGTAGAAAGTGATCTACTGCATGAATGACTTCATCATCTGAATCTAATTGGTGACCACTGAGCTCCTTTTTGAGTTTGGTAAACAGGTAATAGTCTGAAGGGGCCAAATGTGGGGAATAAGGAGGATGTTCAAGAAGCTGGAAGCCGCATTCGTGAATGACAGCCATTGCCACCACCGACTTGTGAACTGGAGCATTGTCTTGCTGAAAGATGACTCCTCTTGTCAGTTTCCCTAGATGCTTTTCCTTCAGTTTGACCTGCAGTTGCTTTACAAGATTAGCGTAATAGGCCCCTGTGACCGTTCTGCCCTTTTTGAAGATAGTCTACCAATAGCACACCTGAATCCCAAAAGATGGAAGCCATCACTTTGCCTGTAGACAGAACCACCCTTGCTTTCTTTGAAGGTGGGTATCCATGATGTTTCCACTGCTTTGACTGTTCTTTGGTTTCTGGTTGAAAGTGATGAACCCATGTCTTATCCTTAGTCGCAAATTGGTGAAGAAACTTCAGGATGTGCAGAAAAATGGCCAAGATTGTCTCTTGACATATTGAGATGCTCTTGTTTGTGATCAGCTCCAAGAAGTTTCAGGACCTTTCAAGCAGTGACCTTTGTCATTTGAAGATCATTGTGAATAATGTCATGAACACGTTCCTGGGAGATGCCCAACTCAGTAGCAATGTACCGCTCAGTTAGACATCGATCCTCCATTATCATGTCATGGATTCTGCCAGTGGTTTCATCGGTGGTTACCATTCTTGGTCTTCCTGGACGGGGATTATTTTCCAGACTCTCCCTTCTATGTTTGAATTGAACTGCCCATTTCTTCACTGTGCTGTAAGAAGGGGCACTTTCCTCTAGACGCTCTACCATATCCTCATGGATCTTCTTCGATGATAAGCCCTTGATGCAGAGTTAGCGAATGACTGGTCAGTGAGAAATTTTATCCATTTTCTCAATTTTGCCACCCTTTACCACTTTAGTAGCCTGTAAAAAAAATTGGTTGCAGTTAATTTCTTGAAACTTGGTGTTTAATCTTACATTAATCTGATCTACAAATGCACCTAATATCAGCTGTGTTTCAAGTATTTGTACCTTACTTTGAGAACTTATCAATCACTCCTCATATGACAGTGCTCAGAGACAAGGGATACACAGGGAAGGAAGCAGAGAATAATTCCAAGAACAGGGATGACTGGAGAGCCTTTATCTGTGGCCTATGCTCTCAAGGGTGTGAAAGGCAATGATGATGATGAACAGTATATTCTCTGTAGGAGTTGGCCAGATCAGAAGTGGGGAAGATAAGCTATGAGAGATGCTTATATATGGCTTGTATATATTTTGATAAGACTCGGATGCACTACCAAGTTTAGGTGTGTGAGCCTCCACAAACAGGCCTGTTCAGCCAGGTGCCCCCCCCCCCCCCACAAAGATAATATTAATTATCATCATAAGTTACATAGTGATAGGAATTGTTATGTTCTTTACTATGTTAGTGATAATCAATACAGCCAGGCTGTTTGTGGAAAGAGTACAGTTAAAAGTGGGCACTGGGGAGTGGAGCTCTTCTTCTTTGAGACAAGCATGGTTTTCTTTTAACTCTTCTCTGGATTTGGGTGAAATCCCTTTTTTGTTTGTTTGTTTGTTCACATGCTCTGGAAATGGTGAAGTCTCTTTATTTGTTCACATGCTCTGGAAATGGTGAACTCACTTTATTTGTTCACATGCTTTGAAAATGGTGAAGTCTCTTTATTTGTTCACATGCACTGGAAATGGTGAACTCACTTTATTTGTTCACATGCCCAGGGCATAGGTGAAGGTTCCCCTCCCCCTTTTTTCCCCCCACTCATCCTGTGCTTGCAAAGGTCCTTTTTTTTTTTTGTTCACTCAGCCTACTCTTGGGTGAATGTCCCTTATTTTGTTCACATACTCTCTTCATGGGTGAATGTCCCTTATTTTGTTCACATACTCTCTTCATGGGTGAATGTCCCTTATTTTGTTCACATACTCTCTTCATGGGTGAATGTGTTTTTTTCTGTTCACTTACCCTGTACTTAGGTGAAGGTCCCTTTTTTTTAGTTCACTCACCCTGTACTTGGGTGAAGGTCTTTTTTTTTTTTTAGTTCTTCGCTTACCCTGTTCATGGTGTCCCTTTTTTTCTTTGTTTATTCACCTTGTGCTTAGGTGAAGGTCCCTTTTTTTTGTCCATTCACCTTGTGCTTAGGTGAAGGTCCCTTTTTTTGTCCATTCACCTTGTGCTTAGGTGAAGGTCCCTTTTTTTTTGTCCATTCACCTTGTGCTTAGGTGAAGGTCCCTTTTTTTTGTTCATTCACCTTGTGCTTAGGTGAAGGTCCCTTTTTTTGTCCATTCACCTTGTGCTTAGGTGAAGGTCCCTTTTTTTGTTCATTCACCTTGTGCTTAGGTGAAGGTCCCTTTTTTTGTCCATTCACCTTGTGCTTAGGTGAAGGTCCCTTTTTTTGTTCATTCACCTTGTGCTTAGGTGAAGGTCCCTTTTTTTGTTCATTCACCTTGTGCTTAGGTGAAGGTCCCTTTTTTTGTCCATTCACCTTGTGCTTAGGTGAAGGTCCCTTTTTTTGTTCATTCACCTTGTGCTTGGGTGATTTAAGTTTTCTTGATATCCTATTTTTCCTTCATTCATTGACAGCAGTGCAGAACACCCTAAAGGCTCACCCTATAGGCAGATACTTGGACACAATTTTTCCTCAGTGTTTTTGTGTCTGGTACCCATTTATACAGACTGGAGAGTGCCTGTTACCTTCAGGATTACAAGGCAGGTTACTATTGACTGACTTGTGGTATAGCACACAAGCCCCTGCCCACTCAGTGAAAAAAAAAAAAGTGCATACCATCTCTCAAAAGTACCTTTCATCGCTTGCAGCAAGACAGCTAAAATTTCTATGTTCCAGAGGTCTGTGCTTGTGCTTTACATGGACGAGTCTGCAGAGATTGGCTACAGTGCTTATATATTTTTTTAACATTAACCCCAAGAGTCAAACAGGTGCAGGCTGACACAACTTTATGTCAAGGTCTGGATCTAAAGCAAAAACTATGGGTCGGCCATCAGAACATAAAGTAGAGAAGACTGTCCTTCATCCTAGAAGTAGAGATACAGATTTATTGTGACTTGGTCATTGAATCATGAAGACAAGTTGCAGAATAGAATCTGTGATCTTGAGCACATACATACATTGGCATTTGTAGTGAAGAGAAATGAAGGTAGATAGAGGTGTATGGTTCAGTTTTAGCAAAAAAAAAAAAAAAAGAAAGACTGAGGAAATTGGGCAGGAACTAGAATGGCAGAAAGTAAGATGGGTACATATAAATGTAGAACCTCTTTTCTCAGGTAGCCACTTGCTTCCACTTTATGCTTACCTACATCTGTTTATGCATATTTTGTGCCCATCTTGCCGAGTGTTTAATTTTTCATCTATTTTTTTTTGTTTTTATCTGTTGTTTTGTTTTTGTACGTGATCCTTAGGAGGCTTTTGTTGAAATACTGGATTGTTGTATGTTCTTCATTTGTATGTGCTCATCTTACTTTCCACCATTCATGTTTCTGCCCATTTTCCTCACTCTTTTTGTCTGTTTGTAAAACTGAACCGTACACCTCTATCTACATTTTGTAGTTAAACGCTTTGATAATGACAAGTTTGAATTCCTAATATAATTATGAATCATCATCTTTTGCTTGTCTCATGTTTTGTTTTTTGTGTTGTATGTTTTTTATGTTATTTTTCATCTTCTAGGCTGATTTTGTTGTGATCTGCATTTCTGACAAGTATTTGGAAGATATTGCCCCTGCAAGACCTGGCCCCTCTTCTGTGACCAGCACAAGCAGGCTCTGCACCCGAGAGATCTATGAATTTATGAACTCTCGTCATCTCACCAGTCAGCACAATGATGGTGGAAGCAGCATCTCATCACCACATATTATCTCTCTGATATTTCCTGATTTGACACATCACCATCTCCCCAAGTGGCTGATGGGTGGACCAACTTACATTTGGCCACGTCAGTACGAGAAATTTGCTTGGGCGTTGAAAAAACACAAGAAGGTGAGGACCGAGCAGAGAACAAGAAGGGACAGTAACCACGAGGGGGCTGTTGGGATTGATGCAGCTCATTTAAGGAGAGACACCATCCTGTGCAGCTCATGAAACTCTACTGCATATTTCCTTCCCAGTTTTCTCTGGTACCCATTTTATGAGGCTGGGTCAACCTCAGGGCTGTGTTGGTTGGGAAAAAAAAAAAAATCCCCCCCCCCCTTTTTTTATTTGGGGATTCGAACCCTCGACCATTCGGTTGCTAGATGAGTACTCTAACCACTACACTAGCCAGTCCCAACCTGTTTAATTTCCCAGCACTGTCTTATAGCAGTCATATTCAGATATCAAGAAGCTGGAACTAATGTTGTCAGTGTTCTGCTGTGATACTACAAGTGACATTGTCACAAGAATTGTGAACTTTGTAGTAGTTTATCCACCAGTACTTTCTTTTGGGCATTGAACAAGTTTTATGTGAGAGAAAAGGACATTTGTCATATATTTTATGTCAGATGTCATTCTGATGTCTGTCTTTGTTATAAACACCTATGCAGCAAAGAGCAACGGATACCACATCACATCCTCCAATGTTGTCAGCTGCATAACCAACGCGGGCAAAGGACCTGGCCAAACCCCAGCCCCCCCACAGGAGAAGACATTGATGCTAAAGACCAGAGATGAACTGCTGCATTTGTGAAATCGAGATAGGTGTCGTGTTTTTTTTTTCTTCATTGCACCAAGAACAGACAGCTCCTGGCCTTGTTCTTGTCTGATGAAGGTGGAAGCCTAAATATTATGTTATTGTTCTGTTAGTGCAGCTAGGCTGTCTTTATTTTTTTTTTTTTCCCTTTAATTTTGACCTTACCCTCCAAATACTTTGTGACTGACTGAGCCTATTTGTTTCCACGCTTGGAAGCATATACACCCATTTTATGAAGAACTTGCTACAGAGAAGATGTTAGAACACCGAGGATTTTCCTAATTAAAGGGGGTCAAATGATCATTGGTGATGATGATTCTAAAAACATTAACTATCTTTGTTCATATGCAGTAGATTTATAGTTTGTTTTTTTCTGGTTGCCTTATCGTGTATATGAAATTATAAAGAATTATTTTGTATATTTTTATAAGGTGCAGATTTCAAATAGGTATGCAGATATAGAATTTGGCACATGTGATAATGTCAGCTTTGTGAGAAAGCTGTGTGACTGATAATCATAATTCAGGTCTTGATTTATTTGTGTTTTTACTTTGATCTGAAGTGAATTGTTTTAAAATGACTTCTTTGTTTCCAAGTGTCATCATCGGTCTAATATTTCATATCACTATGATGACCTTAACAGCGCTGTTTGCTTGAAATTATTTTTGTAAAAGCTTTATAATCTTTATAAACGATTAGTTTGTTTTTGTTATGCTTCAGTAGCTATTTTTAAAAAAAATATGATGCTTATCTCCCATTAGTTGAGGCTTGCATTCTTCGTAGCTGAAAATGATATTGTGAAATACAGGCACCAGATCAGATGACAAGTAGGTTGATTGACTGTCTCTTAATTACCTAAGAAACAAGCTCCACCACTGAGGATCATGTCAGTCCTTAAACCAGTTGCCATGATTGAGTAATATGGCTTGTTTCAGTGACACTGCATGGAGTTAAGGGTCCTGACAAAATGTTGCTTCACTGGATATTAGAGATGCTGATATCACACCCCATGAAAGGGGCCTTCACTCTTAGTAGATAAACGTGAGTAATAGATGGGTCTGTGATTTTCAGCAGATAGGTATATAGCACATGGAAAGCTTCAGGTTGTCAGTAGATGGTATATATAGCATATGGAAAGCTTCAAGTTGTTGGTAGATGGTATATATAGCACATGGAAAGCTTCAAGTTGTTGGTAGATGGTATATATAGCACATGGAAAGCTTCAAGTTGTTGGTAGATGGTATATATAGCACATGGAAAGCTTCAAGTTGTCAGTAGATGGTATATAGCACATGGAAAGCTTCAGGTTGTCAGTAGATGCTGTATATAGCACATGGAAAGATTCATGTCGTCAGTAGATGGTATATTGGACATGGAAAGTTTCAGGTTGTCAGTAGATTGACAGTGTCCAGTCGTCTGACCCAAATGGTTGGAAGTTTATAATCCACTGTTAGCTCCCTCCACTGAATGCATATGCAAAAGAAAATGGGTGCTCTACACACCAGCGTGTGTGTTTGGGGGGGGGGGAGGGGAAAGCAGCCTCTGAATATCTGCACACTGGACCACACTGCACACACAAATGAAGAGAAAATAGAGTTTATATGAAAGTCAGTTCCTTGAATTAGGTGCTTCACTTGTCTATGATGCTAAATATTTAATTTGTTTTTAAAAAAGGGAACAATTCACCACTTTTTTACAGAAAAATATTCATAATTTCATTTAATGAAAGTATCAAAAGCCTTGGTAATTTCAAAACAAACCGCTCTCCTCAAAGTCTCACAAAACACATGCCTCTCCGCAGATGGCCAGTTTAGAACTTGGTCATTTAATAGGCCATCCAAGTTTATGGGAATTCAGAAATTTGCTCTCCGCCAATTACCCAGTTGTTTCATACATTCTGGTGAATCAATGAATTTACATTCTGCATGATTTAACAAACTCTCCTTGATAGTTTCACATTAGCTGACAATTTATCCAGTCTGAAGTCAGCTGATGAACTTAAAACTCATTCTATATATAAAGGCATAAACTGTTAGTTTGAAAACTCAATAAATCACGTGGTCAGTTCAGATATTGATCTTTCAGTTAAATCACAAATTCTTCTATCAGTTAATCAATTCATGTTAACTAATCAATTTTCTATCAGTAAAGCAGTAAGTAATCATTTAACCAAAAAGTTCTCTCTCTCACACACGCCACACACACAAGATACATCTTTCTGTTGGCCGCAGGACACACAATAGTTATGAACAAATAATGAATAAATGAAACTTGTGAAGAAGGCTGAACTGCCTGCTACGATACATGCTTACTTTCATGAGATCAACCAGTTTTCTGTTGGTAGTAATGCAACCAAAAAACAAACAATGAATAAACCACCTAATAAACAATGTGCGTTGGTTGCAGTCAGACGAATTCTCTAATGATGAACTAACACATAAATGATATCTGTTGGTTATAATTCAACAAACCACTATAACAACATACAAACTCATAAACGTGTTAGTTATAATCTAAAACATATTAAAAAAGTGAACAAACATGTGAATAACTCCAACTGCTGCCTAAACAGGACTCAGAAGACCACGTAGATAAAGTAAGCAGCTACTAAATGTTGCCTGTGGTATAATTCAAAATACAAATTAATGGAACAAAAAATCATAAAAAATGTTAAAGTTCCTGTCACAGTGCACAGGCAGACATTAATGAACTACTGTCTATAACACAACAAAAGTAATTTTTTTTTTTTTAACAAGAAGATTTTATTGAGAGTTTAATGAACAAATCAACCCATGAAAGAATGTTCAAGTGTTGGCTATATTACAAATTATAATGAACGAATGAACCAACTTCTGAACAGCATCCACACAGTCTGTGCTACAAGACTCTCTTATACACAAAAAGGTAAAATTCCCGTTCCCATGCCATTAAGGCATATTGGGAATACGGAGTTATGACCTTATTTTCCTCACATATAAAGGAACAAACAAAATCACCTGCCTACTACAAAGAACTACCTATCTATTGGCCACAGAAGCCAGTTGGTCTCGTATCTTCCCCAGACCATCCAACATCGTGTCCAGTGTTTCTTTGCTGAGTTCTACGTTCACGTTTTCCGTCTCGCGTGACTTGTTGACATGTGGCGGGTTTTTCTGAATCTGAAATTTGAAAACGAAATACCATTACATAATGCAGAGGTCCTCAACCTGTCCGGTATATCCCTCCCCCAGAGAGATAGAAAAGGTGGAGGGGTGAGGTCGACCACGGGAAACTCTAAAGAGGACATTGTTATGAGCGGCCAAATTTAAAAAAAAGTAAAGATAGTCCCATAGCAAATGCCGTAGGGGGTGAAGCGTTAGAGACCTCATTATGCTGGGTCATCAGCGTATGAGGTAGGGTGACCAGTTCCTTTCCTCGCTGCCTTTACTTCCCAGATTTTCTCTGGTACCAATTTTACGAGGCTGGGTCGACCTCGGGGCCGTATTGGTCGGAAAAAAAAATCCCGCTCAGCTGGGGATTCGAACCCTCGACCATTTGGTTGCTAGACGAGTGCTCTAACCACTACGCTAGCCGGCCCCGGGCCAAATTAGCAGGCGTATAAAATCCCTTGACGAGGTTGAAAAGCTCGCCGAAGACAGGAAAACTTGGTGAACTACCATGCGAGTCCTGTGTGACGTTTAACAGGACGGGAAGGATGTAAGAAGGTGGGGAGGAATTGAGACCATGGACTGACAGGCTCAAACTGGTTGGAATACTGATCTTTCTACAAAGTAGATTAATATTACAACAGGCTGAGTCCATCAATCTGTGGTCTCATTCCCCCTTCTCCAGGAGGATGAGTATTGAGGGGGGGGGGGGAAGAGAGAGAATTACTGAATGTTTTAGAACACTCGTATAATAAACCTGAAAGACTATACAGATTCGTGGCACCTATCACCATTAACACGCATCTCCACGAGGAAGACTGGAAGCAGCGTATCTTCTTCTCGCTTGCGGGGAGTGCTTACAGTAGGACCACGAACAGAGGAACTTTTTTTTTCTATTTTCTGAGGTGGATATTCACGGGCCGCTGGGGTCGCCTTCTCGGCTTCCGAACTGTTGATCTGGCAAGGATTTATGCCCCTTTGAATTTACGTAAGACAGGTACGGTATCTAAACTTATATAAAGTGACCAATCTTCACGTATTATACGGGACAGTCCAGCATTTTAAGGATTTGTCCCGGGAATCTTATTACTTCGGTCGGGACACCTAAATGTGCCATATTTTAAGACATACGCCCCATACTGTCCTGTATTTTTCATCATTAATCGCCATATATTCGAAAAACTCAGAATTTTAACAAATACCTTAGTGGAAATGGTGCTTTTTTGGGCTAAATTTAATTTAAACACTCCCCCACCCACCCTGCTTGAGGTGTCCTCGTATTTGAAAGATGGGTAGGTTAACTTACACGTTAAGTCAGATGCAGCATCTGAAGTTATATGAGACGGGTATCTAGAAAAATATGAACACGTCAACAAAGAGGTAACAATCCTTCCGGAATCCAAACACCAAACCCGCGCAGTCAGGCGAGCAAGCAGGTATTGTTCCGCAGTCAAGGCAGGCAAGCAAGCAGGTGGCAACACCCGTGGGTTTGGTTCATCAATTCAGAGGAGATAGATCGCTTATACTGCTAGAGTTTAAGAGATCGCCTGCTTGGAAACCACTGAAGGGGAAACAGCATTAGTTTTCTTCATGCAAACAAAACCACTTCTTCTTCTTCTTCTTTACATACTCAAATAAACAAAAACAGGACTCAGAAGACATGGAGTCATTCCGAGAAGTATGTTTCGTTAGTCCAGTCAGGATCTTCAATCACGCGCCTGTAATCCACTCCCCGTCCGACACGACGCCTACGCTTGGACATCGCTACGGTGTCGCTTGCAACGAACAAGAGTTGGCAGGGTAGTTTCACCGATGTCATAGCAACAACATTATCATGGGTCCATTCTGTGAAGTAATTGAGGCCAAGGTAGCTAACTCCGTAATTAAGGATAAGGTAGCTAACTCCCAATCTGATGGCGAGAATTTCTTGTTCACAGTGCCTGGCAAAAGATGCGCTCCTGCAGCTTCCAGCCATCATTATCATCGCACAGACTGTTTGTAAATACATTCCATTACATTTGCTTAACTGATAATAAAGATGACCCTGCTAGTGTCATTGCAAGGTCATCAAACCCGGAGAACCAGAGCATATCCCACCTCTCCCTGGATGCTCCTAGTAACGGTCTCGTCATGGCTAACGGCGGTGGGGCTCACCGTGGTCTCAGCAGCGAAATCTGCTGATAATTTTGGGGGGGGGGGAGGAGAAGGGGATCCACTTCACAAACTGACGCGGTGCCCGTGCTCCAACAATCTCCAGGGAGTTAGCCAGTTCCCAGGAAATAACAAATAATAACTGCGGAACTCCTCCCGCCGTGTCAAGGTCGAAATGTGGGCTACCTTTGCCCTCTAACAGTATTTATCGTTTTGGAAGATGACTGTGAATCATACACATGTTATTTGTGGGTCTTGCCAGGCATCATTTTGCTGAACAGTTCCTCTTATGGCTGATTTTACCAACGGTGGATCTGTATATTAAGGTTACAACAATAAGCAGTGTTTGTGCTGCACGGACCAGTCTCCTTGAGTCTGCATCTCTTGTCTTCAGGTTTGGCCCTCGCCTTATCTTCAGATAATACTGCACCTTTACCCCGAGCTGCTCTCTACGTGATTCCATCTTTCGTCAGTTCTTTCCACTCCTCGTGGCTGACAGCACTCCCTCCTGGATGACTTATAATATCACATTTTCTCTCATTTGGCCTATGTATTTCCTTTCAATTTTACCTTTTTTTGTTTTTCTAGTTTTTGCCTGAAGTTACCTCCCCTCGTCTCATGGTAATAAAAGTCCGTTCTTGTTCTTACTGCATATAAATAGTAAATGCCACTGAAAGGATTTACGGTTTCACTTCACAAATTAGCTTTACTAAGAACAAGAAAAATCGATTAGCTCTAGCCAGCATCGGGCTGAGTAATTGCGCGCAGAGTATGTTACTGTCGCACGAACTAGTGTGTTCGATTCTGCCCTGGGCGAGCAAGCTAATACTATGTCATGTCTGGTCCGACAGTGTGTCTCCAGCAAAGAGAGTGTAGTGGTCGGGGACTGATATTCATCTTCACTTCGGAGCGAAGACACACTACTCCAGCTGAATGAGACAGCAGTCAACGACCCTCAGCTGGATGCCTGCGTCAGGGTTAGCGAACCACAGCAGGCCAAGACCCTATTCTACCTCACAATGGTGCCCCTGGAAAGAAACTGCAGCCTGGTCATGTGAAATTCCTAGGATCGCAGTGGGAAGACGAACCCGGTCCTAAGAATACTTCTAACCGAAGTCGGATGTGTTGGGCCGATAGGCGACACAACGCAACCACTGCCCTTTTCAGGACGAAAGAAGAAGAAGAAGAAGAAAAATCTCCACTTAACCCTCTTCTCTTATGACAACTTACTCTCGTGTTTGTGTGTGTGTGTTTATTTTTCATTCACTCAATGTCATTTTGGTTATATTCTGCTCCTCGTTCTCTGCTTGTTCCCAGAAAGATTCAATGCCTCCTGTAAAATATAGTTTTCTAACATGTCTACGGTCCTGACAGACATTCATGAAAAGCAGTTTTAATTTTTGATCTGTGCATGCAGTCTGTGTCCTGTTGGTCTTTCGTGAAGTCTAGTCCAATCTGCCTTCCATGAAATATAAGCCCAAGCTAAGTTTAAATTTCAAGAGTACTAACAACAATATTTCACTGTATGTCTTGTGTTAGACTTAGAATTCCTTAATTCTGGAATTCTTATATTTTATTTAACTTTATAGGGGAGTTAACCAGGGATTTGTTTGGCAGATTGACGTAGTGGTTAGCACCCTTAGTTTGTTTTTTTAAGTACAGGTCAACTATAGGTTAGGTATGACACGTTGAAGGCCATTTCTTATCATGTCCAGACACGGGATTTTTTTTTACAGTTGATTAAAGTTATTTAGGACATGTTTGTTTAATTCGTTATTTTTAGCTACAGAAAAGCTTAACATAGGACTGTCGTTTTTAGTTTATTGTCCAAGGTCATAAACAGGTAATTATTGCACGGATTGAGATTTTAAGCATAAATTTTTAATCACGATTTTCATCTTCCACGAGATAGAATCTTCGGGAAGATTTAGGAATAGAAATTGTAGTTCATATTTAAGGACCAAACTCTTATGGAAGGATTATTATAAGGATTAGATTGATTGGTAGTTTGAGATTCATTATGATTGCAAATTCATTATGCAGAGTTTGACTGAGAAGGATGTTTCAGATAGGATGCTAGGATGTGAACTGTTAGTTTTTTTTCCTTCATGGATCCAATGTGTAAATTTTTGATGCAGCTACGAGTTGTTATAAATAGTTTGTAACTGAAGAAATGTGAATTATTTCTATTGAGATTTTTTGAGGAATTTTAAGTCCGATAGTTTTGGTGATGTGAAGTTGTATGTAAGGATGCATGGAATTTTCAGTGAGTTAGTAAGTTGGCTCTTATTCCATCATGTTGAATGCCTATTTTTCCTAGCTTAGAGTAGTGATTGTTGTCCACTCCCTCCCTACATGGCGAACTAGTTCTCATCGGGAGAGGAGTTGGATTATTCATCTGTTTACTCAACATTTGCTACATCCGCACGTATTCACCACTCATTTTTCCCCATAATAAATATGTGTAATTGCTATTATCAATTTGAGTGTTAGTGGTTCTCAAACTGTTGAGATGTGTTCGTTCTCAGTTGCACATTAAAATTCCTCAGATGTAATCAGTAGACAGAGGAAGGAAATGTAGTACAGTTTTTCACTTGGGTGGCGGCTTTACACAATTGCGAAGTACTTTAATTAGTGCCGTGTCTTGGCACATACTATACTATACCATTCTATTTTAGAGACTCAATGTTCCCAGAACTCAGTAACCCGTAGATTCAAGAGAACTAACAACAATGTTCCACTGTATGACTTGTGTTAGACTCAGTGTTCCCAGAACTCACTAACCCGTAGATTCAAGAGAACTAACAACAATGTTCCACTGTATGACTTATGTTAGACTCAGTGTTCTCAGAACTCACTAACCTGTAAGTTTAAGATGCAGGTGGGCACGGACATACGAGCAACAGAATCTGAAGATGTCTTAATGTCCACACGCCAATCAAAGTCCAGCATCTTAGGAAGAGACACTGTGATAAACAAACAAATAAATAAATAAATAAATAATCTGTCACACAAGGAATCTAAAGCCAAAAAGTTATTATTTTTACTCTGGTTGAGTTAATGAAAGTAGGCGGAGGTGTATGTTTCAGTTATTACAACAAAAATAGAGCGAGAAAAAGTGGGCAGAAACAAGAACTGCGGAAAGTGAGATGAGTACATATAAATGAAGAACGTACAACAATCCAATATTTCGGCAAAAGCCTTTCAAGGATCACGTACAAAAACAACACGACAGACACACACACACATACGCACACACACATACACACACACGCGCACATAAAAGCTGACTCTGCTACACACGCGCACACACACACACATACAAAGCTGACTCTGCTACACACGCGCACACACACACACATACAAAAGCTGACTCTGCTACACACGCGCGCACACACACATACAAAAGCTGACTCAGCTACACACGCGCGCACACACACATATAAAAGCTGACTCAGCTACACACGCGCGCACACACACATATAAAAGCTGACTCAGCTACACACGCGCGCACACACACATATAAAAGCTGACTCGGCTACACACGCGCACACACACACACATGCGCGCACACACACACACGCGCGTGCTGACTCAGCTGTATGTTTTCTGACTCAGCTTTTTTGGCCGCCTCCTTGTAAGACGGTCGGGCACAACATGCGCCCAGACAGAAGTAGTAGAGCACTAAGTGGAGAAATGTAAGAGAATGATCACAAAAGGCACTATACGGTAAACAACAAAGTGTTACGCCCCTGATGGCCATTGGATTGTTGTATATTCTTCATTTGCATGTGCTCATCTCACTTTCCGCCATTCTTGTTTCTGCTCACTTCTCGCTCTTTCTATCTTTTTTTTTAAAAAATAAAACTAAAGCATAAACCGTCACCTACTTTCATTAACTAGAACCGGTTTTACTGCAGTCGTCACTTCTCTTATCTTTGAGTTAATAAAGGACTGCACGTACTTGGTTTGGTTAGTTGCGACAGCTCCTTTGCCCATCCTCGACGGTCCTAGTCAGCAACCTCAGGACCACTGAGCCAAGTACTGAACGAAACTTAAGATGCAATGCTAAGTTAGTTGTTTCCGAGATACTTTTAAAAAAAAACAAAACAGTTATGGCTCAGAAGGGGTTATGGGACTTTCTGCGAGATCTTCAGTGATAGAGTAATATAACTTGTGAGCCATATAACAGAAAATGTCTTAGCTGATGCTACAAGGAATTGAATCAGAATATTTTTATGTAATAAAGCAGATATATTTCGCTTCTCGTCACTGACTCCATGATTATACCCGTTAGTCTACTTCCCGCGTGAGTCTTCTCTTTAGAAACAATACAGTTAAACCAGTGAAAAAATTAAAATAAGCTTAATTAATGCCGTGGTTTCTGTTGCGGCTTCAAATGTCCAATCTGGCAATCAGCGACCTATAGCTGATATATGTTGGCGCCATGGATGGGGAACCACAGCTGACCAAGACCCTGTCCTACCTCTCCGTTGGTACCCCCCAGTAACACGCCTGGGCTGGTTAAATTTAGATCGCCACAATCCCCAGGGTGGCGGAGTCTGTTGAAGAAATAGTGAAACATCCCCCTGCTCTTTGGCTGCACTCAAGAACTTTAAAAAAAAGCTGCCATGACCCGCCCCGAACTGACACGATGATGTGTCTCAGTAGTAGTAGTAGTAGTAGTAGTAGCAGCAATAGTAGTAGAGGTAGTATAGTAGTAGTAGTAGTAGTAGCAGCAGCAGCAGCAATAGTAGTAGAAGTAGTATAGTAGTAGTAGCAGCAGCAATAGTAGTATAAGTAGTATCGTAGTAGTAGTAGCAGCAGCAGCAATAGTAGTAGAAGTAGTATAGTAGTAGTAGCAGCAGCAGCAATAGTAGTAGAAGTAGTGTAGTAGTAGTAGAAGCAGCAGCAACAGTAGTAGAAGAAGTATAGTAGTAGTAGTAGTAGTAGCAACAGCAATAGTAGTAGAAGTAGTATAGTAGTAGTAGTAGTAGCAGCAGCAATAGTAGTAGCAGTAGTATAGTAGTAGTAGTAGTAGTAGTAGCAGCAATAGAAGTTGAAGTAGTATGGTAGTAGTAGTAGCAGCAGCAATAGTAGTAGAAGTAGTATAGTAGTAGTAGTAGTAGTAGTAGTAGTAGCAGCAGCAATAGAAGTTGAAGTAGTATGGTAGTAGTAGTAGCAGCAGCAATAGTAGTAGAAGTAGTATAGTAGTAGTAGTAGTAGTAGTAGTAGTAGCAGCAGCAATATAAGTTGAAGTAGTATGGTAGTAGTAGTAGCAGCAGCAATAGTAGTAGAAGTAGTATAGTAATAGTAGTAGTAGTAGTAGAAGCAGCAGCAATAGTAGTAGAAGTAGTAGTAGTAGCAGCAGCACCAATGGTAGTAGTAGTAGTAGTAGAAGCAGCAGCAGCAATAGTAGTAGAAGTAGTAGTAGTAGCAGCAGCACCAATGGTAGTAGTAGTAGTAGTAGTAGTAGAAGCAGCAGCAGCAATAGTAGTAGAAGTAGTATTGCAGTAGTAGTAATAGTAGTAGTAGTAGTAGTAGTATTAGTAGTTGCTGTTGTTGTTGTAGTAGCAGCAACAGCAATAGTAGTAAAAGTAGTATTGCAGTAGTAGTAGCAGCAGCAGCAATAGTAGCAGAAGTAGTATGGTACCAGTAGTAGTAGTAGTAGTAGTAGTAGCAGCAGCAGTAGCAGCAATAGTAGTAGTAGTAGTATTGCAGCAGTAGTACTAGTAGTAGTAGTAGTAGTAATAGTAATAGTAGTAGTAGTAGTAGCAGCAGCAATAGTAGTAGAAGTAGTATAGTAGTAGTAGTAGTAGTAGTGAAGTTTTTTTTTTCTTTCGCCGCCATTACTGTGTCTCATATGCCACAGATAGGAGTTCTCAAGAAACAACTGCTTTAAAGTAAGTTCTTAATTCTAGCTGCTGCTGCCGTTATTGTCCCTTCTGATTGTGATGATATTAGTCCTGTTGCTGCTGTTGTCCCTTCATGTGCTTTTGTTGTTGGTACTGCTGCTGCTGTCGTTATTGTCCATTCTGATGCTGATGATATTAGTCCTGTTGGTGCTGTTGTCCCTTCACGTGCTTTTGTTGTTTGTACTTCTGCTGTCGTTATTGTCCATTCTGATGCTGGTGTTATTAGCTCTGTTGGTGGTGTTGTTTCTTGTGGTGCTGGTGTTGTTAGTCCTGCTGTTGGTGTTGCTGTTGCCCCTTCTGATACTGTTTTTCGTCTGCTCTGTTGCAGTTGATGCCCCTTCTGCTGCTGCTGGTGTAGACAGTTGTGGTACTATCGTTATCAGGTTTGTTGCTGCTGTTATAGTCCTTTTTTGTGCCAATATTGTCTGTTGTGTTGCTGTTGTTGCCCGTTCTGCTGCTGCAGTTATCAGTTCTGTAAAAGCTTTGGGGGCCCTGTCGGGACGACCAACAACCTCGAACGCAGAAGAAGAAGAAGAAGAAGAAGAAGAGGAAGAATCAGTTCTGTTGATGCTATTATCAATTCTGTTGCTGCTATTATCAGTTCTGTTTATGCTATTATCAGTTATGTTGCTGCTATTATCAGTTATGTTGCTGCTATTATCAGTTATGTTGCTGCTATTAACAGTCCTGTTGATGCTATTATCAGTCCTGTTGATGCTATTATCAGCTCTGTTGATGCTATTATCAGCTCTGTTGCTGCTATTATCAGTTATGTTGATGCTATTATCAGCTCTGTTGATGCTATTATCAGTCCTGTTGATGCTATTATCAGTGCTGTTGATGCTATTATCAGTTCTGTTGATGCTATTGTTGTCCCTCTGATGCCGTTGTTACCGGTTTTACTGTTGTTATCGTCACCTGCTTTAACCCTCCTTGACAACAAAAGAGAAAAGGCAAAACAAGGCGCCTACAGGTGCCTCAAAAAAGGCAACCACCCACCACCACATACAGCACCACGAAGACTAGATCATACTATTTTTTTTTTCCAACAGTCAGGTCAGTGTTTGTTTACAGATCTCATAAAAATATCATAAATCTTTTTCAGTGGGAGCCAAAGAAGAGAACGGTAGTGGCATGATCTGACGCAACGCTAACAATAACATGCACGGATATGCGAGGACAAAGCAAGGGGTTTTCAAGCAGTGGTTTTCGTTACACCAGAAGGCTGCCCTGTCTTGTCTGAGTGTTTAACAAAGATGGCCATTAAAAAGAAAAACAAACAAACAAACAAATACCAAAGTTAACTATAAGGAGAATAAATTATGAAAACAGACTGAAGGAGATAGATGGATCATTCAGCTAGATAGGCATGAAAGAAAACTTGCCTGGAAACTTGGCATTATCTATCTGATTCTTCACTTCTTAAATATAAGGAACTAAAAGGATGATATATACAAATTTTTTTACTCAGGCTCGTAAGACATAGCCTCAGTTAACTGCTCATTTACAATCTGTGATAAACAATAAGTAAATGATCGTGTAAGGTTTTCCTTGTTGTAAATGCTATAATAGTAACTACTTCATTTATTTTTAGCAGGTTCAAAATGCTACGTGAGTCCGTGGTTACTGTTCTACTGCTTGTTCAGAATGCTAGGGAGTCTGTGGTTACTGTTCTACTGCTTGTTCAGAATGCTAGGGAGTCTGTGGTTACTGTTCTACTGCTTGTTCAGAATGCTAGGGAGTCTGTGGTTACTGTTCTACTGCTTGTTCAGAATGCTAGGGAGTCTGTGTTTACTGTTCTACTGCTTGTTCAGAATGCTAGGGAGTCTGTGGTTACTGTTCTACTGCTTGTTCAGAATGCTAGGGAGTCTGTGGTTACTGTTCTACTGCTTGTTCAGAATGCTAGGGAGTCCGTGGTTACTGTTCTACTGCTTGTTCAGAATGCTAGGGAGTCTGTGGTTACTGTTCTACTGCTTGTTCAGAATGCTAGGGAGTCTGTGGTTACTGTTCTACTGCTTGTTCGGAATGCTAGGGAGTCAGTGGTTACTGTTCTACTGCTTGTTCAGAATGCTAGGGAGTATGTGGTTACTGTTCTACTGCTTGTTCAGAATGCTAGGGAGTCTGTGGTTACTGCTCTACTGCTTGTTCGGAATGCTAGGGAGTCAGTGGTTACTGTTCTACTGCTTGTTCAGAATGCTAGGGAGTCTGTGGTTACTGCTCTATTGCTTGTTCAGAATGCTAGGGAGTCTGTGGTTACTGCTCTATTGCTTATTCAGAATGCTAGGGAGTATGTGGTTACTGTTCTACTGCTTGTTCAGAATGCTAGGGAGTCTGTGGTTACTGCTCTACTGCTTGTTCAGAATG
This sequence comes from Achatina immaculata, assembly GCA_009760885.1. Classification (NCBI taxonomy): domain Eukaryota; kingdom Metazoa; phylum Mollusca; class Gastropoda; order Stylommatophora; family Achatinidae; genus Lissachatina; species Lissachatina immaculata. Next base: position 7,696,910 of record CM019718.1, read on the forward strand.
CTAGGGAGTCTGTGGTTACTGTTCTACTGCTTGTTCAGAATGCTAGGGAGTCTGTGGTTACTGTTCTACTGCTTGTTCAGAATGCTAGGGAGTCTGTGGTTACCGTTCTACTGCTTGTTCAGAATGCTAGGGAGTCTGTGATTTTTTAAAACTTATCCCGAATGCTGTTGGAGTTACTGGTTTACGAACGGGAGTCACTGTTTTATATACGGTAGTCACTAGTTTATGTATGAAAATCATTGATTTATGTATAGTAGTCACTAGTGAAAGTCTGAGAGTCAATGGTTTGTATATGGCAGTCATTAGTGAAAGTCTGAGAGTCACTGGTTTGTATATTGCAGTCACTAGTGAACGTCTGAGAGTCAATGGCCCAATATTTATGGCCTCGGAGATGATGACAAGCTGCCGAGATTTTCTTGATTTCCTAAAAAGTGCCTAGGGAGTTTACACAAGGCTTTCCTGGCCCAGCTGCAAAGTCAAGCATCTAAGTTAGCTCCACTACGATATAGATGGCATCGATACTAACCTCAGTCGTGGGGCAACAGCTGACAACCACGTGGGTGACTTGGAAAATGAACTAAGGGTTTCATACGACCACGAAACATAGGTTTTTGCCGGGGAGAGAGAAAAGGCGCGACTGCCCAGCTAAAGACAGCTCATTTTAACAGATCTTAACGTATTCACTTGGCGAAGTCGAGGAAGATGAATTATGCGTCAAGACAACACAAAGTCTAACATGGTACAGAGATGTCTGCGCTTTTTTCTGCAAAGGACTTTAACGAAGTTGTACGAGTTTAGAATCTGTACAAGCAGGAAAAAGCTAGGCTTTCGCACAATAAAGCGATACAGCACAGGTAAAGGAACCCTGTCGTGCATTAGAGACACATAGGGATATGGTGTAAGTGCCCATATTTTCCTTGACCTGTCGGCACATTACAGGATGATGTGGTAAGCATCACGCTTGGCCGCCTTTCCTTCCCCAACCCCAGAAGAAGTCGGTTACCCATTTCTACAGCTGGGTGACTGGGGTGCCCCCGGCTGGATTCGATCTACATGAGAGACTAGTGCACTAACCACTTCGCCACCAAGACGCTCCGATACAGCATAATGTTGCTAAAATCCGAAAAAAGTGCATTGTCTACGTTTTTCGAAGTCTTACCATACAAAACTGCTCTGTCACTTTACTGTACGGATATAGTACAGGGCTTTATATCAGGTCTCTTTTGTACTTAATTGTGTATCATGAAACAAACTTGAGACGAGCATGACATAAAATAGGATATTCCAAACAACAGCCTAGTCTAGGACTTTCCTAGCACGTTTTGTATCCGTTTACAGCAACAGCCACGAGTAACTTACTGTCTGTCACTTTACTGCTGTCCATCATCCACCCGTGTAAATAATAATAATAATAATGAACCTCTAGCATTCAGCATGATAGTGATGTTGACGACGACGATGACGACGATGATGGCGGTGATAATAATGATGGCGGTGATAATAATGATGATGATGATGACGACGATGATGATGATGACGACGACTATGATGATAATGGTGACGATGATGATGGTGATGATGATGACGACGACGATGATGATAATGGTGACGACGATGATGATGATGGTGATGATGATGACGACGACGATGATGATAATGGTGACGATGATGATGATGATGGTGAAGACGACGATGATGATGACAATAACGATGGTGATGAGGATGATTACGATGACGACGACAACGATGATGACAAAATATAGAAAGAACTACGGCAGAGAGAACATGATCGAAATATTTCGCGGCAAATTAGCTTGCTTGTCTTGTGTCCCCACACGTGACGCAAAAAACATGAACCCACACAAGCCACAGAAGCACATACCATCCACCAATCTACGGACCTGATATCTCCAGTACAAGCATTCAAACATACACTCAAAGCAATACGCCGTATAGAATATGCGCGACAAAGAACCCAAAGCTCCGAAGTTAAATAGAACAAAAGAGTCACAGAAAAGGGGGAGTTATTCTGTTAGTGCTGTAACATGGGGCTGTTAAAAAAATCAGTCAATTACTCTGTTACTGCTGTAAATAACGCTGTTAAAAATCAGTCTACTATTCTGTTAGTGCAGTAATACGGCGCTGTTAAAAAAATCAGTCAATTATTTTCTTACTGCTGTAAATGACGCTATTAAAAATCAGTCTACTAATCTGTTAGTGCTGTAACATTACGCTGTTAAAAAATCAGTAAATTATTCTGTTACTGCTGTAAATTACGCTGTTAAAAACCAGTCTACTATTCTGTTAGTGTTGTAACATGGCGCCAATAAAAAATCAGTCAATTATTTTGTTACTGCTGTAACATGGCGCTGTTAAAAAATCAGTCAACTATTCCGTTACTGATGTAACATGGCGCTGTTAAAAATCAGTTAACTATTCAAAAGCTGAATTTGATGAAAATACTATAAAAACTGGTGAACTAATAGACTAATTTTCTTTCAGAAACACGAAAGAAGAGAATTACATATACGTCCGCGCTGTCGTTTAGCTCAAGCATACAAAAAAAAAAAAAACAAAACGGTGGGACAGAAGAAACGAGGAATATATCAAAATTCTTCTGAATCGACTATATTCTTGACCTATCTGCTTTCAACTTGAGCTGATTTTTTTTTCTTAAACCTTAAGCCACCGCCTGGTGTGAAGCAAAGAAAATATGTATCGTTAAGAAAGGCAATGTCCTTAACGCAGGTATGGGGGTGCCCGTTTTTAAAGGTAGCCTAACCTTACAAAGAGGGACCTAACGTTGAGCGAGTCCGAAATGTTAAACGCTGTGATTTTGTCCCTTCTCTGCGATTCTCTCCCCCCCCCCCCCTTCCATCCCTGAAGAAGGCTTTTTTGTCAAAATATTGATTGCTTCTTGCACATACCTGAATTTTCTAGCATCTCTTGCCCTTTGTCACTTTGTTTTCTTATCTATTCTAAAACTTCACACACGTTTATAAAGAGCTATTTAAAAAAAAGATCTCTGAGACGCAGATTTGACCCTTGTTTGTTTCGTTTTATTTATTGATCAATGTTTGGATAGTTTGTTTTTTTAACTTTCTTGGGTATTACACGCCTCCTATTTGTCATTTCTGTTTTTTGACTGTGTGACAGTCGACGTCGTGTACATATTGTGACATAGCCAGTAAGTGTACATCTTGTGACATAGCCAGTAAGTGTACGTCTTGTGACATAGCCAGTAAGTGTACGTCTTGTGACATAGCCAGTAAGTGTACGTCTTGTGACATAGCCAGTAAGTGTACATCTTGTGACATAGCCAGTAAGTGTACATCTTGTGACATAGTCAGTATGTGTACATCTTGTGACATAGCCAGTAAGCGTACGTCGTGTGACATAGCCAGTAAGTGTACATATTGCGACACGGCCGACGTCATGCAGATACTGTCACACAGCGGACGCCGTGAACATCTTGCAGCACAGTCGACATCATGCAGATCTTGTGACAATTGACGTGGTTGCTCATTTTGCGACACAGTCAATCTCGTGTACATCCTGTGACAGTCAACGTCGGTGTACATCTCCTAAGCAGAAACACCAAACTCCTAAGCAGAAACACCAAACTCTTAAGCAGAAACACCAAGCTCCTAAGCAGAAACACCAAACTCCTAAGCAGAAACACCAAACTCCTAAGGAGAAACATCAAACTCTTAAGCAGAAACATCAAACTCCTAACCAGAAACATCAAACCTCTAAGCAGACTCCACCGCCATAAGAAACACACGACGGACAAGCTGAAGGAGCTCAAGACAAACTCGATGGTATGAGGTGGTGCCCTCTTGTTTTAATCATGATAACCTGTGGCCATCCTAGAACGACGATTTTAGATTTGATCAGCTGGTTTGTCTCGTATACGAGTACTGTCCAGTCAGGAGCTAGTGGTCAAGACTCTTTTTATTATCATGTGTTATATTACGTATAATTCACCGCAGAGAAACTGACAGCAGAGTAGTGCCCGTCTGAGTTACGTTTCAACAAAGCGTTTCTCAACTTTGCTGTACGGGTCTTCCAATTTTGAAGTTTTTTTTTAAAAATAAAGATAACGCTTTAAGAGGTGTTCAAGTATCGCAGTGAAAGTTGTACATGTACAGAAAAGGGTTAATAAAAGTCGTGAAGGCCTGCAACCCCCCCCCCCCTTTTTTTTCCAAAAAAAAAAAAACAAAACTCTTAATCTTTGCTTCTGTTCCTTGTTCCCCCCCCCCCCCCCTTTTCGCGGACTCTGGCCTAGAAATGAAATAAGTTGTAACTCTCTCTCTCTCTCTCAATCTCTCTCTCTCTCTCAATCTCTCTCTCTCTCTCTCTCAATCTCTCTCTCTCTCTCTCTCAATCTCTCTCTCTCAATCTCTCTCTCAATCTCTCTCTCTCTCTCAATCTCTCTCTCAATCTCTCTCTCTTTATCAATCTCTCTCAATCTCTCTCTCAATCTCTCTCAATCTCCTCTCTCTCTCAATCTCTCTCAATCTCTCTCTCTTTATCAATCTCTCTCAATCTCTCTCTCTATCAATCTCTCTCTCAATCTCCTCTCTCTCTCAATCTCTCTCTTTATCAATCTCTCTCAATCTCTCTCTATCAATCTCTCTATCAATCTCTCTCAATCTCTCTCTCTATCTCTCTCTCTATCAATCTCTCTCTCAATCTCTCTCTCAATCTCTCTCTATCAATCTCTCTCTCAATCTCTCTCTCTATCAATCTCTCTCTATCAATCTCTCTCAATCTCACTCTCTCTCTATCAATCTCTATCAATCTCTCTCTCTCAATCTCTCTCTCAATCTCAATCTCTCTCAATCTCTCTCTCTCTCTCTCTCTCATATCTGGTCATGCCGTAACTAAGGCGACAGTTTTTCCACACACTCCAGCAGCCCACACTGCTGGGAATCACGCATTCAGCGCCCCCTCCCCTTCTAGGAAAAAAAAATCGATCAACCTTTCACACACGATCTCTGTGCCCTGAAACCAAGATTTCTGTGTTTTCATGTTGAACACTTCATGCCGTTGTCTTATATATATAAGATAAGAACTGAAGACTAAAACTGGTGCTTCGATCGCCCAAAAGAATTTGAACAACTATTAGTGATCGGTTGCTCTTTCACTTCCTAAAGAGTTCTTTCAATATATGCTATGCCAGGCACGACTGGTTATGAAGAAAGAAGTACTATATGATAAATGGTTGGGAAAGACTGGTGAGGTGGAGTGGATGTTTAGATTGGAGGAGGGGGGAGGGAGGTCAGAGTCTGCTAGATCTAATGTCGGGGCCCAAAATGGTCGATACCAGTCCCAAAGGCGGATGGTACTATCCATAGGGTCGATAAAATAGGGGAAGCACTACTTATTTCTTGTATGAAATCATTATTATTCATAGTGTCAGTAGCTACAGCGGTGTTTCCCAACGCTGGCGTTAACGCCCCCCCCCCCCGTGGGCGCTGGAAAGGACCAGGGAGGCGGTGAAAGAAAAAGGGTCGGTGGGGGGCCCCCCTTTGATAGAAAACGAAGCTGCTGACGGGGGCCGTAACACCTTCCTTCTTAGCACTTTCCAACCTGATACTGAGAAACGTGTGTCCCTACGTAAAACTCATCCATCACATTAAAGGTTAAGAAAATAATGAAGTAGGTGAGCTATAAATGTACTCCTTCATACTGTTAAAATAAACTGGTTTGCTAGCTGAAGTTTTTACTTGTGTAATGCGTATCCTGGTTTAATAGGCCGTTGTGCGAATAGTACATTAACGGGAGGGGGGGGGGCGCGCTGAGGTTGTGGTCTGGGAGAAAGGGGAGCTGTAGCCCGAACAAACCTGGGAAACACTGTGCTCGAGTACTATTTATTAAATTACTTTCTTAAAAGAAATGTTTGAGGATCGACGAACAATTATTGGGGGGGGGGGGGGGGGGGTCGACGAGCTGGAGTTTGGACCCCCACCCTCACCCCCGATCTGATGAGATTTCTGCTTCTGTGTTTGGGGAAGAGACGTGATGCTGGGAGCCAAGTGCAGTTATCTGGACCGTAACCCAACGTTTCTCAGTCTTGTGAGCCAAGTGCAGTTATCTGGACCGTAACGCAACGTTTCTCAGTCTTGTGAGCCAAGTGCAGTTGTCTGGACCATAGCGCAACATTTCTCAAAGTCTTGGGAGCCAAGTGCAGTTGCCTGGACCGTAGCGCAACGTTTCTCAAAGTCTTGGGAGCCAAGTGCAGTTATCTGGACCGTAGCGCAACGTTCTTCAAAGTCTTGGGAGCGAAATGGAGTTATCTGGGCCACACTGTATCGCAGCGTTTCTCAAAATCTTGGGAGAGAAGTGCAGTTATCTGGACTATACTGTATCGCATCGTTTCTCAATGTCTTGGGAGCGAAGTGCAGTTATCTGGACTATACTGTATCGCAGCGTTTCTCAATGTCTTGGGAGCGAAGTGCAGTTATCTGGACTATACTGTATCGCAGCGTTCCCAAAGTCAAAGCGGTGTCATGTCACTTCCGGTACACAAATAAGCACCAAAGACCAAGGAAACTAGAGGTTAGATATAGGAAACACTGTTTAGCGGTTCACATATGAGTTTTCTGGCAATGGAAATCGTAAAAATCTACTCTAGTTTCATTAGACAATTAATTTAGTATCAGTTGAAAAGTATTTGTTGAATCATTAATAATAGCAATGTTTAGAGAAGGCGAGCAGTGCTGTACATTGTGTGCAGAGATGCTGAGCGTTTTCAATTTTAATTGTTTTAAAAATTTTTAGAGATGTTCTTTACAAGTAAAATATAAAACAAGGGGTCCGTCAGGGGTGCATACTGTCGCCTTACTTATTTAACTTGTGTACTGAAAATATAATGAGGAACATAAGAGAAGATGTAGACAAAGAATATTATGATGCCATAACAATTGGAGGTTATGAAATACCAGAGATTAGATATGCTGATGACACAGTATTGCTGTCCACAACACAAAAAGGAATGGAAAAACTAATTATGTCAGTCCGTAAGAACAGCGAAGAGCAAAACCTCTATCTTAATGCGAAGAAAACTAAACTCATGACAACTGACGAAACAAACAAGGCAGCTGAAATATGTATCAATGAGGAAAAATTGGAAGAAGTGGAGAGTTTTTAATATCTTGGATCACTGCTAACTAATAATGGAGATACAATGAGGGAAATTAAAAGGACGACATCTATCGCTCTTCAGAAAGAATCTGTGGAGAAGAACAGAAAGAATTACACAAATAATATTTTTAAGGGCACGCATCTTTCCCATCACAACATATGCCTGTGAGACCTGGACATTTAACAAAACAGCTGAGAAACATATAAATGGCTTTGAATGTAAATGCTATAGAAGAGTTCTTCACAAAAAAAAGAACAAATATATCCATACTACAAGAACTTAATATACTGAAGGTTGGGTAGTAAAGAGGATTAAACAGAGTAAACTTACATATTTTGGACACATTAAACGTCATGATAATCTAGAGAAGACCGTATTGGAAGGGTACATATTGGGAAAAAGAAAGAGAGGAAGACCAAGACGAAGGTGGCTGCAAGACATCGTTGATGATCTGCAAATGGATGCATCAGCAGCCGGGCATCTTGCTTACAACCGAGAGGCCTACAGGAGAGCTGTTAGGGAGGCAAAGTTCCGGAAGGGACATGCAAATGACTGACTCTTTACAAGTACTAACGCTAAACTTCCTGCGTGCTACTTGTGATACAAGTACTTTTGCTTACTCCGGGCTTCACTAAACACTGATGTAAAGTTTTTCTTTTTTTTTTTTTTCCATAATCCACCGGGAGAGTGGGTGGAGGCTGCTGTGTCGCACTATTTCCGCGCACAGAGTTGGCAATCCTGCACCGCGTCTTGTGGCGCAAGCAGTGGCGAAAGTTCCAACCAATTTACCTCCAAACAAATGATATGGGGGGGGGGGGGGGGGGGGGAGGGGGAACACTGCTTAATTTAATTTTGCAGCAACATAATTTGTGACTGAATGCAACTTCCTCAACATGTTGCTACTTCTGTTGTCCAGCAATTGATGCACACAAACACATGTCGCACGAATAACACTTGTCACGCCAGTAATATTTGTCACGCGAGTTTTATCATCACAGATCGATACGTTTCGCTGATAGGTTTTTTCCCGCCTCTTGTGTTCTCCTCTCTGATCTCTCTCTCTCTCTCTCTCTCTAGGGGCGAGGCTGGGCAGGTAGGAGACGGGACAGAAAACAGTACTCAAGCTACATGAGGCATTAGACAGCGATTCATAGTTGACTGCTTCAATAAGGGTTAGAGACCTATAGTTGACTGCTTGAGCCAGGGTTAGAGACCCATAGTTGACTGCTTGAGCCAGGGTTAGAGACCCATAGTTGACTGCTTGAGCCAGGGTTAGAGACCCATAGTTGACTGCTTGAGCCAGGGTTAGAGACCCATAGTTGACTGCTTGAGCCAGGGTTAGAGACCCATAGTTGACTGCTTGAGCCAGGGTTAGAGACCCATAGTTGACTGCTTGAGCCAGGGTTAGAGACCCATAGTTGACTGCTTGAATAAGGGTTAGAGACCCATAGTTGACTGCTTGAGCCAGGGTTAGAGACCCATAGTTGACTGCTTAAATAAGGGTTAGAGACCCATAGCTGATTGTTTGAGCCAGGGTTACAGACCCATAGCTGACTGCTTGAACCAGGGTTAAAGACCCATAGCTGACTGCTTGAACCAAGGTTAAAGACCCATAGCTGATTGCTTGAACCAGGGTTAAAGACCCATAGCTGACTGCTTGAACCAGGGTTAAAGACCCATAGCTGATTGTTTGAGCCAGGGTTAGAAACCCATAGCTGACTGCTTGAGCAAGGGTTAGAAACCCATAGCTTACTGTTTGAGCCAGGGTTAGCGAAACAGCTGTCTGCTTGCGCCATGGTTACAAACCCACAGCTGTCTGTTTGTGTCGATCTTAGAGACCAACAGCTGCCTGCTTGAGCCAGGGTTAGCTACACGCGGCTGACTGCTTGAGCCAGGGTTAGCTACACGCGCCTGACTGCTTGAGCCAGGGTTAGCTACACGCGGCTGACTGCCTGAGCCAGGGTTAGCTACACGCGGCTGAATGCTTGAGCCAGGGTTAGCTACACGCGGCTGACTGCCTGAGCCAGGGTTAGCTACACGCGGCTGACTGCCTGAGCCAGGGTTAGCTACACACGGCTGAATGCTTGAGCCAGGGTTAGCTACACGCGCCTGACTGCCTGAGCCAGCTACACGCGCCTGACTGCTTGAGCCAGGGTTAGCTACACGCGCCTGACTGCTTGAGCCAGGGTTAGCTACACGCGGCTGACTGCTTGAGCTAGGGTTAGCTTACACGCGGCTGACTGCTTGCGTTAAGGTCCATGAACCATAGCCGAACGAGGCCCTGTTTTATCTTCCAGCGGTGGCCTCTGGAAACTGCCACCAGCCTGGTCGACTGAGAAGGGATCGAAATAAGAAAGCATATCTTGTCTTTTTAAAAATAAGCCGTGTCGAAGTCGGATATTTCGGGCTGAAAAGCTCAGATATCGCAACCTAGCTACTAACCGTGACAAAGATGTGATTAAAAGCCATTTGAGAGATGAAAGCAGATCTCTCTCGAGAACTGCGAAAGAAAAAAAAAATTAATTAACATTTTTTAATGAAATGAAAAATTCCATTATTCTGAGGTATAAACAGTTTGTACAAATCCATTATATCATGAGCGTAAAGCTAGATAAACACACTACGCCCATCAAAACACCAATACAACCACGGGCAATCAATTCTATTTTGTAAACAAAGCGTTGCTAAACGCAAGATGGCGGTAGCCGCATCACGCACTTTATTGTCCTGTGTACATCCGCAAGAGGAATGTATGTTAAGTAGGCGAAGCCCTGGTATTACATTTTTTTTTAAAAAAGCTAAGAACTAGAAAATCAGGAATTTACCTCTTTAAAAACCACTCCAGACATCCCCCCCCCCCTTTTTTTTTAAACAACGGTTTCATTTTGATTAAAATAATGATACATAAAGCAAACGTTGGGTTTTGTTGTTGTTGTTGTTGTTCCCTGCAGTCAAAGTTTTATTTAGAAGGTAGGAAAGAGTTGTAGCACTTCGACATGTGTCTTATACATAAAAAATACGGAACGGGAGAGAAACGCCCCCCCCCCTCTACATTTTAGAAAAAAAAGGCAAGAAAAACAGAAAAGTGATCTCCAATATTAACAGAGAGACCCCGCTTTCGACGTTTCCGTTTTACGACCATCGGTCCACTGCCTTCTCGCTGTACATTTACAAATACTTTTGTTTTTAGAGCATTTATTTAATGTAATACTATTTATTTTAATGTCTGTGTCAACACAATGTCACCTAGTTTTAAATAAATAAATAACTATGTTAAGAAATAAATATGTTTTGTGTATTGGCAGTACCGTGCTGCATGTTCACCCCTATGAAATTCGCTTTACATATATCTCGCTTTACGAAGCTCACTCATACACGGCGAGGAGGTAGGAGCCGAACTGCTGCCTCGGGTGCCGCTTTAACGGGAGGGGCAAGAAAAAGTCTCATTCTCTCTTGCTCCCTCTTGTCAAATTATTATAAATAAATTATCCACATAATGAAATAGGACATGCGCATTTGGTTGGGGGGGGGGGGGAGATTTGTTCTACTTGCCCTGGGCGCCAATAACTATCGGTACGCCATATTCTCAAGCCTTGATAAGATATGACCCTGATACATGAGTAAAGATTTACCTCATACAGCGCTCGGCCCCGCCTCGGATCGCGTCAGAAGTCGAAGAAATGAACAAACGACAGAAAACTTTTATCCGCCAATTCCCTCCAGAACTTACACATTTTTAACTCCCGCGGTTTTTTTTTTTTTTTTCCTTTTCCAACCCCTGAAACGTACAAGATTCAAAAGCGCGAGCTTTACACAGCCAGCGAGCGCTGCCACGAAATCGCGAAAATTCACTGAGCGGAGAGGTTTTCAGGCGCGTCGGCGGCCCTTCGTGTAGCTAGGAGAAACCTGGGATATCTCGAAAATCCCTCCGTCTGAAACCGTGATCCTACAGCGGCTTTTATCTTGTTTGCCTCAATAAATATTCAAGCTGCGTGAACTAACTATAGGTAGGTAGGTAGTAGGTAGGTAGGTAGGTAGGTAGGTAGGTAGGTAGGTAGGTAGGTAGGTGGGTGGATAGGTAGAACATACTTTATTTTCAAAGAGTTAAGAACTGGGCATGCCGGCCCGTCTAACATTCTGCCCTTCATCACCCAGCTTTCACTCACACTCAGTCATTCAGCATTTGTTAATGAGCATTCATAATCATGAAGACACAATTAAATGATTACATAAATAAATAATAAACTTATATCTTGTCCACACTCTGATTTATGCAACAGCATGAAATAAACTTGCATTCTTACATTCATTCAAAACTAAAATTTACAGAAAAGCTGTTAAAAATTATAACAATCAAGCAATACTTTAAACCACTTTAGAGTATGCTTAGGGAGGCATACAGTCCATATCAAACAGACGTTGACAAAGTCTGAAGTTATAGGAACGAATATTACTTGTAAGTTTGACGTAAGTTGGTAGGACATTCCAAAGGTGGGCAGCTGAGTAAGAGAAGCTTTTTTTTTTTTTTAAAGATGTCAAAGCTTGGTTTGGGAGATGCATTGCAAAAAAGTGTATATTGCTTAAGCGGTGACTGTGTTTTGGGTTGGATTTGAACAACGACCACAGCGAAATTAATAATTTTATGAATTAACTTGGCCTTGGTGAAATGAAATATCTTCTTTAGAGACAGAATATCAAGATGTGTGTCCTTATTTGTAACTTGTGCTGCATGTTTGTCATCTATAAGCCTTACTGTTCGTTTTTTAAGTGAGAAAAGTCTTTTCATGTTTGACATGGAACAACCATCCCAGACTGTGGAACAGTAGTCCAAGTGTGTTTGTATCTGTGATATGTAGTATATTCTTCTGGTGTCTATGTCAAGAAAATGTTTAATTTTAGTCTTCTTCTTCTTCGTTCGCACTGTCTGTCTATATCTGCAGTCCTGTCTCTTTGACAAATTTCACCGTTTTTTTTTGTAATTCATGTATGGAACCATAGAGCTTATCTTCTAGAGTTGTTTCACTGGGCCAGTAATTATTTCTCAATGTCTCACAGTTGGTGCAGTTTTGCAGGATATGTTCCACAGTTTGGGGCACCTGGGCACATGTACATAGATTAGTAGTACCAACCTTAAACTTTGTATACATATGACTTCGGAGTCGGCTGTGTCCTGTTCGGAGACGGAAGATGGTGACTTGTTCCTTTCTGTTTAGCATGTGATAGTCATCATGTGGTAGTGTTTGTGGCTTCCTGTAGGTTTTTATCATGCTTTTCTTCTGATTATAGGTGAATGGTAAGTCTGGTTGCTCCATTTCAGTGCCCTCTTTGGCCAGACTGTCAGCTTTCTCATTGCCTGGTATCCCACAGTGGGAGGGAAGCCACTGCAAAGTGACTCCATGTTGTAAGCCAATTTTTGACAAGGCATCCCTAAGGTCTGGTAGTTTGTTGCACTGAAGAACTTTCAGTACTGATCCTGCATCTGTGAGAATTACTATGGGACATGTATCAATTCTGGAATCTGATAGTTTTTCAACTGCAGCAATAATTGCCCTAACTTCTGCATCATAGTTGTTGCAGTACTTTCCAGTGGGTATGGAAATCTTGTCAGTGGTGTTGTTTGGATATTCAATATGTGCTCCTGCCCCTCCATTCTTTATGGCATTATGTGCAGATCCGTCTATATACACACGTATCCAGGTGTCACATGGATATTTATCACCTAGAACACTAAGTGTGGCTGTTGATCGTACAAGACTGCTCTGCATCTCACCATTTTGCACACCTTTCACTTCAGTCTGAATAGTTATTTGTGTATAATCTGCTTCTTTCCATGGTGTATGCTCTGGTACAGATGATAATGGAGCTACTACAGTTGGAAGGTCAGGTATCAGCTTACGCATACGCTTGGCCTGATGAATGAAGCTGCTTCTTTTAAGCTTTAATTTTAGTAAATTGGTAAACTTTTCGTGCAGTGAGTTTGGATGGATAGACAGACAGACAGACAGACAGGCAGGCAGATAGAATAATAACTGGATCTTTATCGGGCAGGCTGGAAACCATCGCGTAGCTCTCTGATGCTGAAGACTGGAAGATCATGTAAAAATGCTCATGTTGTTCTCACAAAATGCTACTTTCATGCTCTTGGAAATCATCATATTAGCTCTATGAAACTGCTAATTAGAAATTCAAGGCAACGACCGTGATTTAGATAACTAGAAATCCATGGAAACGCCCATATCTTCTTCGTTCATACACTGACACTAATATCTCCCACAAATGAGGCAGCTCGTCTCAGATTTTCAACATCGCCGCTGAGCTTCTCCTGTGTCTGGCCCGAGTCGTTTGCGTAGCTGGCAACTCTGAAGGATGTGATGTGGTTTCTATTGCTCTTTGCCTTCCACATAGGCCTGTTAAGCTAGTTTTCGGTTACATAACTCTCTGAAGTTACCAACTAGAGGCCCATGAAAAGGATCATACAGCTCTCTGAAATCGCCAACTAGAAACTCGTGGAAACAATCATACAACTCTCTGAAATTTATAACTAGAAGCTCAAGGAAAAAAATCATACAGCTCTCTGAAATTTATAACTAGAAGCTCGTGAAAACAATCATACAGCTCTCTAAAATTTATAACTAGAAGCTCGTGAAAACAATCATACAGTTCTCTGAAATTTATAACTAGAAGCTCGTGAAAACAATCATACAGCTCTCTGAAATTTATAACTAGAAGCTCGTGAAAACAATCATACAGCTCTCTGAAATTTATAACTAGAAGCTCGTGAAAACAATCATACAGCTCTCTGAAATTTATAACTAGAAGCTCGTGAAAACAATCATACAGCTCTCTGAAACTTCTAACTTGAAGCTCGTGAAAACAGTCATACAGCTCTCTGAAACTTCTAACTAGAAGTCCATGTTAACTATCATAATCTTCTTCATGTGACGTGTCCCTTCCAGAACAATGCTTCTCTCATTGCCTTCCTCAGTCCTATTACAGTCTTGCGCAAGTCGACCAGCGTCTGCCAATGACTTTTTCAGACTTTCCGTAATGTCCTGAGTCCACCTGAGGAGAGGTCGTCCCTCTTCCTTTTTATCGGCCACTATATCTTCAAGTATCAACCTCTCCAAACCAGTGTGTCTCTTGATGTGGTCGAAATATCCCATTAGTATCTATTTGATTTTCTTTCCATCCATGATATTCTATAACATTAAATTTCAAAAGCTGTTATTCTTTTTTTTCCCCTAGCGATCTGTTAAATGTCCATATTTCGCATCCGTATGTTGCCACTGGGAATATGTGAGCTCTTAGTAAACATAGCTTTGTTTTCGTGTTGGTACCTTGCCACATATTTTTTTCATTTGCGCTAGTTCCTGTGATGCAACTGCTAGTCCTCCTTTGATTTCCACTGCGCAGCCGCCATTGGTGGTGATGACAGAACCTAGATATTCAAATTTGTTTACGTCTTCCGGCTCTTCGTGCTCTAATGTGATTTTGTGTTTGCTTCTCATTTTGTCAGTTATCACTACTTCGGTTCTCCTGGTGAATCTGAGCCTTGCTGTGCCGCTCAGCAATCACAACAGCTCTCTGAAATTGCTACACTGATGCATTTCGTAACCGATAAGTTGGTAAAGATCTTAAAATGAAGTTTATCAAGCGGAATGAGCGTGTAACCATGGTAATTTTCTTTATATCGCAACCCGGACCATCTAGGAAGCACGCCCCGCCACCAAGAGATTTATATCTAACTAGTTGGCAAGTCTGAAGAACCACACTAGAACACCAAGAGATGTATATCTAACTCTAACTAGTTGGCAAGTCTGAAGAACGGCACTAGAACACCAAGAGATGTATATCTAACTCTAACTAGTTGGCAGGTCTGAAGAACCGCACTAGAATACCAAGAGATGTATATCTAACTCTAACTAGTTGGCAAGTCTGAAGAACCACACTAGAACACCAAGAGATGTATATATAACTCTAACTAGTTGGCAGGTCTGAAGAACCGCACTAGAACACCAAGAGATGTATATCTAACTCTAACTAGTTGGCAGGTCTGAAGAACCGCACTAGAACACCAAGAGATGTATATCTAACTCTAACTAGTTGGCAAGTCTGAAGAACGGCACTAGAACACCAAGAGATGTATATCTAACTCTAACTAGTTGGCAGGTCTGAAGAACCGCACTAGAATACCAAGAGATGTATATCTAACTCTAACTAGTTGGCAAGTCTGAAGAACCACACTAGAACACCAAGAGATGTATATCTAACTCTAACTAGTTGGCAGGTCTGAAGAACCGCACTAGAACACCAAGAGATGTATATCTAACTCTAACTAGTTGGCAGGTCTGAAGAACCGCACTAGAACACCAAGAGATGTATATCTAACTCTAACTAGTTGGCAGGTCTGAAGAACTGCACTAGAACACCAAGAGATGTATATCTAACTCTAACTAGTTGGCAGGTCTGAAGAACTGCACTAGAACACCAAAAGATGTATATCTAACTCTAACTAGTTGGCAGGTCTGAAGAACCGCACTAGAACACCAAGAGATGTATATCTAACTCTAACTAGTTGGCAGGTCTGAAGAACTGCACTAGAACACCAAGAGATGTATATCTAACTCTAACTAGTTGGCAGGTCTGAAGAACCGCACTAGAATACCAAGAGATGTATATCTAACTCTAACTAGTTGGCAAGTCTGAAGAACCACACTAGAACACCAAGAGATGTATATCTAACTCTAACTAGTTGGCAGGTCTGAAGAACCGCACTAGAACACCAAGAGATGTATATCTAACTCTAACTAGTTGGCAGGTCTGAAGAACCGCACTAGAACACCAAGAGATGTATATCTAACTCTAACTAGTTGGCAGGTCTGAAGAACTGCACTAGAACACCAAGAGATGTATATCTAACTCTAACTAGTTGGCAGGTCTGAAGAACTGCACTAGAACACCAAAAGATGTATATCTAACTCTAACTAGTTGGCAGGTCTGAAGAACCGCACTAGAACACCAAGAGATGTATATCTAACTCTAACTAGTTGGCAGGTCTGAAGAACTGCACTAGAACACCAAGAGATGTATATCTAACTCTAACTAGTTGGCAAGTCTGAAGAACGGCACTAGAACACCAAGAGATGTATATCTAACTCTAACTAGTTGGCAGGTCTGAAGAACCGCACTAGAACACCAAGAGATGTATATCTAACTCTAACTAGTTGGCAGGTCTGAAGAACTGCACTAGAACACCAAGAGATGTATATCTAACTCTAACTAGTTGGCAGGTCTGAAGAACCGCACTAGAACACCAAGAGATGTATATCTAACTCTAACTAGTTGGCAGGTCTGAAGAACTGCACTAGAACACCAAGAGATGTATATCTAACTTTAGCTAGTTGGCAGGTTTGAAGAACCGCACTAGAACACCAAGAGATGTATATCTAACTTTAGCTAGTTGGCAAGTCTGAAGAACCGCACTAGAACATCATCAGAAGCTATCGCGTGAGGATATGATACACAGTATTCGCTAGCTTTGGTTTTCCAGCTTTCATAACTGTCATCCTTTTTTTTTTTTCCTTCTTCTCTTCCTGGAGACGAAGAGGCCAAGGAGACCCAGGACATTACTGAAACTCTAAACACCACATTCACTGAATTTTGAAAGATAAGCACGCTGACAACTGCGGCAAAGCTGGCACTTACGAAACAGAGGTTGACAGGGGCATATGGTTCGGTGTATATAGTTTTCTATTACTGTCAATTCTCGCGTTTCTTTCTTTCTCTCTCCTTCATCTTTCTGTCTTGTCTGAAGAAACTAAGCCAAACACGTCTGCCTACCTGTAGTCCGCACGCACTGAAGTAGGCATCCTATCTAGACAACAAGATGTTTTCAGACACATGTGAAAAATGTTTTACGAAAGGCGGGGGCACATGAACCCATTTCCTCTGCAATCTGTTTCCTGTTAAAGTTCCCAGAATTCCTCTAGCTTCTCTGGTGGCCCCATATAACGCGGTCCTTGATGGTGAAAGAAGAATTCGACGCGTTATACGCGAGTGCGCGTAATAAGAAGGTACCAATTTTCTGTACTTGGAAGGACAACCCGTACCACAAATCTATCAGGACTAATCACCCTACATAAGCAAGTATAAGATACGAGCTATGGTGGTAAAACATTCCACACTCGGCAAATTGACTTTAAACTGTGCTGATAAGTGCCAGTTTAATTAGGTAGCCTACAATAAATGTGTACACGTTTTCCGCTCATTACGTGTACGGCGTGACCTAGTCGTTTTGCCTATATGTGCACGGCGTTATCTAGTGCTGAATTAATTTACACGTTGGTCGCTCATTATGTGTACGGCGTGATCTAGCGCTGAATAAATGTACACGTTTGTCGCTCATTACGTGCACGGCCTGATTTACTGCTGAATGAATGTACACGTTTGTCGCTCATTATGTGTACGGCGTGATCTAGTGCTGAATGAATGTACACGTTTGTCGCTCATTACGTGCACGGCGTTATCTAGTGCTGAATGAATGTACACGTTTGTTGCTCATTATGTGTACGGCGTGATCTAGTGCTGAATGAATGTACACGTTTGTCGCTTATTATGTGCACGGCGTTATCTAGTGCTGAATGAATGTACACATTTGTCGCTCATTATGTGTACGGCGTGATCTAGTGCTGGATGAGTGTACACGTTTGTCGCTCATTACGTGCACGGCGTGATCTAGCGCTGAATGAGTGTAAACGTTTGTCGCTCATTATGTGTACGGCGTGATCTAGTGCTGGATGAGTGTACACGTTTGTCGCTCATTACGTGCACGGCGTGATCTAGCGCTGAATAAATGTACACGTTTGTCGCTCATTACGTGCACGGCCTGATTTACTGCTAAATGAATGTACACGTTTGTCGCTCATTATGTGTACGGCGTGATCTATTGCTGAATGAATGTACACGTTTGTCGCTCATTACGTGCACGGCCTGATTTACTGCTGAATGAATGTACACGTTTGTCGCTCATTATGTGTACGGCGTGATCTAGTGCTGAATGAATGTACACGTTTGTCGCTTATTACGTGCACGGCGTTATCTAGTGCTGAATGAATGTACACATTTGTCGCTCATTATGTGTACGGCGTGATCTAGTGCTGGATGAGTGTACACGTTTGTCGCTCATTACGTGTACAGCGTGATTTAGTGGTGAATAAGTGTACACGTTTGTCGTTTATTAAGCGCACGGCGTGATCTAGTGCTGGAAGAGTGTACATGTGATGACTCATGCTGTATGTTGTGACAGCTCAACGTACAACAACATCCAAACAAACCAACACTTCACGCCGACTCTGAACGCGACTCAAGAACGATCTCTACTTTGAAGAACAGGTCAGAGCTTAAGTCCAACTCCAAGACCTCACATATGCACTCCATGTTTAATAACTTTCTCATTTACTCATGAAGACAGACTGCATACCTCCATACGTCCATCCTCTACCTTCCTCACAGCTGCTCTCTCCCACCACCCAAAACCCATCTCGCGACATAGTTCAATCACAACTTAGTCACATGACTGACTAAATGACCAACGTTCAACTAGTCGTTTGCTTAACGTGAGCTGTACAGTAAGGCCCGAAAACAGCCACAACACAGCCAATATATACTGAAGAGGCTGGGCGATAGACTGTGGACCACAACCTGCCGCCTTGTATGATGCTTTGTCCACGTACAGAAAAATGGTTCCTTCTTATTACGCGCCCTCGCAGATAACGCGTCGAAGTCTTTCACCATCAAGCACCGCGTTATATGGGGCCACTAGTGAAGCTAGCGGACAAAGTGTACTCCTATTAACAAGAAAACTCACATGGAAACCCTTACGAGAAACGGGCTCTCGTTTCGCCGTTAGAGAAATAATGAAACTGGAAACCCCATACAAGATGCTGGGGTTTTTTTCTTCTACAAACTGGAAACAGGCGTCACAAGAGCCTATCAAACTGCTATCCTGGGGGAGCTTCCTTGGAAGTTAGTTATGAGGGAAAAATCAAGGAAGCTAGTGCAGCCCGCTAGAGCTATCACTGTTTGTAATGTAGATACCATCACTGAACATACACATACAAACACACACAGACAAGGGTAATATGATGTTTTTAATATAAGAAAAATGTACATATTTTGCCCCCTCCCCTCCCAAACACTGTGATACAGTTATTGTTAATACGCTTGTGTGAACACTCGGGACTCGTCAGTCTAAAAGTTAACAGTAACAGGAAGACGTTTAGTGTGTGGAAATTTTTGAAAATGAAACTTAAATCTTCGCACGGCCCCACTGGCTAAATCAGTGATTCTCAAAATCTTTTCGCTCCCTTGCCTCCAAAGGCCACATTCCTGGCGACCTCAAAAACTTTTTTTTTTTTTTGTACAGTTGGTTCTGATGTTACCTGCTGCTCTTTTTTTTTTCTTTTCTTTACACCTTACCGTCCCCTGGATCTTTCTGGTGTTTCCTGTGAGGCAGTACCTTCTATTTTTAGAACCACTGCGCTAACTCCTGTGTGTGTTTACACTATTGCTCTGGGACGGGGGGAAAAACCCTGGCGGGGTTTTGCCGCTCTCATTTACATCCGTGTCGCGGCCCCGGACTATCAGACACAAGCGGATGTGTGGAACCGTACAGCCAACGCTCGCTGGACGCGCGTGGCGGGCTAGTCCCAGTTTAACTAACAGATGTTCCCCCCTCTCCCCCCCCCCTCAACCGCCCGCCTACTCACTAGCAAGGTTACCAACTCAAACAGGAACCCAACATATCCACTAAGCGTTGATGGGAGCTCGTCTTACTGAGACTTCTGTACACATCTGATACAAACAATACGTTAATTGTATGGATGGCTGGGTGGTGTTGCCCACGCATGCTTGTTGCCGCTGGCCGTGAACATAAACTTCATTTATTCAACAGAAATTTGCAAGTACATTAAAGTCATAGTGATCCTCCATTATACGCCAGAATTGTGTAAACACTGCCTACATTAGCAATTCACTCAGAACTCGAAATCAATGGGCAAGCATTTTGACAGTTGTTATTTGATGAAGTTTCTATTTTCGGAAATGCTGTAAAGATTGCACGCAAACAAGATTATAACTTCATCTGGGTTCTAAAATAATTTCTACGAATCCTGGAAAGCTAACCTGGCCACATTGCAACAGAGAAGGACCAACAGACAGTAACTATGGATCATTAAAAAGCAAGTTATTTCCCCGACAAATATTAGTGATGTTATTAAAACTGCACGCTTTGCTTGGTGAATTAATCAATAATTATAATTTAAAAGTTCACCGCAACATCTGGCATGCCTTGAGCTATCCAGCATAATTGCACGTGCTCGCCTGGGGAACAGAACACACTTTGAAAAACAACGTCGACACACACTGAAAGTATAATGCAATAAATATTCTTCGCCACGTAAATGATGTAATCGTCTACAGTCAATGTTCATTCATCACGTGCTGCGCCGAACAGAGTTGAGGATCGTTCTTCTCTATCTTATGTCCCGTGGAATTGACGTCATCGCGGATGGATATTACTATGGAGGAGATGGGAGCACCTATAGATATGCGCAGAAAATAAAGATGATGATACAAACTACGGAACTAACTGCATGGTGCCTCGGCTGTGTTCTTCATCAAGCTGTCCACTGACCGATCTTTCTTCCTCTTTCTTCCAGGTAACATTTCATGGACGTTCTAGACCGTGCATATCAGAGAGGCAAGGTTTCATGTACAGTGCGTTCGGAAAATAACTAACCCAGTATTGATTCCGGTATCGTAGTGATGTCTTAATGACTGCGGCAAGTAGTGGCTCGATACCCCAGACCATTAAGATATCCTACGATACCGGAATCGATCCTGGTTTAGTGCACAGTTACTTACGGAACACCCTGTATTATAACACAGAGGCACCCAGGTAGGTGTCCATATTTTCCCTGACCTGTCGGCACACTAGAGGATGATGTGGTCAGCGTCACGCTTGATCGCCTTTTCTTCCCCAGCTCCAAAAAGAAGCCAGGTACCCATTTCTACAGGTGGGTGACTGGGGCGCTTCCTCATCGGAACTGAACCAACGACCTCCCCATGAGGTGTACTAACCATTTCGCCAATCGGGCGCCAAGGGCGTAAGTTACCTACACGGCCCATAATGGCGAAACAAAGCAACCAAGATTGTTGAGGGCTAACGAAGACGAACAACTTGGCCAACATGGTAGACTCAGCACAGCACTAAATTACACGAGAGAGAAGCAATGTACACGTACTATACAACTCATTAATTAAAATCAGCGAGATACTGCCATGGCAAGGGAAGTAGATATCAATTAGTTCTTCAGTACAGTGGTTCCCAACATTTCTATTCTGGCCACTGATCCGTGAATCCACTGACAGCGTATACGAACTAAACATTACGCTACAAACGTTAAAATGTGTGTCCTGCTAGCATTAAAAAAAAATGTCTTGATAAAGAAATGCAAATTACACTTGTAAGACAAAGACAGGGTCTAAATGTCATTACAGAAAACAGCTGGATATTGTCAAGCAACCACCTACTATTGGATAACACACGCAACAACAAACGAAAAAAAAAAAAAAGGCGGCTAGCAAACACAGACTCGGTGCCCGGGAGACCTCGCTAGATCGATCGCTGCGTGGCATGGTAGGTACAGCATTACAAGTCTTGCTTCCCTTTGTCTGTCTTGCCCACATAACATTAACAGTCCGGGCAGAATTCAGTAATAATTTTATTACAAATCTGCTGGGACGTGGTAGCACACAGAACAAACATGTTAATCACTGTGTAAAACAGTTGTTGAAAAAAATAGGCGATTTTCACACACATATATACAGTAGACTCTCCGTTAACCGAAATTCAAACAACCGGCAAAAATCTAAGAAATAACGCTTTAAATAAAAATTAAAATCAGTTTCTAGCGGAAACGTTGCGGGCGAAGACGCTTGTTTGATGAGGCAATCCCATAGCTGATATGCCAGCGTCAAGGGTTAGCGACCCATAGCTGACCAAGACCCTGTCCCATCTCTCCGTTGGTACCCCCAGTAACAGGCCTAGCCGGCTAACGGGGCAGGGATCGCCAAAGTCCCCATGGTGGTGGAGTCTGCTAAAGAAGCAATGCACACCCACTGTTTCTTAGCTGTACTCTGGGACTGAAAATGCAGCTGCCATAACCCGCTCCCACGCCGATACGATGCTGTGCCTCAACATCTCTACATCATCGGCTGCAAAGAACAACAGCTCGCAGTTACAGGGAGTTCGTACAAGTACAAGAAAGCAAGCGCAAAATAAGTTTTAACTTTGGACGCCTCAAAGCAAAGCTGATATTCGTTTTTTTTTTTTTCTTTTTTCTTTTTTTTTTTTTTCAAGAAAGCTGCACACGCGTTTGAAGGTTTATCATCATCTTCTGATATACAGCAAAAACCATCCACATCCACTTCTCCTGATCTTGTTTCAGCAAACATCGTCGTCGGATCCTGATAATCCAGATGGGATATCTATCCAGTAAACTCTCTACCCCGTCTTGTGTGTGTGCGTGAGAGAGAGAGAGAGAGAGAGAGAGAGAGAGAGAAAGGTTTTTTATTCGAAGTTACTTGTAGTTAAAAATTATGGTTATGAAGTTCATTACGTTGAAAAGTCAAGAAAAATTAAAATTTAACTAAAACTGCACACTGCATTCACACTGCTGTTATCATAATAAAACTGTGTTACATTCAGTTAAGTTTACTTTTATCTGTCTTAATCTGCTTTTAATCACTTATTTCAATATCAATATCAAGTCATTACAGAGTTTCTGGTACGGTACGGTATGAGATGGTGTGGTGTGGGGTGGGGAGGGGTAGGGTACAGTATTAAGACCTATTTTTAACAGTAACTCTCAAGCCACCGGACACTACATTTATCCGGCATCTATTACACCCCGTGAATGCCGATTAACTGAAAGTCTACTCTACTTTCTTTTTAACGGCCACTACAATTTCTTTCTTCATGCTTAACACACGAATAATTTTTTTTAGGGGGGGGGGGATAAGAATATATAAGACTAAATATATAAATACACACAGAGCCTCTGTAGTAAAGCTGTGATAAGAAAATGTTAAAACTATTTAAAACAAAAGTAGGAAACAGCCTTATTAATTAATGAACACGTGTCAGTGCTGCTAGAAGTACGTGCTTGTTAATTAATAAAGTTCTTGGTACTTTTGTTTTAAACAGGGTTACATTTTATGTCTGGTTCAGTTCATTTATTTTGCGAGCATCTTAAAGATTATAAGTACGGTTAAACTTGTCATACAATGCATACCCCCCCCCCCCCACCCCCAACAGTAACATCAAGGGAAGTGAAGAGGCTGAATGAAGGAGGAAGAATGCAACAGATCAACAGAAGCTCAACACAGAAAGAAAGAAAAACAACAACAAAGAACAGACTAAAAGCCAAATAAATAAAGACAAATGGACCAAACAACATCCCATAGTAGAGACTGGTGATGAATACTATACACTCTGCAAAGAGCAATAGCCACTAGAAGAAGAAGACCCTATCATTCTTATCTTATCTTATCTTATATCCTTCCCGTGCCGTTAAACGTCACATAGGGCTCGCAAAGTAGTTCGCCAATTTTTCCTGTCTTCGGCGAGTCTTTCAACCTCATCAAAGGATTTTATGCCTGTTAACTTGACCCTATCATTAGCATACAAAAATTATAAGGGTACATAAACAGTTTATAATATGCATCTTCGCCATATTTTTTTTAAATATTAGTCTTGTATTCTATTTACACGGCAGCTACATAGACCAGGATGGTGACACCAGAAAGGAAGTTAGAATCAGAATTGCAAAAGCAGCATCGATCTTCAAGAACCTTGAGAACATATGGAATTCAAAAGTTATAAGCACAAAAACCAAGTTAAGACTATTCAATTCAAATGTAATATCCGCCATCATTTATGTATGCGAAAGCTGGAAAACAACTAAAGAAACAGAAAAGAAATTAGACTCTTTTGAAAACAAATGCCTAATGAAAATACTCGGCATCAAGTGGAACGAATTTAAGAATAATGCAGAGATAAGACAGATGACTGAACAACAACCAGTCTCATGGGTGATTAGGAAAAGGAGATGGACATATGTTGGTCACTTGATGAGAAGAAATGATCAGAGAATCCCAAAACAAGTTATCAAGTGGAACACAACAGGCCGAAGAAAAAGAGGCAGACCGCGTGAAACTCTGAAGAGGACATTATTAAGAGAGGCCAAATTAACAGGCATAAAATCCTGTGATGAGGTTGGAAGACTCGCCGAAGACAGGAAAAATTGGCGAACTACTTTGCGAGCCCTATGTGACGTTTAACGGCGCGGGAAGGATATAAGATATAAGATAAAATTATACTTACATAATAAAGTAAAAGTTTATTTCCAAAACAATGAATAAACCACAAGGTCACCGGGGTGTCTATACTTCTTCAATCTTCCTGAAACTTCGAGCCAGTGTTCTGTGCGGCCGAAGCGGTGAAGATGTTGAGCTACAGCATCTTATCGGACTGGGCGCGGGTTATGGCGGCTGTTTTTCAGCCCCCGAGAGCAGATAAAAAAACCAGGAGGTGTTCTTCTTTAGTAGACCCCACCGCCATGGGGACTATAGTGATCCCTGTTCCTTTAACCAGGCCTGTTGCTGGGGGGTATCAATGGAGACGTCACAAAAAACATGTAAATGGCTCATGTCAGGAAGAGTTCATAAGTTTGCCAGGCCGTCGGAAGAGCATCATCTCACAGACTTTGTGCGCTGTCGGCGGAGAATCAAATCACAGACTTTGTGCCCAACCGGACCCCGTCGGAGGAGCATCAACTCACGGACTTTGTGCCCAACCGGACCCCGTCGGAGGAGCATCAACTCACGGACTTTGTGTGCAACCGGACCCCGTCGGAAGAGCATCAACTCACGGACTTTGTGTGCAACCGAACCCCGTCGGAAGAGCATCAACTCACGGACTATGTGTGCAACCGGACCCCGTCGGAGGAGCATCAACTCGCGGACTTTGTGTGCAACTGGACCCCGTCGGAGGAGCATCAACTCACGGACTTTTTGTGCGCTGCCGGACAGAAAAAGTAACAACAGACATCCACAGATCCTTCGTCTTATTCTGTCGTATCTCTTGTCAAGAATGCGAAAGGTCAGCCCATTATTAACATTAAAAAAGAAACGAAAGCATAAAAGTATTTTTTGAAGATATGAACTTGGGCAATGATCTTTACATGATCATCTGTGCTGGGTTAATATCTGTTCACAGAAATGTCTATGTTCTGGTAATACCAGTTTCTTCTGATCGCCTTGAGATGGACATGCCTGCTGCAGATTTCTTCTTTCATTCTCAGACGTCAACTTGTGTTTTTTTTTAAGTAATCGGTGATCAACATCAGCTGGTGCACAGCCCCATAAAGCTTCTCTTGAACTAGTATAGGCGTTGACGTCCACATCTGTTTTCTCTGCACCTTGTATGTTGGGCACATGTTTTCTCTGTACCTTGTATGTTGGGCACATATGTTTTCTCTGTACCTTGTATGTTGGGCACATGTTTTCTCTGCACATTGTATGTTGGGCACATATGTTTTCTCTGCACCTTGTATGTTGGGAACCCCTACAAAATATGCTCTCCCCTCCTGACTTCAGAATCCTTTTTTTTTCTTCTACTGCCTGACTCAATGCATTTCTTCCGACTCATGTTTCTACTATCTAACCCCTTTATGAGCGTTTCCTCTGACTTTTTTTTTTAACTAATTCACTCTACACATTTCTACCGACACTGACTCTCCTATTTTTCTACTGACTCCATTGTCCTGGATCCAGTTCTTAATTCTGCTCTAAACAGGGTGACCAAGTCAAAGTTTTACAATTTCAAACAAACGTTTCTGTCTACGAAGCGTAATATAATTCTTGACCTGGCACAAGCTACGGGTCTAGACAGTGTTTGAGAAAACTCTCTCGTAACAGTTACTTCTCTTTGGTGGTTCTCTCCCGTCCTTCTTGCGTGACCACAAATCGTAAGCTCTGACATAAATAATGCGCCAGACAGGCCTGGGGCTAGCACTCCTCAACAAGATGAGGATCAGAGTTAAAGAAAGGATACCCGGGTTGCCGTATTTGGTATCAATTCAAATATTAGTGGGCGCGGCGGGCCGCGGGGGTTGCCGTTCGTGAAGCACCGGCGGGTAGGGGTTAACTTTGGGTTGGCATGAGTCTGTCTGTCTGTCTGTCTGTCTGTTGGGCATAGAAAGCGGGTATAACATGTCTGACAGATTTAATTTAAATCAAAATTCAAACGAAGAAAACCATTTTCCTGACAGGGGTTACAGTATACGAAGTAGGGCCGGGGGGGGGGGGTCAAAAATTAACCGCAAATCAAGGGACGTAACCACTGAAAGACCGTTCCTCCTCCCTCTCGGTGGGGAGCTAGAGGAGGGAGTGGCGATCTGAGTGGTTTTACCTCATTACAATGTAACGAGTGGTCGAACGCAAAGATGGACACACTTATTCCACTCCTGTCAGATATCCATAATACGCGATCATGTCAGTGACTCAAGTCAGTGACTCATCTCGTATAGCGCTGATGATATCTACTCGATCCTTTCTGCATGACAGCTGAATCGCCCCAAC
Organism: Achatina immaculata; assembly: GCA_009760885.1. Lineage (NCBI taxonomy): Eukaryota > Metazoa > Mollusca > Gastropoda > Stylommatophora > Achatinidae > Lissachatina > Lissachatina immaculata. The sequence goes on from CM019718.1 coordinate 7,723,764, forward strand.
CAATCTGCTCTGTCATGTCCCCCAACACCTGCATAGCAAAAAACGAATGCCAGGTGATGGATCTGTGACATGTGCAAAAGACTCAAGCCACAGCTGCCTTTAAGAGAGCCAGCCTGGACTTTCTTTAGCATGTCCCTTGAGTCTGCTGAAGGTGCATGCTTGTGTGTGGGTCTTGCCACGACTCGGGCCATCTCAGATCTTTTTTCTTGTCACAGTCATAGTTTCCACTGTGAGGCTGTTTGTTAGTGCTACAGAACCACTATTGGTTTTTTTTCTAGTGTTCTATCATTTGAGTTGACCGTGAAAGCCCATGTAAACGTCTTGCTCCGAAGCACCTTCTTCTTCTTCTTCTTTTTCTTCTTCTTCTTCTTCTTCGTTCGAGGCTGTTGGTCACAATCAGATCTTGATCACCGTCGACATGGCAAAGCCCGCAGTCCTCTCCAGATCCTGATAGGAGCCCCAAAGCTTTTGCCCCATGCTTGTGTCTTCTGGCCATATCTCACGCCTCAGGTCTGCATAGTTTGGGCAATCTTGAAGGATATTCCGAACCACCAATCCATATGTATAATGAAGGCGTTTTTTCTTCTTTTTATAACAGAGCACAGTAAATAAATGTATGGTGTAATCTTCAACAACAACAAAAAAATTGAAAGACTTTTTTTAAAACTCGTTCTCGAGTCTTTTTATATACATTTTTTCAGTTGTTACGCCCCTTGGTTGGCAGTTACTTTTTTGGACTTGTCTCGTATAATGAATAACTTCACATCTCAATTGTTCATACTACTTCTATCCTATCCCTTCCCTTCAAACTCCCTCCTTTCTTCTCATCATCAGCCTGAACTGGGGGAGGGGGGGGGAAGACGCAGCACTCGAGCTCATGGAGAAAATGGTCAACTCTTACACTCCCCCAACCCCCAACCCCCCCCCCCCCCCCCCCCCCCCGAAGCCGAGCCTGAACTTCCCTCCCACTGTCTTAGTGCAGTCTCGGGACTTCTAGTGACGAACAATGGGGCTTTATCGATTATCTACAACGCGAATACTCACATACTCATGAAGTAAGATTACACAGCGTATTCGGTAGTCGATTACTGGTATGGATGGATGACTGGGTATCCAGTTCTGGCCACGGTGAGCTACACTGTAAGACAGACCTTCGGTACGCAAATCATGACCTCCCACAAAAATACTGCACAATTTATCCACACAATAAATACAGATGTCTGGGGGAGCTAGAACCATGGAACGAAGAAGATGAAAACCGAGTATGACTGTAAGATAAATTCCAGTCTGGGCAGTGTCTAGTGAAACGATCCACAATTCACGAGACCCACAAGGTTCAAGACACAAGTAAGAACCAAGTGGATCAATGTCTTTTTTTATAACAGCGATTCTCAGCAAGGGGCAGGTGACTCCCTGAGAGGAATTTCAAGACAATGGGGTGGAAATTTTCCACGGGAGAAAATGGGTAGAAAGAAGAAGAAGAAGAACGTATAATATCCTTTCTGGGTGATACTTTAATAAAATAGGGAGAATTCAGGGCCAACCTGGTTTGAAAAGAGGACACTGGGCCGTGGGATGTTGTGAACCGTTGATATGGAGATACTAACGCAATGAGAGTGGATCTAGGATTTCTTCAAGAGGCCAGCTGTACTTCTGATGCAGATTCAGTAGTTACAGAACAGTTCAATGACCAGAGTGAAAACAATCAAGATAAACTGTAGCTTAGATGGTAGTCTGGGGGGGGGGGGCTACTTGTGCGGTAACGCTGTACCGACAGGCTCTAGCCATCATGCCCCTCCTATTACTTAATCAGCTCCCCCTCCTTCCCCCCGGGCAGTTGGTCTTCTTCTTCTTCTATCTCCCTGTGAGCTGATGTTCTGTGGGGAAAAACTACTAGTCCCAGTTTTCTTTTGTTTTATTTTTTTTTAACAATCATGTTTACTACTCCAGATCATATTCCTATTTGCGGTTATTGTATTTATACACAGTAGTAACCATAGCAACGTCAGACGGCATCATTCTGCCGATCAATGAAAAGACTGGAAGCCCAAGTTCTTTGCTGTGCCACTGATACTGATTCTAGCAGAGAACTGTAGCACGTGACCAGGCTAAAACAAGGCCGCCAAGATCGAGGGGGAAGACTGACAATTGTTGATAATAAATTATAATAATTCCAATCCCCTTCCCCCCCCCCCCCCGCAATTATCCGGGGCCACTTAGTTCTAAGCTTAACCACAGACGCTTGAATCCGTGGTTAATACCGAACAATACTGTTTAACTGAGTGGTTAACTGAGTGGTTAACTGAGTGTTTAACTGAGTGGTTAACTGAGCGATTAAATGCTCGGTTTACTAATCTGGTCGTACACTGGGTTCAAGTTCCAGAAGCAGGGATTTTTGTGTGTGTCTGGTACACACCCAAATACACAAGGCCCCGGGGTTCATCCAGCCTCTACAAATGGGGTACCAGAGAAATCTGAGAAGGTAAACCGGATCAGGTGTGATACTGACCACATCAGACTTTCATGTGCCGAAGGTCTTAGAAAATACGGGCTTACTAACACCGTATCCCCAATATGCATTAATGGCATGGACACGGGGATTTACCTTTTATAGGATGCATCGTATCAGTCAGTCATTTGCATGTCCCTTGCGGAACTTTGCCTCCCTAACAGCTCTCATGTAGGCCTCTCGGTTGTAAGCAAGATGCCCTGCTGCTGATGCATCCATTTGCAGATTACCAACGGATAAAGGGGATGGCGCCTGCAGTAAAACTGGTTTAAATAATAGATAGAGGTGTATGGTGTAGTTTTACAGAGTGGCAGGTAAAGTGAGAAAAAACAAATAGAAAGTATGAGAATGTATAAATGAAAAACATACAACATCCGATATTTCGGCGTGAGCCTTTTTTTTCGAAGATTACATACACAAACGGGACAAAAACATATAATTAAACGAAGAACTTATCTTAATATGGCCTCCTTCAGAAGTAGGAAACAGAGAAATGCGAGTCCATTAGAAGAGGCATAGAAACCACACGGGGCCACAAAAAGGATACGCCGATAGAGCCAATCGTAAAGAAGAGGTGGAGAGAGAGGAGGAAAACAGGTGGTTGAACGGGGGGGGGGGGGATAGAACCACGACAGCCGCTAGAAGAGAAGGTGTTGGGGGCGGGGGGAAGGAAGCGGAGAGATAATGAATAAAGAACATAAACACCTGCAGGGAGAAAATGTGAAAGATCTTCCTCTGGCACTGATGCAGAGGAAGATCTTGACAACTTTATCAGTTTTGTTAAGGTCATTTCTTTCACCTCCCATGTCTCTACTACTTCCGCTAACTTTCTCGACATTGATATCAGCCCTACCGGGGTTACTACTTCTGTCCACTATAAATCTACAGACTCTCACAGCTATCTCTTGTACTCTTCCTCCCATCCCAGATCGTGTAAGGACTCATTTCGTTTCCCCAGCTTCTTAGGTTGCGACGTTTGTGTACTGAGGAAATGGATTTCCAGGATCAAGGCCATAAAATGCTAGATTTCTTCCGTCAACGCGGCTATCCAGAACATGTTCTCTCGTCAACTTCGAGCCGCATCAGCCATATCTCGCGGCAACAAGCCCTCACTTCTAAACCGCACTGTAGCTCGGATAGAGTTAAACTGGTACTTACGCACCACCCTCACAGTTTGGCAGTTAAAAACATACTGTTTAGCCATCTCCATCTCCTCCAGACCGAGGCTGATACACTGAACATTTTGGGGAACCCCCACTGGTGGCCTACAGACGGGACATGAACCTCAGGGACCTTTTAGTTCGAAGTTGCCTTAAGACAGATAACACTTTTTATGGTACCAGACGTTGCGGACGCCGTAGATGCAACATTTGTCCGTTTGTTGTCAAGGCTAGCCAGATCTCCTTCCCTAAGTCCACGTTTTCAGTTCAGAAGGGTTTCACCTGCACTTCATGCATTGTTATTTATGCTATTATGTGCAAATGTTGTGGCATGCAGTACATAGGGGAGACTGGTTTATGCTTAGGAGATCGTTTTCGCCAACATCTTAATGATATTTCTAAGAGGGCCAGGATACATGTGGCTAAACATTTTGCCTTAGCAACCACAGGGGAAAACAGGACATTTCTTTTAGTGCGATCCGCTCTTGTTCTGCTGATGTACGATCTCGGGGGGTCCTAGAACAGCACTTTATTTTCCAGGCTGGCTGTCTCCACCCAGCTTGAATTAACAATGTCTTCAGCTTTCTTTAACTTCTTTAGTTTTCCACCCCCCCCCTTTTTTTTTACTCTACTTTCTTTCCCCTAGCTACCCCTTCCTATCGCCACCTTTTCTTCTTCTCTGGCGACATATTGGTGTTTATAGGGTCTTGTCCTATTCATCAGTTTCACATTTTCTCCCTGCAGGTGTTTATGTTCTTCATTCATTATCCCTCCGCTTCCCTTCCCCCCCCCCCCCCCTCCCGACACCTTCTCCTCTAATGTTTTTCATTTATACATTCTCATACTTTCTATTCGTTTTTTTTTTAACTCACTCCCTCTGCCACTTTGTAAACCTATATCATACACCTCTGTCTACCAGATTATCAACGATGTCTTGCAGCCTTCTTCGCCTTGGTTTTCCTCTCTTTCTTTTTTCCATTATGTATCTTTCCAAGACGGCCTTCTCTAAATTATCTAGACGTTTAATGTGTCTAAAATATTTAAGTTTTCTCTTTTTAATCTTCTTTACTACCCAGCCTTCTTCAATATTAAGTTCTTATAGAGTGGATATACTTATTATTTTTTTGTGTCCATGATATCTGAAGAACTCTTCTGTGGCATTTACATTCAAAGGCATTTATGTGCTTCTCAGCTGTTTTGTTAAGTGTCCAGGTTTCACAGGCAAATGTTGCGATGGGAAAGATGCACGCCCTTAAACATATTATTTTTGTAGTTCTGTCCGTTCCTCTCCACAGCTTCCTTAGTTGTTTTACTTTCTGAAGAGCGAAAGATGTCCTCTTTTCAATTTCCCTCGTATCTCCATTATTAGTTATTAATGATTCACGACATTCAAAACTATCCAGGTCTTCCAACGTTTCCTCACTGAAACATATTTCAGCTGCCATATTTGTTTTCTCAGTTGTCATCAGTTTAGTTTTCTTCGCATTAAGATAGAGGTTTTGCTCTTCGCTATTCTTACGGACTGACATAATTAGTTTTTCTATTCCTTTTTTTTTTTTTTGGACAGCAATACTGTGTTATCAGTATATCTAATCTCTGGCATTTCATAACCACCAATTGTTATGGCATCATAATATTCTTTGTCTACATCTTCTCTAACATTCCTCATTATATTTTCAGTATACAACTTAAATATGTAAGGCGACAATATGCACCCCTGACGGACCCCTTGTTTTATGTCAAACCAAGTTGTTGTTTCACCATTTATTCTTACTGCTGCCTTTTGGTCTAGATACAGCAGTGATGTTAATTGTATCAAACGTGTTGGAAATCCCATTTTTTTTCCCCATTATTTCCCAAAGTTTCTGGTGTTCTACTACTAACACCGTACCCCCAATATGCCTTAATGGCGTGGACACGGGGATTTATCTTTTATACGATATATCGTATGAGTCAGTCCCTCGTGGAACTTTGCCTCCCTAACAGCTCTCCTGTGGGCCTCTCGGTTGTAAGCAAGGGGATTATATTATATATTGTATAATATACTCTAAATGCCCGGTTCCTGGTCACTAGAGCGTGTAGAGAACTTCAAGAAGCCTCTTTTTAAAAATATTTTTTAAAAACATGAACACATTAAAACATGAATACATTTTTTTAAAAAAGTAGTGCATACAAAAAAGTCAACACAAAAGAAAAAAAAATGAAACGATGTCGAGAGCACATTTTTCATAAAACTTCTGATAAACAGTGCCAGCGGATACCACTGTGCTGGTAAAGTTGCGGCAAGGTTCTGAGTGGGTCAAGACCCTCTCCTTAATCTTTGTGTATGTCTCGAAAACAGAGTGTCGTGCTAATTCATTTAGCAAATTGAGGGGAGAGAGAGAGAGAGAGAGAGAATGGTGACGTGTCACTGCATGGAGGTGTAAGCGAGCTTGCAGACTAGACAGATCTCGGCTTCGATGTGGTTCATGGGAAATCTCCATTTGTGTGGACTTCACATACAGAACATCCTGCGCTGCGTATACGCAATGTATATTCATTGTATGTACACTGCCTATTACATTTACCATGTTACTAAAAGCACCATACAGTTAACAGTTTCGCCATGTTTACTATTAGCACCGTACATTTAACAGTTTCCCCATGTTTACTATTAGCACCGTACAGTTAACAGTTTCGCCATGTTTACTATCAGCACCGTACATTTAACAGTTTCGTCATGTTTACTATTAGCACCGTACATTTAACAGTTTCACTAAACATTTACAGGTAAAGTTCGGACAACTGGATATTTTTCCCACTACCTCCCCTCCCCCTTTTTACATTACTAAATTGAGGGTCTTAAGTATGTTTTTAATTCACTTCGAGAATTTACATACACCTGTCAGTCACCTAGAAGACTACCGCCTTTTAAAAGACAACGAAGTAATCATCATGTGGCACCTCAGAACACGACACAACCGATTCCCAGACCACATGTTTACTATGCTTAAAGTTGATAGCTCTTCCTTCTGTGTCTCTGCCCAGGCACTTTTGACTGAAACGCATCTTCCAAAACTGCACCACCCAGGCACTATGAGAATGGGGCCCAGCCAGTACATCGCTCTTTGGTCCCCAGGGTTTTCTGTAAGGATGGGCCCGAAGTAGTGGATGAAAACTGGTGGGACAGAGTGGTGTAGCACCAGCTTACGAAGTTTCTCTTGGGGGGGGGGGTCCTGGCATCCATTGCGAAGATGCATCCACTGGCCCATCGAAACGACAAAGAAGTCAGTCTATACAGTTTCATGCAGGAACTAATTTTTCTTTTTTAAAGTTAAAAAGAGAGAGAGAGAGAGAGAGAGAGAGAATTGGACAGATGGTCTAGAACTGTTGAGGGGTGGGGGGAGGGAAAGGAGAGGCCGAAGATGGGGTATCCAAGCTGGCTGAGACAACGGTCGGAGACCTATAGCTGACTGGCTGCGTCAAGCCGATCAAAACCCTTTTCTGTCTCCCAGTAGTGCCACTGACAGCAGAATGCAGTCTGGCCAAGTGAACAAGGATACCAGTGCGAGGATCAATCTGATTCTGAAAATACGCCAAGCCGAAGTAGGATGTGTCGCCACTTACAAGGCCTATAACGGCAACAATAACGCTAACAAAGCCCGTTTGCGAGCGACCACGGACGAGAACCTTCTAACCTTGCACAAAGAAGAAGCACCCGACGTAAGGAACTGGCGCTAAATGTAAAAGCTCTCTCTCTCTCCCTCTCCCTCTCTCTCTCCCCCCCCCTCCTCTCTCTCTCTAACATACGTGTACTCAGAATCAGCTGCTCTCTCGACTTCATACAATCTCGCATCAATTGCATTAATGCGCCACCAGTGACCAATGTATCGATTACAACATTTTATAATGTTGATCTCGACACTACAAATGTAAGCACAGAATGACTCCTGCGCTGATTGCACCAGCCAGCGACCGACTTGAAACACTTGGAATCGATTATTTTCTGCCAGGGCACTGATTATCTTATGACTCATTACGCGTCGAACTCCTGACATATTCATGCGCCCATTGTCCGCTGCTAAATTCATTATTATGAAAGCACAGAACAGTCCAACCGAAGAGAACTGAAATATTTTCGTAGCCCTAGAGCTGAAGATTAAAATAGTAAGCTACAGTCCTTTCACAGTATCCACTTTTATGTCAAAGCTGTTGAACCCAGGTAAATCTCTTTGTTGTTAATTTGTCTACCTGTAATTGTGAGCGCGTACAAACATGGCCGATCTGTTTATTATTTCGTTTTTGTCGTGGTCTTAAGATTTTTGGCTTTACGGTATAAGAGGTTCTTCTGTCGCCAACGCCGTATTGAGGATGTTGAAATATACGTAGTTCATGTTGAAATATACGTAGTTCATGTTGAAATATACGTAGTTCATGTTGAAAGTTCTCCCAGCTCCAAAGGCGAGGAAAAACCGGGGGGGGGGGGAAGACAGACTGACTGACAGACAGAAAGACAGAGAAACAGGCAGAGAAACAGACAGAGAGAGAGAGAAACAGACAGAGAGAGAAAGAGACAGAGAGACAGACAGAGAGACAGATAGAGAGACAGATAGAGAGACAGTTCAGAGTTAACAAAGGCTCCCGATCTTCACGTCCGCGGCTGGAGTCATTATCATCATCAGGAGCCGTGCCAGTAGACGCTGGCGGTCGTGGTTCTCGGTCCTTGACATTTTCTATCAGCTGGGAGTAGTCACGTGACGTAACGTCGGATTGGCGGCGAAACCTTAAAGAAGGCATTTCATTGGCCAAGGAGGAGAGTGATGACAATCACGTCACTCCACGATCCAGGACAGGTGACCGGTTATAGCTAGAGCTGAGGGTTGGACGAGCGAGGGGCAGTTCTGCTGCTGGGAGACAAGGAAGTAAGGTAAAACTCCCGATTCCATGCCATTTTAAGGCATACTGGGGAATACGGTGTTAGGCCCGTATTTTTCCATGACCTGAAATTGTGATGTGGTCAGTATAAAACCTGGCCGCTTTACCTTCCCATATTTCTCTAGACAAGGAAGTACAGTCAAGTAATACAGGGTGCTCCACAAGTAACTGTGCACTAACACAGTACCGATTCCGGTATCGTAGTGATATCTTAATATGTCAGCGGTATCTAGTCACATCTACCTGCCGCAGTCATTAAGATATCACTATGATACCGGAATCAATACTGGGTTAATGCACAGTTATTTTCCGAACGCACTGCGTAAATGAAACACTTGTAAACCCTCTCCCAGCCCAATCGTCAGCTTGGTATCGTAACCTTGGTATGGTCAGCTTGGTACCGTAACCTTAGTATGGTCAGCTTGGTACCGTAACCTTAGTATTGTCAGCGTGGTATCATAACCTTGGTATTGTCAGGTTGGTATGGTCAGTTTGATATGGTTAGCTTGGTACTGTCACTCGAGTTCACGTCAGTGTTCTACTGTTTTCTGATCTACAATTCTTCTATAAAACTACATGTTGCGTGTGTAAGTCTTTGGACGTCTAAATGGGCCAAACGATGGTGAATAAACGTAATGATGATTTTATAACACATTCATGGTGTCTTACAAGTCTCTATGGTGGTCTACCTCTGTGTGAAAGAATGAGTAAAGGATACACATGCACAGCGGTTCTCAACCCTTTTCGGTCAGATAAAATCCGTGGAACTCTCAGATTTTTAAAAACTAATTGAGCCAACCCAGGTCCGTAGACCCCCCCCCCCCCATACTTCCCTGTATAACAACGAGAAATAAAGAACATTATACAAATAACACGAATATTTTTGGGGTATAAGTATACATAAAACTAAATACACACATACACACAAAGCCACTGCAGTAAAGTTGTGATAACAAATATATTTGCATGGTATGTTTTTGTATAATTAAGGTGTAAACCGAAACGTTAGAACTTTTTGTTCGTTGATTAAGGAAGCCGTCCCTACTTTTCTTATCTGTCTTATCTTTATATACATAAGAATTTTTTTAAAAAAACAATAATTCAGCTATGGAAGTTTTACACAAATTGCGCCAGGGATATTTTACAGAAATAAGGACACCGAGTCGGCTACGGTTTCAGTTTTTAATTAAGAGAAAGAGTCCGTAATAATACAGATTCTTGGCTAACTACACTACCATAGACAGCCCATCCCTTTCTACTGTGGTCAAGGTGAAGAAATTTACCAGCCTATTCTCAGAGCACTTCAGAGAGTATTTACCAGCACTCACTCGCTGGTCTTGATATCTGCGCGTCTCTTTACCCCTCGCATTCATTCACTGGTCGATATCTATGCATCTCTTTACCCCCACAGTCATCCTCGCATTCATTCACTGGTCGATATCTATGCATCTCTTTATCCCCACAGTCATCCTCGCATTCATTCACTGGCCCTGATATCTATGCATCTCTTTACCCCCACAGTCATCCTCGTCTTCATTCACTGGCCTTGATATCTGTGCGTCTCTTTACCCCCACAGTCATCCTCGCATTCATTCACTGGCCTTGATATCTGTGCGTTTCTTTACCCCCACAGTCATCCCCGCATTCATTCACTGGCCTTGATATCTGTGCGTTTCTTTACAACCACAGTCATCCTCGCATTCATTCACTGGCCTTGATATCTGTGTGTTTTTTTACCCCCACAGTCATCCTAGCATTCATTCACTGGTCGATATATGTGCGTCATCTTATAGCACAGTTATCTTTTCACTCATTCGCTGGCCCCGATATCTGTGAGCCTGTTTATATAGCACAGCCCTCTCCGCATTCATTCTCTGGCCCTGATATCTGTGCGCCTTCTTACAGCACAGTCATTCTCCGCACCCAGTAGTCCACCTTTGACTAGATCTAGGCTGTCAATGAACCCATCCTTATCAAAGCCAGCATCTCAGCATTAGTCTTAAGATCAATACGCTAGAATCTCCAGGCGGGGGCAAATCGATTCCCGATTACTTAGATTGTCTGGCAGAAGTACTGGCAACTTAGAGGCAGAAAATAAAGACTGACCCATCACAGCGACTTAATACATAAGATAAACGTTCTCTTGAAATGAACATAATAATGTTGCATAAACAAACACAAAATTGGATTTTAAAAAATAATAATAATGCAATTTTCTGCGCTGGCTCTCACACGGGTGGTGGCTTGACTTGTGTCGCGAACTGCGGTTAGGCTGTGACATCTGCGCCCTTCAGTCCAACACATCGGTCTTTGGTATTTTGTTTTTAATCTGCCGTCTGTTTTGAGGATTCAGCATTCAGTACAGGAGAGCATATAGGATCTTGGTCTGGTTCAGCTGGCTAACCCTGATGTCAGCTGTCAGCTATGGGTCTGACCGTCATATAGGGTCTTGGTCTGCTTCAGCTGGCTAACCCTGATGTCAGCTGTCAGCTATGGGTCTGACCGTCACATAGGGTCTTGGTCTGCTTCAGCTGGCTAACCCTGATGTCATCTGTCAGCTATGGGTCTGACCGTCACATAGGGTCTTGGTCTGCTTCAGCTGGCTAACCCTGATGTCATCTGTCAGCTATGGGTCTGACCGTCACATAGGTCTTGGTCTGCTTCAGCTGGCTAACCCTGATGTCAGCTGTCAGCTATGGGTCTGACCGTCACATAGGGTCTTGGTCTGCTTCAGCTGGCTAACCCTGATGTCAGCTGTCAGCTATGGGTCTGACCGTCACATAGGGTCTTGGTCTGCTTCAACTGGCTAACCCTGATGTCAGCTGTCAGCTATGGGTCAGACCGTCACATAGGGTCTTGGTCTGGTTCAGCTGGCTAACCCTGATGTCAGCTGTCAGCTATGGGTCTGACCGTCACATAGGGTCTTGGTCTGCTTCAGCTGGCTAACCCTGATGTCATCTGTCAGCTATGGGTCTGACCGTCACCTCGCTCGCATCGAGTCTGTGTCATCGCCGTACGTGTATAACTCACTGAAACTGCTTTCTTGATATTTCCCATGTCCTGGGATTTGTTTACTCAAGGTTTTTCACTGTCCTCTGCAATCCCTCGCTTTCTCTCACACACACACGCGCGCGCGCGCGCGCGCACGCACACACACACACACACAAGGCCCCCGACAACAGGCGCAGGATATCATGTCCTTCCATAACCCTCGATCCCTTGTGCATCTCAACAGGCTTGTCGATGAGTATGTCTCGTGCAGGAATCCCAAACCGTCAAACATCTTTGCAGAAGGTAAAAAAAGGTAAAGGTGACCCTGTCATGCCTTGGAAGCACATAGGGATATGGTGTTAGTGCCCATATTTTCCTTGACCTGTCAAGCACACTAGAGGGTGATATGGTCAGTATCACGCCTGGCTGCCTTTCCTTCCCCAACTCCAGAAGAAGTCGGGTACCCATTTCTACAGCTGGGTGACTGGGGTGCCGCCGGCCGGATTCGAACCCCCGACCTTCGCCATGAGAGACCAGTGCACTAACCACTTCACGACACACAAATTCCCAAACCGTCAAACATCTTTGCAGAACGACACACAAATTCCCAAACCGTCAAACATCTTTGCAGTACGACACACAAACTCCACAGTTTTCCCTCAAAGATGCTGGAGTTCTTCTAGCATCGAGTTAAAACAAGAACTAAGTGCTTGCCTCTTTCTACCTGATGAGGGCTATTATGATATTCGTGAAGACAGGCGACGATGATGAAATCTTGACAGTCGATGATCATGAAATCTTGACAGTCGACGATAGTTATTTTCTTCATGGGAAGTGCCGATGGTGAAAAACTGTCGTGGATTTATTCTTTCCCTTGGCAAATAGTGCACTCCTCTCTTCTTCGCCTTTTTCTCAAATGTTGATTTTGACTTCGGATATAAACTTGACTGTTTTCTAGAGATAAGATGTCTCTAAATGGCTTTTCTTTCAGTAGAACTGCTGAGACTGTTCACACTTCTTCAGACAGTCTGAAGTCGTGTAGGCATGCACCCTGAAGTCTTGTAGAGGCAGACAGCCTGAAGTCTTGTAGAGGCAGGCACCCTGAAGTCTTGTAGGCAGGCACCCTGAAGTCTTGTAGAGGCAGACACCCTGAAGTCTTGTAGAGGCAGACACCCTGAAGTCTTGTAGAGGCAGACACCCTGAAGTCTTGTAGTAGGCAGACACCCTGAAGTCTTGTAGAGGCAGACACCCTGAAGTCTTGTTGAGGCAGGCACCCTCAAACCTTGTAGACAGGCACCCTGAAGTCTTGTATAGGCAGACACCCTGAAGTCTTGTAGGCAGGCACCCTGAAGTCTTGTAGGCAAGCATCCTTACGTCTTGTAGGCAGGTACTCTGAAGTCTTGTAGGCAGGTACTCTGAAGTCTTGTAGGCAGGCACCCTGAAGTCTTGTAGGCAAGCATCCTTACGTCTTGTAGGCAGGTACTCTGAAGTCTTGTAGGCAGGTACTCTGAAGTCTTGTAGGCAGGCACCCTGAAGTCTTGTAGGCAAGCATCCTTACGTCTTGTAGGCAGGCACCCTGAAGTCTTGTAGGCAGGCACCCTGAAGTCTTGTAGGCAAGCATCCTTACGTCTTGTAGGCAGGCACCCTGAAGTCTTGTAGGCAGGCACCCTGAAGTCTTGTAGGCAAGCATCCTTACGTCTTGTAGGCAGGCACCCTGAAGTCTTGTAGGCAAGCATCCTTACGTCTTGTAGGCAGGCACTCTGAAGTCTTGTAGGCAGGTACTCTGAAGTCTTGTAGGCAGGTACTCTGAAGTCTTGTAGGCAGACACCCTGAAGTCTTGTAGGCAGGTACTCTGAAGTCTTGTAGGCAGACACCCTGAAGTCTTGTAGGCAGGTACTCTGAAGTCTTGTAGGCAGACACCCTGAAGTCTTGTAGGCAAGCATCCTTACGTCTTGTAGGCAGGCACTCTGAAGTCTTGTAGGCAGGTACTCTGAAGTCTTGTAGGCAGGCACCCTGAAGTCTTGTAGGCAAGCATCCTTACGTCTTGTAGGCAGGTACTCTGAAGTCTTGTAGGCAGGTACTCTGAAGTCTTGTAGCAGGCACCCTGAAGTCTTGTAGGCAAGCATCCTTACGTCTTGTAGGCAGGCACCCTGAAGTCTTGTAGGCAGGCACCTGAAGTCTTGTAGGCAAGCATCCTTACGTCTTGTAGGCAGGCACCCTGAAGTCTTGTAGGCAGGCACCCGAAGTCTTGTAGGCAAGCATCCTTACGTCTGTAGGCAGGCACCCTGAAGTCTTGTAGGCAAGCATCCTTACGTCTTGTAGGCAGGTACTCTGAAGTCTTGTAGGCAGGTACTCTGAAGTCTTGTAGGCAGGCACCCTGAAGTCTTGTAGGCAAGCATCCTTACGTCTTGTAGGCAGGTACTCTGAAGTCTTGTAGGCAGGTACTCTGAAGTCTTGTAGGCAGACACCCTGAAGTCTTGTAGGCAAGCATCCTTACGTCTTGTAGGCAGGCACTCTGAAGTCTTGTAGGCAGGTACTCTGAAGTCTTGTAGGCAGGCACCCTGAAGTCTTGTAGGCAGGCACCCTGAAGTCTGTAGGCAGGCACCCTGAAGTCTTGTAGGCAAGCATCCTTACGTCTTGTAGGCAGGTACTCTGAAGTCTTGTAGGCAGGTACTCTGAAGTCTTGTAGGCAGGTACTCTGAAGTCTTGTAGGCAGACACCCTGAAGTCTTGTAGGCAGGTACTCTGAAGTCTTGTAGGCAGACACCCTGAAGTCTTGTAGGCAGGTACTCTGAAGTCTTGTAGGCAGACACCCTGAAGTCTTGTAGGCAAGCATCCTTACGTCTTGTAGGCAGGCACTCTGAAGTCTTGTAGGCAGGTACTCTGAAGTCTTGTAGGCAGGCACCCTGAAGTCTTGTAGGCAGGCACCCTGAAGTCTTGTAGGCAGGCACCCTGAAGTCTTGTAGGCAGTCACCCTAAAGTCTTGTAGGCAAGCATCCTTACGTCTTGTAGGCAAGAACCCTGAAGTCTTGTAGAGGCAGACACCCTGAAGTCTTGTAGAGGCAGACACCCTGAAGTCTTGTAGAAGGCAGAACCCTGACGTCTTGTAGTAGGCAGACACCCTGAAGTCTTGTAGTAGGCAGACACCCTGAAGTCTTGTAGTAGGCAGACACCCTGAAGTCTTGTAGGCAGGAACCCTGAAGTCTTGTAGAGGCAGACACCCTGAAGTCTTGTAAAGGCAGACTCCCTGACGTCTTGTAGTAGGCAGACACCCTGAAGTCTTGTAGTAGGCAGGCACCCTGAAGTCTTGTAGTAGGCAGGCACCCTGAAGTCTTGTAGGCAGGGCGCCCCAGATAAGTGTAAGCCGATACAAAACTCCCCACCCTGACACACGCGTATCTGTTCTCATCCATTACAGCCCCATCCGAAGCCCGCCGGACCCATCCTTAAAAATGGAAGACTCCTTCGGGGGCCCGGAAGCAATGCACCGGTTGGGGGCGATCCTCACGCAGGCCCCGTTGGTAGGATATGCTCTAGTCATTTCTGATTCACTGCCCGGGGGAGGATGGACTGTTTGGAAAATAGTATGCCGCTCTCTTACCACTAGGCTCCACCACTAGATCCCTTCCTTCTTTGGGAGGATGCTGTGACATGGTCCAGTTTTAGTCAACACTTTGTGGGGGTCATGAAGGGTTATGACTAGAGTAACTCCCACCCCCCTCTTCCTTTCCATCTCTCTTTCCCCCTGCCCTCCCTCCACCCCCACCCCCTCTCAATATTTGTATTTTGAGAACTTAATGGGCCAGTGCTCTTTGTTAGTTGCGACAATTAAATAGTAATTTTGAAACCTGCTGTGTGAATCCACATGACCCTTCCCGGACCCCCCCCCCGGCCCCATATTACCCTGGACCGCCCCTAGGGGTGAGGGAGCAATGGTTTATTGCAGTGGTTCACAACCTTTAAAAAAAAACATCCACGAACCACCACTATAAGTATCAGCTACATCTAAGTTGGATCACAGTGTTACACGCAGTACACCAGACTGTACTGCCATAAACCATCAATTGTTTTTAATCCAGTAAATGAGAGCACCAAACTGATAATGCACCCCATGGACTACAGGTTGAGAACTACTCGTCATTATTTTCATTTTCTTGCCCTGCTCCGATTTATTACTTATAAAGTATTCACACAAGAACGGCAGATGTGACAATGACACCATCGACCACATATAACAGAGGAAGTGAGAAAAACACAAATAATGAAAAACATATAACATCCAATATTTCGGCGCCAGCCTTTTTCAAGGATTACGTACAAAAACAAACACAATATAAAATAAAAGAAGAAAAATGAAAATAGATGCTACAAAGCTAAGTTTTTCATTTTCATTTTTCTTCTTCTATTTTATGTTGTGTTTGTATTTTTTTTTTTTGGTACGTAACCCTTGAAAAAAGGTTCGGGCCGAAATATTGAATGTTATGTGTTTTTCATTATTTGTGTTTTTTCTCACTTTTCTCACTCTATCGGTTTGTAAAACTGTACCATACACCTCTATCTACCTGTTTACTAGAACCAGTTTTACTGCAGTCGTTATCTCTTTTATCTGTCACATATAACAGAGGAACGGTCGCCTTCGCCTTCCGCACATGTGTAATTAATGATTATAGTTGTTGTTATTATTATTATCAATATTAATGAATATGATTATGAATATATTGTAGTCACAATAGTAACATATGCAGGAAACTCTCTACTGTAGAGAGCGGAACAACAATACAACTCCTTCAGATCATCAGAGGAAGTACCCCCCCCAGACAAGTGTTTCGGCCCTATTAAACTCCTCCTGACACTCTAAAGGGGGGGGGGGGGGGGTGGGTTCCTCTGGGTCATGACTCCCAGAGGTCTTGCGAGTTGTTGCTTTTTTTTTTTCTTCCCGGTCCCGGGATTGAACCCGTGATCTTCCAGTTGGCACTGCACTTTTTAAGTGCGTCTTTAGCGATTTAGCTACGGAGGACTGGTATTGGTTGTGGCAAATGAAATTACTTATGTTCCCAATGCTTGTTTTGCATACTCCACAGCCAGCATGAGGCCTTTTCTGCTGTTTCTGAAAGGCTTCTCAATGCCCTTGGTCTTGCTTGTCCCTTTATGCCCAGATGCTTACATAGATCATATGCTGATGTTGGTAAGAATCCTCTTGCTCCCACTTCTACAGCTATCACTTTTGCCCTGATTCTTGCCCCCTGCCTCAGTTGCTTGACCAGATCATTGTACTTCTCAAATTTGAATAAATGCTGGTCCTCTATTCTAGTTTCGTACGGGACCGTAAGCTCGATCATTATTAATTCCTGTTTTTCTGTGGAGTACACTACAATGTCCGGTCGCATTCCTGTGTTCTTGATGGCAGTCGGGTATTCTCTTCTTCCTGAAAAGTCCGCTATCACATCCCAGTCATTTGTACCATCTAGCACTAAAGGTAAGGGAATGTCTCTGATTTCAATATTTGATGTCGTACCAGCGCCTATGAAGTATTTAGGTGGGACTTCAACTCTTTTGCTATTATTTGCTTTATCTTTTGCCCTGTCTACGATGGCTACTAGTTCCTGCAGCACTCTCTTGTGCCGCCAGGTGTACCGTCCTTGCCCTAAAGACATCTACATGTTGCCAGCGCATGTTCCAATGTTTGCCTTTCTAATAGCAACAGAAAAAGTAAACTGGAAAATTAGTGCAATGTAGAAAAACAGACGTCCATGCCACTAGTATGACTGGACGCTGACACAAGTAAACTGAATAGAAAAGACGAACAGAAAAGGCAGACACAATGAAAAGCGAGGACACAATAAAACCTCCGACATGAAAGAGCAAGATAATGACTTAGGTCAATAACAATTCTATAAACGGAGTTGACGTAGACTGACACGTATTAGCCTGCTAATCTTAGGACGCTATTGCACACGGTTTTTAAATAAAGGAGTGACCAACTCGGCCAGCTGACCAATTAAATATTTAGAGGCGTGGCCTATTGGACAATTGACTTACGACATATAAGTCGTAAGGCAGTTGGACAGAGAGGGAACGATCAAAGAAGAACAGCAGACAGAGAGGGACGATCGAGTGGGGGAATCGTCCGACCAAGGACGGTCAGTAAACGAAGGCCGACTCAGACGGCTGAGGAAGACCGTCAGACAAGAGAACGATCAGAGAAGAACAAGAAAGAGAACGAGACGCTATAGTGTCAGAAGATTAAATAATGGAGGAACATTTCATAGGACCTGCTCTGATTTAGTGAATGTGGTAAAGTTTCGTGAAACCTGCGATGTGTTAATCAAAGAGCATCTGTAAGCTTCAATACTACAGAACTATTTTATAATATAGAATTATTCAGAAATATATGATTCACAATCTGTCAAAATTATATATGATGATGGTTTCACCACTCACATGAACACAGCCCCTGCAGTCCAGTAGTTCCAAAACTGTGATCCGTGGACCCCGGTTGGGGGTTGGGGGGGGGGGGGTAAATTATATAGAAAACTAGAAATGCGTATAGTTTACTTAATACCAAATGGTAGCGGTGGTAGTACACTGTATGTGTGAGTTGTGGGGGGGGGGGGCGCCCCCCCCCCCCGCATCGAGTTGTAAAAGAGAGGAGGGGGCGAATAATTATGACCGGTGTCATGGGTACGGGGTCTTAAGTTTGGAAATAACGGCTACATCCAGTCAGTCAGTCAGTTAGTCAGCCAGTCAGTCAGCTAGTCAGCCAGTCAGTTAGTCCTCGGTCCCTACTTTTCGCTTCAAAAATACCATAAATGAAGAGCAAAATGCCACCACCCACCAACTACAGGGGCTCAATCTTTTCTTCATTTTTTTTTTTTAGCCCCTTCACAAACTGACAAAGGAAAGCCTTTAGTCTGGTGTTTCCCAGCGTGATTTTAAATGTTAGCAGATAGCAGGCGAATCTCCCCCTTCCTTTGGGAGCCCACCACACAAAGAAAACAAAGAAACGAACTGTCACAGCATGCGGTTGTGAGAAGGAGGATACAGGCCCTCCACCCACCCCTGCATCCACACGCTCCCCCCGAGATCTCTTTATTCAACACAGCGATGACAACACGGCAAGCAAGCACGCTTCGTCCTGCACAGACGAGAAGAAGTGCTTGGGCTAGGGCCAGCGCGGGCGGGCTGGATCAAGCCTGTGGCGTCTAGAACAGAACCGAGAGCTGTCTATAAACTATCCTGATGTATGGCAAAAGAACGAGGAGGGTGGCGAGTGGGCTGCGTGGCTCGGTATAAATTTATAAATACAGAACGATCTTCCTGTTCTTATTTATCTCCTAGGAACTGCGGACTTGTGTTCTCTGGGGCGGATACTGCCGTCATCTTGAAACAAGACGATGCGTAAGGTGCAGGGTGTGGCTTACAGTGACCTGTTTGAAGTACTAGAGAAGGATCATTAAACGCGAGCTTCTTTAGCAGACTCCACCACCGTAGGAATCATTAACGAACCCTATCACTTTGGCCAAGTTAAAAAAAACAGCATGTTATCAGGCGCACCACAAGGCAGATGAATGTGACCACTGACCAGTACTAGTTCTTTTGTTCTAATAACTGCACTGCATCTCTAGCGTTGTCATCTTTGCCTACCCAGGTACATCCAATCAGTGATCTCATATAATCGTTGCCCTAACTGGAATCCACGAAGTATCATGCGCAGTTCGGTAGGGGATTCGCGAAGGAAATCTACGTTTTAAAGAGGCTTTTGTACATCACAGATCCATGCCTGCAAGTTCTCAAAACACAAACATTCTGCACGTTTTATATGCGTACGAACTAGCGCTGATTGTTGAGGGGCCCGCGGTGAATTATCATTATCTTCAGTGGCCCGCAACGTGAAACAAAACGGAACCTGATCTGCGTGTTACACTGAATTAACGACTCCGGAGAAAATGATTACAAAAGGAAACATGTTTTGCCTGCTTGGTAATAATTACTTAGGTGAGCCCCCGTCCATGACGCCATCTTTGAAAAGTTAACTTTAAGGGGGGGGGGGGTGGCTCTTGGTGATGGATCGGGACTGTTTTTAACCCAGTTAAACCTACATAAATGATGCAAAGACTGTGTCCACTGCTTTCCTGGACACAACACGCTGACTTGCGGGGAAAGCACATGAAACCAACAAAGGTGTCCCAACTAACTTCAGCCTCAAAACCAAGAGGGGGTGATGACGCTTTCTCCAATGAGGCAATCAGCGACCCATAGCTGATATGCCAGCGTCAGGGTTAGCGGACCATAGCTGACCAAGACCCTGTCTCACCTCTCCGTGGTACCCCTAGTAACAGGCCTAGCCTGGCTAACGAGACAAGAATCGCCACAGCCCCCATGGTGGTGGAGTCTGCTAAAGAAGCACTGCATACCTCCTGCTTTTTAACTGTACTTCGGAACTGAAAAAGTAGCTGCCATGAACCCGCTCCCACGCCGATACGATGCTGTGCCTCAACACCTCTACAGCATCGGCTGCAAAGAACAACAGCTCGCAGTTACAGGGAGATCGTACAAGTCAACACCAAGAACAAAAAGATCGTCCAACAAAACAAAAACACTGGTTCTCTCAAGATTTCCGAGAGAAATTTTGTAAGCTGGCCACATATACACACACTCCTCGGTTGTACTTTCATCCACCGACTGAACTGTATTATAAGGAACTGCTGCCGTATTTTTGGCGATGCACTACTTCGGTCGGGACGCCTAAATTTTCCATATTTTAAAAGACCTGCCATGGTGTCCCATATTCACACCTTTGATCGCCACATTTTCGTAAATACTCATAATGTTGCTATTTTGAGGAAAATTCACTCTGTAGCGAAGCACAAGTTGGCCTGACTGGCATATTTTAAGTAAAGTTATAAATCCAGTCCATAGGTTAAAATTTGGGGGTTATAATTTAAATTTAACTTTTTGGGTTAAAATTTACATTTAACTTTACCACCATTCCCCATCTGAATCTGAACTTAAAGATAGTCAAGTTGAATACAGGCCCCCCCCCCCCTTTCCCCCGAAACCCTCTGTCTACCCGTTAAAAATTGAGATACCCCCTCCCCCCCCCAAAAAAAAAAAAAGCCCCGCAGCAATGCACCGACTGAACCCCCCCCCCCCTTTTCTCAAAGGACCTAAGTCAGTTCTCGTCCCGTCCGCTGCTGAGAGCAAGAGATTTCCACTTCTGTCAGTCCTTCGCTATCTTCTTAGCTATCTCCCCTCGTCTGTCCTATGTATAGCAGCATTTTCCCTGCTGTACGTCTGTCTCCACGTCTCTTTGGGGGGACCGTATAGGGCCTAAGTACACTACATGAAACGCAGGCGTACAAATTTATGATCATAAAAACAAAATTACGACAGAACCCACCCCCCCCCCCAAAAAAAAAAATAAAGGAAAGGAAAGCTGACGGCACAACAACAAGAAGAAGACATATTCTTAGGGATGACAAATACAAGAAAGCATTCACAACAAACAGCTGACGAGCTGCCAACAACACTCAGGCCACTAGGGAGGCTGTACCGGGCGATACTCAAACCTGCAAACCTGTTGTTGTTCTTACAGTGTTCCTATTTAACTTTAAATCACAAAATACATTTAGAAATGTCACCCAACGAGTCTTCCAGTGTAATACCACAAACAAACAAAAAAAAGTATCCCGCTAAAAGCTCGGGAAGTGGTGACTAACAACTCACGAAGTTAACACAATAACAGAAATTAATAATATCACTTATAAAATGAGGGCGTAGATATGGAAACTGGTGAGGCTCACGTTAAAAATGCAACGAGGTTTGCTTTAAAATAGAACCCTTCCAGTCAAATGATGTAGGGAGGGGGGGAGGGAAAGATACTGACAGACTTGGTTACAGAACTGTGGACAACTGAAGTGGTTAAGATTGGAAAGTTCTTGAATGATTTGAGATGACTGGGCCTAGATCTAGAAATGGAGAAAATCTAAGGGTATTTTATGGTACATTACAGGATGGGGAGATAACTTGAGGAAAAGAGTTCAAGTCTTAGTGACCACTTCTTTTGTTGCTTGCTTTCTTACTGTCACCCATTTTGGAACTGCAGCTTAAATCCAAAATACATGCAGCTTAACTTTTACTTGGACATCAAAACTTTTACTTGGACATCAAGTTTTTTTTCTTAAAATGCCAACAGCAGCCATATGTACTGCACATTAGAGTGCTAACATCCACGGGTACTGCACATTAAAGTGTTTACAGCCAGGTGTACTGGACATTCAAGTGCTAAAAGACATGCATACTACACATTAAGGTGCTAACAGCCATGTGTACCGCATCTAATCTTCTAGACCTGTAGTTCTTAACCTTTTTTTTTTTTTTTGGCATGGACCCCCTTTTCAGCCTGAAAACAGCCATGGACGCCCTTTTCAGCCTAAAAACAGCCATGGACCTCCTTTTCAGCCTAAAAACAGCCATGGACCTCCTTTTCAGCCTGAAAACAGTCATGGACCCCCTTTTCAGCCTAAAAACAACCATGGACCCCCTTTTCAGCCTGAAAACAGCCATGGACCCCCTTTTCAGCCTAAAAACAACCATGGACCCCCTTTTCAGCCTGAAAACAGCCATGGACGCCTCATTAAAAATAAAACAATAAATTGAAGATGCTGAGATTTAGTTTCTGATCAAGCCAGTTCATTTGCTGGGTCCACAGACCCCAGGATAAGAACTGTTGTTCTAGACAGATAATCTGCAAGTGCCAGGTATATGTATATATATATATATATATATATATATATATTATGGCCAAACACCATAAGAAATAACATCTTATTGGCAGAAATGCAGATGAAGCCACTGGCAGCAATTATTGAGGAAAGACGCTGGCGATGGTTGGGACGTGTGCTCCGAATGACTGACAACTCACTACCAAAAATAGCACTAAGATGGACACCACAGGGGAACAGAAGTAAGGGTAGACCAAAAGAGACATGGAGAAGAACAACAGAAAGGATGTTGAGTAATAGAGGCCTCACTTGGGCAAGAGCAGAAAAAAAGGCGAAGGACAGGCATTTGTGAAAAACCCTTGCGGAAGCCCCATGTGCCCTGGGCACTTCAGGTTCAGATATATATATATATATATATCTGTGTTTGATGCAGTACAATGGCTGTCGACCTCCATGTCACTGACTTTTCATGAAAAGTCAGCTCTCTATGACTGTACTACACCAGCATTCACTATATCTTATAATTCTGTTGCTACCACACAGGATTCTTTCTATACATGGGCCTGCACATGCACATATCCACACAGAGTAGGCGTGTTGTCTAACATATAAAACAAGAAATTTTCAACCAGGTTAAAGAAATAAATGCTGCAAGTTCAAGGACTTTAGAACCAAAAAAAAAAAAAAAACCTAAACCTTCAAATAAAGCACAGAGAAAAAAAACCAAAATAAACCATTATGTTACAACATACATCATTTCATTTTGTGTTCAATGAACTTGGATGAGAACTGAAAAACAAAACCAAAAAGGAAAGAAAAGACAATCATCAAATATTAATGCTTGATGATATGCGACATGGGTGAAGATGCTGTCATGATTTGGCAGATAGCTATCCACAGCTAAAACTGATGACTTTGTTCAGCCATATCTTTCCAAGCAACACACCTTTCTGGATCATACTGTAACAAATAAAGAGCAAGAAGCTCAGTATCAGCACAGCAGAAACAAACTGGCTTCATTTGCACAGGACATGAGTTGAAAACAGGCTCCCATCATGCTTCTAGCATGTTAAAAAATATGGGAACCTAACAACTTGTGTTGAGGATTGCCTCTGAAATTGGAAAATATCTGCTTGGAAGACAAGACACCTCAGCTTACATCATCACTGCATTAGCATATAGGTAGATGTTCATGTAAAAATCTCTCCAAGATATGAAGGTCCACACTAAGGTTTACAACTGAAGTGAAATATAATGTACCTCACAAATTCTCTTTTCTTAGGAAAAAGGGGCAAATAAAAAAAAAACACATCACAAATGAGGGAATGGTACAAATGAATAATAACAGCACAGCATATGATGAACTGAACATTTCTATTTTTGGCATAAAACTTATGAAACCTCAGTGAATATTGATTCCACAATAACGCATGTCTTCCTTACCTTGATCAGTGATAGCTTCTGATGTCCATGCTGACATGTTGTCAATCATGATTTTTGTAAGTAAATCCCGTAAGTTTTTGTGGAATCCATCTATAAAGAAGTTAAAGGTGAATTAACAGCTGGGCTCAAAAGATCTGCCATTTCACAGAAAACACAATGACACCAATTTGACACTTAACCAAATGAAGTGTGATTCTGATGTTTAAAAAAAAAAAAAAAAAGGTAAAATTCCTGTTTCCATGTCATTAAGGCATATTGGGGAGTACGGTGTCAGGCTCGTATTTTCCATGACCTTCGGCACATGAAAGTGTGATGTGGTCAGTATCATGCCTGGCCACTTTACCTTCCCAGATTTCTCTGGTGCCCATTTTTAGAGGCTGGGTGGCCCCATGGGCCTTTTTGGTGTGTACCATAAAAAAAATCCCACTGCTGGGACTGAACCTGGTACCACCAGACTAGTAAACTGAATGCCTAACCACTCAGCTAACCAGGCTTGATTTTGATGTACATTACCATATAAAGCGTACAGCACAAATAAGAAGAGTCTGGAGAGCATCAGGTTTTGAGTAAAAGGCGTACACTCAACTGATGACCTTGCTTCAGGTCTCTACTCTGCTTCCCCAACACCAGACCTTAACAGCATGAACAAAGGAAGGTCCACAAAACTGCAAGCTAAGGTAAACTCCTTTTATTGGTAGATCCTTGAGTAACTTTGTTGTTGTTGTTAGATCTTGTAACTGCTAACCTTTAACTCTTTGCTGCTGATGTTGTGATAATTTGTAAACACAAGCACAAAGTTATATGAGAGGTGAAGTACAGAGAGGTTGCATAAATCCACAGAACTGATCTGAGAAGTGGATTTTGTGACATACCACAATAGGGAACATTATGGCTGGCCCTAGTGGCTAACCAGAAGTAGATCTACAGCCAGTTTCTATGAGCACAACCATGGTATGAGATATGGTCTTGATCAGTTCTGTTTCATCTCTCTCTCACTCTGAACTTTAAGTGCCAAAGGCACATGGGGCTTTCACGAGGATTTTCCATAACGCCTGTCCTTTGTCTTTTCTTCAGCTCTTTCCCATGTGAGCCTTCTATTGCTCAACATTCTCTCTGTTGTTCTTCTCCATGTCTCCTTTGTCTCTTTACTTCTGTTTCCTGTGGTGTTCATCTCAGAGCTATTTTTGGTAGTGAGTCATCATTCATCAGAGTTTTGTTTCATGGGTTCCGATAAAATCACTGCCAACCTTGGATTCCCTAAGGAGTCTATCCTAACAACCTCACTCTATGGACTGCCATTCCAGAAATGTGACAGATAAGATACTATAGGTAAAAAAATCACAATTTTATTTTATTTTTCAATGTATGAACTCACAGATACTCTACATTCATATCTCTTTGTTCTTGTTTTCACACCTATCTAAATCACTGCTCTTAGGAATATTTAGGCAGTCTAAATAAAACGAAAACTAGCATATTTCTAGCATATTTTTCAACTACAGAGTAACTTCTTTCCAGTTTCTTTCTACCAAAATTTCTCATCACAATTTGTTCTAGCAGAACATGGGAATTAATTCCGCAGTGAAAGGGTTAGAATGTGACATCCTTGTAAGATCAAAACTAGGTTTTGTTTTCAAACTTCTGTTTTCTATTGAAGGTGGTGCCTGAGTGGCAAAGTGATTAGTGAACTGGTCTCTCATGGCGAAGGTCGGGGATTCAAATCTGGCCAGAGTCACCCCAGTCACCCAGCTGTAGAAATGGGTACCCAACTTCTGGAGTTGGGGAAGGAAAGGCAGCCAGGCACAATACTGACCACATCACCCTCTAGTGTGCTGACAGGTCAAGGAAAATATGGGCACTAACACCATATCCCTATGTGCCTCTAAGGCATGACAGGATTATCTTTACCTACTGAAGGTGTCAGGTGACATTACTGCCTCATAGCAATCTAATAGCATTTTGCATGGAAAATGAGCTAATGGTCACTAACACATTTTTTAAGACAACATCCAAGATTTTACATATGGACATCATCTGATAGGAAAACCAAGAATCAAATAGATTACATTTTAGTACAAAGAAGGTGGAAATCAAGTATAACATCAGCAAAAAATCTACCAGATGCCGATTGTGACAACAATCACAAAGATAATGATAAAAAAAGACAGTTAGGGGATCAAGACCACTCCACTTTGACCTTACAAAAATACCAGAACAATACGGTATAGAAGTGAATAACCTTTTCGAGATACTGATGGCTGTACAGGAGGACATGACACCAGGTGAACTGGCTACACAGGCCAGTGATATCTTAATAACAGCAGCTAAAGATATGGTTCCAGTAATTCAATTCAATTCATTTCAAGTGCCATGCCACGTGGCATAGGCGATCATTTCTCTCCACAATTCCCTGTCTTTAGACTTGATTATGAGATCAGCCGGTGACTTTCTTTCTAGCCACACTGACAGCCGATCCAATAACTTCTCTCTCTGTCTTCCTCTGTCTCTTCTTCCTTCAATTTTTCCAGTTGTCACAGTGTGTTCCACTTTTCCTCTTCTCAGGAAATGTCCTATAAATCTTGCTTGTCTGCCTCTGATCTTTGCTATAATTTGCTTTTTAACTCCAGTCTCTCTTAAGACTTCTTCATTGGTTTTCTTGGCTGTCCATGATACCTTCAACATCCTTCTTATAAACCACATCTCCATGGCCTCCATTTCTCACTGTACTCTCTTATTCATAGACCATGCTTCACATCCATAAAACAACATTGGCTTGATTTAAGTACTCGGAATCTTGTTTCCATTGATATGGATCTGTTGTGCAACAGATCCATATCAATGGTTCCAGTAAAGAAAACACAAAAGAATGGATGGATTATAATAGGCACACTAGAACTAATAAAACAACGTAGAGGAATGAAGATGAAATGGAAAGTGACAAATAACAACAAAGAGTAATATAAATCTTTAACAAAAGAATTAAGAAGAAACATGAGAAAAGACAAAAAGCAATACATACAAGATTGTTGTGAAAGAATAGAAGGACATCAGAAGTGTAGAAGAGATAGTGAAATGTTAATGATGAGAAATGTCACACCTAAGCTAAATGTAATTTGTGACAAGTTGTGAAAGACCTTGACAAAGACAGAGGACATTCTAGAAAGATGGAAAGAATATTGCAGGAATGTATTATACAACTGACTGTGAAACCAGAAATCAACAGTGTGAATTATTATTAGAGGGGAATGAACCTGAACTGACAATTGAAGAAGTTTTATGGCCAATAAAAAAAAAATAGTAAATCATCAGGATGTAATGACATAACAGCTGAACTATCATACACTATGTAAAAAGATATGACATTCGAGTATTTAACCAAAAGAGTGGAAAAGAACTATATTCATATCACTGCCAAAAAAGGGTAACCTGAAATTATGCACAAACTACAGAACTGTTGCCCTGATTAGTCATGCCAGTAAAATTCTGTTAAAAATCATAATTGGTAGACTTCGAAAGAAAATAGAAGAAGAAGTCAGTATGGTCCAAGCTGGTTTCAGGCAAGGAAGAGGATCAAGAGATCATATATTCAATATAAGATTAATAATAGAGAAATGCAGAGAGTTTAATGTGAATCTATATTTATCTTTTACAGACTAATCAAAGGCATTTGATTGTGTACAACACCAGAAACATTGGGAAATAATGGAAAAAAAAGGGATTTCCAACACATTTGATACAATTAACATCACTGTTGTATCTAGACCAACAAGCAGCAGTAAGAATAAATGATGAAACAACAACTTGGTCTGACGTAAAACAAGGGGTCTATCAGGTGTGTGTATTGTCACCTTACTTATTTAACTTGTATATTGAAAATATAATGAGAAATGTTAGAGAAGAGGTAGACAAAGATATTATGATGCCATAAAAATTGGAGGTTATGAAATACCAGAGATTAGATATGCTGATGACATAGTATTACTGTCCACAACACAAAAAGGAATGGAAAAACTAATTATGTCAATCTGTAAGAATAGTAAAGAGCAAAACCTCTATCTTAATGCAAAGAAAACTAAATTGATGACAATTGACAAAACAAATAAGGCAGCTGAAATATATATATCGATGAAGAAAAATTGGAAGAACTGGAAAGTTTAGAATCATTACTAACTAATAATGGAGATACAATGAAGGAAATAAAGGACATCTATTGCGCTTCAGAAAGTAAAACACCTAAAGAAGCTGTGGAGAGGAACAGACAGAACTACAAAAATATAAGATTTTTAAGGGTATGCATCCTTCCCATCGCAACATATGCCTGTGAGACCTGAACACTTAACAAAACAGCTGAGAAACACATAAATGCCTCTGAATCTAAATGCTACAGAAGAATTTTTCAAATATCATGGACACAAAAAAGAACAAATATATCCATATTACAAGAACAACATTGAAGAAGCTGGCTAGTAAAGTGGATTAAACAAAGAACTAAATATTTTGGACACATTAAACGTCATGATAATCTAGAGAAGACTGTCTTGGAAGGGTACATAATGGGAAAAAGAAAGAGAGGAAGACCCATGCAAAGACAGCTGCAAGACATCGTTGATGATCTGCAAATGGATGCATCAGCAGCAGGCCATCTTGCTTACAACCGATAGGCCTACAGGAGAGCTGTTAGGGAGGCAAAGTTCCGCACGGGACATGTAAATGACTGACTGACTGAAGGTGGAAGCTAAAATATTCTGTGTTTTGTTACTACTAATAACTGCCCATGCCACTCTTTCTTATTTTGACTATTTACTGTGCAGCGACCCCATGTGTGCTAGTTTGCACAATTATAAATATTTTATTATTCAAGAAAAGTGCAGATGGGTGCATTGTGAAGGGGACTCCAGTTGGGGTGTGGCATTAGCATGGTGACACTTCTACCTAGCAATGAAGACAAACTCAGTTCCAGTAAGTGAAAAACCAGACCAAAGAAAATAGTGACTAGTAACATCCTAGACACAGGCATATGTGGACCATGTGATGAGCAGAAACAATCCTAGACACAGGCATATGTGGACCATGTGATGAGCAGAAACAATCCTAGACACAGGCATATGTGGACCATGTGATGAGCAGAAACAATCCTAGACACAGGCATATGTGGACCATGTGATGAGCAGAAACAATCCTAGACATGGGCATATGTGGACCATGTGATGAGCAGAAACAATCCTAGACACAGGCATATGTGGACCATGTGATGAGCAGAAACAATCCTAGACACAGGCATATGTGGACCATGTGATGAGCAGAAACAATCCTAGACACAGGCATATGTGTGCCACATGATAAGAAGAAACAATCAGATAATCACAAGACAAGTCATCAAATGAGAAACATCTGAAAAGGAAAAGAGGCTGACCTTGAGAGATCCTAAACAGAACACTGACCAGAGATGCTAAGATGGCAGGCATCAAACCCCTTGATGCGATTGAGAAGCTCACCGAGAATACAGACTCATGGCAAGACACACTGCAAGCTCTATGTGACATGTGACATCTGACAGCACTGGAAGGATGTAAGGTGCAACATCCTAAAATAGCCTCTGTAGAAATCTTACATCTTACATCCTTCACATGCTGTTAAATGTCACATAGGGCTCACATAGTTGTTTGCCAAGTTTTCTGTAGAAATACATGCTGTGAAATTCCATACATGAAATTCTTCCCTTAATTAACCTCCAAAAAAAAATCTCCTGCAGTCTGGTACATAAACTAAAATGACCAATAAGAAAAAAAAAACCTTTACAGATGAAAAAATGGCAGAATCCATTTGGTCAAGTTCTACACCGAAACCAAGATTTCATCATCGGAACATCTTTCCTCTCAACATGTTAAGGAATGTGAAGAGAAAAAGGAGATCTGCCATGATCGATCTACTAAGTGGAAGTACAACACACAGACATGAACCTGTTTTTTGCTCTGATTTACACAAACTGGCCAAAAACCAAATGAAATGGATTAATCTAGTATCGGAGTAACCACCATTCAGCCTCCCCCCCCAACCACTCCCCTCAACCCACACTGTTCACCTCCTATTACAAAACTCATTAAACAATAACAATCTATATTCACATTTTTTCCCCACCGTGCTGGACCCGCCCTCCCAGGACTTAGTCTGTTCAGTCTAAATGGTAATCTACCACTGGACTGACCTGCCTGCAGCTCTGTAAACAGACATAAAGCGTCATGAAAAATCATCATCATCATTTCCCTTCACTCCAAAGAGAGCACAGGCCACTGATAAAGACTCTCCAGTTGCCTGTGTTTCTTGGATTTTTTTTCTCTGCTTCCTTCCATGTTTATCATGTCCCTGAGCACTTCTGGTTTTCCTCTCCATGTTTCTGTAACAACGCACATTTTTTTTTGGGGGGGGGAACAGGTTGACAACCTATCCTCCCCAACCTCCTAAGTCACCTCTGAACAGGTTGATGACCTATCCCCCAACCTCCTAAGTCACCTCTGAACAGGTTGATGACCTATCCCCCAACCTCTTAAGTAACCTCTGAACAGGTTGATGACCTATCCCCCAACCTCCTAAGTCACCTCTGAACAGGTTGATGACCTATCCCCCAACCTCCTAAGTCACCTCTTATGACATACATGGAAGGTGGCGGTGGCCCTATTCTTTTCTTCTCAGACTCAGATCTGGGCCCCAGTAACCACATAGGCCATCATGAAAAATGCATGTAACTTAATAAACAGACTACAAGAAACAATCTTCATGTGAAACAGCATTTGACCAAACAAATATGGCTTACTTTGTTTCATATCTCTCTCTCTCTCTCTCTCTGTGAGTGGTGAGACATGAGAATCACAAAGCATGTCACCATATCTGGAAAAAAAGGGAAAAAGAGGCTGACCTCGAGAGACCCTAAGGAGAACACTGACCACAGAGGCTAAGATGGTCAGGCATCAAATCCTTTGACTCATAGTAAGGCACACTTGCTGTGGCGAGAGAGCTTGAACCAAAGGGCTACGCTGGCAGGAGCACCAGCTTCTAGCAGAGTCACCAAAGCCAGACAGGTCTGAAGGTAGGGGCCAGACAGGTCTGAAGGTAGGGGCCAGAAAAGTTTGAGGGTAGAAGCCAGATAGGTCTGAAGGCAGGGGCCAGACAGGTCTGAAGGTAGGGGCCAGACAAGTCTGAGGGTAGAAGCCAGATAGGTCTGAAGGCAGGGGCCAGACAGGTCTGAAGGTAGGGGCCAGACAGGTCTGAAGGTAGGGGCCAGACAGGTCTGAAGGTAGGGGCCAGACAGGTCTGAAGGTAGGGGCCAGACAATGCACAGCTCAAACCCTGCTGCCTTGGAGGATGGCTGAGGATGGCCAAAGGCTACGGAAGCAAACCCAGAAGAAATGTATGCTGAAGAGTGATGTATTAGGTGCAAAGGGATGCAGATATAGGAACTCACACTTATGTGACATAACATTCTGTCTCACGTAAATAACTACACTTACTTACTTGGAAAGAGACTAAATATCCTTTGTGGATCAACTGATCCCTGAAAAACAACTGCTCGCAACAAATCACTGAGAATGTGAATCACCTGCAACAGTTAAAAGTTGCCAAACATCAAATCACTCATATACAACAGATTCTGACTATAGAATTAGTATACAAAGTGTACTTTTTTTCTTTGTACTTACAGTCCAAGATTTAGGAATTTATTATGAAAAACCACGAACACAAATGACAGATGAAAAGATTAAACTGATTTAAAATGTTTGTTGATTATAAGAATACACAAATCAGACAAAGTTCAATGTCTGAAATCTAATATCAATTTTATGCTCTTGAATAATGATAACAAAAAAGATGCTGGACTGGTCATGTGTTCAGAAGGACCCCAGTAACATCATTAAAATATTTTTCTTTCTTTCTCCACTCACCCTAGTTAAGTGTGGTGGTTTAACTGTGCCACAGTTAGCTAGGCTGCTAAATCTGTGCCTTTCAGTTGAACACATCAAATTTTGGCATGGCTTATTTTTAAGACTTGGTTTGCCTTCCCATTCAATCTCTATTCACCCAGCCAGCCTTTTACATTGTTGGCAGGGAACAGCACTGGGAGGAAGAACAGGGTCTTTGTCAGCTATGGTTTACCAGCCCTGACACAAGTGGTCAGCTATGGTTTACCAGCCCTGACACAAGTGGTCAGCTATGGTTTACCAGCCCTGACACAAGCGGTCACCTACGGTTTACCAACCCTGACACAAGCGGTCACCTATGGTTTACCAACCCTAACACAACTGGCCACCTATGGTTTACCAGCCCTGACACAAGCGGTCACCTATGGTTTACCAGCCCTGACACAAGCGGTCACCTACGGTTTACCAACCCTGACACAACCGGTCACCTATGGTTTACCAGCCATGACACAAGTAGTCAGCTGTGGATCTTTGACAACTGTCTCATTCAGCTTAAGTGCTCCACCTCAAGCCCAGTTTTAACTGTTAAATGCCACGACAATGATGCATGTTCAGTTCTTGGTGATGGAATAAAATCAACAAAATAAAAGTATCCATGCAACCAAACTTTCATGAAGAAGACAAAAATGGAATTTGAATTCTTAAACATAAAATACAGAAACAAATGCAAGGACTGAAGATTAATAGTCACAAGGTCATGAAAATGATGATACACTTTAGAAAACTTATACAGGCTGACAGTTTGCATATGAAGAAGACTTTTGATCAGCATCAGAAAATGGGCATAACAGGACAAGACATGCTGAAGATAAAGGATTTCAGATATGCTTTCCATACTGGAGTGAATTTTTTTTTTTAATGCAGCAATAACAATAAAAGAAACAAATTTTTAATGAGACCTCTGTGGAGATGAACCAATTAAAAACATTTTTTTTCAATAAAAATAAGTGATGCACGCAATTAGAAGACTGAAGTTCATGGTGAAAATGAACAAATTTAAGATAAACATTTTTATGATTGGTAAAATGGAATGAATACTAGCCTGTCGTGTGTCTGCAGCCGTTAAAGCTAACAACTGAGAAGTGGACTGAACAAAGACGTCAGGTAAATAGGCAGGACTTCTCTTTCTGTACCGGAATGATTGCTGACATAATTCAATCATCTGCTGCTTGGACGACAACTGGAAGAATGGGATGAACAAGAATACTGGATGTGAGTGAAAAAGTAATGACAAAATATTCTGAAACACTGTATATACATACATATATATATACACTTTTTTAAATAGTATTCATGTGAATCTATACTTTATCTCCTCTCTCTATTTCTTCATCCTGTATGTTTTTGTATGATTAAGGCTCATGCTGAAACGTCACAACTTTTTAATCGTTAAGTAATAAAGCTGCTCCTACTTTTTCCTATTTTATACATTCTGGTATCACAGCTTTACTGCAGTGCTTCGTGTATAGTTATATACTTATACACTAATTATTATCTTGTCTTGTCTTTTTTTTTTTCATGTACCTTTCAGGAGTGAGAGGACGAACATACTTCTTAATAAGACTTAGAAGTTTGCTTCATAGGCTGGGACTTATAAAGTTTTTGTTATTTTTCCCATCCATCTCCTGTGTAGGTGGCCTCTCCCTCTGTTTCTTACCATTCTTAGTACGAGTGTTTTCTGTGGTATTCTATCTGGTAGTAGCTGTGTAATATGGCCAAACTAGTGGACTTTTTGTTTATGTAATGGAAAACGACTTTTGTATTCATATTCTCTATTACACACTGACAGCCGTGAACACCATGAACTTTGATATTATTTGACTTATGAAGAGTTTCCAAGGGGCATTATGAAGAGTTTCCATGGGGTATTATGAAGAGTTTCCAAGGGGCATTTTAAATGATAACATGATTAAACTGACTGTTTGAGCACAGCTTTTTCTCATTTCATGAGGATATAGTGCTGATTTCATCAAAGTCAGTTTCCTGAAAACTAGTGCTATATCTAGCTGCAAGATGACATCAGATAGAATAGTAAATAGTGCCATTATCATGATGTATACTGCTCCAGAGATCAAATACATGGCCCTAGAATTTATTCTAATTTTTCTGCGTCTGGAGTTATATCTCATAAAGAAAGGATAATCTTTCTGGCAAATCTTCATAGCAGAAGAAAGTCATGATGTAAGACAATGAGAAATGCCCACAACTAGACCTATGAGAAATGCCTTTCTTAATTTAAAATAAGCATGTGAAAATGTATGGTACTAAAGAACAAACTCCTCGTTGCGCTAATGATGAACTTGGAGATAACTGGCAATCTTATGTCTACAAGTTTCATTGAAGGGAGTCTCTGTGTGTGTATATATACATATAAAACGTTTCTTCAACAATCACCTTCAGAAGCACCTCCAGCCGCGTATAATCGCTCTTCATTTTGTTTTAAGCTTGCGAAGCACACACAGACAAGTATATAACAGATTGTACAGTGTTTGTAAGAAAATTCTTGCAAGTTAATGGTAATGACGAATCAATCGCTTCTCCGCATGATACGCTAATAGGGGGCGTCGACCACTCAGGGGAAGGAAAAAAAGCACTTCCTGTTTCCTGTATACAGTCTTCTATGCCAGATAGTCACAAGAAAATTGAGAATACCACGGGCAGCCAAGAAAACAAATGAAGTAGTTCTAAGCGAGGCTTTGCAAAAAGAGAAACTGTGGCAAAAATTCAGAATACGACAATCTTGGTTTGTAGGACATGTTTTAAGAAGAGAGCAAACTGGAACACCTAATGACAACAGGAAAACTGGAGGGGAAAAGGGGCAGAGAAAGACAAAGAAACAAGATACTTGACGGACTAAAAGAGTGGCACAGAGCGAAGCCCAAAAACAAACCTTTATAAAAATAGCAAAGGATAGATGTTTATGGGAATCAATGACGACCAACGCATTATTGGCATGGGAGAGAGAGAGAGAGAGAGAGAGGGGTGGGGGAATGCCAGATAGCGAATAGAAATCCAGTGTTCATATTTTTACAAAAATAATAGTTATTGCACATGCAGGATAACTTGTTTTTACAGTTGGAATTTTGTATTACGTTTAGTTAATTATTTGAAATAATAGTTGCTATAAATGCGTAAACTTGTGTTTGTACACAATTGTCACGTTTTTTGTAATAATCTGGAAAAAAATAAGAGTGCGTACTAAAATACGTTTCACTTGCAGACATGTGGACGTGGTTGAAAGTGAATGAAATTAATTTGCATTGAAGCAGCAATAACACCAGGTGGTAAGTGAATTAAGGTCAAGAAAAAGGTAGCAGGTCATGGCAGCACGCAAATTCCCTAAAATAATATACTTTTCTTTCCCAGCCACGTGATCTATTGTCTTTCTTTCATGAAAGTTTTGGTACGACTCGGACTAAACTTGAAACATCGCATGTTTGCTTGTTTGTTAATATTTACGTACAGTTTAAATGCCACAAATGTGAAAGATACGTCAGTGACGAACGACTGCTGATGTTGTGGACTGGAGATACACAGAAGTGTACGATTTAGTTTTGAAAAAAAAAATAGAAAGAGGAAAAAAAAAGGGGGGGGGGGAGCAGATACTATAGAATTAAACAATAAGATGTTTTTTTCCTTCTTTTTCTTCTTCAGCTTTCTGATCCATTAAGGCTCATTGCTGCAGATAAAGTTCGCCTCCGTTCTTCTCTATTCCTAATCTCTCTCCAGCTGGTGACACCAGTTTCTTTTATATCCTTTTCTATGTTGTCTTTCCATTTCTGTCTTGGTCTTCCCCTTGGTTTTGTTTCCCTCATCTCTTGTGCATATATCATTTTCGTTTCTCTGTTCTCTTCCATTCTTTCTACATGCCCCAGCCAGCGTAGTCTATTCAGTTTCAAGACATTTATAATTCGTTGGGATTTGAATAAGATGTTCAGTTCAGTGTTCTTTCTAGCTCTCCATTCTCCGCTGTTGATATCCTTTATCGCCCCAAAGATTCTTTTTAGGATCTTGTTCTCAAAGATCTCCAATTGTTCATCTTTCTTTGTTGTACTCCAATTTTCTGATCCATTCATGACGGCTGGTCTTATTACGGAGTTGTAGATCGTTATTTTGGTGTTTTGGGACAGGATTTTGGATTTTAACACATGTTGTATAAAGCATATTTTATTCCCTATCTGTTCTCTGATTTTTAAGAGCATGCATCTTTCTCATCGCAACATATGCATGTGAGACCTGAACACTTAACAAAACAGCTGAGAAGCACGTAAATGCCTTTGAATGTAAATGCTATAGAAGAGTTCTTCAAATATCATGGACACAAAAAAAAAAGAACAAATATATCCATATTACAAGAACTTAATATTGAAGAAGGCTGGCTAGTAAAGAGGATTAAACAGAGAAAATTTTAATATTTTGGACACATTAAACGTCATGATAATCTAGAGAAGGCCGTCTTGGAAGGGTACAAAATGAGAAAAAGAAAGAGAGGAAGACCAAGGCGAAGATGGCTGCAAGACATCGTTGATGATCTGCAAATGGATGCATCAGCAGCAGGCCATCTTGCTCACAACCGAGAGACCTACAGGAGAGCTGTTAGGGAGGCAAAGTTGCCTACAGGAGTGCTGTTAGGGAGGCAAAGTTCCACATGCAAATGAATGAATGAATGATCTCCACTCTTATTTTAATGTCGTCGGTCCTGGTCCTCTAGGTTGTGGGCTGGGGCATGGGGCCAACGACCCCATCTCCGTAAAAGAAAAGATTATTGTATGGAACAGATAGAGAAGGCTCGAAATTTGACTGTTAAAAATGGATTACGACCTTCGAACGTCAAAAATATGATGAGATTTGGAACATGGAATATAAGAAGTTTACACAGACAAGGGGCAGCTAAAGAATTAGCAGATGAACTAAGTAGGCATGACGTGGATGTTACAGCATTACAAAACAATAAGATTAGCACGTAAAATTGAGAAAGAAAGAGGCAACAGTCCAAAAATGGGTACCACTCTACGCTTTGATGTATGTATGTGTAGGATATACTGAGTCGATACAGCCAAAGCTTCTCAATCTTTTCCTGCTTTCCACTTCCCCTAGTGCATTATATTTTTCTTATGGCCCGCCTCCAATCCCGTTACATGAATGCTCTAATTTTTGATCTCTTGTCTAGAGACACGCTCCGCGGGAAGGGATCCAATTCATTTATTGATATTTTCGCGCTGTACAATGGCACTCTAGTCTGTTTATCTTGTGCTTCCAGTGCACATTTCGGTCTGTTGTCTGCGGTTGCCCTATCAATTGTTTCTACTGTCTGTCGTTTCAAGTGCTTTTATGATATACTAACTTCAGAGAGAAATTAAAAGCTGTCATGTTTCCTTCCTCAATTTTTAACGCACAGGGAACTTCCTGTTCTCCTTTATCCAAATATCAACCCTACCCCCTACGCCCATACACACACCTTCTCTTTTTCTTTATGTTTTCTATGTTATTTCCATATTACATATTCTTGCATTCTTAACGCTGTATGTATGTATGTATGTATGTATGTATGTATGTATGTATGTATGTATGTTGTGTGTATGTATGTATGTATGTTGTATGTATGTATGTATGGATGTGTGTGCATGTATGTATGTATGTATGTATGTATGTATGTATGTATGTATGTATTGTATGTATGTGCAAGGCCCGACAATTAAGTAATGAGACTGATTTTATTATGACCAAAACAAAAATGCCCTCTATGAAGCAAAGCATGGAATCCAAAAAAGGCAACCTTTATGTATGATCTGACAACTTTTCATCGTCGCCTGATAAGCAGACGACAAACAAGCCGCCATTTTGTTGACCTAGTTAGAGGTGCATTGTCACTTAATCAGCATGGAGCAAAAAGCTAACACTAAATTCTGTTTTAAACTCGGAAAAAAGTGTCATTGACACAGTTAAATTGATGTGACAAGTTTATAGGGATAATTGATATATCGTCCACAGATATTCAGGTGATAGGATTTAAAAGCGGTGTGGAAACGATAACATATGCAACTAGACATGGACGCCTAATTTCTGTTCGTAATGAGGAACTCATTGCAAAAGTCAGAGAACGGCTACAACAAGATCGTTGTTTGACAGTGAGGATGATGACAGATAAATCTGACGTTAACTGAG
Source organism: Achatina immaculata (assembly GCA_009760885.1). Classification (NCBI taxonomy): domain Eukaryota; kingdom Metazoa; phylum Mollusca; class Gastropoda; order Stylommatophora; family Achatinidae; genus Lissachatina; species Lissachatina immaculata. The sequence goes on from CM019718.1 coordinate 7,761,642, forward strand.
AGACCATTCGTAAAATTTTAGTGGAAGATTTGGGCAAGAAAAACAGTTGCTTGCCAGTTTATACCACATTCGTTGTCTGATTACCAAAACCATCAGTGTGTTGAGTACGCTAAAGACATCATCAAAACGTGTCGCAGAAATAAACATTTCTTAAATTTGATTGTTGCAGAGGATGAAACATAGATTTTCCTCTATGACTGCACAACTAAACGCCAAAGTGCTCACTGGAAGTCGTCTTCATCACCAAAAGGCAAAAAAATTATTTTTCAAAGGTCGAAAGTGAAGACAATGTTGGTGTGCTTCTACGGCAGCAAAGGAGTTACTCACAAAGAATTTATTCCAGAGGGACAGACTGTCACTGCCAAAGTTTATTTAAGTATTTTGAAACACCTATTGAAAAGGATTCCCCGAGTCCGAGCCGAGTATTCAACACCTGGCAGTTTTTTTCCTTCCTCATGAAAATGAACCGGCTCACCGGGCGATAGTTGTACCGGAATTTTTGTGACCCAAAAACAAGTGTGTGTTCTCAACCATCCACCCTATTCCCCAGATTTGTCTCCCTGCGATTATTTTCTATTCCCAAAATTAAAGTTACCATTGAAAAGACGCTTCTTTGATGATACTGATGACATCTAAAGGGCCATAACATCGAGTTTAAGGGCTATACCAACAGAAGAACTGCAGAGGTCGTTCCAGTGTTCGTTAGATCGTGCCACTCGCTGTATCAATGCACAAGGGGCTTCATTCATTCATTCATTTGCATGCCCCTTGCGGAACTTGTGGAACTTGCCTCCTTAACAGCTCTCATGTAGGTCTCTCGGTTGTGAGTAAGATGCCCTACTGCTGATGCATCCATTTGCAGATCATCATGTCTTGCAGCCATCTTCGCCTTGGTCTTCCTCTCTTTTTTTTCCCATTATGTACCCTTCCAAGATGGTTTTCTCTAGATTATCATGACGTTTAATGTGTCCAGAATATTTAAGTTTTATCTCTTTAATCTTCTTTACTACCCAGCCTTCTTCAATATTAAGTTCTTGTAATATGGATATGTTTGTTCTTTTTTGTGTCCATGATATCTGAAGAACTCTTCCGTAGCATTTACATTCAAAGGCATTTATGTGCTTCTCAGCTGTTTTGTTAAATGTCCAGGTCTCGCAAGCATATGTTGCTATAGGAAAGATGCATGCCCTTAAAAATCTCATATTTTTGTAGTTCTGTCCGTTCCTCTCCAAAGATTCTTTAGTTGTTTTACTTTCTGAAGAGCGATAGATGTCCTCCTTTTAATTTCCCTCATTGTATCTCCGTTATTAGTTAACAGTGATCCAAGATATTCAAAACTCTCTACTTCTTCTAATTTTTCCTCATTGATACATATTTCAACTGCCTTGTTTGTTTTGTCAAGGGACTTACTTTGAATAAAATACAGGTTATATCCTCAACTGTTGTTTACTTTATTTTTTATGTAATTAGTCTCATTACTTAATTGTCGGAGTTTGTATGTATGTATATGCGAATATAAAGTGGAATAGATTTTAAAAAATATTTCCATGATTTTTCTATGCTTAGGTCCCCTGAGATGATAAGTGGCTTCTCTCTCTCTCTCTCTCTCTCTCTCTCTGTGTGTGTGTGTGTTTCTGTGTTTCTGCATGCAAAAATCCGTGAAGGATATTAAAAGAATGCGGTAAGTACACATCGTGGCAATTTTATGCAGATTCAGAGCCAAGAGAAAACGACGAAGCAGAGAGACATACCAGGGCTAGTACACAGAGCTTGTACTCTGTCAGAGACATCCACATAGAGCTTGTACTCTGTCAGAGACATCCACATAGAGCTTATACTCTGTCAGAGACATTTACATAGAGCTTGTACTCTGTCAGAGACATCCACATAGAGCTTGTACTCTGTCAGAAACATCCACATAGAGCTTATACTCTGTCAGAGACATTTACATAGAGCGTGTACTCTGTCAGAGACATCCACATAGAGCTTGTACTCTGTCAGAGACATCACAGGGAACATATACTTTGAGACATTTACATAAAACATATACCGTGTCTGTGACATTCACATAAAACAGTGGTTCCCAGTTAACAAAAGTCCGCGGACCCCTTTCTGTTTCAAAATCCAGGGAACAGACCCCCAAAAATTAGGAAACGTTTCATATCTGTTCGGTAGCTGTGTGCTTTAAATGCAAACGAGTTTTTTTTCTTCAGAAAATGTGGGTAAACTTTAATGAGTAAACGCTACACTATACACTATATCATATTTTTATACTAAAAAAAAACAGTACAAACTTGGTCAATTTTCAAAATGTCGATAATGTAGTTAAGGGAGGGGGGGGGGGGGGGGAAGCAGCAAGTAACATTCCTACTTGTCCTGTCAAATTAACAGACTATGAAAGGTGTGACAGGTAACCAACCTAAATATGATGAGAGAAATCTCTCTCTCTCTCTCTCTCTCTCTCTCTCTGAACCTTAAGTGCCCAGGGCACATGGGGTTTCCGCAAGGGTTTTCCACAAATGCCTGTCCTTCGCCTTTTTTTCTGCTCTTGCCCAGGTGAGCCCTCTATTGCTCAACATCCTTTCTGTTGTTCTTCTCCATGTCTCTTTTGGTCTACCCTTACTTCTGCTCCCCTGTGGTGTCCATCTTAGTGCTATTTTTGGTAGTGAGTTGTCAGTCACTCGAAGCACATGTCCCAACCATCGCCAGCGTCTTTCCTCAATAATTGTTGTCAGTGGTTTCATCTGCATTTCTGCTAATAAGATGTTATTTCTTATGGTGTTTGGCCAAAATATTTTTCTAATTCTTCGTAAACATTTAGTCTGGAATGAATTCAACTTGTTTTCTATGGTTTTGGTGATTTTCCAGCATTCACTTCCATAGAGTAATACACTTAGAACATTAAATATCCTGATTTTCATATTTATGCTTAGTTTTTTTTATTTCCATAGAGTCTGCAGCATTGCAAAAGCCTGGTTTGCTCTAGTAAGTCTGCTGTTGATGTCCTCTGTGCTGTCTCCATTTTCTACTACTCTGCTGCCAAGGTATACAAATTTGTTGACCTCCTCCACTAACTTGTTATCTACATTTCTTTTGTTCACATTTTGCTTCATTAACTTTGTCTTTCCTACGTTGATCTTTAGTCTTATGTTGTTTGCATTCTGAGTTAGCTTGTTTATTTTATCTTGCATATCTTTGTGACTGCTTGATAATAGACAAATGTCGTCCGCAAAGTCAAGGTCCTCCAGCACTGTGTCAAGGGTCCATTGTAATCCTCTGCGTTTGTCTGATGTTGCCTCCTTCATTAACCAGTCTACTGCCAAGATAAATAATGTTGGTGATAGTACACATCCCTGTTTCACTCCTGTTTGTACCCTAAAGTTGCTGGAGGCATGTTCTCCACAGATAACTTTGCACTGAAAACCCTCGTATAGGGCTTTGATTACATTAACTATTTTATGGGGGAGGCCATGCCATCTTAGGATTTTCCACAGTGCATCTCTGTTGACACTGTCAAAGGCTTTCTCAAAATCTATGAATAATGCATATGTTGTGCTATGCCACTCATTTGCCTGTTCTAATATTTGTTTAAGTACAAATATGTGGTCTATGCATGATCTTCCTTTCCTAAATCCTGCCTGCTCTTTCCGAAGTTTTTCCTCAAGTGTTGGTACAATTCTGTTGATGATTATTCTGCAAAATACTTTACTGGTGAGTGGCAGTAGGGTAATGCTTCTCCAGTTCCCGCAATCTCTGAGGTCACCCTTCTTTGGTAGTTTTACTATAAGCCCAGTTTTCCACTCATCTGGGGCTTTTTCTAGATCCCAAATTTGTTGTAATATCCGGCAAAGTTGTTTTGGTGTTTCTGTTTCTTCTGCTTTCAACATCTCAGCAGTCACTTCAACTTCACCTGGTGCCCTGTCTGATTTTAGCTTCTTTATCGCCTCCTTTACTTCATTTATTGTTATTGGTCCTGTATTGATGTTTAGTTCCGTTTTTGCTTCAGGTATGTCTATTGTTTGTGCTGCCTGTGTTCTGTTTAGTAGGATGTTAAAGTGTTCCCTCCATCTTTCAATTTTTTCTCTTTCTCCACTGACCAGTTGTCCATTTTGTGTTCTTACTGCACTTTCACATCTTGTGTTGAAGTTACCTGTCATCTGCTTTGTGATTTTATATATGGTTTTCATGTCATTTTTATATGCTGCTTTCTCTGCTGTTTCTGCTAAGTTGTCATAATATTGACGTTTATCTTGACGGCATGATTCCTTCACTTCTTTGTCTTTTTGTGCATAATTACTTAAAACTCGTTCTTTAAGCCGTTGTGATTTGATGTTCAGTAATTTTTTCTTGATTTCTTTTCTTTGCTCTATCTTTTCCCATGTGGTCTCGCTTATCCATTCCTCTTTTCTCCTTTTCCGATATCCCAGCACCTCTTTTGCTGTTTTCCGTAGTGTTTTATTGAACTCTAATATGGACATTTCTGCTTCGTCTTGTAGGACACTGAAGCGGTTCTTAAGTACTATTGAGAATTCATTTCTTGTTTGCTGGTCTATCAGTTTTCTTGTATCAAAATGTATCTTTCTGTGTTCTCCGATTTTGGCTTTCCTTAATTTTAGTTTTATTTTTGCTACCAGAAGGTTATGATCACTTACTACATCTGCTCCTTTCCTTGCTCGCACATCTTGTAGTGACCGTTTCCACTTGTTGTTTATTAGTATGTGATCGATTTGGTTTTCTGTGGTTTTATCTGGTGACCTCCAAGTCACCTTATGGATGTTTTTATGTTGGAAAATTGTCCCTCCGATGGTCATCATGTTTTCTTCACAGAAACTGCACAGTCTTTCTCCATTTTCATTTATTTCTCCGATTCCTTCTCTTCCCATGATTCTTCTATCTTCATTTCCTTCACCTACTTTTGCATTGAAGTCGCCCAAGATGAGTAGAATATCATGCTTGGGTATTGTTTCTACTGTTGCTTGGAGGCTGTTGTAAAAATCTTTTAATTCCTCTTCAGCTGCTTCTGTTGGTGCATAACAAACTATAATAGACAGCTTCGTGAATCTTGAGTTGAACCGTGCATATAATAATCTCTCATTTGTTGGGGTCCATTTCAGCAATGCTCTTGATGCTTCTTTTGTTATAATCAATGCTACTCCTCCTTCATGAAGATCTTCTTTACCTGACCATATTATTGTATCTTCTGTGTGCTGTGTTGTTAATTTCCTTCTGCCTTGTCCTGTCCATCTTGCTTCTTGTATTCCTAGTATGTCAAGTTTGTATCTGTGCATTTCCTTGATGGTTTGTACTAGTTTTCCAGTCTGGTTTAGTGTTCTTACATTCCAGCTGCCTATTTGCATCTTGTGTTTAGGTTCCAGGAGGTATGCAGTCGGGCTGGGGACTTCCAGTGGCTGGCTTTCATCCACAACCTTCATGGGCTCAGTTTCCTGATACGCATTTCTCCTTCCACTTGCATTTGTTTTTTCCTTTGCTTCCGTTTCTGTAGCAGTCTGATAGTTTGTTTACCAGATAGGGTTGCTGGCCCTATGCTGAACCCTCCTTAGTCGCCTTTTACGATCATGCGTGGTAGGGTACAGTGGTCCTATTCTTTGCAGATCCCGGGTACCACACGGGGGTGAGAGAAATCACCCCTCTTTTTATTCCAAACAATCGCTTTCACAGCTGGTTCAATATTTCCTGTGTTTTTTTTTTTTAATCTCAAAACTGGATCAACATCAAGCTGGTTGCCGTGCTTGTTCTTCATGTAAGAAAATGTTGAAAACGTTTGTTCGCAGCGGAATACAAGGGAACGAGATACTTCAACGTTTTCTCGCCAACCTCCTGATAACATTCACCCAGAACTGGTCCAGTCTGCACTCTTTGAAAATTATTTTCGATAAACTATCACAAGATTGTCAACAGCGTCTTTTCGGATTTACTGAAACATCAGTTGTTAAATATTTCAGGGTGGGGAAAAAAAATGAACCTTAAATTTTTTGTAACGGACCCCCTCTGCAGGCTCCGCAGACCACCATTTGGGAACCACTGACAAAGAATATATACGTTGCCTGAGACATTCACATAGAACATCTATGTAGCCTCATCTATTTAGCCACGTCTTTGTGTGAAATATAAGGGTAGCACATCAGTTCATAGAAATCAAAGGCTAAACGAATTATAGGATGATGTCCTGGTAATATAATACTTTCTCAAACTGTATATATCAGGCCATGAATTGAAATTCAAGAATGTTTAGTTAATTTATTAAAATACTGTAAATTGTTATCAAAACAATCTTATCTTTTCTTGTACTATCTTCCTGTAACTGCGAGCTGGTGTTCTTTGCAGCCGATGCTGTGAAGGTGTTTTGGCTACAGCATCGTATCAGCGTGGGAGCGGGTTATGGTAGCTATTTTTTCAGTCCCGGAGTGGAACTTAAAAAGCAGGGGGCGTGCAATGCTTCTGTAGCAGGCTCCACCACCATGGATGTAAGACTGGTTCTAGTGGTCTGGAGATACACAGAGGTGTGCGATTTAGTTTTGTAAAAACAGGCTGGGCCTGTTACTAGGGGTACCAACGGAGAGGTGGGATAGGGTCTTGGTCAGCTATGGTTCACTAACCCTGACGGTAGCATATCAGTTACGGGTCGCTAACCCTGACGCTAGCATATCAGCTATGGGTCGCTGATTGTCTCTATCAAAAAAATCGAAATTTATCAGGGAATAGTGTTTAGAAGTACTGTACAGAACTATGTTTGTATTCTAGATTTTGTGATAGTTAGTATAACTGTATAGAACCCACGAAGATGTTATGTTGGATAAGTTACCAAAAAATAATTTAAACGTTCCATGGCCCTTTATGTTTCAGATTACTTTCGAGGAGAATATAGTCGAAACAGTGACCTTAACCGCGGTCGGGGGAAAAATCTGCCACAAGTTCGTGCCGCCTGGCACATTCAGCGCGAAATATTCCTACTGGGGAAAGTTAGAGAAAGTTTCAAAATTCAAATTTGCGCAAAATTCGAATTTGAGCAAATTTAAATAAGCACACTGTCAGGCTCTGTTTGACTCTCACTAGATTAAATGGTTTTGGCAACTTCAAAATGTTGCGAGGATTTGATTATAAGACCTAAGGATTTATAGTAGACGAGTACAATTCTTTGAATATTGACAAGGTTTCAATTCAAAACTATTCCATTTTCTAAATGTTTGAATTGAGCGAAAATTCCGAAACAGGGCGAATCCGGATCAGGCCTAGCGCATGCGCGCTTTCGGCAAGGGAGGGCTTGGAAGAAGCAGACCAATCAGAGGCGACGTATCCGTCATGTGACCTGAATGCGGAAAAGAAATTGGGCGCGAAGCTAGATCCGCGATCGTCTGCGTCTTTCTCTTTGTGGAGGTAACACGCATCGCGATTTTTCTCATCAACTTGTGATAAATTTGTGAAATTTCCACCATGCCCGGAACAAAGTAAGTGACATTTTGTTTTGGTGTTAATTTCATAGAGAAAACATGTAGTTGTTTAGGTTTGTGGGGTATATAAAACTAAAACAAAAAGCCGGTAATCTAGACAAGTATGTAATGTAGGAGGGAGCTCAGTCTTGCTTGTCTTGATTGTTTTTTGAGACAGCAACCAGATGCTGTTTCTCTCTCTCTCTCTCTCACTTCGCTCTCTTTCTCTCAGCGTTTCTCTTCCTGGCCGCTGTCAGACGCGCAGGGCCGCTTTCACGTCGTGCATTGCCATCCTTTTTATTGATTTCCGTTTTGAGAATTCGTGCTTATGAAATCCACTTTTCATCGCGAAGTGGTTTTCTGTAAAACTTGTACAGTGCGTGAAAATTGTTTACAGTAGCACTTGTGTCGTTGTGTGAGTACCTTTGTCTTGTTGAAAAAACAGAACAACAAAAGAAATGCCGAATATACATGTGGTTAATATGCGTTAGCAGTCATGCTTCACAGTTCTATGCGTTCCCATCTATTCACAGTTAACTTTCTCAGCTTTTCTTTTTTTTTAAACTGTGCCACCTGAAAAGTCTCTTAAGATGTTTTCCCTCCAGGTCTGTCGCCCCCTCCCCCCCCCCCCCCAACCCAGTTTTTGTTTCCTCAGTGATTATCAGACTTGTTTTCATGTTTTAACTTAAATTAGCGCTCCTGTTCTACAACATATGCGCACGTCGAGTTGGAGCTGTCGGGTACTTAGTTAACAAGAGCACAGTTTTTTTCTTTGGAATCATTATTCCACTGGTGTATATTTTTCTCTTCTCTCCCACAAACCACCACTACCCATGTACACAAACAACACGATGTTTCTTTTTAACCTCAAAAGCACAGATTTCTGTCTGTAAATGTGGTCGTTTTTTTCTGTTTAAAAACTACACTTTAACTTGTATCAGATGTTATATTTATTAAGCAGGGCATGCATCTTCAGATTGCTAAATTCGTCTAACGCTTTCCATTAATACTCAGATTTCAAAGTGTTTTTTTTTTTATTTCTTTGTTTCACATTATAGATACGATTTGTATTTAGAGACAAACTGAAAATACATCTTTTCACAGACATTCAGACTTTGGACATATACTTGACATTCAGATAGAATATATATTTTAGCAGAGACATTTGCATCAAAATATACTTTATCAGAGACACTCACATAAAACAAGTAATTTGTAAGAGGCATTCACATGGAGAAAATACTCTGTCAGACATTCACATGGAACATGCACTTTGTCAGAGATATTCATATAGAATATATATTTTATCAAAGGCATAGAACATACAGTTTATCAGGGACATTCAAACAGAACAGCAAGGATATTCATATAGAACCTGTATATTGTCAGAGACATTCAAATGTACTATAAACTTAGGTGTTCAAATAGACTGAAACTTTGTCAGAGACTCAAAGATAATGGGGTTTTTTTGTTTGTTTGTTTGTTGTTTTTTTTTTTTTCAGAGACGTAATCAGAACTAGGATAGAGCATTTACTCTTTAAGAAATTCTTAGAAAATACACTTAGTCAGACGTTCATATAGAATATATATAATTTTTTTTTTTTTTCTTTCAGAGATGAAGTAGCTGTGGAATCCACTGACAACAAAACAGAGCCAATTGTGGCAAAGACCGTAGAAGATGTGAAGGGAAAATCTGAGGAGGTAAGATAACTGGATGTCTCATTTAAAACAAAAACCAGAGAAAAAAACTAATAAATAAACCAGATGGGATATGCAAAGGTTAGCAGTTACCCTCAAAATGTCATGCAATATCTTGAGTCATTTGTGACGGTTTATTTCAGATTTCCTCCAAGGAAGTTTAATGCAGTTTGATATCGTGTTTGGTTCTGTGGAGTGATGAGCCAAAGGTTTGTCATCGCAGTGACACAGATCAGATTTTGTTTCACACTAACCATTACATAATGAAAACAGAAAATCAACTGGTTATAGATTAACACCCCCCCCCCCCCCTTTTTTTTTGTGTACATCCTGTTTCTTTGGTCTGTTAATGAACTAACTTCTTACTAGTAGTATTATTTTGAAAGCTTCGGTATTTGCCTCCAACTAGTGATTGTTGTATCCCTAGGCTGATGATAACACCACAGAAGACAAGTCAGAAGATGCTGAAGAGAGCACAGGTGATAATGCCAACACAGAAGAAGCAGAATCAAATACAGGTATGTTGGAAAGTGGACAATGGGCAGGGATTGAGTGGGAGGGGGGGGGGGGGCTCTTCTGTTTTCAGATTGATGAGGCAGATGATGTTTTATGTGAAGAGGTGGCACAGACTTAGAATACAGACACCAGAACATGTTCTCCAAGTTTTACAGACCCATGTAGCCAGACATGACCACAAGGTTTGTACCTAAGGTGGAAGCTGTTGGGCTGCCTTCAAGATTGTGGAGTTCATTCTGGCAACTGGGCTTTTGGTTTGGCATAACCAAGAACTTGAATGCTGAAGATTTTAAAAAAAAAAAAATGTCTTAAAATCTTTGGGTCCTCTTGTCAGAGTGAGCTTTTGCTATAGAAGTTCCACCCATTTGAAGAGGATGGACCCAAGTTTTGTTGCTTTGGTAAGGGTGGGCTTTGATTAAGTTCTTTGATTGCTTTTTTTGTACTTGTGCAGTATGCGTGCAGGAATTTCTAGAAATGCTCATTTTACAAAAATATAACTAAGCCTTGTGATAATGACAGGGTATCATTGATCAGTTTCGAGCATCCTTCAATATTTAATGTTCTACCAATCAGCTGTGTGTCTTATGAAAATCTTTTGCACATAATTTTTTTATGTTATACGTTTCCTTCAAAAGGTTGTTTCTTTTTTAATTCCAGAGTCTGAAACGGCAGCTGAGAAGAGGTCTGCAGAAGACAAGGAGGACGAAGCAGAAGATGAAAGTCCGAAGAAGAAAGCAAAAAAAGATTCCAAAGAAACTGATTCTTCAAATGGCACAGATGAGACAGAGGAGACAGCTGAGTCTGCTTAGCCAGATCCTGCCCCCATTCTTCTAGGATGTTCATTTTCTTTCATCTGTTTCATGACTTGTATAAAACAAAAAAAAAATTTGTGTATCACTGTGTTTTTTTCAAGGAATCTGATGTGTAATTTATAGTCAGGTTGTAAACTTCATCAAGGTTTTCATTAGTTTATACTGTTCTTATAATAAAACAATGTGTTTTGTGTCACAAGTTGTTTATTCTTTGGATTTCCTGTTACCACGTGTAAGTCAGTTTTGCTTTTTATCTTATTTGTGGTGGTGGTGGTGTTACAATTTAAATGTGTGATGCCTGCTTCTGCAGTTGATACAGTATCCAGCAGTTTATTACTGGTGTGTGTGAAACTGTCAAGGCAGTACCTTACTTCTGGTAAGCATTTTTGCATTGTGGATGTATATATATATATGACACTAGCTTATATGCTACAGTTTCTGTAATTACTTCACAGAAGTTAATCTGATAATGCAATGCACAGGAGTGAAAGAAGAGGTGATGAGGAAGGAGAAGGAAACAGAACTAACAGCTTAATGTCATGCTCTTGTAGAACAGTGATTAGAAGACAGCTATATGAGGGGGAGGGGGGATGGAAAGAAAGTGTGTCCACAAAACCAGATTATGGGAGAGGCTAACTGGTTTTTAAACCAGTAGGAGACTTTCTGGGCAGATCTCAGATAAGTAGTTGTTATTTAGTAGTTATGAGATGATTGATAAGTTCTCAGCATAAGGTACAACAGATTATTTTTGGACAATTTTTTTAGGTTATTTCTCAACATAGTCCCCTTGCAACTTTATGCACTTAGTTCAGCGATCCTGGAGCATACGGATCCCTTATTTGTAAAAATCAGCATCCTGTGCCAGTAGAAAGTGGTCTACAGCATGAATGACGTCATCATCTGAAGCAAATTTGTGACCACTGAGCTCCTTTTGAGTTTGGTAAATAGGTAATAGTCTGAAGGGAATAAATGTGGGGAATGAGGATGTTCAACAAGCTGGAAGCCACATTCATGAATGGCAGCCATTGCCACTGCCGACTTGTGAACTGGAGCATTGTCTTGGTGAAAGATGACTCCTCGATGCTTTTCCTTCAATTTGACCTGCAGTTGCTTTACAAGATTAGTGTAATAGGCCCTGGTGACCGTTCTGCCCTTTTGGAGTTAGTCTACCAATAGCACACCTTCTGAATCCCAAAAGATGGAAGCCATCGCTCTGCCTGCAGACAGAGCCACCCTTGCTTTCTTTGGAGGTGGGGATCCTTGATGTTTCCACTGCTTTGACTGTTCTTGGCTTCTGGTTGAAAATGATGAACACAAGTCTCATCCATAGTCACATATTGCTGAAGAAACTTTTCAGGATCTGCAGAAAAATGGCCGAGATTTGTCTCTTGACATGTTGAGATGCTGTCGTTTGTGATCAGCTCCAAGAAGTTTCGGGACCCATCAAGCAGTGACCTTTGCCATTTGAAGATCACTGTGAATAATGGCACGAACACATTCCTGGGAGATGCCCAGCTCAGTAGCAATGTACTGCTCAGTTAGTCGTTGATCCTCCATTATCATATGGATTCTGCCTGTGGTTTCATTGGTGGTTACCGTTCTTGGTCTTCTTGGATGGGGATCATCTTCCAGACTCTCCCTTCCATGTTTGAACTGAGCTACGCATTTCTTCAGTGTGCTGTAAGAAGGGGCACTCTTCCCTAGAGTCTCTGCAATATCCTCATGGATCTCCTTTAGTGTGTAAGCCCTTGATGCAGAGGTAGCGAATGACTGCTTGATGAGGGATTTTATCCATTTTCTCAATTTCTGCCAGCCCTTACCACTTCAGTAGCCTGTAAAAAAAGATTGGTTGCAGTTAATTTCTTGAAACTTGGTGTTTAATCTTACATTAACCTGATCTACAAATGCATCTAATATCAACTGTGCGTTTCAAGTATTTATACTTTATGCTGAGAACTTTTCAGTCACTCCTCATCTCAATCCATGTGAAAGTCAGAAGATGCTAAGATTAACAATGGTAATGGGTTTTTTTTTTTTTTTGATTCATAATATTGTAGATGTCTGGAAAAGTCAATGCAAGATTTAAGAAAGGTCACTGCTTTACTAAATTTACACCTTGGGTGATATCAGAATTCCATGGGCAGATTTACTTGTTTAAAATTGTGCTATAAAAGGTGTCTGACTTCTAAGTAACCTTTCATGTACTGTGTGTTTAAAAATTGACTTATTGGTTTCCTGATATAGGGAGTTACGGACGCAAGAGTTATTTTTGACATGGAAGTACCACATTTGGATTAATAAAGGAAAGGGCATGAAGCAGCAGATGTAGCACTGAAGATAGATTGTGCTTTAGAACATTTGTGGTGCTTGTGAGAAAGAAGCACTATGGTCCTGTTACAGATGGTTTTTTGGGTATAAATGTCTAGAAAACTAAACAAACACAAAAGTTAAGAAAAGATGTAACAAAATGTTGAGACAGTTTAAAACAAACCAAAATGTTATAACTGTGTGCTTATCGATTAAGGCTGTTTCTATTTTAGTCTCAACATTTCACATTTCAGGCATCTGATGTGAGGAATATTTATTACATGAATCTGCATAAAATATATATAAAAGATAAATTGGGGGAGAGAATTTCTCTGCTTTTAAGGTGAGGCAGATTAGGCCCACTTTTAAAGAGAGTTGTCAGTGCATTGAAATATCAGATTTTCAAAATAAATTTGGTTTCCATTTAGAAGTCAAAGATGTTTTGGGTTTATTCATAATGAAGGCATCAACAAAAAAAAAAAACAATGTTCACATTAAAAAAAAAATTAAATCACTCCTGTTTCTGCAGAAGAAATTGAACTGAAGTTAATGTTACAGATATAACACTACTTAGTCATTTGCTTGTCTCTTGCGGAACTTTACCTCCCTAACAGCTCTCCTGTGGGTCTCTCGGTTGTAAGCAAGATGCCCTGCATCCATTTGCAGATTATCATCTTGCAGTAACACTACTACTCATTTTTTTAGTAGATTCTCTGTATTATACTACAATTACAGAAGTTACTCTTACAAGAGAGACCTTTGAAACTCTTCTTGTTTGAAGTTTGAAAAGTAATACAGGCAAATGCTGTGTGTGCTGATAGAGTAAGTAGCCATAATATAAAGTCCTTCAAAAACTCTTATTTTGGATTTTTTTAAAAGAATCTAGATAATATCCCATACTTGATAGCATTAGACGTAAGCGAGTTTTTGTAAGTCATGAAATAGCAGTGGCAAACCAAAGGTGATGTAGGACCCACTTGGCTCCCCAAACAACTGGCTCAGTATAACTAACAGGGCAAGGAGCTGGGGTGACCAAGTTTGCTAAAGTAGTACACCTTTTCCTGTTTTGTGGCCACGCCCTGGGTCTGCCTAAGTGGTTGTCATCACCAGACAAGACACTTGTGCTTCACCAAACCAGGTGCCACAACAGCCTTGCATGCAGTTTCAGGGATTTAAAACGAGGAAAACTACAACTGTGGTTATCTAGTTGTGATTTGAAGATGAATTAAAAGCCTCAGAAAATCGTTTGGAATTTAAAAAAAAACGTTATTTTTATTCTCTCTCTCTCTCTCTCTGAACCTTTAGATGCCATAGGAAGATTAGGTTTTCTGCAAGGACCTACCACAGATGCTTGTCTTTTGCCCCTTTTATTCTCCCCACTCAATCCACTCTTGCTCTACCACGTGCACTTCTGAACACAGCCTCTTACAAGTCGTAGCTAAGTTCTGCATTCGTTTTGTTTTATTCTATTTTTTTTCCATAACATTCACGTGAATTTGTTTTCTCTGTTTCAATGTCCTGTGTGCTTGTAAAGCTGTTCCCGCTTTTTTCCTAGTTCATACATTTTGTTACCACAGCTTTACTGCAGTGGCTTTGTGTATAATTATATTTGGTTTTACACATTTCTACGCTAATTATTCATGTGTTGCCAAGGTCAGCCCTGTTCAGCAAACCTCTCTTTTGTTCTTCGCGTCTCTTTTGGTCTGTCCTTACTCCTGTTACCCTGAGGTGTACCTCACAGTGCTTTTTTTTTTTTTTAGCAAGGAAAAACCAGTTATCCGGAGCCAAATGTCCAAACCATCGCCATCTTTCCTCAGTAGTCAAAGCCAGCGACTTCATTTGCATCTCTGCCAACAACAAGTGTTATTTATCTTTTTTGTTATAGTGGACCTTTACTGTGTATCCTTCCAAAAGTGCCAACGCGTGGTCATATTTTCTTTAAAACCCACACACACTCACACACAAGCCAGAGTCAAAGAACTGGTCAGCGGTGCTGCCACCACAGGCGGGTGTGTGACGAGAGTTTTGGGGTTGTTAGAAAGTTTAGTGCTTTTATTTGTTCTTTAAATGAGTCTCGGTGTGATAAATGTGCTTTGGCAATTTTTTTTCCCCTATGGGGGGGGGGGGGTGTCGAATAATTACTGACAGTTGTCACAGTTGAGTATATGATTTGTATTTTAAAACCAGCTTATTCTTCATAGTCTCACTGGAACCCGCCATCTGTTCTTTGCAGCTGAGAAATAGCATCGTGTCGGTTTGGGAGCGGGTCATGGCAGATGATTTTTGTAAATCCCAGAGTGATACTAGCAAATAAAAAAAAAAGCAGCAGGAAGTCTGCAGTACTGCTTTATAATCCACTACTATGGGGGACTATGACGATAGTATACTAGGTCTTACCGGGGGGGGGGGGGGGAAGGGGGGAGACATGGGACAGGGTTTTTGTCAGCTAATGGTTCGCGAACCCTGAGGGTAGTATGTCAGTTATGGATCGCTGAACTGGCAATGGAAATGAAACTAGCGGAATGTCGTTTACAGTTTATCCTTGCGAGACCGGAAGGATACCGGAACGACCCTGTCCAAGTTAATCAAGTTATACAACTCAAAGACGTGGGAATTTTGGAGCTGTCATCAGAATTACAAAGTGCCCCCCCCCCCCCCCCCCCAGTACACGTTGTGTTAACGTTTTCGATGTAACTTCTCTTCGAATGAGCTCCTTTTATTGTTGTACTGATACTCTTTGCTGTAAAAATTGGTAAGGCCAGAACGTAAAATACTGTCAATACAGTACAAAGAAACTCCAGGACTGAAAAGTTTGTAAACGATATCCAGCACTGGACGAAATGGTTTTTTTTTTGTTTTTTCAAATTCATGTTAAATGTAGGAACTTGCAATACAAGATTTATCTCAGTAAATCAATATTTGGTAACGTGGAAGAAGACCCAAGAGTAAAACCGGAGAAGGGGGGAGAACTTTGTTTGCAAAGGAAGACCCGTTATGGTTTGGAATAATGTAGAGTGTAGTTTTTCATATGGTGTGCCCCTGAATTTTTAGAGTAAAAAATACTTTTCGCCCAAATTACCTCATTTTTGGTTATTTATTCTTGTGCCTTGTAAATATCCTCAAGGTAGAGGGAACCAAGCAATTTAATTCTTAGCCTCCAGTACGAGTTGAAATGATACGAGATGTCCGCCCCCCCCCCCAGACATGTTGCCATTCTACATGGAGTAGAATGCCTTGTATTATTTAAAATCGCTGCCGGGGTTTTTAAAAAAAAATTATTTGACAGTGTTTTTATATGTGAAAGTCCAACAACTGAGAATACAGACGTGCCGCTACAGACATTTGCGTTACAAAGTGTGCCGTTGTCTGAAAACGTTTGGGAACCACTGCTGTAGACGATACTCCGTCGTCACGCAGTACGGAGATTTGCAGCTCTGAGAAATGGTTGCGACCTACGTCAGCCCTTTCCATTTTTAGCCGAGAGAATTTAGAGAGGTCAAAGGTGCGAATAGTCATGATCTTTGGCTATTAGCTGTGGTCCTGAGGAAACCACAGACAGCTATTAATTATTGTGTCACTTACCGTATTGTGTTGTGTATACAGGCGTTTAATTAAGTTCCGAGGTATCCGAATCTGTACACATAAAAAGGGGTTTGACCGATGCAATTAAGATTTTTTTTAAATGTGTGTGTGTGTCGGGGGGGGGGGGGGTGCTTGATTTGAAATGAGAAAATAACAATTAATGTCCGGACTTCGAAAATGGCCGGGTTTAAATCAAGCGTAGACTGAGTTATTAAATGCTACCTCAAAGTTGAATAATGGCGTTACTTACCTGTTACACTTTTATTTTCAGCAACACAGACCCACGTAAAAAGCATGTGGAGTGCGTGTATCTCGTACACAAGTAGGGGAGTACATCAGGCATGCCAGGACAAAGAAAATAACAACAGAAAAAGATAATTATAATTTTTAAAATCCTAAGAAAGGGGTGACCGTCGGGTGATGTATATGGTAAAAGCTGTCCCAGAACATATCCCCACTTGCTCGCGGGGCTTCATCTCACATTGCATGACAATAGGCTGGTGAAAAGGGTACGGTCGATGTGTTCCCACTGATCACTACGAATTTTTTTTTTTTTGTAAGTCACTTCTTGGATGCAACAAAAAGCCAGTAGATAAAGTTTTGTAACAATTTCACCACGGTATCTGCTTTATTCATAATCTCCCTGAACTGGAAGAGGAATGGACAAGAAAGACCCCTCAGTGCATTGCTTTCTTATTTTGCTTCATATTTATTCATTTATTTCTGAATGGAAGTTGCTTGCCAGACTGGAAGCCGCAAGGAATGGTTTGCCGGACTAAGAATTTAAACAGGTCCATTACATTATTTATACAGTCCCTGAAATTAACATGCCGGGGGGGGGGGGGGCGCAGACATGCCGGGGGGGGGGGGAAGAGAGGGAGTTTGGGGGGAGGGGGTGTGGGGTTCTGTGCTAGTAATGATTAACATATTCTAGACCAAAGATGGAAAATTCAGTGTTTTGACAGACGATCAATGTAGACTAATATTGGAAAATGCCATTTTTCGACTTGCCATTTTACAATTATTTACGCTAATACTGAAATTATGTGTGTATATCGGCGGTCAACAAAGTGATACATGCCTTGCGCTGTATAATATAAAGAAAAGCTGTGTGATCATGAACTCCTAGAAAGACGATTTTCCAGGGAAAAACAAAAAGGTTATCGTGCTGGTAATTATAAATACCTGACGAACAGTATGAATGTGAGACCTTGACGTATGGGAGAAATAGGGCTTCGGTTAGAAATGTGGCAGAGGGAGCAGCGGGGCCAGGGTAGATGCTGAAATGTCAAAACACAGGTGAGAGGAGGAGTCTGATACATGGCAGGTTCAAACTGGCGAGTTTCAGAAGTGTACCAGCGCCTGGCGGAGGCTGAGACCGCAGGTTGTCGGTTCGCTGTCAGGAGAAAGAAAGGGGCCAGGACAAAATGGCGTCAAGAACATTTCTTTATAGCAGCGAATCAGCGGAAATCGAGCCGAAGCAAGGAGAAAAACTTTACCAGGACCCGCCGTCACCCTAAGAGATTTCATTATTATAAACAGAGTAAATTGCTTGTTTTCGGCACACATCGAAAGTTCCACGGATCTTTCGCTGTACACAGGCTGGTAACCGCTGATTTGTAGTGACCAGAAAAGAAAGGGGAAGTGGGCGTAAAACAAGATTTAAAGCAAACTGGGCAACAAGCACAAATGATTGGGAAGTTCTGGTCTGCATTGCCTCAGTCTGAGAAGACACAAGGTCTTGAATAAGAAAATGTGTGTATACCGGGTTCAAAGGAATATCATATCGTAGCCTTCCCATGTTTCTCCGTCTTTTGTCGGAGTTTTTGTTTTGTTTTTTTACCTCTGTGAACTTTAGGGAAGAAAAAAAATCTAGAATGTTTGGGCGCTTTGTGTTGCTCGCGGTGCCGCAAGTTGCGCAGCGACTGCTTGTGTTGCCAGCCCACGTCATGCGACCTGCCCCCACTCTTTCTCTGTTGCCTTCGGTAGCCCTCCGCGCTTCCGTGTTGCGAGTGGGCCCTCTTAAAATTTCCTTCTCGTGCAAGCGAGCGTGCGACAAGGATCACAAAGTGCCGCCTTGTTCACATAAAGGAGTCCTCGACCTACGTCGCTCCGATATACACAGACCCGGGAGTTCATCATCATCATCAGGTGCCGTGCCGACTGGCGTTGTCTATTATGCTTCTCCAGAGTACACGATCCTTCATGCAGGCCATCAGCTCTGTTGGTGATCTCCTCTCATACCATCCCGTCAGACTGTCCAGTATCATTTCTCTTGGTCTTCCTCTTGATCTTCTTCCCTCTATTTTTCCTGTTGTTATAATATTTTCAATGCCCCCTCTTCTCATTGCATATCCTATGAAAGTATATTGTCTCTCTCTTATCTTTTTGACAAGATTTTTTTTTGTCTCTCCATCTCCTCTCATACATTCTTCATTAGTTATTTTTGCTTAATTAGTTATTAATCAGGATTCGCAACATTCTTCTAATAAACCACATTTCTGCTGCATCCAATGACTTTTGTGAGGACCTGCCTATTGTCCATGATTCACTTCCATATAATAAGATAGATTCAATAATAGCATTTTAGGACTCGTTTTCTAACATTCTTGAAAAGGATTTGTTGGATAATATGTTTCTCATTCTTTGAATTGCAGTCTTTTCTTGGCCTATTCTGTTCCTTTCTGTTCTGCATTCCCATCTGAAGTTATTACTGCTCCAAGGTATTTGAATTTCTGCACCTGCTTTAGAATAGTTCCGTTTAATTTTATACTGCAAGTTGGTGGATTCTGTTTCTAACCATAGTCTCTGTCTTTTTTATGTTTAAAGTAAGACCTTTTTGTTCACTTCCTTTAGCGACTTTATCCAAGAGATTTTGCAGGTTTTGTTGGTTCTCACCTATCAGTACTGTGTCGTCAGCATACCGAAGGTTGTTAATATTGTATCCTTCAGTTTTTATGCCTGGTTCTGTGATGATCGTTCTTAGAATATTCTCGCTTTACAGGAAATAGAGGTCAGGAGATACTACACATCCTTGTCGCACCCCTTATTTTATAGGTTGATATTTTCCAGTTCTATTTTCAACTCCAATTGCTGCTTCTTGCTGCCAGTATAGATGTTTTACAATCCTCAGGTCTTTGCTGTCTATATTGATGTCTTCAAGCATTTTAATAATTTCATTATGTTTCACCTTGTGGAATGCCTTGGTGTAATCAATGAAGCATAAGGAGAGATCTTTCTGTACTTCTAAAGCTCTTTCTGTTGGTGTTCGTAAAGCATAAATGGCATTGTGTGTTCCTTTTCCTTCAGTAAATCCAAACATTAGCTGCTATTTCCATTTTTATCTTTTTCCTTGTTCTTCTCATAAAAATTCTCAGAAGTAGCTTTGTTATGTGACATGAGAGGCTGATAGTCTGGTGGTCATCACATTCCTTTGCATCTGGTTTCTTTAGCAGTGCTATAAACGTGGATTTAAGCAGGTCACTGGGCATGTAACCACTGTTGTAAATGTCATTCAGTAACTTGGTTATTATTTTTATTCCTGTCTCCTCTAGTGCCTCTATTTCTTCTATTGTTATATTATCAGGCGCAGTAGCTTTTCCTTTCTTCGTGTGTTTGATGGCATCTATGATTTCATCTTCAAGTATTGGCGGTCCATCACAGTTTTCAGTATCTGGTGTTAATTCTGGTCTTCCTCTACCATATAGCTCACCGATATACTCTGTCCACAATGTCTTCTTTTCCCATTAACATTTTACCTTCTTTTGATTTCAGGCATCCTGTGGTATATTTTGTCTTCCTGTCTGTGAGTTCACTAATTCGTTTGTGCATGTTTTTTGCTGTCTTTATTATGGGAGTCCTCTATTTGTCTGCACTGTTCATTTAACCACACATCCTTTGCTTCTCTGCATTTGCGTCTTATTTCTTTATTTATTTTGCTATATTTATCTTGGTTATTTTTACTCCTCCTCTTGTCCATCAGTCCTAAGATGTCGTCTGTCATCCATTTATTTTTAGGGGCTTCTTTTTTTCGGTGGTATCATCTCCTTAACAGTTTGGTGGATAGAATCTCTTAACACTGCCCATTGTTCATGTATATTATTTATATTTGCTATTGCATTTTTGAATATACAGTAATTATTTAATGTAAGACTACTTATTTTAAAGTCTTGCGTACAAATGGGCACAGCACCGCCCTATGAGTCCCATTGGGCAATATAGCAAATGGCCGTCGGAGTCAATGACTTAGCCTTCTGTTTTTTTTTAAAGAAGTGGAGTCAATGACTTAGCCTTCTGTTTTTTTTTAAAGAGGTGGAGTCAATGACTTAGCCTTCTGTTTTTTTAAAGAGATGGAGTCAATGACTTAGCCTTCTGTTTTTTAAAGAGGTGGAGTCAAGGAAAAAAATCTGTTTACAAAGCACTCCTGTGTATTTTTAAAGTGAAAAAAAGCCATTTATTTACTCTCTTTTGACTCGATCCACGTGTATGGATATCATCGGCAGGAAGTTCTCATACACCAGGATCACCAACCAACTAACAATTCAGCAAACCAACCAACCATTCAGCAAGCCAACCAACCAGCCAGCCAGCCAACAAACCAGCCAACCTGCCTATGGCAGTATTTGCATCAGTTCTGATACCTTCTCCTCCAGACACTTAAAATACCTAACACTCATAAATATTCAGCCCACCTACACAGGTGTCCGTGAACATAAACTGCAGTACAGGCTCCGCTTGTTGGCTATCATGATGTGCGGCTATTTTTAGACAGTAATAAACGCAGTAACAGAAGATGGATCGTAGCAAGAGTGAATTTCTCATGGATTTAGCCAGCTGGGGTTAGCCAGCTGGTGTCAACTTCTCTCTGACTTTTTGAGAACATATTTCTTCTTCTTCTTCTTCTTTTTTTAATCCCTCACATCATTTGCCTTTAATTTTTATTCTTTGTCAGTATTTCATAGAGCATGTTCAACATCCAGACATCTTCATTTTTTTTCAAGTGCCAATGAACTGCGAGTGAGCGCGTTAAGGATTTGTAGCAGTTTTCCACTTGTGAGATTTATCTGTAATGCCATACAGATTTATTTCATATGTCCCCTGGCTATATTTGTATCAAGCCTTCGGCTATGTATACTGTTTTTAGAAAGCGCATTTTTTATCATGAAAAAAAATCATATATGTATAAATATCCTTTTATAAATATACGTCAAAAAATAGCAAATACAAAGTTTTCCTTGAAAGTATATTCTTAATGCGAGATTCACGAAAACTCATCGTGTCTCGACGATTCATCATCAAGGACAACAGCAGAACCACATGTTAGAAGGACAGCAAGAATCTTCATCTTCTTCTTCTTCTTCTTCTTCTTCTCTATCATAAGGATTGCTTCCTGTCATGGTCTGCAGCTGGGGTATAATAGCCTACGAGCCTTTAGCCACATACACAACCGGCTTCATATGGTGTATTTCTAGGACCAAGTTGCCCTTCTATTTTACTGTAAATCACTTGCACCGGTGTTACGGAATCACAACTGACCAAGACCCTGTTTTACCCTACCCGAGATACCCTGGTAATATGCTATAATCTGAGCTGGAGCACATATAACCGTGCCAACCTGATAGTGTGGCTAAGGGGAACTAGCGAACTTTAGTTGGCCATGACCTTGTCACACCTCTTCATTGATACTCCCAATTACAGGCTCGCCTTGACTAACTGCCAGGGCTTGCTGTGGTCTCCAAGGTGGTGGTGGAGCTGAAAAGCTTGTGTATTTTTGAGTCAACTTCGATCTTCAAGATAGATTCCTCAATTTTAGCAAGTTTGGGTAAAGTGATTATACCATCATCCTCAGTTTTAGCAAGTTTGGGTAAAGTGATTATACCATCATCCTCAGTTTTAACAAGTGTGAGTAAAGAGATTATAGCATCATCCTCAGTTTTAACAAGTGTGGATAAAGAGATTATAGCATCATCCTCAGTTTTAGCAAGTGTGGATAAAGAGATTATAGCATCATCCTCAGTTTTAGCAAGTGTGGATAAAGAGATTACAGCATCATCCTCAGTTTTTAGCAAATGTGGGTAAAGAAACCACGCCACTATCATCTTCAGTTTTAGCAAGTGTAGATGAAGAGGATATATAATCACGACAGAAACCAACCCACTACCCCCTCCCCCTGTTAGACAAGTGTTTATGTTTAAAAATCTTCACGGCATCACCGTCTTCCTGCTCGCATTTACAAGGCTATAAAACAACAACACAGAACAATAGTAAGGGTGCCCACAAGTAATGGGAAATACACTTTTTTCTAGTTACATTTTTTTGTTGTTTGGTTGGTTTATTTAAGCGGTCACAGATATACGTGCATCAGTTACTGTTTGCTACTACTTTTTGTGATTAAAAGGTTTGTTTCTACTGCCTGTGGTTATAAGATTTGCTACTACTTTCTATAGTTAAAAGGTTTGCTACTACTTTCTGTTCATTTAGAAAAAAAAGTTTTGATGCCAGTCTCTTGTTCAGAACGTTCCTTCACTACTTTCTGTTTGCTAACAATCATTTCCTATCATTTTCTGGATGCTAAAAATAGTTTCCCATCACTTTCTGGATGCTAAAAATCGTTTCTTATTACTTTCTGACTGTTAAAAATCGTTTCTTAGCACTTTGTGATTGTTAAAAATCGTTTCCTATCACTTTCTGGATGCTAAAAATCCTTTTCTATAACTTTATTGGTGTAAACAATCGTTTGCTACCACTTTCTCTGTTGGTAGAAAAGTTTTGTTACTACTTTCTGTTATTAAAATAAAATTTGCAACCACTGTCTGTGTTAAAAATAAAAGACTTGCCATCATTTTCCTTAGTTCAGAAATGGTTTGCTACCACTTTCTGTTGTTCAGAAAATTTTGTCACTGGTTTGTATCGTTAAAAAAAAGATTTGATTTGCATTAAAAGTTTGAGAAGCATTTGGTCCCGCAAGTTCGCGACCTGTAGATACTTTTCACCCTGGCATATGTATAATTTGTGCTTTTACAGCCGCGGTTCTCAATCTGTGGTCGGCAGAGCACACGTGCTCCTTGGAGCATTAGCACGTGGTCCACACTGCGTTATCGATTGAGTATAAGTGTTGTATATTAAATAAAAATGCCCGTATGGTTACCGGGGCTCCCGGTGAGAAAAGAATAGAACCACTGCCACCTTCCACGCAAGTCGTAAGAGGCGACTAAGGATGTTGGGGGATAGGCCATTGCCCTGTTCTCTGTAAAAAAAAAACAAAAACCCGGAACGTTACGCGGAGAGGAAAACCAGGAAACTTTGTCTTGGAAAAGTAAAGGACTCTGGTAAGAGAGCATGATGTTGTGCAGTCAAAGCTGAAAGGATGCTGCAGAACCGACATCCCAACTGAGTACCAGGACACCTTTTACCATTGCGTGTTGGAATGTTACGAGTAGAACAATGTATGGAAGTGGAAATGCTTCCATGATAGCGATAGCGAGAAAAGTGAATAGATATAAAGATACTGGGGTTGAGCGAAATACACTGGACAGGAATGGGTAAGCTTAGACTAACAACAGGGGAGACAATCCTATTTTCAGGTCACCAAAACCCAGATGCAACTCACTCAGAGGGCGTGGCACTAATGCTATCCAGAGAGTACCAGAGATCATTGATGAGCTGGGAGGCAGTTAGCTCAAGGATAACTACAGCCTGCTTCTCAACAAAGAAGAAGGATATTAAGTTGAATATCATCGCGGTATGCGCGGCAACATATGATGCAGAAGAGGTAGTAAAGGATGAATTCTACAACACATTCCAGGAAATCCTAGACCAACAAGGCAACAAACACATAACAGTTCTAATGGGGGACATCAATGTAAATGTAGGTAAGATCAACACAGGTTCAAAATGGATTAGGAATAATGAATGAAAATGGAGAAAGGCTAGCAGATCAATGCATGCTCGACAAACTTGTCATTGGAGGAAGTATATTTCCACATAAAACTATACACAAAGCCACGTGGGTATCACCAGGTCATGTCACTGAGAACCAGATAGACCATATTTGTATCAGTAGAAGCAATCCTTATGATAGAGGACAATAAGAGGTAGAAGAAGAAGATCCTGCTGTCCTTCTAACAAGTGATTCTGCTGTTGTCCTTGATGATGAATCTTCGAGACACGATGAGTTTTTATGAATCTCGTATTAAGAACATACTTTTAGGGAAAACTGGAACTGAGCAACAGATTTCAGGTTCTGCAGGAGTTATACGAAGAAGATACACCAGATGTGAACATTGTGTGGAACAGTGCTAAAGAAATGTGGAGCAAATCAGGTGAAGAGACAGTGGGATTTAAGAAACTTCAGCACAAGGAGTAGATTACATTGGAAACACTGAAGAAGATAGACAGAAGGACAGAAATGAAAGCAAAAATAAATGACAGTAAAACAACAGCAGCAAAGGCCTCAACTCAGACAGAATACAGTTTGACCCATAAAGAGGTTAGGAAAAACGTAAAGAAAGACTGACAGGGCTATTTTGATAATATGGCAGGACAGGCAGAAGAGGCAGCTGGTAAAAACAATATGAGAGCTCTGTATCAAATCACCAAGAAGTTAACACATAGACTATGTAGGATAGAAAACCTCATCAAAAACCAGGAAGGTAGGGTAGTAACATCAGAAGAAGAGCAGATGCAAAGATGGGTGGAATACTTCAGCGGAATCCTAAAAAGGCCAGCACCGACAGAAACAGAGGAGATACCAGCAACAGGGAATACTCTAGACATCAATGTAGAAGCAGCCAGCAAGGCCGAAGCTGAACACACTGTCTCAGAGTTGAAGAGAAATAAGGCACCAGGTCCAGATGGAATTGTAGCAGAAGTGCTCTTAGCGAACAAAGAAATAACAACAGAAATAATACTCTTACTATTTAACAGGATTTGGGAAGAAGAGAAGGTCCCAGAGGACCGGAAGAAGGCCCAATCTTATAACACTCCCTAAGAAAGGAGATCTATTAGAATGTGAGAACTGTAGAGGCATCTCCCCGCTCTCAATACCCTGCAAGGTCTTCAGCAGGATTTTGCTAAATAGGATTAAAACATCAATAGATAGAAAACGAAGAAGACCTAGACTAACTTGGAGAAGAGAAATTATGACAGTGCTCAGAGATAAGGGATGCACATGTAAGGAAGCAGAGAATAATTCCAAGAACAGGGATGACTGGAGAGCCTTTGTCCGTGTCCTATGGATAAAGTAGCGAAAGAAAGTGAACAGAAAGACCTTACTTTGAACATTAAAAAGACAGAGACTATGCTTATATCTAAGAAACAGAATCCACCAGCATGCAGTATAAAATTAAACGGAACTATTCTAAAGCAGGTGCAGAAATTCAAATACCTTGGAGCAGTAACAACTTCAGGTGGGAAATGCAGAACAGAAATTAGGAACAGAATAGGCCAAGCAAAGACTGCATTTCAGAGAATGAGAAACATATTATCCAACTCATCCTTATCAATGAATGTTAGAAAACGAGTCCTAAAATGCTATATTGAACCTATCTTGTTATATGGAAGTGAATCATGGACAATAGGCGGGTCTGCACAAAAATCATTGGAAGCAGCAGAAATGTGGTTTATTAGAAGAATGTTGTGAATCCCCTGGACAGCAAAAATAACTAATGAAGAATGTATGAGAAGAGCTGGAGAGACAAAAAACCTTGTCAAAAAGATAAGAGGGAGACAATGTATTTTCATAGGACATGCAATGAGAAGAGGGGACATTGAAAATAGTATAACAACAGGAAAAATAGAAGGAAGAAGATCAAGAGGAAGACCAAAAGAAATGATACTGGACAGTCTGACGGGATGGTGTGAGAGGTGATCACCAACTGAGCTGGTGGCCTGCATGAAGGATCGTGTACTCTGGAGAGCCATAATAACCAATGCCAGTCGGCATGGCACATGATGATGATGCTCTCAAGGGAGTGAAAGGCAATGATGATGATGATTAAATAAAAACAATTAAAAGTTCATAACCCTGCAATATTACATATAAGATGAATGTCCACAGTAGTTGTAAAAGG
Source organism: Achatina immaculata (assembly GCA_009760885.1). Classification (NCBI taxonomy): domain Eukaryota; kingdom Metazoa; phylum Mollusca; class Gastropoda; order Stylommatophora; family Achatinidae; genus Lissachatina; species Lissachatina immaculata. The sequence goes on from CM019718.1 coordinate 7,788,075, forward strand.
TGGTCCTTCTATGTAGAAAGAGTGAGAACCACTGCTATAGAGGAGGTACAATCTGTGTTCAGAATTCTAAGAGACATTTTTTTTAAAAATCGGCTGACCAAGTGCTACAAGAAAATGAAGAGAAACGAACCAACTGAGAACACATAGGGTAGGGATAGAATAGAGAAGCATGACTTCCGAAGTCTGCCGGCACGGTACACAATCAATCAATCAATCAGAAGAACAATATTCAGGCACATAAAGGCGACTAAGACAAGGCAAATCGAAAGAGGCATGAAAAAAAAACGAACCTTTTAGACAAAGCGGGAAACGGAGACACAATAAAATGCTGGTTTTTCATCCCAGCCGTACGTGCCTCTGAACTTTTCACATTCCCAATTCAACTTTGAATAAACCGATAACTGATTGAAAAATACACTCCCCTGTATAAATATCAAATCGTAAACATCTACTGAAGGGACGGTACTGTTAAAATAACTCTATCCAGACTGCCAAAGCGAGTTGTCGCCGCTTGTGACGCTACTGATTTTCTTATTGGCCGTGGGGCCCCAGAGAACATCATTTATGGAACCCTTTCCTGTCTGAGAACAGCTGTGTTATTATTGTTATAAAGCAATAAAGGGAGGCCAGATGATGCAAAGATGATTATTACCCGAGCCACTTTGGCACTGAAGGCAGGTTAGGTACCACAGATCTCATTACAGACCGCACGGTAGAATGTTCTCATCAAAGCGGTGATCTGTGCATGTAGAACAGAATCTCTTGTTCTGTAGCAGGCAGTCAGGCTTGGTGCAACTTCTTGTTTACGTATGCATCCGCTACTAGCGGTTGTGTTTTCATCAGGGCAGAGATGACTTTTTGCAACAAAATCAAACAGCCATTTCTCATTTCATATTTGCCTGCTTTGCAATATGTAATATGAAAGTCCACTCACTCACTCACTCACTCATTCACTCACTCACTCACTCACTCACTCATTCACTCACTAGATTTCTGATCTTAGAGCATTATGGTTAAAATCTTGCACATTTTAAACATTAAGTTACTGTTAAAAATCACAGCTAATCATTTCGAGACACTGAGAACTTGCTGTATTAATGATAACAGACAATAAAAAGAATACGTTAAAAATAAATAACAAAAGAATCAGCTGGGATCATTCGGGAACGTCCGTCATCATCATCAGGTGCCATGCTAGCAGGCATTGGTGGTCACGTTTCTTCACAGATCTCAACCCTTGATATTTTCCATTAGCTTAGTGTGTGATTCTTTGTTTGCCATCATGTTAGAACTAAACTGTCCATGAATTTTTTGTTCTCTTGGTTTTCCCCTTCATCTCTTCCTACTTATCTTCTCTGTTATTATGATGTTTTCAAACTGTACTATTTTGATTATACGACAGTCGTTTTTCTTATGGATTTAATTAGTTTCCTATCTGCATTTGCTTTTGTTAGACATGACTTGTTTGTTATCTTAGTTGTCCACGATATCTTAACATTTTTCTCATGAACCACATCTCTGTTTCCTCTAGCGATCTTTTCACTGATCTTCTCATGTGTATGAAGACGCATTACAGAAGATGTTTGAAAGTTGTTTTGACTTGGCTTACTCTCTCTATCTCTCTCTCTCTCAACCTTAAGTGCCCAGGGCACATGGGGCTTCCGCAAGGGTTTTCCACAAATGCCTGTCATTTGCCTTTTTTCTGCTCTTGCCCAGGTGAGCCCTTTATTGGTCAACATCCCTTCTGTTGTTCTTCTCCATGTCTCTTTTGGTCTACCCTTACTTCTGTTCCCCTGTGGTGTCCATCTTAGTGCTATTTTTGGTAGTGAGTTGTCAGTCATTCAGAGCACATGTCCCAATCATCGCCAGCGTCTTTCCTCAATAATTGCTGTCAGTGGCTTCATCTGCATTTCTGCCAACAAGATGTTATTTCTTATGGTGTTTGGCCAACATATTTTTCTAATTCTTTGTAAACATTTAGTCTGGAAAGAATTCAACTTGTTTTCTATGGTTGTGGTGATATTCCAGCATTCACTTCCATAGAGTAGTACACTTAGAACATTACTCTTAAATATTCTGATTGTCATATTTATGCTTAGTTTTTTTAGATTTCCATACAGTCTGCAGCACTGCAAAAGCCTGGTTTGCTCTAGTAAGTCTGTTGTTGATGTTCCCTGTGCTGTCTCCATTTTCTAATACTCTACTGCCAAGGTATACAAATTCATTGACCTCCTCCACTAACTTGCTATCTACTCTGAGTACATTTCTGTTGTTCACATATAATATTTGTCTAAGTACAAATATGTGGTCTATGCATGATCTTCCTTTCCTTAATCCTGTCTGCTCTTTCCGAAGTTTTCCCTCAAGTGCTGGTACAATTCTGTTGATGATTATTCTACAAAATACTTTACTGGTGAGTGGCAGTAGGGTAATGCCTCTCCAGTTCCCGCAATCTCTGAGGTCACCCCTTTTTTTGTAGTTTTACTAGAAGGCCAGTTTTCCACTCCTCTGGAGCTTTTTCTAGATCCCAAATTTGTTGTAATATCCGGCAAAGTTGTTTTGGTGTTTCTGTTTCTTCTGCTTTCAACATCTCAGCAGTCACTTCATCTTCACCTGGTGCATTGTCTAATTTTAGCTTCTTTATTGCCTCCTTTACTTCACTTATTGTTATTGGTACTGTATTGATGTTTAGTTCCGTTTTTGCTTCAGGTATGTCCATTATTTGTGCTGCTTGTGTTCTGTTTAGTAGGTTGTTAAAGTGTTCCCTCCATCTTTCAATTTTTTCTCTTTCTCCACTGACCAGTTGTCCATTATGTGTTCTTATTGCACTCCCACATCTTGTACTGAAGTTACCTGTCATCTGCTTTGTGATTTTATATATGGTTTTCATGTCATTTGCATATGCTGCTTTCTCTGCTGGTTCTGCTAAGTTGTCATAGTATTGACGTTTATCTTGACGGCATGATTCCTTCACTTCTTTGTCTTTTTATGCATAATTACTTAAAACTTGTTCTTTTAGCCGTTGTGATTTGGTGTTCAGTAATTTTTTCTTGATTTCTTTTCTGTGCTCTATCTTTTCCCATGTGGTCTTGTTTATCATTCCTCTTTTCTCCGTTTCCGATATCCCAGCACCTCTTTTGCTGTTTCATGTAGTGTTTTATTGAACTCTAGTATGGACATTTCTGCTTCGTCTTATAGGGCACTGAAGCAGTTCTTAGGTACTACTGAGAAATCATTCCTTGTTTGCTGGTCTTTCAGTTTTCTTGTATCAAAACGTATCTTTCTGTGTTCTCCGATTTTGGCTTTCCTTTATTTTTGCTACCAGAAGGTTGTGATCATCTGCTCCTTTCCTTGCTCGCACATCTTGTAGTGACAGTTTCCACTTGTTGTTTATTAGTATGTGATCGATTTGGTTTTCTGTTGTTTAATCTGGGGACCTCCACGTCACTTTATGGATGTTATTATGTTGGAAAATTGTCCCTCCAATGGTCATCATATTTTCTTCACAGAAACTGCAAGTCTTTCTCCATTTTCATTTATTTCTCAAATTCCTTCTCTTCCCATGATTCTTCTTCTATCTTCTTTTTCTTCACCTACTTTTGCATTGAAGTCATCCAAAATGAGTAGCATATAATGTTTGGGTATTGTTTCTACTGTTGCTTGGAGGCTGTTGCAAAATCTTCTTTTGATTCCTCTTCAGCTGCTTCTGTTGGTGCATAACAAACTATAATAGACAGCTTCGTGAACCTTGAGTTGAAACGTACATATAATCTCTCATTTATAGGGGTCCATTTCAGCAATGCTCTTGATGCTTCTTTTGTTATAATCAATGCTACTCCTCCTCCATGATGATCTTCTTTACCTGACCATATTATTGTATCTTCTGTGTGCTGTGTTGTTAATTTCCTTCCGCCTTGTCCTGTCCATCTTGCTTCTTGTAATCCTAGTATGTCCTAGTATGTCCTAGTTTGTATCTGCTCATTTCCTTGATGGTTTGTGCTAATTTTGCAGTCTGGTTTAGTGTTCTTACATTCCAGGTGCCTATTTGCATCTTGTGTTTAGGTTCCAGGAGGTCTGCAGTCTTGCTGGGGACTTCCCGTGGCTGGCTTTCATCCACAACCTTCATGAGCTCAGTTTCCTGATAAGCATTTCTCCTTCCACCTGCATTTGTTTTTTTCCCTTGCTTCTGTTTCTGTAGCAGTCTGATAGTTTTTCTACCAGATAGGGTTGCTGGCCCTATGCCGAACCCTCCTTAGTCGCCTTTTACGATCATGCATGGTAGGGTACAGTGGTCCTATTCTTTGCAGATACCGAGTACCACACGGGGGTATCTCTTGTCTAACATGCCATATTTTTCTTCGTTTTTTAATTATGTCTTTTTTCATCCATGAGCTGCAGTATTTCTGGTGTAATTCATTTCGTCTTTGCTGTTTTCTCTCTTTCTCTCTCTCTCTCTCTCTCTCTCTCTCTCTCTCTCAGGTTTTATTTCTCTTCCTGTCTTACGGATTGAATTTCTTACCATCTCATACTGTTCATCAGTACTTTGTATATTCTTTAACGCACTGTACCAGTTCATAACCACAACCCTGCACCTTGCCTTTAGTTGTTCTCTGCTTTCAAATAAATCCATGTCAAGCTCGATGCTTTTCATTCTTTTGTACGTTTCCTTTAATTTTACTCTTATTGTGCCACATAACTGATCATGGTCACTGTTCTAGTCAAACCCGGGCGAGGTTTTTGTTGTTAATAAGGCATTCCGGAATCGCTGATTAATGAGGATGTTATCAGTTTGATTAAAGGTCTTTTGTCTGGGCTTGTTATATGTAGCCAGTCTTCACGGATGTGGCTTAAACCATGTCTTTCCAGTAACCATGTTGTGAAGTTCTGCGCTTTATATGGATTAATCTCCTCATTCATGTCTCATTTTCAGACCATAATGCTCTACTAAATCGTTTACTTTTTTGTTGTTGACATTCCCATCTTTGCCATTAAACTCATCTAGTACTGCTTCATGCGATCTGGTGCGACTGATTAGTCATTATAAAATATTTGAATATCTTCTTCTTCTTCTTCTTCACGACCGTCTGCCGTATTCATCCGCTGCGGAGCCCCACTTTAAACAGGGAGACGCCCTCCAGGTCCTGGAGGAATGCACCCACTGCACTCCCCTCCCAATGGGCCTGGTGTCTGGAGGACTCAAATGAAGACTGGGGAAAAGAAAAAGTTGTCTCTCTGCACTCAGCACATCCACTGAGTTTGACAACATTTGGCCTAAAGTTGATTATGATCTATAAAAATCGTATAAAACCAGTAATTACAAAGCGTCAACATACTGTTCAGATGGGTTTATTTTAGGGTGTAATTTATTACGATTATTATTTAACTTCTTCTTCTTCTTCTTCTTCTTCTTCTTCTTCTTCTTCCTCCTCCTCCTCCTCCTCCTCCATCAATCTCCCTGGAACTGCGAGCAGATGTTCGTTGTAGCTGATGCAGTGAGGATGTTGAGGCACAGCAATATGTCGGTTTGGGAGCGGGTCACGGCAGCTATTTATTAAGTCCATGAGTGCAAATAAAGATCTTCAGCAGACTCCATCACCCTGGGGACTATGAGGATACCAGGCAGGTTAACCAGGCGAGGCCTGCAACTGGCGAACCAAAATAGAGGCGAGATAGGGTCTTGGTCAGCTATGATTGGCCAGCTCTGAAGCTAGCATGTCAGCAGTGGGTCGCTGATCGCCAGAACGTTCGGTGCCTTCATTCCGTTCTCTCAGTTATTAAAATCAGCAGTGATAGGCCAAGACACACCTGTCTCACACCTGTCTCACTGTATTATTATTTTATAGGCTTGACAACAATCGAACCTGGAGAAATGATTTTGACTTACGTAATTTACCACCTTTTCTTCTCAGCAGCCGGCAGCAGCTGTGTCTATCTCGCCCTGAAGCTGGAGGAACAGAGGACCAGGATATATATATATATATATATATATATATATATATATATATATAGCTTTAGTGCTCACCACTTGGTGGGACAAACAGTCGTGATGTGGTCAGCATTATATACAGTCGAACCCACTTAATATCACATCGCTTTATATCACAACCCGAATATTGTCACAGAAAATTGTATCCTCGGCTAAGTCCCATAAGTAATTAATGGGTTTTACTTCGATTAATATCACTCAACTTACTGGCACAAATCGGTTAACGTCACGGTATTTTTGCACCCGGAGGTGCTAAAGACCCCCGATTTTTGTCACAAACTGGGCGAGCCGAAGCTATAAACATCTCAAAAAGCCTTATCACCTTCGCGATTCATCAAAGAAGGGGCCGACCGTTTGGTCACCGAGTACCTGCCGCATCAACCTTTTGAACATGTGGGCATCAAAACTCAGGCTGTGTGAATGAAGGCTTACTGCGGCCGCTCTTTCATGATTAAAATCGAGCTTCTTTTGATCATTGTCTTCTTTATCAAGACGTGTGCGGTGTTAAGTTTGGAACGCGAATTGATAGGTCAGTCGAGTGAATCATTTATTTTAGAGTAGTGTAATTCGAGTAGAGTATTGTGAATTGTTTACCCGGGAACTTCTCTCTGGTTCCCGTTGTGACAGATAATGGCTGCTAAAAGCAAACGTTTTGATCTTGATTTGAGCACTGAAATGGATATTCTGAAGCAAGTTGATGTCACAAGTAAAGACATAGCGGACAAATTTAAAACTGACGTTTCAACTATATCGAAACTTGTTAAAGACCGAGACAAAATGGAGCGAGCTTTCACTCGTCTTTAGTTAGGTCAAACTGTAAGCCAAAGCGTGGGAGTTCCTACATGGATATTGAGTGTGCTCTGCTGAAATGCTTCAAGCAGACACGTTCTGCACAGTTGCCTGCGTGCGGTGGAAATCGCAGAACGTTTTACTAAAGAAATGGATATGCCTGAATGGAACTGTTCGAACGGCTTTCTTGAGCGCTTTAAAAAACGCCATAATATAACATTTGAGGTCGCTTCAGTTCAAGCGGCCCAAGTTAACACCGATGTCGTTAATGATTGGATTTCTCGCATGCCAAAAATTTTGGATGCGTACAGCCCAGATGACATTTTTAACATGGATGGAGCAAGTGTGTTTTATAAACTGCTGCCTAACATAACTCTGTGCTTTCGTGATTAGAAATGCCACGGTGGCAAATGAACTGAAGACTGTTTAAGTTAGGTGCTGTAACATGTTTAACGTGTCTCAGTAATAGAGCAGTTATCATCACACAATGCAAAATCAGGCATTTTTTGGGTGTTTTTACTACTACTACTACTACTACTACTACTACTACTACTACTACTACTACTACTACTACTACTATTACTATTACTATTACTACTACTATACCACTACTACTACTACTACTACACCACTACTACTACTACTACTACTACTACTACTACTACTACTACTACTATTACTACTACTATACCACTACTACTACTACTACTACTACTACTTCTACTGCCGACAAGCCAGATGCTGCTTGATTTTCGTGGCATCTCTACTGTAAGACTAAGACTTATTGTGTTTTGTGAAAAATATATTTTGTGATTAGTACATTTTGTGTCAGATGACGATAGCTTTGACTGTTTGTTATGTGTTTAATGTAGAACATGCTGGGAGGACGGACACACACACACACATACATACATACACTGGCCCAGTTAAAGCCCTTATAATGGACCCCTCTTAATGTCAACTTCGCTTAATGTCACTAAATTTTTTTTGAATGTTCCGACGATGCGACATTAAGCGCGTTCGACTGTATATATACTTTCCTCCAAACCGGGCACTTACTTCCATACTGGGGAAATTCAAGTTTGGTTCTTCGTTAACACGGGCTTCGCAGTGGCGAAGTAGTTAGTCCACTAGCTTTTCATGGCGAAGGTCGATGGTTCAGGACAAGCGGAGGAGCCCAAGTCATTCAGCTGTAAAAACGAGAACCCAGTTTGTTTGTTTTTCTGGAGTCGAGAAAGGAAAGACGGCCAGGCGTGATGCTGACCACATCACTCTCTAGAAGAAAGGAAAGACGGCCAGGAGTGATACTGACCACATCACTCTCTAGAAGAAAGGAAAGACGGCCAGGAGTGATACTGACCACATCACTCTCTAGAAGAAAGGAAAGACGGCCAGGAGTGATACTGACCACATCATTCTCTAGGAGAAAGGAAAGACGGCCAGGCGTGGTACTGACCACATCACTCTCTAGGAGAAAGGATAGACGGCCAGGCGTGGTACTGACCACATCACTCTCTTGGAGAAAGGAAAGACGGCCAGGCGTGATACTGACCACATCACTCTCTTGGAGAAAGGAAAAACGGCCAGGCGTGATACTGACCACATCACTCTCTTGGAGAAAGGAAAAACGGCCAGGCGTGATACTGACCACATCACTCTCTTGGAGAAAGGAAAAACGGCCAGGCGTGATGCTGACCACATCGGAGACACTGGATCAGGGCAGTCTAGATAGGCAACCACCTCTCACCCGGCGGGGATGTTTGCGTATCCTAACCACGCTGAGGTTTTCCGGTGAGAAAGTCCAACTCTGGACTGGATGGGCAACCACCTCTCACCCGGCGGTGATACACGGGTATCTCAAAACACGTCCAGGTTTTCCGGTGAGAAGGTCCAACTCTGGCTTGTGTGGGATACCACCTCTCACCCAGCGGGGAAGCACTGATATCCTAAACACGCCGAGGTCTTCCGGTGAGAAAGTCCAACTCTAGACTAAACTGGTGCAACGAAAACCACGGTGTCACGCAATCCCGCTCCAGAGACCCACCAAGAATACAGGCTAAAGCACTGCGATACTCTGAACCCCCTGTGGTCTTCTCGGGGATCTCGTGTGGTCCCTTGGGGGAGACCACGGGGCCTAACGAGGACCACAGGCGGAAATTCAGTAGGATCACAGTGCGGTTTTGGTGGTAGAAGCAAACGAAGAAGAAGAAGATCTGGGTACGAATGTAATTTACTGTGGGATATTTACCTTCAAGATCCTGCATCATCCTATCTTGACTGCGTCGTGCTCCGAGTATTTATCCGGCTTCAGAGTTCCGGAAAGAAGATCTTGCCGCTTGTTGATATAATCACAGAATTCTGAGCAGCTCATTCGATAATTAAAAACACATTTAACTGTCGCTTCAACTGTTGAGGCATGGAGGCGATTTCGTTCCTCTGTCCACTGTACCTTCATGAGGGAAGATACCCTTCCCACATCTGCATTATGTCCAAGAAAAGATAAATTCACGCAGTTTTAGTAACTACGAGCACTGATCCAAAGATTCGGACTGTCCAGATAAACAGGTTCACTTCTCGTGACTGGATTTGCTATTCCAGTTCTCCTCCTTCGCGAGTACTGCTTCAAAACAGTGCTTCAGACATGTGAATTGATCAAACAATAGTGAATCGTGAGTTGGCTGCCCTTCCCCCCCCCCCCCCCCCCCCGTGTCTTGCGGAAACTTTTGTCTCTTCCACTTCAAACCTTGCTGGTACGGAGCCTAACAGCATCCATTTATGGATGAAAAATTCATTCATAAGCATGAACGTTTCATAAAACTCCACCTCAACATAAAATTTATTTATATCTGCAGTTGACAGGCCTATTTCATCTTCTGCTTGTTTCACAATAGGTTTACAGATGGGGTGATCAAGACTTTTGGTGCTTTTTCTTCTGAGAGGATAAAAAACGATTCTGGTGCTTTGTAAAGCTGCAGTACTCTTTTCATTGCAGCAAGCAAAGATAATCGCCTTGTTTTCGTATGTAACAGCAATTTGCGATTTTCTACATCGACAAGTTCGAAAAATTCTTACAGATTTCTTCGTAAACATTTAGTCTGGAAAGAATTCAACTTGTTTTCTATGATTTGGTGATTTTCCAGAATTCAGTTCCATAGAGTAGTACGCTCAGAACATTACTCTTAAATATCCTGATTTTCGTATTCATGCTTCCAACTCTAAAACTAAACTGGTGCAACGAAAACTACGGTGTCACGCAATCCCGCTTTTGAGACCCACCAAGAATTCAGGCTCAAGCCCTGTGATACTCTGCACCTCCTGTGGTCCTCTCGGGGATCTCGTGTGGTCCTTTCGGGGACCACACGGGAGACCACGGAACTTAAAGAGGACCACAGGCGTAAATTCAGTGGGATCACAGTGCGGTCTTGGTGGTAGAAGCGAACGAAGAAGAAGAAGAAGAAGAAGAAGTATTCATGCTTAGTGTGTACAGCTTATATTGATAAATAATAGAGCAGTTTAACTGTTATGGTTTCCATGTTCTACAGTTAGAACATTAGCTGCTGCCTTGACCGATTTATGAAGTATGTGCTCAGAGCATCCGACACTGAGAAGGTTTTTATTTAGCTCACTCTTCGGTTTTATGAACACATTGTTCGTAGCAGTTCTTCGTACTCCATCAAATTTCGTATTTGCATTGTCGCCACAGAACGCAATGCATTTATATTTATCAATCTTGTTATGCATTAACACAGTAATTGCTTATTTCAGAAGCAGATTCACTTTTTAAAGAACCCTTTTAAAGGATTTTTATAGTTAACCATCTTCAGAACTAAAGTACTGAACAATCAACGGGAAAACTTTCTCGGCGTCATGGTTACCATGTAACGATCGCAATACCAAAATAATTGGCATTCGCTAAATCATCACATAATCGTTTTGTAGTGTTAGGAGCTAAAGTGGATTTTACTATTGCTGTTGCTTTAGTTCTCCCAAGTGCCACATTTTTTGGAATCGCTAAAAATTTTATAGTTTAACTTGGTAGTGCGATCCACTGAATTGAACCACATATAATGATTAATGGTCAGTTCGGCCGCTTGTACTGATTTTTCCTGTTGAGAAGATCTGGACACAAAATAACTGTCCAGTCTTTTAGAAGTGCTAGCAGAATACACTGTTGATTTATGTTATTCACTTGCTACGTGACCTTTTATATCATATATAAATGTATTCAGGTACATGGGGCTTCCGCATGGGTTTTCCACAAATGCCTGCCCTTTGCCTTCTTTTCTGCTATTGCCCAGGTGAGCCCTCTGTTGCTAGACATCCTCTCTGTTGTTCTTCTCCATGTCTCTTTTGGTCTACCCTTACTTCTGTTCCCCTGTGGTGTCCATCTTAGTGCTATTTTTGGTAGTGAGTTGTCAGTCATTCTTGGCACATGTCCCAACCATCGCCAACGTCTTTCCTAAATAATTGCTGTCAGTGGCTTCAGCAAAAATAACTAATGAAGAATGTATGAGAAGAGCTGGAGACACAAAAAAATCTTGTAAAAAAATAAGAAAGAGAGAGAGAGAGAGAGAGAGAGAGAGAGAGAGAGAGAGAGAGAGAGAATGTACTTTCATAGGACATGCAATAAGAAGAGGGGCACTGAAAATATTATAACAACAGGAAAAATAGAAGGAAGAAGATCAAGAGGGAGACCAAGAGAAATGATACTGGACAGTCTGACGGGATGGTGTGAGAGATCACCAACTGACCTGATGGCCTGCATGAAGGATCGTGTACTCTGGAGAAGCATAATAGCCAACGCCAGTCGGCACGGCACCTGATGATGATGGCTTCATCTGCATTTTTGCCAACAAGATGTTATTTCTTATGGTGTTTAACCAAAATATTTTTCTAATTCTTCGTAAACATTTAGTCTGGAAAGAATTCAGCTTGTTTTCTATGGTTTTGGTGATTTTCCACAATTCACTTTCATAGAGTAGTACACTTAGAACATTACTCTTAAATATCCTGATTTTCGTATTCATGCTTAGTGTTTTAGAATTCTATATAGTCTGCAACACTGTAAAAACCTGGTTTGCTCTAGTAAGTCTGTTGTTGATGTCCTCTGTGCTGTCTCCATTTTCTACTACTCTACTGCCAAGGTATACAAATTCGTTGACCTACTCCACTAACTTGCTATCTACTCTGAGTACATTTCTGTTGTTCACATGCTGCTTCATTAACTTTGTCTTTCCTACATTGAAATTTAGTCCTATGTTGTTTGCATTCTGAGTTAGCTTGTTTATTTTATCTTGCATATCTTTGTGGCTGCTTGATAGTAGACAAATGTCGTCAAGGGTCCATTGCAATCCTCTAAGTTTGTTTGATGTTGCCTCCTTCATTAACCAGTCTACTGTCGAGATAAATAATGTTGGTGATAGTACAAATCCCTGCTTCACTCCTGTTTGTACCACAAAGCTGCTGGAGGTATGTTCTCCACAGATCACTTTGCACTGAAAACCCTCGTATAGGGCTTTGATTACATTCATTATTTTATGGTGGAGGCCATGCCATCTTAGGATTTTCCACAATGCATCCTTGTTGACACTGTCAAAGGCTTTCTCAAAATCTATAAACAGTGCATATGTTGTGCTATGCCATTCATTTGCCTGTTCTAATAGTTGTCTAAATACAAATATGTGGTCTATGCATGGTCTTCTTTTCCTAAATCCTGTCTGCTTTTTCCGAAGCTTTCCATCAAGTGCTGGTACAGTTCTGTTGATGATTATTCTGCAAAATACTTTACTGGTGAGTGGCAGTAGGGTAATGCCTCTCCAGTTCCCGCAATCTGTGAGGTCACCCTTCTTTGGTAGTTTTCCGGTGAGAAGGTCCAACTCTGGCTTGGGTGGGATACCACCTCTCACCCAGCGGGGAAGCACTGATATCCTAAACACGTCGAGGTCTTCCGGTGAGAAAGTCCAACTCTAGACTAAACTGGTGCAACGAAAACCACGGTGTCACGCAATCCCGCTTCAGAGACCCACCAAGAATACAGGCTAAAGCACTGCGATACTCTGAACCCCTTGTGGTCTTCTCGGGGATCTCGTGTGGTCCCTTGGGGGAGACCACGGGACCTAACGAGGACCACAGGCGGAAATTCAGTAGGATCACAGTGCGGTTTTGGTGGTAGAAGCAAACGAAGAAGAAGAAGATCTGGGTACGAATGTAATTTACTGTGGGATATTTACCTTCAAGATCCTGCATCATCCTATCTTGACTGCGTCGTGCTCCGAGTATTTATCCGGCTTCAGAGTTCCGGAAAGAAGATCTTGCCGCTTGTTGATATAATCACAGAATTCTGAGCAGCTCATTCGATAATTAAAAACACATTTAACTGTCGCTTCAACTGTTGAGGCATGGAGGCGATTTCGTTCCTCTGTCCACTGTACCTTCATGAGGGAAGATACCCTTCCCACATCTGCATTATGTCCAAGAAAAGATAAATTCACGCAGTTTTAGTAACTACGAGCACTGCTCCAAAGATTCGGACTGTCCAGATAAACAGGTTCACTTCTCGTGACTGGATCTGCTATTCCAGTTCTCCTCCTTCGCGAGTACTGCTTCAAAACAGTGCTTCAGACATGTGAATTGATCAAACAATAGTGAATCGGGAGTTGACTGCCCCCCCCCCCCCCCACGTGTCTTGCGGAAACTTTTGTCTCTTCCACTTCAAACCTTGCTGGTACGGAGCCTAACAGCATCCATTTATGGATGAAAAATTCATTCATAAGCATGAACGTTTCATAAAACTCCACCTCAACATAAAATTTATTTATATCTGCAGTTGACAGGCCTATTTCATCTTCTGCTTGTTTCACAATAGGTTTACAGATGGGGTGATCAAGACTTTTGGTGCTTTTTCTTCTGAGAGGAAAAAACGATTCTGGTGCTTTGTAAAGCTGCAGTACTCTTTTCATTGCAGCAAGCAAAGATAATCGCCTTGTTTTCGTATGTAACAGCAATTTGCGATTTTCTACATCGACAAGTTCGAAAAATTCTTACAGATTTCTTCGTAAACATTTAGTCTGGAAAGAATTCAACTTGTTTTCTATGATTTGGTGATTTTCCAGAATTCAGTTCCATAGAGTAGTACGCTCAGAACATTACTCTTAAATATCCTGATTTTCGTATTCATGCTTCCAACTCTAAAACTAAACTGGTGCAACGAAAACTACGGTGTCACGCAATCCCGCTTTTGAGACCCACCAAGAATTCAGGCTCAAGCCCTGTGATACTCTGCACCTCCTGTGGTCCTCTCGGGGATCTCGTGTGGTCCTTTCGGGGACCACACGGGAGACCACGGAACTTAAAGAGGACCACAGGCGTAAATTCAGTGGGATCACAGTGCGGTCTTGGTGGTAGAAGCGAACGAAGAAGAAGAAGAAGAAGAAGAAGTATTCATGCTTAGTGTGTACAGCTTATATTGATAAATAATAGAGCAGTTTAACTGTTATGGTTTCCATGTTCTACAGTTAGAACATTAGCTGCTGCCTTGACCGATTTATGAAGTATGTGCTCAGAGCATCCGACACTGAGAAGGTTTTTATTTAGCTCACTCTTCGGTTTTATGAACACATTGTTCGTAGCAGTTCTTCGTACTCCATCAAATTTCGTATTTGCATTGTCGCCACAGAACGCAATGCATTTATATTTATCAATCTTGTTATGCATTAACACAGTAATTGCTTATTTCAGAAGCAGATTCACTTTTTAAAGAACCCTTTTAAAGGATTTTTATAGTTAACCATCTTCAGAACTAAAGTACTGAACAATCAACGGGAAAACTTTCTCGGCGTCATGGTTACCATGTAACGATCGCAATACCAAAATAATTGGCATTCGCTAAATCATCACATAATCGTTTTGTAGTGTTAGGAGCTAAAGTGGATTTTACTATTGCTGTTGCTTTAGTTCTCCCAAGTGCCACATTTTTTGGAATCGCTAAAAATTTTATAGTTTAACTTGGTAGTGCGATCCACTGAATTGAACCACATATAATGATTAATGGTCAGTTCGGCCGCTTGTACTGATTTTTCCTGTTGAGAAGATCTGGACACAAAATAACTGTCCAGTCTTTTAGAAGTGCTAGCAGAATACACTGTTGATTTATGTTATTCACTTGCTACGTGACCTTTTATATCATATATAAATGTATTCAGGTACATGGGGCTTCCGCATAGAGAGAGAGAGAGAGAGAGAGAATGTACTTTCATAGGACATGCAATAAGAAGAGGGGCACTGAAAATATTATAACAACAGGAAAAATAGAAGGAAGAAGATCAAGAGGGAGACCAAGAGAAATGATACTGGACAGTCTGACGGGATGGTGTGAGAGATCACCAACTGACCTGATGGCCTGCATGAAGGATCGTGTACTCTGGAGAAGCATAATAGCCAACGCCAGTCGGCACGGCACCTGATGATGATGGCTTCATCTGCATTTTTGCCAACAAGATGTTATTTCTTATGGTGTTTAACCAAAATATTTTTCTAATTCTTCGTAAACATTTAGTCTGGAAAGAATTCAGCTTGTTTTCTATGGTTTTGGTGATTTTCCACAATTCACTTTCATAGAGTAGTACACTTAGAACATTACTCTTAAATATCCTGATTTTCGTATTCATGCTTAGTGTTTTAGAATTCTATATAGTCTGCAACACTGTAAAAACCTGGTTTGCACTAGTAAGTCTGTTGTTGATGTCCTCTGTGCTGTCTCCATTTTCTACTACTCTACTGCCAAGGTATACAAATTCGTTGACCTACTCCACTAACTTGCTATCTACTCTGAGTACATTTCTGTTGTTCACATGCTGCTTCATTAACTTTGTCTTTCCTACATTGATATTTAGTCCTATGTTGTTTGCATTCTGAGTTAGCTTGTTTATTTTATCTTGCATATCTTTGTGGCTGCTTGATAGTAGACAAATGTCGTCAAGGGTCCATTGCAATCCTCTAAGTTTGTTTGATGTTGCCTCCTTCATTAACCAGTCTACTGTCGAGATAAATAATGTTGGTGATAGTACAAATCCCTGCTTCACTCCTGTTTGTACCACAAAGCTGCTGGAGGTATGTTCTCCATAGATCACTTTGCACTGAAAACCCTCGTATAGGGCTTTGATTACATTCATTATTTTATGGTGGAGGCCATGCCATCTTAGGATTTTCCACAATGCATCCTTGCTGACACTGTCAAAGGCTTTCTCAAAATCTATAAACAGTGCATATGTTGTGCTATGCCATTCATTTGCCTGTTCTAATAGTTGTCTAAATACAAATATGTGGTCTATGCATGGTCTTCTTTTCCTAAATCCTGTCTGCTTTTTCCGAAGTTTTCCTTCAAGTGCTGGTACAGTTCTGTTGATGATTATTCTGCAAAATACTTTACTGGTGAGTGGCAGTAGGGTAATGCCTCTCCAGTTCCCGCAATCTGTGAGGTCACCCTTCTTTGGTAGTTTTACTATAACGCCAGTTTTCCACTCCTCTGGAGCTTTTTCTAGATCCCAAAGTTGTTGTAGTATCTGGCAAAGTTGTTTTGGTGTTTCTGTTTCTTCTGCGTTCAACATCTCAGTAGTCACTTCATCTTCACCTGGTGCATTGTCTAATTTTAGCTTCTTTATTGCCTCCTTTACTTCACTTATTGTTATTGGTCCTGTATTGATGTTTAGTTCCGTTTGTGCTTCAGGTATGTCTATTGTTTGTGCTGTTGTGTTCTGTTTAATAGGGTGTTAAAGTGTTCCCTCCATCTTTCAATTTTTTCTCTTTCTCCACTGACCAGTTGTCCCTTATGTGTCCTTACTGCACTCTCACATCTTGTGCTGTAGTTACCTGTCATCTGCTTTGTGATTTTATATATGGTTTTCATGTCATTTGCATATGCTGCTTTCTCTGCTGTTTCTGCTAAGTTGTCATAGTATTGACGTTTATCTTGACGGCATGATTCCTTCACTTCTTTGTCTTTTTGTGCATAATTACTTAAAACTTGTTCTTTTAGCCGTTGTGATTTGGTGTTCAGTAATTTTTTCTTAATTTCTTTTCTTTACTGTATCTTATCCCATGTGATCTTGCTTATCCATTCCTCTTTTCTTCATTTCCGATATCCCATCACCTCTTTTGCTGTTTCCTGTAGTGTTTTATTGAACTCTAGTATGTACATTTCTGCTTCGTCTTGTAGGACACTGAAGCGGTTCTTAAGTACTATTGAGAACTCATTCCTTGTTTGCTGGTCTTTCAGTTTTGTTGTATCAAAACGTGTTTTTCTGTGGTCTCCGATTTTGGTTTTCGTTAATTTTAGATTTATTTTTGCTACCAGAAGGTTGTGACCACTTCCTATATCTGCTCCTTTCCTTGCTCTCACATCTTGTAGTGACAGTTTCCACTTGTTTATTAGTATGTGGTCGACTGGGTTTTCTGTGATTTTATCTGGGGACCTCTAGGTCACTTTATGGATATTTTTGTGTTGGAAAATTGTCCCTCCGATGTGGTCATCATGTTTTCTTTACAGAAACTGCAGTCTTTCTCCATTTTCATTTATTTCTCCGATTCCTTCTCTTCCCAATGATTCTTCTTCTATCTTGATTTCCCTCATCTACTTTTGCATTGAAGTCGCCCAAGATGAGTAGCATATCATGCTTGGATATTGTTTCTACTGTGGCATTGAGGCTGTTGCAAAAATCTTCTTTTAATTCCTCTTCAACTGCTTCTGTTGGTGCATAACAAACTATAATAGACAGCTTCGTGAACCTTGAGTTGAAACGTGCATATAATAATCTCTCATTTATAGGGGTCCATTTCAGCAATGCTCTTGATGCTTCTTTTGTTATAATCAATGCTACTCCTCCTTCATGATGATCTTCTTTACCTGACCATATCATTATATCTTCTGTATGCTGTGTTATTAATTTCCTTCTGCCTTGTCCTGTCCATCTTGCTTCTTGTATTCCTAGTGTGTCTAGTTTTTCTACCAGATAGGGTTGCTTGCCCTATGCCGAACCCTCCTTAGTCGCCTTTTACGATCATTCGTGGTAGGGTACAGTGGTCCTATTCTTTGCAGATCCCAGGTACCACGCGGGATATATATACATATAAAGAATATAGGTGTCTCCCATTACCGTTATCGATTTTTAGAATGATTAAATAGATATTTTTCTCACTAAGGGTGAAAAAGATTTGCAGCGACTGTAGCCTCCCAAAACAAGTAATCTACAAAGACAGTGGACAGGAATGATGCCGCACTTCAACTGTTTTCCCATACAGATCCTCATTTTCTTTTGGCACGGAGACGCGGAGGTGACATGACGTTGCCAATAGAAAGCATCTCTCTCGCCAAGACAAAAGAATGACAAAACGAAATGACAAGAAACTCACGAATTCCACCAATTTCAATTCGCAGAGAAGAGTAACAAATTAAAATTCCATTATTTTGTTGTTTTAAAATGCGTATAGCAGTTCCGCCAATCTGAAATCGTGTGGAGAACAATCTCACATGCAAAATTTTTCATCGGAAATGAGAAACAAAAACCGGGACAAATAGGTGGCCTGAAAGTATTTTTCGGGACGGTGAACTTTTTTTCTTTAAAAAACCGAACGTCTGTCAACACTATGTAAGAGATGACAGAAGATTAGCAAAGGGCTTCGCCACGAACTACCTGAGGGAGTAGATTTGTTTGAATCTTTCTCTCATTGCTTACTTCCCTTAGAACAGTATGTTTTGACAATCCAGAGACAGTGCTGCCTTCTGCTATACAATATCAGACCAGCCTGACCTAAGTAACGCATCACAAGAAACTTTTTAAAATATAATAATAATAATAATGATAATAATAATAATAATAGGTAAATGAGGTCAGAACGCGCAGGTATTGAAGACTGAAATTTATTTGGCTTAATCACAGTGAGAAAATAAACAGCCACAGAATCAGAATTTACGGTAGGCCATACTGGTCGTAAACAAGAAGATTGTATTTTTATTTTTTGATAACGTCTGTTTAATTTCCAGCGCTGTTACCTGCAAGTGACGGTGATTATATGAGACAGTAAATTTCGCATAGTCAGTATCACAAGCTGTAGTTTGTTTTATATAACTCGTATTTCAACATTTCAGAATTGCTGCTTTAAAAAAAAATTTTCAGTCATGCAGCCATTACTAACTTTGTGATGACAGGCATTGAAAATGAAGCATTTCCAACATCACACACCAGTGGTTGCCAGTGCCCTTGAGGGTTGTCAGCGTACCAGAGGGTTGTCACTGCCCCAAAGAGTTGTCAGTGCCCCCCCGGGGGGGGGGGGTTGTAAGTGCACCGAAAAGTTGTAAGTGTTCCAGAGGGTTGTCAGTGTCATAAAAGGTTGTCAGTACCGAAGAGGGTTGTCAGTGCCCGTGGCTAAACGGGAAAAGAGTGCCCTCGTATCTCCACTGTTAAAACTGACCAGATAAAATACAGACAAGGCCCTGCCTCTCAGGGGTTCTTTTATGTGACGGTTTTAAATTACAGCCTGTGACACAATACACTGTCGTATGGTTCTATAGAACAATTCGTATGCTTCTATAGTACAATGTCGTATGCTCTATGTAATCTATGTTCCGTAGCATCATTGTGTGACGTAGTGCGAATGGGAAGTAAACATAAAACTTGACATTTCTAGGCCACTATTTAAGACAAGGATGGTAGAACTTGTTTCCACTGTCTGTGTTGTCCTAGGTGGACCCATATTCTCATTCTTTTGGTGGCTGGGTCGATCTCAATGTTGCTGGGTTCCCCGTCCCCCCGCAACTCCCCCTCCCCTGAAAAAAAACTCCGCTGCGGTGCAAAGTCGAACCAGGGACCTTCTGAAGGGAAGGAGAGTGCACTAACCACCACACCACAGCTGCTGCATGGTCAGCATTCGAAAAATAGCAGACAAAGCACTTCTGATGTGAGAGAAGGACAAATAATTGGTATGGGACTCGAACCACGGTCTCCAACAGGGCGAGCAGCGACGGCCTAGCCACAAGAAACAGCGCACTATCCACTCGGCCATCTTACACCTACTGAGGGCTCTTGCCGGAATCCGTGGTTCACGTCCGAGATAACTTTGGTTGCAATTTTTCTTTCTCTCACCTCTAAAGCTCTCCATTTTTCGAATTCTAACTTTACAGAACTGTGCGAAAGCTTCGTTGTCTTACATTTCATAAATCACAGATGGTATAGTTCCATGGAAAATCCCCAGTTCCCTCTTACATGCATCCTGAAGAGATATTTCCTTCCCGATATTTTCTTCTTCCCCCCCCCCCCCCCAATCCTCTTCCATGGTGTAGAAATGTGAAAAGTTTACTAACGACAGTTTGAAAGACATGAATAAGGTTAGTTAAAAGATAATGCAGCACTTAAGCCTTCAGCCTCACTTTACAACTGAGTGAGGCTGTCTCTCATTCTTGTCTTTCCGTACCCCTGTACCTGACTTCTCTACAAGCATCTACAAACAAAAGAAAAACAATCAATGTCACAACCATCAAATAAATAAACAGAAACCACAGATGTCAGAACCACGTCTATAAAATCAGCGACCACAAATGTCACAGTCATTAAAAAAGTAAACAACAACTACAAATATCACAACCATCTAATAAATAAACAGCAACCACAAATATCACAACCATCTAATAAATAAACAGCAACCACAAATATCACAACCATCTAATAAATAAACATCGCCCACAAATATCACAACCATCTAATAAATAAACAGCAACCACAAATATCACAACCATCTAATAAATAAACAGCAACCACAAATATCACAACCATCTAATAAATAAACATCGCCCACAAATGTCAGAACAATCAGATAAATAATCAGCAACCCAAAATGTCACAACCATCAAATAAATAAACAATGACCACAAATGTCACAACCATCAAATAAATAAACAATGACCACAAATTAACAACCATCAAATAAATAAACAGCAGCCACAAATGTCACAACCATAAAATACATTAAAAAGGACCACAAATATCACAACCATCAAATATAAAAACAGCAGGTACCAAAAGTAGCAATCACAAATACAAAAACAGAGACTACCAGAAAGTCACAAGGGAGAAATATAAAAACAAAGATGTTTTTACTGCTACATACAGCAGTCGACGTACCTAGTGCCAGCTCTGCTTTTAATCGATCGATTACAGCTTTGTTTGCCTGTCGTTCTGCAGGGATTACACACGCCTTGTTCATCTCCTCAGCACATATCACTATAGTTTGGTTTTGTCTGAATAGTTAACAAAAATCGGAAAGAAATAATTTATCATGATTAATTTACATTTGTTCTAATAACCATCAATGGGGACTGCGCCGTGGAAATCAAGAGAGGAATAGCAGTTTCACCGCAGAGACCAGCACAAGTGAAGAGTATGTGGCAAGGTACCTACAAGAAAACAAAGTTATGTTTACTAAGAGCTTACATATTCCCAGGGGCAACAATACGGGTGCGAAACATGTACACCTAACAAATGACTAGAAAAGAGAATAACAATATTTGAAATGAAATGTTACAGAAGGGCACTTAGAATATCATGGATAGAACGAAAATCAAACAGAGATGCTAATAGAATTAGACGAAGCAGAAAACTGGCTCGGTGACACGATAAAAATTAAAAAGCTGAGCTACTTCGGCCACATCAAGAGACACAATAGCTTGGAGAGGTTGATAGTAGAAGGCAGAGTGCCTGGCAAAAGAGAAAAGGGACGACCTCGCAGCAGGTGGACTCGGGACATCACGGAAAGTCTGAATATGTCACTGCAAGACGCTGGTCAACTTCAGCAAGACCGTATTGTATTCAGGGAGGATGTGAGAGGGACAGCATTCTGAGAAGAACATGTCACATGAATGATTGAATGAATGAATGTTCTCATAGCTAAAGATGGCCAATGACAGATGTAAACTTGTTCAATGAAATAGCATTTTACCGGAGTTTGTGGTGGTATTTTAAGCAAGTACCCGTCAAGTGAATGTAATACTTGACACTGGTTATTACTGCCACATAACTCCCTGTGTTGATGACACACCTCCATGTGGGTCACTGGTTTCATGTCGAATACTTAACTTCATACTGACCACTTACCGTAGTGTTATCAATATGTCCATGTTGGTAAGTTTTGCCATTGATGGACACATGTCTCTCATATGGTCATTTATTTCTCAGAATCTTCTCACGTATGGGCATCCAAAATGTGGAGGTAAATGGATTTGGGTTGCTGAAAAGTTATCGGCGTGACCCACGTTCCAAAATCTGAGCGTAATTTTGTTACCGCAGCTGGAAACAGTTATTTTAATAATGTAAAGTGCTAGTTTACAGGATCATATAACTAATGTCTGACTTTTACATTTCAGATCGGTGAGAGAACAATGCGTTCGTTGACAAACGAAAGGTGTGGAACTTTCAAGTGTGGAACTCCAGGCCGTTATAAAACTTCTTGTTCATGCATACTAACCACGTGCAAGTTTTATGGGTTCTAGGTCAGTTCTTTCTTGATCCGGCCCATAACCTTTCAGAACCCCGCTGTAACATTTTAGATTGCAGGTTCCTCAGTAGTTGCGCAGGTTCCTCAGGAGTTGCGCTTTCCAAGTCCTTCTTCAGCTGCATTAACGCTTTCTTCTTGGGTTGTAGCTGCATCGTTTCACGCAGGTAGATTTTTGTTTTTGTCTTTTCTTTATTAATGAGCCTTCCGTGTGTAGAGAACACAAGACAATAATGATCTTAAAGTTGAAGTACATAACATGAGTTTGTACCTGTGCTATCTCTCAGTAACTGGCGTTCTTTGCGGCCGATGCCGTGGAAATGTTGAGGTACATCATCGTGTCGGCGTGGGAGCGGATATCTACTTTTTCAGTCCCTGATTGCAGCCAAAAAAGCAGGGGGAGGAGTGTGCAAAGCTTCTTTAGCAGACCCCACCAGAATGGGTAACTATGGAGATCCTTGCCCCGTTAGCCAGGCTAGGCCTGTTACTGGGGGTACCAACGGAGAGGTTGGATAGGGTCTTTGTCAACCATGGTTCGCTAACCCTGAGGATAGTATATCGACTATGGGTGGCTGATTGCTTAATCGGACAGTCTTCACCGTCACCTTGAGTTTATAAAAGATTTAATACGATAAAAATTACCTGCAGATCACTTCCTTATTGCCAGTATCAAGAGCGTCTCTAACTTCCTTTGGAATGCATAACATCGCCTTGGAGCAGAATTCAGTGCTTGGAAGAGCAGCTTGTAAAAAGAGAAAAAAATATGATTTGTTACTTTCGTGTGCTTTGATGTATCAACATGTTTGCCGAATTCCACAGGCAAAGCATTCAAGATAGTAATGGTGTTGCCAAACCATATACTGTATTATATTTCGTTTCTTATCTTATTTCTTGTTGGTTTGTTTTTTTTTATACATACTCCCCCTCCTCCAAGCTGTTCCAGTTATGCGTGTTGTTCTTTTCTTTCCGAGATCAGTAAGACTCGCACGCAGTAATCTTTGGATTTGATTATGATAATGAAGATGACGACGATGGTAATGATAATGAAGATGTCAACAGTGATGATGGTGATGACGACGGCGATGACGGTGATTATGATAATGAAGATGTCAACAATGTTGATGATGATGACGACGTCGATGATGGTGATTATGATAATGAAGATGATGATAGTGATGATAACAGTAACATGATGATGGTGATGACTGCGGTAATAAGTAATAGCAATATCTTGTTTTGCATTCTGGAATATTAAAAGAGAAGACCTATTCAACAAGCAATTCATCTAAACGAAACTATAAGAATATCAGCCGTGCTGGTTTTATGGACCATTTTCTCCTACTATCAGGCTGTTGTGACACAGTCTCTTCTCTCCGTTTTCAGACTTTACCTGGAAGTGGTAAAAATACATCTTCTAGCGCTGGCCTCATCGCCAACCTGTCTTTCTTTTCTTAGCCTCCCTGTGACTGGTTTTCTTTGCAGCCGATGCTGTGAAGTTGTTGAGACACAGCATCCTATCGGCGTTGGACCAGGTTATGGCAGCTATTTTTTCAGTCCCGGAAAACAGCCAAAAAGACAGGGGGTGTGCAATGCTTCTCTTTAGCATCCACCACCATGGGGACTATGACGATCCCTGCCCCGTTTGCCAGGCTAGGCCTGTTACTGGGGGTACCATCGGAGAGGTGGGACAGGTTCTTGGTCAGCTATGGTTCGCTGATTGCCTCAACGGACTTGGTCTTGTACGCACCTTATAACTGTATTAACTGCAGGACTATACGTAAATAATCCCAAACCTCAGGTAGCGGACTGGGGGTTGGGGTGATGGTGGAGAGGGATGCGTTTTCTAGAAAAGTCAAAAGGAAACTGAGAAGGAAGCAATTATCTTCTTTTTTTTTTTAAAAGTCCGCTTGAGCAGGGAATTGACAATCAAGCTAAAAGTAATAACTCTAATGTTAACGAGACTGACCAGAAGATAACAGAGGAAAACTTACAAAGAAAATCTGTTCTAACAGAAGTCAGCTAGACAAACCAAGGTCTTCACTTTTACTCATGTTTGTGCTACAGAAATCCTTATGCGTCCAATTTATCAGTTTTTCTTAATTCACCGATAATACATCTAGAATAATACAGATACTGGAGTTAATTATATTTTTCAACTCACCAAAAACTGCCAACGAAAGAACGAAACAAAAACTTGCGAGAATCATTTCCAGTTTGAAGATTATGTGCTGGTGCTTCCTGACACGCAAGTTTTGTATTCACAGTGCTTTAATCAGGTTTAATCAGCGCTATCTTGTTTACTGAACTTCCTTATCAATAAGAACAGGGTTCAGACCCGTAGCTTTACTATTTCTAATCTCTGCTAACGGTTTCGCGTTATAAACAGCTCAAAGACTAACTGGTTCTAGGCGACGAGTATAGTAGATCGCATACTTTTTCAAATGTACTTTTGTTTCATAGTAAACTCCACCAAGTTTCCAAAAAGGAGCCGAAATCAATAAAGCATTTATCTCCAGGTAATTAGTGTTTGCTATCGTGGACAACGGGCCGGGCTAGTGGTAAGTAAGCCATGAGGCAGACCTGGAGTAACATGCAGTGGTATCTGTCAATCATTCAAGGGAGATTTTCTATCAACCACGCGATTTGAAGAAAACTAAACTAGTGAAAGACTTATAGTCTGGATATAAGTGCAACATCTTCTGAGGAGAAAGCAACGGGCCAACAAAAATTAAGGAGAAAGATCTTGGAGGGCGAGAGTCATCGAGGAGATGAGTGACAGAAAAAAAAGAAAAGAACAAGGGATGAAAATGCTGCCTGATTAAGAAATCAGCGACCCACAGCTGACGTGCTAGCGTCAAGTTGGTGAACTATAGCTGACAAAGACCCTGTCCCACTTCTCCGCTGGTACCATCAGTAACGGGCCTAGACTGGGGTGGTTATAGTCCACATGACGGCGGAGTCTGTTGAAGAAGTACTGCACACCCCCTGATTTTTATTTGCACTCAGGGATGAAAAAGTATCTGTCGTGACCCGCTCCTAAACTGACATACTTCTGTGCCTCAATATCTCCACTGCAACAGTTCTAGGCCCCTTGATTTTAAACTTCACTCAGGAACTGAAAAAGAATGGCCGCCATAACACGCTCCCAATCCGATACGATCCTGTGCCTACACAGCTTCACAGGTTCGGCTGCAAAGTTTCAAGGATATAAAAGAAGAAGAAGAATAAAAGAAGAAGAAGAAGTTGCAAGTAATCATCATCTTATCCTTTCATACGTGTGGTAACTGACTTTAGCGTAATCTTACAAGCTGGATATCCTCATCCAGGGCTTCTTTCATCTAGCTGGGGCATAGGCCATCAACAGGGGCTCTCCATTTATGTTCTGGGCTGTTTATTATATCCGCCTCCAGGTGTAATCGGTCTGTTTTGATCTCAAGACTCCTTTCCCAAGTGTTTCTAGGTCTTTCTTGTTTCCTCTATCCCTGAGGATTCCGGTTGAGAGCTTGTCTGGTTATTCTTGTGGTAGGCTTACGAAAAGTGAGTCCAACGTTTTTTCCTTATCATTTCTTTCAATGTGGGTTGGTTCTTTTTTTTTCCTTTAGCTCTTCATTGCTGATGTTATCTGGCCATCTAATCTAAAGGATCTTTCGTAGCCAAGTGTTGACAAAGGTCTGTGGTCTCTTTGTGCTTTTGGCTGATGCTGTCCGTGTTTATGATCCATACAGCAGGACCGATTTGACATTTGTATTGAGCGTTCTTGTTTTGTTGTTAGGGACATCTCCTTGGCCTTCCACATGTTTCTCAGCTGTAGAATTGCTACTCTAATCTTTCCAATTCTTTCTGTAATATCTGCTTCTGTAACATCCTCTGTGTCTATAATGCTGCCAAGATTCATGAATGTGTCTATTTCTGATGCTTTCTTGCCTTCTAAGGTGATTAAATTTGTATTGTCTGAGTTTATTGTTCTGAGAATAGTCTGGATTTATCTACCATTAATTTTACTGATACTTTTGTTTTAGCTGTTGAAAGCGAAAGCAAAGTTATTTCGCTTCAATAAACAATAACAAACGATGTGTATTCATTACTCCGTATATGAACTTATTTATATTGTAATGATATGGCTTTTTTATGTTTTGTTTTCTCGACTTAGAAATCAGGTCTGAAACAAGTGAAGTTTTTTCTGTGGAAGATATCAAACATTGTTTTTCTGAATAGCTTTTTCTAATAGGATGAACCTACCAATAATGAATGTCCAGGATGTACACAGGTTGGCTGAACGATACCCTGCCTGTAAGTTACACGTCCTCCGCGACGCCACAAACACCATTTCCTTCCTACTTTTCATGACGCAAAGTCAGTTCTAGGTAGCTCTTCGTGGAAGTGAATTAGATTTGTTACTACAGCCTCAGTATGACAGCAGAATATTTCGGTTTTAGGTAGCTCTTCATGGAAGTGAATTACATTTGTTACTACAGCCTCAGTATGACAGCAGAATATTTCGGTTTTAGGTAGCTCTTCATGGAAGTGAATTACATTTGTTACTACAGCCTCAGTATGACAGCAGAATATTTCGGTTTTAGGTAGCTCTTCATGGAAGTGAATTAGATTTGTTACTGCAGCCTCAGTATGACAGCAGATTATTTCAGTTCTTGGTAGCTCTTCATGGAAGTGAATTAGATTTGTTACTGCAGCCTCAGTATGACAGCAGATTATTTCAGTTCTTGGTAGCTCTTCATGGAAGTGAATTAGATTTGTTACTGCAGCCTCAGTATGACAGCAGATTATTTCAGTTCTTGGTAGCTCTTCATGGAAGTGAATTAGATTTGTTACTACAACTTTATTATGACAACAGAGTATTTCGGTCTGCTGTAAAAATCACCATTGATGCAGTGAATCCCAGCATTGACAACTGGTCAGGCTGTCAGTTATACCTTACAAATTAAGTCATATCAATGAATGAAAACACACACACACAGACACACGCACGCACTCACACAGATAGAGAGAGATAGAGAGAGGACACGAAAATCCACTGTGTTTACTTTAAGCGTGCAGAAGGCACAAACCAGTAGTGATAATAAAAACATCAACAACAAAGAAATGTGTGATTGATAATATGTAAATATATTTCTTTCCAATTACTGTTAATTAATAGCTAAACAATCTAAATCAGTGGTTCTTAAGCCGTGGTCCATGGACTCCGAGTGGATACACGGAAGGATGGTTACAGTTCTACTGTAACAGCAAAGGAAATGGCTCAAGTTAAAAAAAAAAGATCTTAGCATCACCTGGAATGCTAGATTTATGGAAATACGGCTGGTTGCTGTATTATGAATATTAAATAATTTTATATTATTCATTATTTAGAATTTAACACTAAATTTAAAATTATTTCGTTTAGTTTTAGAAGGATGTAGTGATAGATTTTAATAATTTTAAAGAATTTGTGTTAACAGTGATAGATTTTAATTATTTTAAAGAACTTGTGTTAACATTTCACTTCATCGTTAATTTCACTTCATATGACTGTAATATTAATTTAGTTTCAGTGTTGAGTAATTGACTAGCACTATTTGTTCCTGAAGCAGAAATTGTACTATTCCAAATTTATTGTCTATTACGAATAATAGAATTTCATGCTCTAATACAAACTCAGATCGAAAATTCGATCTGTCTGTAATATATGCACATATAACCAGCAAAGGGTGTCGGAACGGCCGAAGTTATTAGTGCACTAGTCTCTCATGCTAAAGGTCGGTGGTTCGAATCCTGTCGGAAACGCACCGGTCACACAGCTGTAAAAATAAACACCTGGCTTATTATGGAACTGGAAAGGCAGCCAGGCCCTAATGCTTGTCAACATCACCTTCTAGTGTGCAGCGACAGATCAAGGAAAGTATGGCCGTTAACACTATAGTTCCTCCGTAGCCATAACAAGGTTATCTTAACCTGTGCCTCTCTTATGACCAGTAAAGTTTTGCATAGTAAAAATACAGACAGATACTAGAAGACGTTCAATAATAATACATAAATATGAAATCCGCATCAAAATATTGTTACGAAGTGAACACTGACATGCTATTTAAAAAGTTAGGTTTGGAAGGTTTCTCTCCCCCATACCTGCAGGCTTTCCCTCTTAAGTTCTCTTATCATCTTAAATACAGTAGAACACCAGTTAATACTATAACCTTTCTTCAAACTGACTGAAGGAAAGGATAACTACAAAAACAGTGCTTCTCACACTCAGGTATTGACTGGAATTAGGGACGCTGGGATCTGAGGGAGAGTTGCTGGGGGTCTAAGTAGGATCACTAAGGATCTGAGGTACACTCCTTCCGTATATGAGGAAGAGTCACTGGGGATCTGAGGTTGGGTCGCTGGGGATCTAAGATAGAATCGCAAGAAAATATTATTAAAAATGTAAAAAAAAAGCTACAGACAAGAATATATTATTTTAGTGAAATTATGCTACTTTATGTTATCAGACCTAAATTCTGCTACTTTATGTTGTCAGACCTAAATTCTGCTAGTTATGTTGTCAGGCCTAAATTCTGCTACTTTATGTTGTCAGACCTAAATTCTGCTAGTTATGTTGTCAGGCCTAAATTCTGCTACTTTATGTTATCAGACCTAAATTCTGCTACTTTATGTTATCAGACCTAAATTCTGCTAGTTATGTTGTCAGGCCTAAATTCTGCTACTTTATGTTATCAGACCTAAATTCTGCTACTTTATGTTATCAGACCTAAATTCTGCTAATTATGTTGTCAGGCCTAAATTCTGCTACTTTATGTTGTCAGACCTAAATTCTGCTACTTTATGTTGTCAGACCTAAATTCTGCTAGTTATGTTGTCAGGCCTAAATTCTGCTACTTTATGTTATCAGACCTAAATTCTGCTACTTTATGTTATCAGACCTAAATTCTGCTACTTTATGTTATCAGGCCTAAATTCTGCTACTTTATGTTATTAGACCTAAGTTCTACTACCTTATGCTATTAGACCTAAGTTCTACTACCTTCTGTTATAATACCTACATTCTGCTACTTTATGTTTATCAGACTTATTTATTAAAATAACTTATCCACACTCGCTGTATTTCAGTAAAATAATTATTGTTGAATTTTAATTTTTTTTTTTCATGGTGCTACGGGTTATTTTCAGTTTCTGGTGTAGGGTCGCGCTAAAAATAGAAGTTTGAGAACCGTTGATTTTCTCCACCAACAAACAAAAGTCTTCCACTGTGTGGTAAGATCATGGATTTATTATAATAATAATGGCCCTTTCCGCCTTTGAAGATCGTTCTATAACAACTACATGCCACATTTACGCCGGTGTTGATAAGTTTGTGTTCCATTACAGCTCTTCATATAGCAGTTTCTATCACTATCTAAATTGGGTAGTCTACTTCTCCTGGGAAATAGATTTAGAGACACTGCCTTGTCTAAGCTGTAAAACACACAGTCTAGAGTCTACCAGCCTGGCTTAATCTGACATCTCTCTCTCTCTCTCTCTCTCTCTCTCTCTCTCTGAACCTTAAGTGCCCAAGGCACATGGGGATTCCGCAAGGGTTTTCCACAAAGCGCCTGTCCTTTGCCTTTTTTTTTTCTCCCGCTCTTGGATCAGTTGAGCCCTCCGTTGGTCTGTTGTTCTTCTCCATGTCTTCTTTGGTCTACCCTTGCTTCTTGTTCCCTTCTGGTGTCCATCTTTTTGCTTTTTTTGGAGGTGAGTCATTGGGCATCCGGAGCACATGTCCCAAGCATCGCCAGAATCTTTCCTCAATAATAAATCTGACATCGCAGGACAAGATAGAAAGTCTGATTTGACTATAAATCATCAGGACGATGTTCGTAAAATGCAAGCAGTATATTAATAATAATAATAATGATAATAATAATAATAATAATAATGATAATAATAATAATGTAAAACTCAAGACCAAATGGTAAGTGCTGAAATTCTCCTTTAATTCAGTTTATCGGGCTCTAATTAGTCAAGGAGATACATAAATGACAGTCCTGTTTGGTTACCACACTTGGACTGCACAGGACGTTATGTCTGCTAGCCTCTTTGATTTGCTAAAATACTAGCACCTGAAAGAAAACAATGACAGTCGAGACTGTACTATGAACTATATCATCTTTATGAGCTATATATATATATATATTCTTTCTCCTCCTTCTTCTTGAACCTGCATATTGGCAGCCTGAAAATGTAAAAGGCAAAAGGTAAAATTCCCGTTTCCAAGCCATTAAGGAATATTGGGGAATACGGTGTTAGGCCCGTATTTTCCATGACCTTCGGCACATGAAAGTCTGATGTGGTCAGTATCACGCCTGGCCGCATTTACCTTCTTAGATTTCTCTGGTACCCATTTTTAGAGGCTGGGTGGATGTGATCAGTATCACGCCTGGCCGCATTTATCTTCTTAGATTTCTCTGGTATCCATTTTTAGAGGCTGGGTGGACCCAGGGGCCTTTTTGGTGTGTACCAGACAAAATATCCCACTACTGGGACTGAACCCGGTTCCACCGGATTAGTAAACCGAGCGACTAACCACTCAGCCAACCAGGCCGCTGCAAATGTAAATTCATGAATTCAAGCGAAGGATAAATAGACAAACATAATCTCCCTTAGCTTCATAATAAACTTTATGTAATTAATGTTATTGTGCCTAAACTCTTTGACTTCAATTAAAAAAAAATAAGTGTACTTTTGAGCGGGCTATGCCTAGCCTGCGGTCTATATCAGCGTAGAACAGTGGTTCCCAATTAATAAACTCCAGCGGACCCCCTGCTGTTTAAAAATCCAGGCCACGGACCCCCTGCTGCTTCAAAATCCAGGCCACGGACCCCCTGCTGCTTCAAAATCCAGGCCACGGACCCCTTGCTGGTTCAATATCCAGGCCACGGACCCCCTGCTTTTTCAAAATCCAGGCCACGGACCCCCTGCTGTTTCAAAATCCAGGCCAATGACCCCTATACTTTGTAAAAGTTTCACATTTGTATGGTAGCTATGTGCTTTAAATGCAAAATATTTTTTTTTTCAGAAAATATGGGTAACTTTTAATGAGTAAATTCTACATTAAACTAAAAAAATACAATACAGACTTGAGGATTTTTTAAAAGGGCATTAATGTACTTGAGAACAAAATAGGCAGCAGTTAACATTCCTACTTGTTTCGACAAATGAACAGAATATAAAATGTGTAAAAAAAAAAAAGGATCTTGAGTTTTTATTATGGACCCCCACGTCATGATCCTATGATTCCCTGGGTCCGCAGACCATCAGTTGCGAACCATTGGCAATAGGACATGCACTGATTACTAAGTTTGATTAGCCGTAGCTTTTATTACAAATGTTATTTAAGATAATCGCCATATTAAAGAGTCATCATGAATATTATCAACACAATTATTATTTTTTAAAAATAAAAGCGCAAACGTGAAAGTATTATAAAAGCTCTAATATAAAACTATTATTAAAACGTAAATATAAAACTATTGTAAAAACGCAACTCTAAAACTATTATAAAAGGGCAAATATAAAACTATATTAAAAACGAAAAAATAAAACTATCATAAAAATCGCAAATATAAAACTATTATAAAAAGGCACATACAAAGCTATTATACAGAGGCAAATATAAAACTATTATAAAAAGGCAAATATAAAACTATTATAAAGAGACAAATATAAAACTATTATTAAAAAACGCAAATATAAAATTATTATAAAAAGACAAATATAAAACTATTACAAAAAGCGCAAATATAAAACTACTATAGAAGGACAAATATAAAACTATTATAAAAAGCGCAAATATAAAACTATTATAAAAAGGCAAATATGAAACTGTAATAAAAAGGAAAATATAAACTATTATAAAAAGCGCCAATATAAAACTGTTATAAAAATGCAAATATAAAACTATTTAAAAAAGGCAAATATAAAACTATTATAAAAAGGCAAATATAAAACTATTATAAAAAGCGCAAATGTAAACCTATTATAAAAAACGCAAATATAAAACTATTATAAAAAGAGCAAATATAAACTATTTAGAAAGCCCAAATATAAAACTATTATAAAAAGGCAATTATAAAACTATTATTTAAATGCAAATATAAAACTATTATAAAAAGGGAAATATAAAACTATTATAAAAAGACAAATATAAAACTATTATGAAAAGCGCAAATAAAAAACTATTATAAAAAGCGTAAATATAAAAGTTTTATAAAAAGGCAAATATAAAGCTATTATAAAGACGCTAATATAAAAATATTTGGCCAAACACCATAAGAAATAACACCTTAGTGGGAGAAATGCAGATGAAACCACTGACAACAATTATTGAGGAAAGACGCTGGCGATGGTTGGGACATGTGCTCCGAATGACTGACAACTCACTACCAAAAATAGCACTAAGATGGACACCACAGGGGAACAGAAGTAAGGGTAGACCAAAAGAGACATAGAGAAGAACAACAGAAAGGATGTTGAGCAATAGAGGGCTCACCTGGGCAAGAGCAGAAAAAAAGGCAAAGGACAGGCGCTTTGTGGAAAACCTTGCGGAAGCCCCATGTGCCCTGGGCACTTAAGGTTCAGAGAGAGAGAGAGAGAGAGAGAGAGAGAGAGAGAGAGGAGAGAGAGAGAGAGAGAGAGAGAAATATAAAACTATTATAAAAAGTGCAAATATACAACTATTATAAAAAGTCAAATATAAAAGTATTATAAAAAGACACATATAAAACTATTATAAAAAGCGCAAATATAAAACTATTATAAAGAGGCAAATATAAAACAATTATTAAAAAGTGCAAACATAAAGCTATTACAAAGAGGCGAACATAAAACTATTATAAAAAGGCAAATATAAAACTATTATAAGCATGACCCCAAGACATTCACACCAACCAACTTCTAACAGCAGACTAAAGGCAACGAGTGCAGCCTCTTTTGTTATAATCAATGCTACTCCTCCTTCATGATGATCTTCTTTACCTGACCATATCATTATGTCTTCTGTATGCTGTGTTATTAATTTCCTTCCGCCTTGTCCTGTCCATCTTGCTTCTTGTATTCCTAGTGTGTCTAGTTTATACCTGTGCATTTCCTTGATGTGTCTGGCTGGTCGGAGTTAAAGTTGCCAGACCTGCCCGTTGTCAAGGACCGTCCCGGTTATTTTAAATAAAAGAAAATCACTATTCCGAATAATGCTTTCAGGACATCTATTTATCCCGGTGTTTGTTGTTTTTTTCTTTCAAATGAAAGAATTTTGCAGTCCAGATATCTCTCCTTACGATTTCAGGTTGGCAGAACTACTATACACATAATAAAACAAAAACAATACATTGGAAACTTAATTTGTTATTCCTGTCTCCGACACATTTCGTGTGGTTTTTCACTCTGTTGTCATCGCGAGAGAAACGTTTTCTATTGGTGAGGCCATATCTACTTCGGGGTTCCGCGCAAATAGAAAGCTCTATATAGCAAAATTCAAACTTTGATGACCAAAGAATTACTTCAGTTCAGGTGCGACATCATTCCTGTCCATTGTCTTATAGTTTACTTGTTTTTGCAGACTATAGTGGTTGTAAGTTTCTCACTTTCGTGAGAAAAATATCTGTTTTACCATTATTTGCGTCATAGCTCTGTAAATCGATAATGTATTTCTGGCTGTCATCTCTTTGAGATTTATGATTAACGAAATGAAGCAAAATAAGTGCTTTTTCAATGTTAACGGTGCCGAAAGAAGCCCATTTATTATTATTATTATTATTATTATTATTATATTCTATTATTTTAAAAATATATTACCGGTGTTACAAAAATTGCATGAAGTGTTTTTCTTCAGAGAAAGTGATTCTTTCAGGAAAAATATTCACAGAAATGGTCTTTTATAAAAAAAAGGGAGAAATGATCATGAAGCAGGATGTAATATGTGAAAGTGTTACATTGCCACTGCGCATGGCGGAAAAGCGAATATAAAATCTACGTAGCATGCGAAAAACATAATTCAAACGTGTATTCTGCAAGCACTTCTAAAAGACTGGACTGTTATTTTGTGCCTAAATCTTCTCAACAGGAAAATCAATACAAGCGGCGTAATTCACAATCTGCTATCACACAAGGTAACCTATATTTAATGATTCCAAAACAGCTGTGTGTATATATATACACACACACTACAAACCACTCTTTTTAATGCAAAGATTAGTATAGAAAGAGCAGAAGATGAAGGACATGTTGTAGGGAAATTTAGCGTAGGACATAGAAATGAGGCAGGTGACAATCTAATGGCGTTTTGCATGGAAAATGAGCTAATGATCGCTAATACAATTTTTAAACAACATCCAAGAAGAGTTTACACATGAACATTACCTGATGGGGAAAACCAAGAATCAAACAGATTACATTTTAATGAAAAAACCAAGAATCAAACAGATTACATTTTAATGAAAAAACCAAGAATCAAACAGATTACACTTTAATGCAAAGAAGGTAGAAGTCAAATGTAACATCAGCAAAAATTTTACCAGGTGCTGATTGTGACACGGATCATGAGTTATTAATAGCAGACATGAAGATAAAGATAAAAAAGACAGTTACGGGATCAAGATCACTCCGGTTTGATCTTACAAAAATACCAGAACGATACGGTATAGAAGTGAAGAACCGTTTCGAAATCCTGATGGCTGTACAGGAGGAGATGACACCAGATGAATTGGCTACGCAGGCCAGAGATATCTTAATAACAACAGCTAAAGACATGGTTCCAGTAAAGAAAACAAAAGAATGGATGGATTACAGCAGGCATACTAGAACTGATAAAACAACCTAGAGAAATGAAGACACAATGGAAAGTTACACACAACAACAAAGAGGAATATAAATCTTTAACAAAAGAAGTACGAAGAAACACAAGAAAAGACAAAAAACAATACATACAAAATTGTTGTGAAAGAATAGAAGAACATCTGAAGCTGAGAAACACATTTTTGAACGTAAATGCTACAGAAGAGTTATTCAAATATCATGGAAACAAAAAAGAACAAATATATCTATACTACAAGAACTTAATATTGAAGAAGGCTGGCTAGTAAGGGGGATTAAAGAGAGAACTTAAATATTTTGGACACATTAAACGTCATGATAATCTAGTGAAAACCGTCTTGGAAAAGTACATAATGGGAAAAGGAAAGAGAGGAAGGCCAAGGCGAAGATGGCTGCAAGACATCGTTGAGGATCTGCAAATTAATGCATCAGCAACAGGCCATCTTGCTTACAACCGAGAGGCCTACAGGAGTGATGTTAGGGAGCCAAAGTTCCGCAAGGGACATGCAAATGAATGAATGAACAAAACACTTTTGTGATAATTTAGCATATATCCTCTGCTTTGGTATTACGAGCCACCGACTCTAGTAACCATGGTAACCATGATGCCGAGAAAGTTTTCCCGTTGATTGCTTAGTACTTTAGTCATAAAATTGCTCTCTAATCTTTCCAGATTAAGAGTAAAGAGTGTTAAGATTAAGACAGCCTTCTTCAATATTAAGCTCTTGAAGTATAGATATATTTGTTCTTTTTTGTGTCCACGATATTTGGAGAACTCTTCTGTAGCATTTACATTCAAAGGCATTTATGTGCTTCTCAGCTGTTTTGTTAAGTGTTCAGGTCTCACAGTCAGGAGAAGTGGACCTGTTTTTTGAAACAGTCTAAATCCTTGGAGCAGAATTAAGAGTTACCAAAACTGTGTGAATTTATCTTTAGTAATCCTGGACATAATACCAAATTGGAAAGGGTATTTCCCCATATGATTGTGCAATAGACAGATGACTGAAATTGTCTTCCCTTCTCAACAGTTGAAGCAATGATTAAAAGGTGCTTTTAATTATTATCGAATGAGTTCCTCTGAATTCCACGATATTGCCAATCAGCGGCAAGATCTTCTTTCCAGAACTTTGAAATCAGATGAATACTAGAAGTAGGACGGCAGGATAATGCAGGATCTTGAAGATCTTGCTGATCCGAAAGTAAAATACATTTGCACTCAGATAAAGAATGTTCTACATTACATGAATTAACTGTGAGCTATTTTAACTTCAAGATGAGTGCAAAGTAAGAGAGATTAAGACCAGGTATTATAACATGAAATACGAACAATTTCTGCTCTTCTGAGCTGAATGGTGTCATTAGGATGGCGAACTTAACACTCTTTCCTTGGATACATTTGGCAACAAAATTCTTAGATCTTAGGACATGTCTGCTATTGCTTATTAGTAATTAACGATGATACTCGAATAGCCCTTTTTTTGCAGCCTGGGAAACATGTCCCGGTTTTTCATTTACAGAATCTGCCAACATCAAGAGAACCGCGACCTCTGATGATTTTTGTTGTGACTTGTGAGGAGTGAATACATCCACAAGCAGTATGCATTATAAACAGAGTCAGGTAAAAATGCTTAATAGAAAGACAAATCATATTTCATATATTTGCTTTTTTTTTTTTGAAACGTCATAATCAAGTAAGAGTAAATAAGTTTATGATTAGCTAGAACTAGATCAATAATTCAGTATGTTGAGGTACATTTGGCAGGCAGAGCAAAATAAAGTGAATAGTTTGCTGAGATTTGTCTGTTTTTAGTAATATACGAGGGGCCTTCAGAAAGTAATGCACCACATCGTTTTTATTAGGAACTATTAATTAAAAAGGCATGAAATTTATATACAATATACATGGATATGTCATGTAAACATTGGTATTATTCAACATAATCCCCTTCGACTTGTACGGCTTTATGCCAGATAGAAACAAATGCATGTATTCCTAGCCCGTACCAAATTTTCTCTTGATTGTGTAGCCATTTCTTCGCTGCATGAATCACTCCTTCGTCATCTTCAAATCTTACTCCTCGGAGTGCATCTTTAAGTGGACCAAACAGATGGAAATCAGAGGGTGGCAAATCGGGACTATAAGGTGGATGGGGTAGTACAGTCCAACCCAATTTGGCCAGGTCTGTTGGATTCTTGTGCTGCCGAACTCTGCGAAAACGTTGAGTTTTTTCAATGTTTTAATGTATGGTTGGGAATTGATTGTTTCTCCTGTTGGCATAACATCCACAAGAATCACACCTTCAATGTCCGAAAAGACAGTGATCATGACCTTCCCAGCTGAAGGAGTTGTCTTGAATTTCTTTCTTCGAGGTGATTGCGGATGATGCCACTCCATTGACTGTCTTTTTGTCTCAGGTTCATAATGATGTGCCCAGGTTTCGTCACCTGTTACGATCTTAGCCAAAAAGTTCTCTCCCTCAGCATTGAAACTCTTCAACAATTCAGAAGAAATTGCTTTTCTTTGCAATCGATGATCATTTATGAGACTTCGAGGAACCCATCTTGCGCAAACCTTAGAAAATCCGAGAGCTTTTATAACTGCATTTGCACTATTACTGCTGACTGACAGCTTTAAGGCCATTTGTTGAGTAGTGATACGCCTATCAGTAAAAATAATGCACTCAGCGCATTTCAACATTTCTGTCTTGGTGGCTGTGGTAGAACGTCCACAGCGCGGCCGATCATGTAACTCCTTATCTCTACTTATTGATTCTTTGATTCTCTGAACCCAGCGACTGACTGTACTCCTGTCGACTGCAAAACTTCCATACACATCACATAGACGCTTGTGAATGTTCACAACAGTTTCCTCCTCTGCAACGAGAACGTCTATCACAATTCGCTGCTTATACCACAAGTTGCTAACACGCTCCATTTCAACGGTTAGGGCAGCCATATTCTTTGGCCGGTTGCGGTGCAATTTGGTTAACACAATCGGCACATGCCACATTTAAAGTTTGCAAAACTTCATGCTATCTTCATTATTAGCTGAAAAAAAAAACGATGTGGTGTATTACTTTCTGAAGCCCCCTCGTATTTCTTGTATATAAGGAAATGTGCTAATTTAGTAACCAGTGGATAAATTTAGCTAGCACAAAAACATCTTTCACAAAACACAAATTTAAAAGCAGCTGTTGAAAAATGTGCGTTATTTAATTTATTTTTAAAAAAACATTTTATTTCTATTAATGTAATGATTAATTATGAAGACCAGACTATAACCAGAGACTCATCATTATCTGTCGTTTCTTTGGATTACAAAAGAAAACCATACAAATATAAATACACATGTACACATACACATGAATATGCATCCATGTATGTATACACGCATACAATTACATCAGCCACATACAGCTTTGTCTTACAATGTCTGAGGTCAGCCCTTAAACTAGCAAAATTTTGGGTGATCCTGGCAGCCAGTACTGCATCCGTGCATTGTCGTTTCTTCCTCTCAGCACACCCAATATAGCCAGGTAAAGTCCTGGAGATAGATATATACGTTAACATTCTGTTATAATATTCCAATAAGAATTTTATTTTAAAAACTTTTAAGTTCTCTATCTTTGGATTCGTTTTTGGTTTTTTTCCATATATACCTGATTTTATATTTTATAAATTTTAAGTTCCATATCTGTTGATAGTTTTTGTTGTTTTGCACATTTACCTGCTTTCATATTTAATATAGTTTCATATTTAATCTAGTTTCATACATAATATAGTTTCATACATGGAACAGATTTGTACGTTACATCGTCGTATTGTTTGTCAGTCCATGAAGAGCCAAGTGTGTCTGCACTCTGATATAGCTCACCTCACAAAAAGTACTCTCTGTTTTCAGAAAGTTTCTCTAATGGAGGATCGTGAACTCATTCTTACTATCTGCGTGGCTGGAGAAGAGAGGAGGGCTATAGGACTTCATGTTAAGTTCACAGACGATGAAAGAAAAGAGATAATAAAATAGATCTGATGCTAACCAGCTCACACTTGATGTTACATAAGGAAGTATAACCTCTGTGTTTCATAATTATATATATTTTCTCAAAGTATTTAATCCATGCCAGTGTGAAATTTTTCTATTCTGACGGCAAAACATATAATGTTGACTTCCTGGATAATAGAGACTACTAGATCCGCACTCAACAAGAAAAACACTTTAATATAAAAAAACATGTAATACAATAACAAAAACTGTCTTTACTCTTTGCGTATTTAAACACAATTCTATAGCAGAAAAAGGACTTGGGCATCAAAAAAAAAAAAAAGGAGAAAAGATGATCGAAAAAACGGCTTCAAATTAAAGTGGATATATAAAACATGCAACATTTAAGAATAGAGAACAAACACAAACTAGTTATTATTGTAAAACTGACATGGAAAAGTGGAGTAAATTTTAAAAAATCTACTGGCCCATAAAGGATACCAGCAGTGGAGAGTGTAGAGCTAGAATGAACACTGGACTACAGCTTATTTAAATCACAACGAATTATAAATGTCTTGAAACTGAACAGACTACGCTGGCTGGGCCATGTAGGAAGAATGGAAGAGAAAAAACATATTAGTGTAGAGTTGCGCTTACTCATTAAAGGCTATCCACATTTTCCGACAAAAAAATTCGTTTGCATTTAAATCATACAGCTGCCATACTACCATACAGATAGGAAACTTTTCCGAAGTATGGGGGCCCGTAGTCTAGATTTTTAACCGGCAGAGGGCCCGTGGTCCAGATTTTTAAACGGCAGAGGGCCCGTGGTCTAGATTTTTAAACGGCAGGGGGCCCGTGGTCTAGATTTTTAAACAGCAGGGGCCCATGGTCTAGATTTTTAAACAGCAGGGGGCCCGTGGTCTAGATTTTTAAACAGCAGGGGGTCCGCGGACGTTTGTTAATTGGGAATCAATGAGACAGAACAAAGGCTCATCTCTGCGACAGCCTCGAATGATCATGTGGCTGGAGATGTAACATGTAACTCAGTGTTACAAGCAATTTAACATGTAACTCCATGTTACAAAGAGTTTAACATGTAACTCTATGTTACAAAGAGTTTAACAAGTAACTCTATGTTAAAAGGCAGCGCTATTTATAAAATTCTATGTTTCGTGACATTTCTTCCTTACAACCGTATCTGCTTTTTTTTCTTCTTCTTCGTTTCTACACTTCACATTTCCCTCCTCTGCGTAACAAGTTTCAGAGGAGGGACACACAAGCTCACAAATTACTCTCTCTCTCTTTCTCTCTATCTCTCTCTGTCTCTTTCTCTCACACACACAGAAAGAGAGAATGAATGAATGAATAATCTTTATTTTTAAAGGGTAAAGAATTGGGCACGCAGGCCCGTCTTACATTCTGCCCTTCATCACTCCATCTTTCATTCTTCCCACACACTCGATTTAATACAAATATACAAATTAAATTAAGAAAAAAACATATCAAAAGAGTGTAAGATTTAACTATTACATTCAAAGTAAAAGAAAAGAAGTAATTAACATAATAAAATAGCTCTCACGCACACATACACACAGACATATACATAAACAAAAATACATTGTAAATACAGATCTTCTAACATATGTTTTTTTAAAACAAATATTAAAATAATTTTCTAACAATATCTAACAAGTTACTTTTCTAACTAAGTCATTTTAGTACTTGATGGTTGGCGAGTCATGTGTTGAGAGAGTGCTGGAATTTCTATGGAGGCATATAATTACAAGCAAGTAAATAATGGAACAGGTAATGAAACAGGAGAGGAGAGAGAGAGAGAGAGAGATAGATAGATAGATAGATAGATAGATAGATAGATAGATAGATAGATAGATAGATAGATAGATAGAGAGACAGAGAGAGGTATGAAGAAATGAGTAACAAGAGGCGGACATGGAAAGAAGTAATGAAAGAAGCCAGGTACAGGTAGGTAGAAAGTATGTTTTATCGTAAGGATGAAGAAACGTATGCTATGGTATTAATATTATTATTATTACTATTATTATTATTAAAGTAATATTTTGAAAGATGAGCACGGTAGTGTAAAAAAAACATGGAAGACTGACGAGCCAGTGAAGTTCTCGCCTCGAACAACGTTAACTCAATACAGATAATCAGACACGGATAACTTTATCGTCTGGGAAATGAACAGTGCGAAGATTCGCTCTAAAACATTTCATATTTACTTCTTGAATGTGACGTCGATTGCCAACATTAATACTTCTGTAAACTAATACATACCCTTGTTCATCGTAAAACAACCAAAAAACAAAACTGCCTTCTTCTAAATTTATTTTGTTTTTAGATGAGATGTCTAAGAGATCTGAGTTGTAATATGCTGGTCGTCTTTGAGATAGGAAAAGAAGGTCTGTACCTACACTAGAACGGATCGCTTGGGTGATGGA
Source organism: Achatina immaculata (assembly GCA_009760885.1). NCBI lineage: Eukaryota > Metazoa > Mollusca > Gastropoda > Stylommatophora > Achatinidae > Lissachatina > Lissachatina immaculata. The sequence goes on from CM019718.1 coordinate 7,829,674, forward strand.
TGGACAAACGGATAGATTCGTGTGGATTAATGAATAAATGAATGAGTGAATTCATAGACGAATGAATACGCATTCGTATGGATAGACAGAAAGAAAACACGAAACTGTCAGATAAATATAGCTTGATCTGATACACCAGCTGCACCACATTAAACTATATTTTTTTTATTTCACCAAAGCAGGAACAAACAGTGAAACAGATCCACTCTCGCGATCCAAGACAGCAACGCGCAGCCTTGCTCAAACACCAAAAAAAACCTGATGGTTACCGTGTGTAAATCATCTTCCCACGGTTGGTTAATGTTTATTATGCACAAGATGCAAAAATTACCAGAATTAACAACATGAGAAAACATTGCAGATGATAATCTAATGTACTGATGAAAGGCTTCTCTGGGTGGCACGTGCCAGTACGTAGGTTCCAGTTAGTCTCCGCACATACAGCAATGACAAATCCCTAGGCAAAAAAAAATCTTGAACTTCTTTGAATAATATTCAGCTTACTTGATCAGTACAGAACTTCCAAACTTTGTAACTTGACACAGAAACACAGAACATCACTTATGATGATTCACTGAAAATATGGCAGCTTTCCTCACTCTCAGCTCATAGAACTGGGTATCTTCCTAGATCTAAGCTAGCTTCCCTTACTCTCAGCTCATAGAACTGGATATCTTCCTAGATCTAAGCTAGCTTCCCTTACTCTCAGCTCATAGAACTGGGTATCTTCCTAGATCTAAGCTAGCTTCCCTTACTCTCAGCTCATAGAACTGGGTATCTTCCTAGATCTAAGCTAGCTTCCCTTACTCTCAGCTCATAGAACTGGGTATCTTCCTAGATCAAAGCTAGCTTCCCTTACTCTCAGCTCATAGAACTGGGTATCTTCCTAGATCTAAGCTAGCTTCCCTTACTCTCAGCTCATAGAACTGGGTATCTTCCTAGATCTAAGCTAGCTTCCCTTACTCTCAGCTAACAAGACTGGGTATCTTCCTAGGTCTAAGCTAGCTTCCCTCACTCTCAGCTCAAAAGACAGGGTATCTTCCTATGTCTAAGCTAGCTTCCCTCACTCTCAGCTCAAAAGACTGGGTATCTTCCTATGTCTAAGCTAGCTTCCCTCACTCTCAGCTCAAAAGACAGAGTATCTTCCTATGTCTAAGCTAGCTTCCCTCACTCTCAGCTCAAAAGACAGGGTATCTTCCTATGTCTAAGCTAGCTTCCCTCACTCTCAGCTCAAAAGACAGGGTATCTTCCTAGATCTAAGCTAGCTTCCCTCACTCTCAGCTCAAAAGACAGGGTATCTTCCTAGATCTAAGCTAGCTTCCCTCACTCTCAGCTCAAAAGACTGGGTATCTTCCTATGTCTAAGCTAGCTTCCTTTACTCTCAACTCATAGGACTGAGTATCTTTCTGGGTCTAAGCTAGCTTCCCTCACTCCCAGGTCATAAGACCGGGTATCTTCCTAGGTCAAAGCTGAAACACAACAGTCAGAGCTGGCTTTTACTTCTGCTGCTTTGACCCTCCCAGATCTTACTTTAAATTTATCCCCCAGCACAGCAGGTCCTTTTATATCTCTACCTTATTCATCCTTTGTCATGTTGTACTTCTTCCCGTGTAAATTGACAGTGCTCACTACTGTTATAGGCATACAATTAAGAGGTGGGGGGGGGATAAACCATTTATTTCGGCAAGCAATAACTCTGGAACATCCTAGTGAATATGGAGTCGGAAAAGGTTATGTAGGTGTCCGCATGAAGTATTTCAGGTCTGCCAATCTAGATATTTTATATCAATCTAGATATTTTATATTAATTTAGATATTTTATATCAATCTGGATATTTTATATTAATTTGGATATTTTATACCAATCTAGATATTTTATATCAATCTAGATATTTTATATTAATTTAGATGTTTTATATCAATCGAGATATTTTATATCAATCTGGATATTTTATATTAATCTGGATATTTTATATCAATATAGACATTTTATATCAATTTAGATATTTTATGTCAATCTGGGTATTATATATCAATCTAGATATTTTATTTCTATCTAGATATTCTATAACTAGATATACCTCTAGATATAGATATTTTATGTGAATCTATATATTTTATATCAGTGTAGATATTTTATATCGAGATCTACATATTTTATATCAATCTGGATATTTTATATCAATCTAGATATTTTATATCAATCTAAATATTTTATAGCAAATTGGATATTTTATATTAATCTAGATATTTTATATTAATCTGGATATTTTATATCTATCTAGATATTCTATATCTAGATATACCTCTAGATCTAGATATTTTATGTGAATCTAGACATTTTATATCAGTGTAGATATTTTATATCGAGGTCTATATATTGTATATCAATCAATATATTTTGTATCTAAATCTAGATATTTTATATCAGTTTAGATATTTTATATCAATCTATATTCTATATCAATATAAAGCTAGATCTAGATATTTTTGGTTCCATCTAAATAATGAAAATTATCATCCAGATATTAGCTATAAATGTAGATAATTTAAGTTGAATGTAGATAATTCTGGATGATTTTATTACAGTCCATCTGAAAGAAGAAAGAAAGAATAGAAAAAAGGAAATTTTTATGAAATCTTCCATAATTAACCCTTTCTCTATGAATGAATTGTTCAGTTCATTAACGTATTACAAATTAACCACACTGTTCTAGACACGCCGTAGCTGATTTTGGGACTCGCTCGCTTTACCCTAATGACCTTTGCGCATGCGTCATACTTATTATCTTGAACTTCACAGGAATGGACGAAAGTCATGCTGTGAGTATTGTGCAAGAATTGAAGAATATATTGACTGAGATTAAACTTGATTTAGGACTTCATTAATCGGGTATACGTGAAGCTTACTTCGGAAGTTTCATCCCTTATTTTAACTAATGAAATGTATATGCTATTTTTTTTTTTTTTTTGCAGTCTGCAGTTTTACAGAGTGCCTCCCAAAAAATTTTGATTTTCTAGAACTATCATCTGTAGGGAACTAAGCTGACTTTCAAAAAGTTATAAATTGAAGTAGTTAATATATAACAAATAAGGAGAAGAGGTCAGTGCCGAGATTTTCTTATGCCATTTCAACAGACGATAGGGAGACTTAACCGAGAATGTGGAAAAACTGAAGAAAGTGTCTTTAATCCTTGAAAATAATGTTACGCAACTAGCGAAGGCAGTGTCTTCCATAAGTGAAGTAATGAAATGTTTAAGTTATCTGTAAACGCAGTCACCAAAGCAGTTAACAAGGTTCAGAATAGTCGACTGGACTAATAAACAAGACACAAAATAGTCGACTGGACTAATAAACAAGACACAAAATAGTTGATTGGACTAATAAACAAGACACAAAATAGTTGACTGGACTAATAAACAAGACACAAAATAGTTGATTGGACGAATAAACAAGACACAAAATAGTTGACTGGACTAATAAACAAGACACGAAATAGTTGACTGGACTAATAAACAAGACACAAAATAGTCGACTGGATTAATAAACAAGACATGAAATAGCTGACTGGACTAATAAACAAGACACAGAACAGTTGACTGGATTAATAAATAAGACACAAAATAGTCGACTGGACTAATAAACAAGACACGAAATAGTTGACTGGACTAATAAACAAGACACAGAATAGTTGACTGTACTAATAAACAAGACACAAAATAGTTGACTGGATTAATAAATAAGACAGAAAATAGTTGACTGGAATAATAAACAAGACACAGAGGTCTGCAGTGAAGTAAAACTGCAGAAATATCAGGGGATGTAATCCATGTTCAGAACTTTGCTCACGTGTTATCTCAGCTCTAATACTACCACATTCAAATAACTGACACTGAGAGTTCAAAGTTCAGACTCCGGCTTCACTGCATTCGGGACAACCCCATATATGCTCCTCCGCATGCCGCAGCATCAATCAAAAAGTAAGTTTGCTGAGAGTTTGTTTTTTTTTAGTAGCATGAATCTGGTCAGATCTAAACTGAGAAATAAAATAACCCAGATCTTCTTCCTGCTGTGTTACTGTGTCAGATCCAGCTTATGAAAGCATGGAGGTATTGCTGCTGGTATAAGTTTCTCCTCAAAGTTATACAAGTTATGGGAATAATGGCTGCAAGTAAAAAAAATCTGCAGTCTGGGTATTATCTTATCAAACAAGTCCCTCAACTGATGATGATGATGACGATGATAACAACTTGATAATGTTCACCTTTTGTGTGACTAGATCAAGTAGTTATTATCATTACCATATTCTCTTGCTCTCTCTCTCTCTCTCTCTCTCTCTCTCTTTCTCTGAACCTTTAGTGTCCAAAGCACATGGGGCTTCCGCAAGGGTTTTCCACAAATGCCTGGCATATGCCTTTTTTCCCGCTCTTGCCCAGGTGAGCCCTCTGTTGTTCTTCTCCATGTCTCTTTTGGTCTACCCTTACTTCTGTCCCCCTGTGGTGTCCATCTTAGTGCAATATTTATTACCATATTAGTATTATTTTTATTTTAAAATACCCATTAATTTTAACTTATAGATTAAAAAAAATTAAATATTATTTCCTACATAATTTTTTAAAATAAAAGTTTTAAAGATCTAAATAATTCTAGGTATATTTTTGAGAAAAAAGTTGACAGCTCTGAGATATTTAGATGTAGAAGACAAGAACCTGAGTGTCTGGTGAAAACTTGCAGAAGCAGAAGCAAAGACTGCAAAGCATGCTATATATCTGAGGTGCAGGAATATCCTCTCAGTCAGTCAGTCATTTGCATGTCGCTTGCGGAAATTTGCCTCCCTAACAGCTCTCCTGTAGGCCTCTCGGTTGTAAGCAAGATGTCTGCTGCTGATGCATCCATTTGCAGATTATGAACGATGTCTTGCAGCCATCTTCGCCTTGATCTTCCTCTCTTTCTTTTTCACATTATGTACCCTTCCAAGACGATCTTCTCTAGATTCTCATGACGTTTAATATGTCCAAAATATTTAAATTATCTCTGTTTAATCCTGTTTACTAGCCAGCCTTCTTCAATATTAAGTTCTTGTAGTATGGATATATTAGTTCTTTTTTGTTTCCATGACATTTGAAGAACTCTTCTGTAGCATTTACATTCAAAGGCATTTATATATTTCAGGAATATCCTCTAGTGAAAGGATAATTGATAAGTATATATATCTCTCTCTGAACCTTAAGTGCCCAGGGCACATGGGGCTTCCGCAAGGGTTTTCCACAAATGCCTGTCCTTCGCCTTTTTTTTCTGCTCTTGGCCAGGTGAGCCCTCTATTGCTCAACATCGTTTATGTTGTTCTTCTCCATGTCTCTTTTGGTCTACCCTTACTTCTGTTCCCCTGTGGTGTCCATCTTAGTGCTATTTTTGGTAGTGAGTTGTCAGTCATTCGGAGCACATGTCCCAACCATCGCCAGCGTCTTTCCTCAATAATTGTTGTCAGTGGCTTCATCTGCATTTCTGCCAATAAGATATTATTTCTTATGGTGTTCGGCCAAAATATTTTTCTAATTTGATAAGTATACTCCAAGATAAGTTTATCCACGTAAATGTTTATCACATTCGGACAGCTCTATACCTCTCACAAGGGAATGGCACTAGAGGGATACAACATTGAACTCTTAACGATGTTTTGGCAAAAGTAATGTCATATGAGCTAACTGTGGGGATAGACGTGTAAAATCCGAATTAGGTACTTTGAATATGAATATAACCAGATGCACGGTTTACTCGCCATTGGTCCTACTAAACGGCAAACACTCAACATTTATCTCCACAGAATCCTACAAACCAGAAAGAAATTCACGCGAAAAAGGCGACACGAATGAACACTTGCTACATCGACAACATAAAGGTATTCTTGAAAGTACCAAAACGCATGTAGAAAAGGAGACGTGACTCAGTGAAAGACGAGAAGGAGAAAGAAATAAGAGTGGGAGATCTGGTTTTTATATAAGAATGTGAGATCTGGTTCTTATATAAGAATGGGAGATCTGGTTTTTTATACAAGAATGGGAGATCTGGTTTTTATATAAGAATGGGAGATCTGGTTTTTAAATAAGAATCATAAAATATTATCTAAACATAACAATGAGAGGAATCCATGCTATTCTATTACTGAGGGGCTGAATCCTGTAAACTTTACAATAAAAAAAAATCAGTTTACATGGAAGATACACAGACTGCAGGCTCGGGATATTAGATGAGCAGATCAGGAACGGAAAATAAAAGAGCTACTAGAAAATGGCAGAACAGAGAAAAGTCACATCGGCAGAAGAAAAAGATGACAGTAACTGCATTCATAATGCGAACCATAACAGTAAAACTGAAATAGAATTAGTGTCTACGTCGTGACACAATACAAGACAATTTTATTTGTCTATTTCTTGACAAAATGAAAGCCACTGAAATACGTTAGTGGTGGCACTGAAGGCAGAATGCCTAAACAAGAACAAGCTAGATTAGCCAGCTATGTGTGTTTACCGGAAAAGTTTAATTTTCTCTTACTACTCAAGTTACCTATTCAAAGAGTTGGAATCCACCAAATGGTTACTAGACTAAACGCAAGGTAACAGCACACCCAGATTCTCAATAAAGTCGCGCCATTCAATATAGATAACCTTGACCACAAGACCAATGATAACCATCCTGTCATTCTTCAGTACGATACAATACATATACATGTATCACGACAGAGTCTCCAGTTTTACAATTTCAAAGAACAATCAAAACTTTAATATGAGAATTGTATGTGGATGACACAACGTGAAATGAATAAATCATTCAACAAAATACATAAAGCCAAATGTTCCGGCAAAGGAGTTGTTCCTGCCATAGGAGAAAATATGACTCAAGGCAAACTTACAGACTAATGTACTAATAACCACTGATCCAAACTATGGAAATCAACATCTCAACAAAAACCCTTCAACCTACGTCCTACACCACTACGCCCACAAGGACAACCCACAATGAATCATGGTCCTATTCTTACAACAACTATAACACAATTGAGGTTCTACCTCTCAACCTTGATTGGAGAACTCTAACTCTACTCATGAGTCCTTTTTTTCTGTCTGAGTTCCTCTTTTCTCTGAGCCTCCTCTGTTTTTATATTTCCCGCTGTGAAATCACGTGATATTTCACTCATTTGTCTCACACCACCCACTACCGTACGATGTTAAGACCTAGAGACCTCTCTCTGCATTTCACGTGATAATAATCAGACTTTCTCTACAGTGCTAGTTCAGTCTTATAAGTCAGTTTGACTACAAACGAGACACGTGAACATTACTGAAAGTCCTAGAACTATTAGTAATCTCTCCATCTTAGAGAGAGAAGAGAGACTCTTCTCCCCTTATCCCAGTACTATGCTGGTATAAAACGGGAATCGTCTAACGTGATACAGATGAGGAAACGGGTTCCAAGAAAAGGCCATCTAATCATATCATGCAGGACACGACCAGGGGCAGATACAAAAGTTGTGTTGATCTATTTAACTGACACACGAAAACAATTGAGCTGGAACAATCCCGAAGGAATTTTCGGGAGGAATTTTGACTCATAAGAGAAAGAAAGGCCAAAATATGTTTTAAAAAACTCTTTAATTTCAGCACACGCAATCTTCTTGGGCGGAGATCTTTCCCCTCTCACACAGGGAATTGTTCTCATAGTGTCTATTACTCTGACAATCCAAAGAGAGATTGCTCCTCTGTGTTTTTAGTTTTTAATCTTACATGTATTCTATATTATCAGACTAATGATTCTTAATAGAATTTTTGTGATGTGGATCATAGAAATGATTTTTGTGATGTTGATCATATTCTATTTTTCCAGCTTTCTTTGGAATTGCAATGAAAACTGATTTGGACAGATCTGATGGTATATGTTCTGTGTCAAGAAACTGATTTAGTAGACTTGTTACTTTTTCCATCCTTGTATCTCCAAATGCCATGATCATTTCTATTGTAATGTTATCATGGATTGGTGGTTTCCTTTCCTGTATTTGTTTTATTGCATTTTTTACTTCCATTTCCAGAATTGGTAGTCCTTCATTATTCATGCTTACACTGAATTTTTCATTTCTCTGGTCATTATACAGGTCTCTTATGTGCTCTAACCATTTTCCAATGATTTGCTCTTTTCTCCATGATATCTTTCCTTTGTTTTACCTTTTTCTTTTAGCTTGTCTTTGTGCCGTTGATACTGATGCCTCTAATGCTCGTGTAATGATTTTTTAAAGGTTCACTATTTATCATTAACGACCGCGTAAAACTCTAAAGAGGATACTGTTAAGAGAAGCCAGTTTAGTGGGCATAACATCCCTTGATGAAGTCGAAAAACTCGCCGAGAACAGGAAAACTTGGAAAACAACTATGTGAGCCCTATGTGACGTTTAACGGCACGGGAAGGATGTAAGATGTAAGAAGATTTATCATTTCTATCTTAAAATAATATTTCATAATCTGATAATGTACCATAGACAGCTTTAACTTCTATATTGAATTTCCCTATTATTTCTATAGCTTTTTCCTAATTTATCTATATTCCTTTTAATTTTTCTTGTCACTATTTTAACTGTCTTCAGTTTTAACCCTAACGTTGCTATTACTAAATATTCAAGGTTCAAAATTTAGACTCTGGCTTCGCTTCATTCGGGACAACCCCATATATGCCCCGCCGCATACTGCAGCATCCATCCAAAAATATGTTTGCTAGCAGTTCCTGTCAAGTGTTGGTTGTTTACGACGCGTTTTCTGCCAAACATTCGGATTTCCCGCCAGCATCTTTCATTTGTCCTAGCTCCAGCAATCTCTTCACATCTACATTGTTCTTCCATTCCTGCTCTTCATTTTCCCGCCGTCTGTCCAGTATAGCTTTAGCAATGTCCAGTCTCAGAATGCCATTTATTTTATCCTGTCCAGCAAGTCTGTCGACCACATCATTGCCATGTACTACCGCATGTCCTGGACAGTACCGCCACGTTAGGCCTGTCACCGTTGACTGGCTTAACAGATGAGGCTTTTTATTTTTGGTTGGTATTACTAATCTGCGGTCAGTGTGGCAGTCTGGTCCAGGAAGTGCTTTAGCTACCTGGAGAGTATTTCTAAACCTTCTGGTCCAGGAAATGCTTTAGCTACATGGAGAGTATTTCTAAACCTTCTCTCCAGGAAGTGCTTTAGCTACCTGCAAGGTAACAGCACACCCAGATTCTCAATAAAGTCGCGCCATTCAATATAGATAACCTTGACCACAAGACCAATGAGCATGGCATCCTGTCATTCTTCAGTACGATACAATACATGTACATATATCACGGCAGAGTCTCCAGTTTTTCAAGGAACAATCAAAACTTTAATATGAGAGTTGTATGTGGATGACATAACGTGAAATGTATAAATCAAGGAAAACAGACAACTCAACAAAATACATAAAGCCAAGTGTCCGGGCAAGGGAGTTATTCCCGTCATAGGACAAAATATAACTCAAGGCAAACTTACAGACTAATGTCCTAATAACCACTGATCCATGCTATGGAAATCAACATCTCAACAAAAACCCTTCAACCTACGTCCTACACCACTACGCCCACAAGGACAACCCACAATGAATCATGGTCCTATTCTTACAACAACTATAACACAATTGAGGTTCTACCTCTCAACCATGATTGGAGAACTCTTACTCCTGAGTCTTTTTTTTGTGTGTGTCTGAGTTCCTCTTTTCTCTGAGCCTCCTCTGTTTTTATATTTCCCGCTGTGAAATCACGTGATATTTCACTCCTTTGTCTCACACCACTCACTATCGTATGATGTTAAGTCCTAGAGACCTCTCTTTGCCTTTCAGGTGATAATCAGACTTTCTCTACAGTGCTAGTTCAGTCTTATAAGTCAGTTTGACTACAGACGAGACACGTGAACTTTACTGAAAGTCCTAGAACTATTAGTAATCTATCCATCTTAGAGAGAGAAGAGAGACTCTTCTCCCCTTATCCCAGTACTATGCTGGTATAAAACGGGAATCGTCTAACGTGATACAGATGAGGAAACGGGTTCCAAGAAAAGGCCATCTAATCATATCATGCAGGACACGACCAGGGGCAGATACAAAAGTTGTGTTGATCTATTTAACTGACACACGAAAACAATTGAGCTGGAACAATCCCGAAGAAATTTTCGGGAGGAAGTTTGACTCATAATGAAAAAAAGGCCAAAATATGTTTAAGAAAATCCTTTAATTTCAGCACACGCAATCTTCTCGGGCGGAGATCTTTCCCCTCTCACACAGGGAATTGTTCTCATAGTGTCTATTACTCTGACAAGCCACAGAGAGATTGCTCCTCTGTGTTTTTAGTTTTTAATCTTACATGTATTCTATATTATCAGACTAATGATTCTTAATAGAATTTTTGTGATGTGGATCATAGAAATGATTTTTACGATGTTGATCATGTTCCAGCTTTCTTTGGAATTGCAATGAAAACTGATTTGGACAGATCTGATGGTATATGTTCTGTGTCAAGAAACTGATTTAGTAGACTTGTTACTTTTTCCATCCTTGTATCTCCAAATGCCATGCTCATTTCTAATGTTATCATGGACTGGTGGTTTCCTTTTCTGTATTTGTTTTATTGCACTTTTTACTTCCATTTCCAGAACTGGTGGTCCTTCATTATTCATGCTTACATTGAACTTCTCATTTCTCTGGTCATTGTACAGGTCTCTTATGTGCTCTGAGCATTTTTCCATGATTTGCTCTTTTCTCCATGATATCTTTGTTTTACCTTTTTCTTTTGGCTTGTCTTTGTGCCGTTGATACTGATGCCTCTAATGCTCGTGAAATGATTTTTTAAAGGTTCACTATTTATCATTAACGACCGCGTGAAACTCTAAAGAGGATACTGTTAAGAGATGCCAGTTTAGTGGGCATAACATCCCTTGATGAAGTCGAAAAACTCGCCGAGAACAGGACAACTTGGAAAACAACTATGCGAGCCATATGTGACGTTTAACGGCACGGGAAGGATGTAAGATGTAAGAAGATTTATCATTTCTATCTTAAAATAATATTTCGTAATCTGATAATGTACCATAGACAGCTTTAACTTCTCTATTAAATTTCCCTTTTATTTTTATAGCTTTTTCCTGATTTATCTATATTCAGTTTAATTTTTCTTGTCACTATTTTAACTGTCTTCAGTTGTAACCCTAACGTTGCTATTACTAAATATTCAAGGTTCAAAATTTAGACTCTGGCTTCGCTTCATTCGGGACAACCCCATATATGCTCCGCCGCATACTGCAGCATCCATCCAAAAATATGTTTGCTAGCAGTTCCTGTCAAGTGTTGGTTGTTTACGACGCGTTTTCTGCCAAACAGTTCGGATTTCCCGCCAGCATCTTTCATTTGTCCTAGCTCCAGCAATCTCTTCACATCTACATTGGTCTTCCATTCCTGCTCTTCATTGTCCCGCCGTCTGTCCAGTATAGCTTTAGCAATGTCCAGTCTCAGTCTGCCATTTATTTTATCCTGTCCAGCAAGTCTGTCGACCACACCATTGCCATGTACTACCGCATGTCTTGGACAGTACCGCCACGTTAGGCCTGTCATGGTTGATGGCTTAACAGATGAGCCTTTTTTTTTGGTTGGTATTACTAATCTGCGGTCAGTGTGGCAGTCTGCTCCAGGAAGTGCTTTAGCTATCTGGAGAGTATTTCTAAACCTTCTGCTCCAGGAAGTGCTTTAGCTATCTGGAGAGTATTTCTAAACCTTCTGCTCCAGGAAGTGCTTTAGCTATCTGGAGAGTATTTCTAAACCTTCTGCTCCAGGAAGTGCTTTAGCTATCTGGAGAGTATTTCTAAACCTTCTGCTCCAGGAAGTGCTTTAGCTACCTGGAGAGTATTTCTAAACCTTCCTTTAATATCATTCGAAAATCAATTAAAAGCGAATATTTAAAAAAAAACCTCAGAGAATAATTAAGCTTCATTATATAAACAAACAAAAATCATCGTTTGTTCTTTGCATCCTTGTCGAATCACTAAAACATCTTTGTCTTCCATGTTTCTCATCCATTATTCACCAGTCCTTCTTTGTTTAATGATTTAATATTTTACTTACAAATACCATCAAAGATATTAATATTTTTAATGATTTAATGAGGAAGAGGACGCTCGTGAAAGAGATGAAGAGAGAAAGTTACAGATATCTTAAATGTCCCAATTTCTGAAGCAAACATCAAGTAATATCAAGAGGTCTGTTTCCTCAACACTGGTGAAGGAGAAAAGACAAGACAAGACAAGATTTAACACTGGAACTAATTGCATTAAACAACCTTTCAGACAAATTCTGTCGCAATAGCGAAACAAAAAAGTTCTGAGATCATTTCTAGTGTTAGATTGCTGTTAATACAGACAATGAACTTAAAGATACTTAAGGAAAAAAATACAAGTACTTACCAAGATGAAGAGCCATAAGAGCAAAACAAAATGTTGGGAGAATCATTTCTAATTTCAATCTTATTTTATAGGCGACTTCACAACGTATGGCCAACTGGGAGGTTATACTTGTGGCTTACAGAGCACCAAAATGACATAGGTTTGTACATAATTTTCGCTTCATTATGTACATCACAAACAGGCCCGCCCCTGGGGCTTGTACCGCCCATTCCAGATCAATATCGTCGTCTCTGTGTGACACACATTCCTTCACCAAGATAGAGTTTAAACTTCTTGTCCCTTGACTGTCCAATTGTCTTTCATTTCTAGCATTTGGACACCCCAAGGTCATCATTGATAAGCCAATTAACATTTCTGAGACACGAATTTCATTCGGTCACGTGACTGTGTGGGTTAAACAGGGTGTGTGTTTGTAGTGTTTATGCCATAAATATAAGTGTGTGGGTTAAAGGAGCGGGTGTTGGGTTAAAGGAGCGGGTGATTGTAGTATTTATGTCTTAAATATAAGTGTGTGAGATAAAGGAGCGGGTGTTTGTAGTGTTTATGTCATAAATATAAGTGTGTGATTAAAGGAGCGGGTGTTTGTAGTATTTATGTCTTAAATATAAGTGTGTGAGTTAAAGGAGCGGGTGTTTGTAGTGTTTATGTCATAAATATAAGTGTGTGAGTTAAAAGAGCGGGTGTTTGTAGTGTTTATGGCACAAATATAAGTGTGTGGGTTAAAGAGGGTGTGTGTTTGTAATGTTTATGTCATAAATATAAGTGTGTGATTAAAGGAGCGGGTGTTTGTAGTATTTATGTCTTAAATATAAGTGTGTGAGTTAAAGGAGCGGGTGTTTGTAGTGTTTATGTCATAAATATAAGTGTGTGAGTTAAAAGAGCGGGTGTTTGTAGTGTTTATGGCACAAATATAAGTGTGTGGGTTAAAGAGGGTGTGTGCGTTTGTAATGTTTATGACATAAATATAAGTGTGTGGGTTAAAGGAGCGGGTGTTTGTAGTGTTTATGTTATAAATATAAGTGTGTGAGTTAAAGGAGCGGGTGTTTGTAGTGTTTATATCTTAAATATAAGTGTGTGGGGTAAAGGAGCGGGTGTTTGTAGTCTTCTTCTTCTTCTTCTCCGTTCGCACTGTCTGTCTATACCTGCAGTCCTGTCTCTTGGATAAATTTCACTGTTTTTTGTAACTCATGTATGGAACCGTAGAGCTCATCTTCTTTAGTGGTTTCATTGGGCCAGTAATTATTTCTCAGTGTCTCATAGTTGGTGCAGTTTTGGAGGATATGTTCTACAGTTTGGGACACCTGGGCACATGTACATAGATTAGTAGTACCAACCTTAAACTTTGTATACATATGACTTCGGAGTCGGCTGTGTCCTGTTCGGAGACGGAAGATGGTGACTTGTTCCTTTCTGTTTAGCATGTGGTAGCATCATGTGGTGGTGTCTGTGGCTTCCTGTAGGTTTTTATCATGCTTTTCTTCTGATTATAGGTGATTGGTATGTCTGGTTGCTCCATTTCAGTGCCCTCTTTGGCCAGATGGTCAGCTTTCTCATTGCCTGGTATCCCACAGTGGGAGGGAATCCATTGCAAAGTGACTCCATGTTGTAAGCCAATTTCTGACAAGGCATCCTTAAGGTCTGGTAGTGTGTTGCATTGAAGAGCTTCCAGTACTGATCTTGCATCTGTGAGAATTACTACAGGACATGTATCAATTCTGGAGTCTGATAGTTTTTCAACTGCAGCAATAATTGCCCTAACTTTTGCATCAAAGTTGTTGCAGTATTTTCCAGTGGGTATGTAAATCTTGTCAGTGGTATTGTTTGGATACTCAATATGTGCTCCTGCCCCTCCATTCTTTATGGCACTGTGTGCAGATCCGTCTGTATACACACGTATCCAGGTGTCATATGGATATTTGTCATCTAGCACACTAAGTGTGGCTGTTGATCTTACAAGGCTGCTTTGCATCTCACCATTCTGCACAGCTTTCACTTCAGTCTGAATAGTTATTTGTGTATAATCTGCTTCTTTCCATGGTGTATGCTCTGGTACAGATGATAATGGAGCGACTACAGTTGGAAGGTCAGGTATCAGCTTACGCATACGCTTGGCCTGGTGAATGAAGCTGCTTCTTTTAAGCCGACTTAATGCCAAGTTATTGAATCTCTCCTTCAGGGGATGGCTTATAGAGCTAAGGAATTTCTCTCCCATGGTCATGACCTTTGTGTCTCTACGTTCCTTTAGCGCTTGAACACCAAATATTTTTTATATTTCTACTATTGGTGTGGACCTCATGGCACCTGTGATAATCCGTAGTGACTGATTTAGAACCTTGTCTAGATTATGCAGCGTAGTGTTTGATGCTGTGCACCAAGATGTTGAGCCGTATTCTAACTGTGGTAGAATACTTTGCTGATATACATTCTTGAGGATTCTTTCACTAGCTCCCCATGTGGTTCCACTTAATTTTCTTCATATGGCTAGTTTTCTTCTGGCTTCTGCTTCTGCACTGTTGATGTGTTGCTTCGAAGTCAGTTTTGAGTCAAGAGTCACTCCTAAGTAAGTGGGTTAAACAGTGTGTGTGTGTTTGTAGTGTTTATGTCATAAATATAAGCGTGTGGGTTAAAGCAGCGGGTGGTTGTAGTGTTTTATGGCATAAATATAAGTGTGTGGGTTAAAGAAGGTGTGTGTTTGTAGTGTTTATGTCATAAATATAAGTGTGTGAGTTAAAGGAGCGGGTGTTTGTTGTGTTTGTGGCATAAATATAAGTGTGTGGGTTAAAGGAGTGGGTGTTTGTAGTGTTTATGGCATAAATATAAGTGTGTGATAGAAAGAATGTATGTGTTTGTACTATTATGTCATAAATATAAATGAGTGGGTTAAAAGAGGTGTGTGTTTGTAGTGTTTATGGCATAAATATAAGTGTGTGGGTTATAGAAGGTGTGTGTTTGTAGTGTTTATGTCATGAATATAAGTGTGTGGGTTAAAGGAGCGGATGTTTGTAGTGTTTATGGCATAAATATAAGTGTGTGGGTTAAAGAAGGTGTGTGTTTGTAGTGTTTATGTCATAAATATAAGTGTGTGGGTTAAAGGAGCGGATGTTTGTAGTATTTATGGCATAAATATAAGTGTGTGGGTTAAAAGAGAGGGTTTTTGTAGTCTTTGGGCATAAATATACGTGTGTGGGCTAAAGAGGTTGTGTGTTTTAATGTTTATGGAATAAATATAAGTGTATGGGTTAAAGAAGGTGTGTGTTTGTAGTGTTTATGGCATAAATATAAGTGTGTGGGTTAAAGGAGCGTGTGTTTGTAGTGTTTGTGTCATAAATATAAGTGTGTGGGTTAAATGAGCGGGTGTTTGTAGTGTTTATGTCATAAATATAAGTGTGTGGGGTAAAGAAGGTGTGTGTTTGTAGTGTTTATGGCATAAATATAAGTGTGTGGGTTAAAAGAGCGTTCTCTTCCCTTACACACTCACATACTCACAACTACCTACCTTACGGGGTGGGGGGGGGGGGCGGGGTGAAGACGCTTGCCCGATGAGGCAATCAGCGACCCATAGCGTCTGGGTTAGCGAACCATAGCTGACCAAGACCCTGTCCCACCTCTTCGTGGTACCACCAGTAACAGGCCTAGCTTGGCTAACTGAGCAGGGATCGCCATAGCCCCCATGGTGGTGGAGTCTGCTAAAGAAGCATTGCACACCCCCTGCTTTTTTAGCTGTACTCCCGGAACTGAAAAATGAAGATGCTTGCCCGATGAGCCAATCAGCGACCCATAGCGTCTGGGTTAGCGAACCATAGCTGACCAAGACCCTGTCCAACCTCTTCGTGGTACCACCAGTAACAGGCCTAGCTTGGCTAACTGGGCAGGAATCGCCATGGCCCCCATGGTGGTGGAGTCTGCTAAAGAAGCATTGCAAACCCCCTGCTTTCTTAGCTGTACTCCTGAGACTGAAAAAAGTAGCCGCCATAACCCTCTCCCACGCCGATACTATGCTGTGTCTCAACACCTCTACAGCATCGGCTGCAAAGAACACTATCTCGCAGTTACAGGGAGTTCGAACAATCTTTCTAGTCTCACTCGTCAATACTATAAACCAGCAAAATCCAAGTCTTTAACTCAATGTTTAGGTTTAGCAGAAATCATATTTACACAAGAAATCTTACTATATACATACTCCATGGAGTTTAAAAGTCCACACCCACTCAAGAGAATCTGGTGCCTCACTCATACCTTCCCAAAATCTCACCCGACGTGAGTTAGTTGAGCTGACTACAAAACGCAAAATAATATTAGTTACACGGCGTGGACGACCTGATGAAAGCTAGCCTCGTTTTGGTCAGTCAGCTGATTAGTTTGAAATTCCCGACCGTTTTTTGAAGGTGATTGCTGCTGTGGTCCATGATTAGGTCTCGAAGTTTTTTTCAATCCATGGAAGTGATGTGAGAAGTGTTATGTTGGAGGTGATGTGTGAAGTGTTATGTTGGAGGTGATATGTGAAGTGTTGTGCTGGAGGTGATGTGTGAAGTGTTATGTTGGAGGTGATGTGTTGCACTTTGTGAACTCACAGCATTCCCCTAGAGCATAATTTAAGAAATGAACTTTCGAGTCCGTCAAATCGCAGCTCCAAAGCTAACTTTTCTTAACTTTTTGGCTTCCAAACTCCTCTAAAATTTCATCCAGATTTAGATTGTTTTCTAATTATGGAATAATTAGATTAGATAATTAGTTCACTGACAGAATTAGCCGAGGACAATGTTGTATATGTTATTGATGAGAATCTTGCTTTATCATCCTAGATTCATCAGTCATCATCGTTAGTGACCTTATATTCTATCGACAGAACTGATAGCCTGTCTAGCCAGTCTGTCTAGTCTTTCTTCAGTCGCGGTTGCTCAGGTTATAGCAGGGTCTTTCCTCTCTTTTATGCGTAAAGTGTCAAGATGAGGCAGGCAAGTGACTAGACGAACAAACATTGGCTGGGACTCACATCTTGACGGACCACAAGAATCTAGTTGATGTAGTAAACAAATGTTGATGCAGAAAAATAAATATAGATCTTCGTGTTACTTTGTCGATTCATCATGTCTATGATGTCACTCTGTGGATGTTGGTGTGGCAGACTACCCTATACCTTTACAGCAATAAATATATTATTGCACATTATCGAACTAATCGAACTGGCACAGATTTCCAACGTTAACCTCCCACGTCAAAAGCACGTAGATATCAGCAAGGGCCAAGAACTACCCGGAGAAGCAAGATTATGAAAGTTCTCAGAGACAAGGGTTACGCATGGAAGGAAGTAGAGAGCAAATCTGATGACAGGGACGAACGAAGAGCGTTTATCCGTGGCCTTTACTTCCAAGGGAGTGATGGACATTTAGGAGAGAATCGAGACTTTCGTTCAGTTTCTGCCAAAGAGAAAAATACGAAATTCGTGTTTTTGATCTTTCGTATACTTCCAGCAAATAAGATTGTTTTTTTTTCTTGTTTTTTTTTTCAGTCTCTGTATCCTGTCTCTGGTGGGGTCGCTTGTTTCGTTGTTCTTACTAAACGTAGTGCAACAAGAGTGGTAAAGACAATCGCTGTCCGCCAATCAACTTCTGTCTCTTGTCTGCTTGTCTTCAGTATTCTTCGATAATAAGCACTTAAAAGTTTTACTGAAGTTTGGCCAACTGGGAATTCATATTACTTTATATTTGCTAAAGGCCTCAAAGCTCCGAAGGTTTAAAGGTTCAAAAGTTCAAATGACTCCGGTGTCGTCGCATTCAGGACAGCCCCATATATGCTCCCGCCGCATACCGCATCATCCATTCAAGAGTAAGTTTGCTAATAGTTCCCATCAAGTGTTGGTTCTTTACGATGCGTTTTCTGCCATACAGTTCAGATTTCCTACCAGCACGGCTCCTTTTAAAATCAATTGTGTCCTCACAGTGTGATTAATCGCTGGCCTGGAATACGGATAATCGAGTTTCTTCGGCCTTTATATCTTCATATTTCAATTGTTTTGGTTCATACGATTATTCCACCTTCTGGAAGAAGATGATGAAAGCACCAATGCTGAAGAATGAAGGATGAATGATATGAATGAAATGCCGTGCCGTGGCTGGGCGAGCAGTTTTTCTTTCTGAAGTGATTGATCACTATTTCAAAAGGGTTCTCCTAGGTTCTTTTCGTTACACAAAAGACCTCACATTGACATCGCAGGATCCAGCGAAGGTCCCACGTTCATCATTAAAAGAGGAAGTTTATTGAATGAAAAGATCGATGATGATTGATGAATCCAGGATGACGGAGCAAGATTCTCATCAATAGCATATACAACATTGTCCTTGGCTAACTCTGTCTGTGAACTGCAGTATTATTCCATAATTCATTATATACTGTCGTAGACAAGCCATATCTGTTGTGCCCTCTTAAAACACCTCAGCGTGAATCTCTTGAATAAGTATTCCCGACCACCTGGGGAAAGTCATCTTGACCTGTACACACTTAAAAATTAACTCATGGATGTTAGTGACACTTCTGGTCTGCTCACTACCGAGTTCAGTTAAATAACCGCCCTGGCCTTCTTAAGACATCACCGACCTTGGGTCAGAGCTTCTTGTCATTGTCAGTCACTGAAGTCGCGTCTTTCCATCCTGAGGTCTGTCTGTCCATGGTCCTGTCTGTCTGTCCATGGTCCTGTCTGTCTGTCCGTGGTCTCTCTGCGAGGCCTAAGCAAAGAGAAATTCTGATATACTACTCAGAACGTCAAGGCGAACATGGGTGCACGGCTACAAGACATCGTAGAGGATCTGCAAATGGATGCATCAACAGCAGGCCATCTTACTCACAACCGAGAGGCTTACAGGAGAGCTTTTTGAGAGGCAAAATTCCGCAAGGGACATGCAAATGAATGAATGACTCAGAACGTCAACTTTCATAAATTATTTCCCTTTGCTAAATATGCTGCTATAAGTTGCTCCACAAAGTTCATTGCTTTAGTATTAGAGTCAATAGAAGTCATTCTGTCAGTCAGTCGTTTGCATGTCCCTTGCGGAACTTTACTTCCCTAACAGCTCTCCTGTAGGCCTCTCGGTTGTAAGCAAGATGCCCTGCTGCTGATGCATCCGTTTGCAGATCATCAACGATGAATAGAAGTCAATAGAAAACTGCCGCAATGTTATTAAATCTTTGTCTACATCTAAATCATTCTATGTATGAGCTGATGTTAGCTCCATGCTAGGTTCTTCATTATATTAGCTCCACGCTGGGTTCTTCATTATGTTAGCTCCATGCTAGGTTCTTCATTATGTTAGCTTCATGCTAGGTTCTTCATTATTTTAGCTACATGCTAGATTTTTCATTATGTTAGCTCCGTGCTAGGTTCTTCATTATGCCAGCTCCATTTTAGGTTCTTCATTATGTTAGCTCTATGCTAGGTTCTTCCTTATGTTAGCTCCATTCTAGGTTCTTCATTATGTTAGCTACATGCTAGGTTCTTCCTTATGTTAGCTCCATTCTAGGTTCTTCTTTATGTTCGTTCCATTCTAGGTTCTTCATTATGTTAGCTCCATTTTAGGTTCTTCATTATGTTAGCTCCATTCTAGGCTATTCATTATGTTAGCTCCATTCTAGGTTCTTCTTTATGTTAGCTCCATTCTAGGTCCTTCATTATGTTAGCTCCATTTTAGGTTCTTCATTCGATGACTAACGAACATGACCTGATAAAGTGGATGAAAATGATAAAAAGGACGGTTCCAATGATTCTGAATAGCCTGTGCAGAGTATCGCGTAGACAACTTTATGAAGTATTTTGAGAGATTTCAGCATGATCTTTAAGCCCAGCCTTCTTCTTATTCTCTCTAATTTTTCTATAGGCTGCATCAGACAGACGGTTTCGACAACTCATTGCTGAAGGTTTATGCATAAATATTACAACACTTCATCTATAACTTTACTATCAACGGATTTAGTATCTGTATTGTGATAGTACACAAATTCAACTATCTTGGTACAACCATAACATCAGATGGTAGGTGTACCACAGAGGTCAAAAACAGAATATACCAGGGAAAGGTAGCATTTCAGAAAATTAAATCTATCTTGTGCAGTTCATCTTTGTCAATAGATACTAGGAAAAGAGTCTTGAAATGCTACATAGAGCCAATACTACTATATGGAAGCGAATCATGGTCACTAACAGAAACAACAAGAAGAGCATTAGAGGCTACTGAGTGTGGTTCCTACGAAGACGTTAAGAATACCATGGACAGCCAAAATAACAAATGAAGAATGCTTAAGGAAAGCCAGTGAGAAACGAACATTTATAAACACACTATGGGGGAGACATTCAAGGTTTATTGGTCATATAGTGAGAAGAGGAGGGATAGAAAATATCATGACAACAGGGGAAATTGGGGGGGAGGCGGGGCAGGAAAGGGAGAGATAGACCAAGAGAGGAAACCTTAGATGGCTTGACAAAATGGCACGGGAGATTCACAACAACAGAACTGATGAATAGCATGAACGATCAGAAACTGTGGAGAGACATGGTCGCCAAAACCTCAGGCATGGCACTTGATGATGATGATGATGATAATTATGACATAGTTAGTTCCCAGCTGAAATAAACATTTAATTGTTCCTGGATATAATTAATTATTTATAATTACAGCAATCTGTAAGTTGTTTCCCTTGCTCTCGGTATATTCTGTATCTTATGTCGGGGCGTGAAATCTCTGCGTGTAGTAATTGATGAAATATTTTATCTTCTCTTTATTCTATCCATGTAATGGTGGTTCTTGTGCTCTGACGAGAGATGTTTGTAGATGGTTTTCTTCTGTATTAAATACTCGTGGCCAGTTACGCTTTGTATGCACTGTCTGTAAGAGAATGGCATGGTAGCAAAGTGATGTGGATGTGGGTCGTTTAATTTACAAAGTTTTGTTAGTCTTAACACAACCTCTCTCTCTCTCTCTCTCTCTCTCTCTCTCTCTCATAAACATCACCTCTATCAGTGCCTGGCTTGCCTAATGTCTAAGGACGTGCTTGCAACAACACATTCTTAAAGGGACTTTTTTTTTCACGTTTTACAATTTGTTAGACGTGATGTCTTCAAGAATTTGAGGTGTTTAGTAAAAGGCACCCGAGTGTTTACTTTAGAGGAGTCGTATTTTGTTTCTTTTCTAGAGCTTTTTTCATTAGCAGGAGAGACGGGGAGGGGTGGGTGGGTGAGTAAAGTGGAAGCTGTTTGTGTGCCCTTTGTTACTGAGCCTGTGAAGTTGGATATTGTGGACATAAATAAAGAGCAATGAAAAAGAAAGGGAGAGAACTGATAGTGAAATACTGAGGGAGGCATAACAAGCGAATAAAGAGTGAGAACAAACAAATGAACTTTAATTTCCAGGAATGAAGAATTGCGGAGAGAGGGACAGAGAGAGTGTGGGGAGGGGAAAAGGTAGATATTCAGAAAGAGAGTGGGTGGAGGGGGAAATGAAGATAGGGAGATAGAGAGAGAGAGAGAGAGAGAGAGCGGGGGAAGGGGAAAGGGAGATAGAGAGAGAGGGGGGAGGGGGAAAGGGAGATAGAGAGTGGGCGGAAGGGGGAAAGGGAGATAGTGAGTGGAAAGTGAAAGAGAGATGGAGAGAGAGAGAGTAGAGGGAGGGGGAATTGGAGACAGAGCGTGGAGGAGGGGGAAAGGGAGATAATGAGAGAGAATTGGGGAGAGGAAAGGGAGATAGAGACATAGAGTGGGGGAGGGGGAAGGGAGATAGAGAGAGTGGGGGAAGGAAAACGGACAGAGAGAGTGGGGGAAGGGGAAACGGAGATAGAGAATGGGGAGGGGGAAAGGGAGAGAGAGAGAGAGAGTGGGGGAGGGGGATAGCGAGAGAGAGAGTTGGGGAGGGGAAAGGCAGATAGAGAGAGAGTGGAAGAAGGGAAAAAGTGAGATAGTGAGAGTAGGGGAGGGGAAAGGAGATAGAGAGTGGGGGAGGGGGAAAGGGAGATAGAGAGAGTGGGGGAGGGGGAAAGGGAGATAGAGAGAGTGGGTAGCGGGGGGGGGGAAGTGACAAATGTATATAAAGATTGGGGGAGGGGAAAGGGAGATAGTGAGAGACAGAGTGGCGGGAGGGGAAAGGGAGATAGTAAGAGATAAGAGTGGGAGGAGAGGGAAAAGGATATAGTGAGAGATAAGAGTGGGAGGAGAGGGACATGAAGATAGTGAGAGATAAGAGTGGGGGAAGGGGAAAGGAAGATAGTGAGAGATAAGAGTGGGAGGAGGGGGAAAGGGAGATAGTGAGAGATAAGAGTATGAGGATGGGGAAAGGGAGATAGTGAGAGATAAGAATGGGAGGAGAGGGAAAGGGAGATAGTGAGATATAAGAGTGGGAGGAGGGGGGAAAGGAGATAGTGAGAGATAAGAGTGGGGGAAGGGAAAAGGAAGATAGTGAGATATAAGAGTAGGAGGAGGGGGAAAGGGAGATAGTGAGAGTGGGAGGATGGTGAAAGGGAGATAGTGAGAGATAAGAGTGGGAGGAGGGGGAAAGGGAGATAGTGAGATATAAGAGTGGGAGGAGGGGGAAAGTGAGATAGTGAGATATAAGAGTGGGAGGAGAGAGAAAGGGAGATAGTGAGATATAAGAGTCGGAGGAGGGTGGAAAGGGAGATAGTGAGATATAAGAGTGGGAGGAGAGAGAAAGGGAGATAGTGAGAGATAAGAGTGGGAGGAGAGGGAAAGGGATATAGTGAGAGATAAAAGTGGGAGGAGAGGGAAATGGAGGTAGTGAGAGATAAGAGTGGGGGAAGGGAAAAGGAAGATAGTGAGATATAAGAGTAGGAGGAGGGGGAAAGGGAGATAGTGAGAGATGAGAGTGGGAGGATGGGGAAAGGGAGATAGTGAGATATAAGAGTGGGAGGAGAGGGAAAGGGAGATAGTGAGATATAAGAGTGGGAGGAGGGGGGAAAGGGAGATAGTGAGATATAAGAGTGGGAGGAGAGGGAAAGGGAGATAGTGAGGTATAAGAGTGGGAGGAGGGGGGAAAGGGAGATAGTGAGATATAAGAGTGGGAGGAGAGGGAAAGGGAGATAGTGCGAGATTGATTGATTGATTGATTGATTGATTTATCTTTATTTCAAAAGGGTTAAGAATTGGGCACGCAGGCCCGTCTGACATTCTGCCCTTTATCATACATCTTTCACTCTATTCCAGACATTCTACAAATATGCTGTTCATATAACAAACATAACTAACATTGAAGCTGAGAGACATAAAATAAAATATAACATTTACGTTTCGCTCTTAAACATTCACTCAGTACAGAAGTAGCTACATACATTATAAATGACTATCTACTAAACAAAATTTTCGGGACTATTCAGAAAACAATTAATTGTATTCGGTGTCTGTAAGAGCAGTTTAAGAATACTTTTAAGTTTTATAATTCATGGAGGCATGTAGTCGACATCAAATAGATATTGGGAAAGCTTGTAGTTGTAGGAAGGAGTATAATTTATATTTTTTATATAGGATGGGAGGGTATTCCAAAGATGAGCAGCAGAATAACTAAAGCTTTTCTTGTAAAGATCAAGTCTAGGTTTTGGAAGACATATGTTGTTCAAGCATTGGCTGCACTTTGGGCTAAATTTAAACAGGTTCCATAGATAAGGCGGGGCATGCCGTAAAAGAATTTGATGTACTAACTTGGCTTTGTTGAAGAGGAACCTGTTCTTAACAGTGTTATTAACACAATCGTAGTTACTGGTGTAGACTGTGCAATCATCGGCAAAACGGTCACAAGAAGAGTGTTTAAGATGAAGTGGAAGATCATTGATATAGATAGCAAAGAGCAACGGACTTAGAATAGAACCTTGCGGAACACCAGTGTCAACTGTAGCAGAATTTGATAAAGAATTGTTGAAGAATACTACCTGTTGTATGCCTGAAAGAAACAATGCAATTAATTTTATTAGGTTAGGGTGCAATTTATAAGTTTTTATTTTTCTTACAAGAATATCGTGGTCAGTCATATCAAATGCCTTTTTAAAGTCGACAAAGATGGCACCACATAGTCTGTCGTCATTTATGTTTAAATTTATGAGTAAATTGAATTGTTCTCTTGCATGTGTCGTAGAGTTATTTTGTGTATGTGTTTTTCGAGTGGTTTTGATAATGACGATAATATGGATATTGGTCTATAGTTGGTAAGATTGTTGGATGAGCCAGATTTAAAGTTTTAAAAGCCTCAGGGAAATAACATTTTGCAATGCACTGATTGTAAATATATGTTAGTGTTTGTAAAATGACAGGTGCAGCATAACGTAAGATCTTATTACTAATATCATCAAGCCCAGCTGTATTGTTGTTTTTTAAGGTTAAGAGATAACTGTGAACTTCACTGACTGTTAAGAATGGAGTGTGTAACTGTTTCAAATCAGTACATGTGCTGTCCAGGAATGTTTGTAGTTCATGTAAGTCGCATACAGGAGCTGATATTGATGATTTAAGAACGTTGATTTCTTCTCTGAAATGTGTACTGATATGTGCGCTAGTGTATGCACGATTGATGGTTTGAGAATCAAATTCTTTTCTTTTATTTGATAGGGTATTTATGGCTTTCCAAATTGATTTACTGTCTGATTTATTCTGTATTAGATTCCTGAAGTAATTTTTTTTCTCTTATCTTATTAGGTATTGAACTTTGTTTCTGAGTGAACGGTAGGTCATAAAGTCCTTGATTTTGTGCGCCCGGTCACGTTCTCCCATGGATTGTAATACTTCAGGTGTTATCCAAGGTGACTTCATCTGGTGTTTTACTCTCACCTCTTTCATGGGGACATGTTTGTCTCTGAAGATCTTTAGCCAATATTCTATTGCTTCATCAGGGTCAGTTAGTTGGTACACATGTATAAGTGAAGATTCTTGCAAATCATTAAGGAATAATTCTAGGTTAAATTTTCTGAAGCTTCTAAATTCCATACTGGTGTGATTTAAGAAGTTTATACCCCTTTCTTGTCCACGTACAGCAGAGTGGGTAATGATCACTTAACGATGTATGAGGGATGTTACATTCAATGATGTTTTCTGGATGAGAGAGTGGGGGAGGGGGAAAGGGAGATTAGAGAGTAGAGGAGGGAGAAAGGGAGATAGTGAGAAAGAGTAGGGAAGGGGGAAAGGGAGATAGTGAGAAAGAGTAGGGGAAGTGGAAAGGGAGATAGTGAGAGAGAGTAGGGGAGGGGGAAAGGGAGATAATGAGAAAGAGTAGGGAAGGGGAAAAGGGAGATAGTGAGAAAGAAGGTAGGGGAGGGGAAAGGGAGATAGAGAGTGGGAGGAGGGGAAAAGGGAGATAGTGAGAGACAGAGAGAGTAGGGGAGAGGGAAAGGGAGATAGTGAGAGACAGAGAGTAGGGGAGAGGGAAAGGGAGATAGTGAGAGAGAGAGGGGGAGGGGAAAGGAGATACTGAGAGAGAGAGAGTGGGTGAGCGGGAAAGGGAGATAGTGAGAGACATAGTCGGGGAGGGGAAAGAAGATAGTGAGAGAGAGAGTAGGGGGAGGGGGAAAGTTAGATAAGTGAGAGAAAGAGTGGGGGGAGGGGGAAGTTAGATAAGAGAGAGAGAGTGGGGGGAGGGGGAAAGGGAGATAGTGAGAGAGGAAAAAGAGAGAAAGAGAGACAGCGCGAGAAAGTGTAGAGCTAAGCATGAAGAGACATGTAAAAATGATATAAATTATTCTAAGCAAAAAAAAAGTTAAGTGACTGATAATGGCTCAGACAGACAGACAGACAGACAGACAGACAGACAGATAGACAGATAGATAGATAGATAGATAGATAGATAGATAGATAGATAGATAGATAGATAGATAGATAGATAGATAGATAGATAGATAGATAGATAGATAGATAGATAGATAGATAGATAGATAGATAGATAGATAGATAGATAGATAGATAGATAGATAGATAGATAGATAGATAGATAGATAGATAGATAGATAGATAGATAGATAGATAGATAGATAGATAGATAGATAGATAGTGTTTGAAAACAAACAAAAAGAAATACTTAATTGTAAAGGAAACGAATGCATCTGTAAAGTGTTTACAGAAGGTGTGTCAACAACTAGTCCTTACTGTTTTTGTACTTGATTAAAATCTGCAAATATAATTGAAAACTCCTTATCATTGTTCAAGAATGTCGGAACCACCTTCACTGCAGGTGTGCCACCATCACACTAGTGCCTGGATTCCTCGAGAAGAAGAAATGGAGAGCCGGTTTTTATGGCCTATGCCCAAGATAGAAGGCATGGGAGGGGTTTGGGGGGGGGGAGTGTGAACGATCAAGCGAGGTTGAAGGGTGGGTACGACCGTGAGCGGAGCGTCATCGTTCACGTGATCAGAGTGTGAAAGGATCTATAAATATCGAGGTAAACGTTGGCGGAGAATCAGTTTAGCTAAAGGCATGGCGGGGGGGGGGGGGGGGGGAGGTCCAGTTCGTTTGTGATTATGAATACTTATCCCGATCCGACCTCATACTGTGATCATGTTTTATGTAGTATGATATGATGTGGATTTATGTAATTCACGCATTGATTCTGTATGATTCATGGGTGATTATCGTTATATTGGATGGGCACATGCCTGATTCCATCATATGCTCTCACTCGTATGGATATTCTATATGGTGTTATGTGTTATGAGGAGACCTGTGTCACAGTAGCGACGTCTGTGTGATTTCAGTGCAGCAGCACATGTGCAATTCGTGGAGATTAGGGAGGTAGCCATGGCAGTGGTAGCTGCATGAAGAAGTGCATTGGTATTGTAATATATGTGGATGTATGAAGAAGTGGTGCATTGGCATATAGTGATTCGTGGAGATACAGAGGTGTACTGTGGCAGCAATGGCTGCGTTGGATATAAGTGAGATGGCACAATTATATTTATAGTGTGTTTACTTGTGGGGCCAGGAGAGACCAGGACCACGGGTCCCCCAGTCTTAGTTAATGCTTACATAATACGTAATCTATTATATTGATATCATGCCTTGTTATCATCATAACTGACATATATCATATGTTATGTGGATGTAGTGTCAGTTGCTGTGTACTACGATATGTCTAGTGAAGTTAATAAATTGTTATATATTCAATTTGTTGACTTGGTAATTTGTATTGTATGTTGATGTCATGTGTTCGGATTAATGTAAAATAACGTATAACTGGCATACAGTATTACTTGGGAGAACCTGGGTTAGCGGTCATGAGGGAAAGCTAGATCTTGGCCACGCAGTACAGTAGTACTTGCCAAGGTGGAAGCTAGATCTTGGCCACGCAGTACAGTAGTACTTGCCAAGGTGGAAGCTAGATCTTGGCCATACAGTACAATAGTACATTGCCAATGTGGAAGCTAGATCTTGACCACGCAGTACAGTAGTACATTGCCAAGGTGGAAGCTAGATCTTGGCCACGTAGTACAGTAGTACATTCCCAAGGGGACTGTTGGAACAGCGTGATAACTATTCTTCCCCAATTATCTACAAAAAATGTAACTTATGCACCAGCAAAGTTTACAGGAGGTGGGGGGGGGGGAGATTTTGGGCAAGGTAAAGGAAATGTTTCTTAGCAACAGTCTTCATATTTATAATGTATATTTTAATACACCAAAATCACAGCAATAGCATAACTGATTGTTACAGAGGATCCTAGCCCAGATCTTTGAGTGGCGTGTACTGAAGAGCTAGCAGCACTGGGAGCGCCTGGTCGTGACGACCACTACAACCCTCTACTTCCTAATTGCTCGGAGTGAGACCCTCGTCTGGACGTGTACTACTGAACCCTTGCACGTCTGAAGGCTGTGATCTTTGAACGAACAGAGATCAATAAAACAATTAGATTACTCCGCTCAGAGAGAACAAAGTGTTCGGCCTGGAGAGAGTTTAAGTAGAAATGATAAACAATGACTGAATGTAGAAAAACTGACAAGTGAGAAACTATACGAAGAAAAGTATATTGGACCTTTCTGTATGAAGAAGTGTAGTAAAATAGTAGCATACAGTGAAGGCGTGTGATAAAACGTAGAACAGGTTTAACAGAGCGAACGAACGAACAGACTTTATTTTCAAAGGATTAAGAATTGGGCACATATGCCCATCTAATATAATTCAACTTTCACTCAGTCACAGACAAGGAAGGTAGGTAAGTTGGAAGATAAGATCAAAATAGAGTAGAAGAAGAAGAAGAAGAAGAAGAAGAAGAAGAAGAAAAGAGAATAAACAGTTCAAAGTAAGAAAAAAAAGAAAACCAACACATCAGTAAAAGCCTTTTTTTCATAGCAACGTAGAAATTCCACTATTTTTTATTCATTAAAGTCCGTAACCGGTAAAAAAAGCTTATGTACGTCAAGTGTGGAACACGCCAGCAAGAAAATCTATTTACCAACATATACACATGTAGCACAAGTAAGAAAATGCTCGAACATACTCTATATGAGTGCAAAACATACAAGTTGTTGAGAAAACAGATGTGGACAACATACACGTTGATGAGAAGATAGATGTGGACAACATACAAGTTGTTGAGAAAACATATGTGGACAACATACAAGTTGTTGAGAAAACAGATATGGACGACATACAAGTTGTTGAGAAAACAGATGTGGACAAGATAGGTGTTCAGAAAATAGATTTCGATAACATACACGTTGTTGAGAAAACAGATGTGGATAACACAGAAGGTGTTGAGAAATTGAGAAAACAGATGTGACTAATATATAAGATGATGAGAAAACAGATGTGACAAATATATACATAAATGTTGAGAAGGCAGCTGTGACTAATATATACAAAGTTGAGAAAACAGATGTGACTAATATACACGAAGTTGAGAAAGCAGATGTGACTAATATACACGAAGTTGAGAAAACAGATATGACTAATATACACGAAGTTGAAAAAACAGATATGACTAATATACACGAAGTTGAGAAAACAGATGTGACTAATATACACGAAGTTGAGAAAACAGATATGACTAACGCCTGCACCACTCAGACAGAAAATATGCGGGGAATGTACACTAGTTTCAGCTTACCACTGATTAATTGAGAGGCATACAAGTCCACGTTTGAGAATGATAAAAGAAGAACAAAAGAATAAGAAGAACAAGAGCAAGAAGAAGGAGAAAGAAGAAGAACAACAAAGAAGATTGAAGAAGAAGAAAAAGAAGAAGAAGAAAAATAAAATGGAGAAGAAGAAGAAATAAGAGGAAGAAGATAGAAGAACAAGAAGAAGAAGAAGAATAAGGAGGAAGAAGAAGAAGATGAAGAAGAAGAACAAAAGATGAAGAAGAAGACAATGAAGAAGAACAACAACAACAAAAATAAGAAGAAGAACGAAGAAGAAGAAGAATGAAGACGAAGAAGATAGAAGAAGAAGAAAAAGAAGAAGGAAGAGGAAGAAGATATAAGAAGAAGAAAAAGAAGAATAAGGATAAGAAGAACAAGAAGAAGAAGAAAGAAGAAGAGCAACATGAAGAAGAAGAAAGAAAAAGAAGAAGAAGAAAGAAAAAGAAGATCTAGTTTCTCTAAGCGTTGTAATGAATTGTTTATGAAGTGAATCCATGGCCTAAGAAGTACCCATCCTTCGAGGAGCACTTTTTCTTTCGTTTCTTCTAACCAAAGCACAGACTTCTGTTCGTCATAATTACAGACGAAATGAAGCCTGCGAAATTCAATCTTCTTAAAACATTCATGCTAAGAATGGTAGGAAACACAGAGAGAGACAGACAGAGAGAGAGAAAGAGAGAGAGAGAGAGAGAAAAGAGAGAGAGAGAGAGAACGCCCTGGTAGGAGACAGATGAAGGAAATAGGAGAAGCCTTAAATATATATTCTATACACATCGGATCTCTAAATCTTATCAAGAAGTTTATTCCTCTTGAAGTCTTCCTTCCCGCTGAGAAGTACACGAGTAAAGAGAGAAGACAAGACAAGAAATTCGATTACAATTTATGACATTTATTGACCGCGTGTTGACAGAAAGTGTTACATAAAGGAGCTTTGACATATCACTTCCAAGCATGGTTTGTTACATGGTATAACGTGTATTCGTCTTGGAGTTAGTACAACTTCAAAGTAGACAAAGAGTTCATTGTTTATGTGGATTTCTCTGTCTCTCACTCTTTGTTACATTAGTTTGTCTCTCATTTCTCTCTCTCTCTCTCGCTCTCTCTCTCTATATATATATGTATATATAATATATATATGTATATATATGTATATATATAATATGTATATATATATATAAACAGAGAGAGCCTGTGAGAAAAGCATATGTATGCTGTTTCTCTCCGGTTCTCTCTGTTTCTCTTCTACTGCCGCTCTTTGTGCATCCACACACTCTGTCTCCCTATCGGCTGGTTTATCCATCGACTGTTATCCATCGACTGTTATCTATCGACTGTTATCTCATTCTCCCTTTCCTCTCACCCCTGTCTGTCAAAGTCTTTGAACGAAGCAATCACTTTCCACCAAATCCTGCAATAAACTGAAGGCCACAGCAAAATCTCTTCACTCCTCATGATTACAGCCGAGATTACAAACCGGTGTGCGCCCGCAAAAGGGTCAGCAGGTGTGTCGTGGAAAGTTGAATCAAGGGCAGTGCCAGATTAACCATTATGCCAAACAGGCTCTAGGCCTAGGGGCCTTGCGTAAAGAAAAGCAGATTATTGCTTCATGTGGCAATTTTTAAAAAACTATTACTGTTGCAAAGAAAAAAGCAACTGAAAGACTGAAGAATTCCGCCGTGTTCCGGCTCCATGAAAATGTTGCTCTAGGCGATTTTGTTGGTTCCATTAAGTTTAACCAGTCATCCCAGCTCAATCAGCAGGAAAATGTCACCGGCAACGGCAGACGACGACCGATAACAATCATCACCTGTTATCACCAGTATCGTCGCTTTCCATCTTGTGTCGCCAGGTAACAGCAGCCGTCATTTACAATCAGAGCTCTCACAAACTGGAGCGGGCGAAGGAGAAACACAAATAGAGGGGGAAAAAAATAAAGCATAAAAAAAAAACGGCGATAAGAAGTTGCAGGCCCGGCCATTAGCCAGGAAAAAATTAATGCCCCTTGTCACGTTATCGGTTGGACCATATGTCGGATTTCTACTTTTGTCCCCTTATCCAGAAAATAAGAGCCATTTCGCTCAGAACGGGGTGCATTTATCCACCGGAACTTTGCTTGACAAAATGGCATCTCCAGTAGGAGACATATTAACCCAGTGGTGACTTGTGGGAACACCAAGCAGCGAACAGCATTAGGTAAGAAGCAAAAGCAAGGAGGTGTATATACTGGTGTACCGCCAGTCACAGGGTTAAAATCCTGTAGTGTTAATGATTGTACAGGTTGTGAGCATTTGAGAAAAATGGTACCTGGTCAGAGTTGGTAAAGAGTTTCGAGCTCGCGAGTAGACCAGTCTATAGTGACATGCAAAATCATCCGGAGGGATGCCGGCCAAATTTACCTAACTGTAGAAATAGGTACACGATATAGCAATACTAGGGACAACATCCCCTGAATACACGCACGCAAGGCGAGGAACATTGCACGGCTGTCAGTGAATGAAGGATAATTAGGATACCATAATCAGTCCAATCCTCCATTCCCCCCGCCCCCCCCCCCCCCCAAAAAAAACAGTTGAACGAAACTAGCGGTCATGCTTTTTCACAGATCTCGATACTTTTCATCTGCTTCGTTGGTTACTTTTTAGTTGTGCCATCGCGTTAGACTGTCTATGATTTTTTTCCCTTGCTTACTCCTGCTTCTCTTCTCATTTATCTTTCATGTTTTGATGCTTCTTCAAGTCCTCTCTTTCTCATCACGTATTGAAAGAATGATGACTGTTCTTTTTTTTAAAAATTTGATTAGGTTTCTTTCTACGTTTGCTTTTCTAAGACATTCCATGCTTGTCATCTGAGCTGTCCATGATTCCCTGCTTGTCATCTTAGCTGTCCATGATTCCTTGCTTGTCATCTTAGTAGTCCATGATTCCCTGCTTGTCATCTTAGCTGTCCATGATTTTCTGCTTGTCATCTTAGCTGTCCATGATTCCTTGCTTGTCATCTTAGTTGTCCATGATTCCCTGCTTGTCATCTTAGCTGTCCATGATTTCCTGCTTGTCATCTTAGCTGTCCATGATTCTCTGCTTGTCATCTTAGATGTTCATGATTCCCTGCTTGTCATCTTAGCTGTCCATGATTTCCTGCTTGTCATCTTAGCTGTCCATGATTTCCTGCTTGTCATCTTAGCTGTCCATGATTCCCTGCTTGTCATCTTAGCTGTGCATGATTCCATGCTTGTCATCTTAGCTGTCCATGATTCCCTGCTTGTCATCTTAGCTGTCCATGATTCCCTGCTTGTCATCTTAGATGTCCATGATTTCATTCTTGTCATCTTAGCTGTCCATGATACATTATCTCTCTCTCTCTCTGAACCTTAAGTGCCCAGGGCACATGGGGCTTCCGCAAGGGTTTTCCACAAATGCCTGTCCTTCGCCTTTTTTTCTGCTCTTGCCCAGGTGAGCCCTCTATTGCTCAACATCCTTTATGGTGTTTGGCCAACATATTTTTCTAATTCTTCGTAAACATTTAGCCTGGAAAGAATTCAACTTGTTTTCTATGGTTTTGGTGATTTTCCAGCATTCACTTCCATAGAGTAGTACACTTAGAACATTACTCTTAAAATGATACATTATATACATACTAAAATCGCAGGCGAGAGGGACAAAAATGTGCCACAAAGTTGAACACTCCGGTATTTGAAAAGATATCGACAAATGATACCAATAAATACATAAGAAACCTACACTTCAATGTACCCGGGAAAAAGATACAGAAATATAATGCTCTTTTTTTTTTAACAAACCCATTATAAATATCACTAACTGTTGTGACCTGCATCAGTGGTTCTGAAACTTTCTTATGACGGGAACCCCCTGAAGGCAGTGAACGTGGCAGGGCCACCATTCTTTTGCTCTCGGAGAGACACTGTTAATAAATAAAGAAGCGATCTTCATTTCTTAACGTCTGACAGACAGATTGAGAACCTGGACGCTCTATGCAGAATCTCACATGACCCTTCGTGGATTCCACGGGCCCGACAAACCTTAGTTTGAAAACCACCGAAATCAGTCGTTTGCATTTCCCTTGCGGAACTTTGTCTCCTTAACAGGTCTCCTATAGGCCTCTCGGTTGTAAGCAAGATGCCCTGCTGCTGATGCATCCATTTGCAGATTATCATCGATGTCTTGCAGCCATCTTCGCCTTGGTCTTCCTCTCTTTCTTTTTCCCATTGTGTACCCTTCCAAGACGGTCTTCTCTAAATTCTCATGACGTTTAATGTGTCCAAAATATTTAAGTTTTCTCTCTTTAATTCTCTTTACTAGCCAGCCTTCTTCAATATTAAGTTCTTGTAGTATAGATATATTTGTTATTTTTTTGTGCCCATGATATTTGAAGGACTCTTCTGTAGCATTTACATTCAAAGGCATTTATAAGTTTCTCAGACGTTTTGTTAAGTTTCCAGGTCTCACAGGTATATGTTGCAATGGGAAAGCTGCATGCCCTTCAAAATCTTATTTTTGTAGTTCTGTCTACACCGAAATAGAGGATGAAATTTGTAACAAGCTACTGAAATGTTTACCTAATTTATTTGTTTTTTCTTCTGTTGTGTCTCACTTGTGCTATACGGAAGTTGAATTTTAATGGTTATCTCTCTTTTTATTGCAAATGTCGATGTCGTTTTGCCCTTTATTATAAAGAATGAACCATCATCATCATGTACCGTGCCGACTGACGTTGGCTATTATGCTTCTCCAGAGTACGCGATCCTTCATGCATGCCATCAGCTCAGTTGGTGATCTCCTCTCACACCATCCCGTCAGACTGTCCAGTATCATTTCTCTTGGTCTTCCTCTTGATCTTCTTCCTTCTATTTTTCCTGTTGTTATAATATTTTCAATGCCCCCTCTTCTCATTGCATGTCCTATGAAAGTACATTGTCTCTCTCTTATCTTTTTGACAAGGTTTTTTGTCTCTCCAGCTCTTCTCCTACATTCTTCATTAGTTATTTTTGCTGTCCAGGGGATTCGCAACATTCTTCTAATAAACCACATTTCTGCTGCTTCCAATGATTTTTGTGCAGACTTGCCTATTGTCCATGATTCACTTCCATATAACAAGATAGGTTCAATATAGCATTTTAGTACTCGTTTTCTAACATTCATTAATAAGGATGTGTTGGTCAGTATGTTTCTCATTCTCTGAAATGCAGTCTTTGCTTGGCCTATTCTGTTCCTAATTTCTGTTCTGCATTTCCCATCTGAAGTTATTACTGCTCCAAAGTATTTGAATTTCTGCACCTGCTTTAGAATAGTTCCGTTTAATTTAATACTGCATGCTGGTGGATTCTGTTTCTTAGATATAACCATAGTCTCTGTCTTTTTGAAAAGGGAAAAAAATCAAACATTTGCCTGTGTTCTCTTTTTCTTCTGCTAGCTTTCTTTCAGTCTAACCAGCCTTATGTAGACAGTGGTGATGCTTGTTTTCCAGACAATCCGTGATATCAGAGATATGCCAGTGGAATTTGGAATGTATTAACAACAAGAATACATACATTGCACATGGCAAGTTTATTTTCTAGGAAACGCGAGCCACGCACGTTCTACGCCTCTGTTATGGCATTTCTTCGGTAATCTGAGGATGCCTGTTAAATGTCAGGCTCAGTACACGATTAGAAATGGAAATAAGAGCTTGTCTGCACAGAAAAATGGGGGTGTCTTGAGTTCTCGCTTTCTTTATCTTATTTTCACTAATAATATGTTGGCGTGTTTGTTAATTTGTTATTGTATTGGTGTGTTTGTTAATTTGTTATTGTATTGGTGTGTTTGTTAATTTGTTATTGTATTGGTGTGTTTGTTAATTTGTTATTGTATTGGTGTGTTTGTTAATTTGTTATTGTATTATTATTTGAGAATATGCGCTGGTCAATACTGTATTGTGAAACATTAGTACTTTTCTTCTTCTCACTATATTATTATTATTATAACTCGTGAAAGACCGAGTCATGTGGAGGACTACTACGCCCGCAAAGGGCGCAGCAATAACTGAGGAGGAAGCTAGGACCAAGCTTCAAATTAGAAGATGCAAGCACAAAGAAACTGGACCTTGCAGAACAAATATCACTTGCTGTTACTGTAGTCGACCATGCCGGTCCAGCACTGAGAGAGTCAGCCATGACAAGGAGCTGCTGAATAAGATGACGCTTGCCAGAACCCACAACGGTTGATATCTGTCTTTTTTTTTGCTTCAAAAACCATCTCCTTAGACCAAGAGCGTCATTATCACTACTACTACTATTACTACTATTACTACTACTACTACTACTATTACTAATACTACTATTACTACTACTACTGCTACTACTACTGCTGCTACTACTACTATTACTACTACTACTGCTACTGCTACTACTACTAATACTACTACTACTACTGCTGCTGCTGTTACTGCTACTACTACTAATACTACTACTACTACTACTGCTATTACTGCTGCTACTACTACTACTACTACTACTATTACTGCTGCTGCTACTGCTGCTGCTGATACTACTACTACTACTACTACTACTACTATTACTGCTGCTGCTACTGCTGCTGCTGATACTACTACTACTACTACTACTACTATTACTGCTGCTGCTACTGCTGCTGCTTATACTACTACTACTACTACTACTACTACTACTATTACTGCTGCTGCTACTGCTGCTGCTGATACTACTACTACTACTACTACTACTACTACTACTACTACTACTACTACTACTACTACTATTACCATTATTATTGTAGACGTGGTGTTTTGTTCTTCCCCATGTAAAAAAAAACCTGCCATGTTTGTCTCACAATAAAAAAATTAACTATGCTTGAAACTAGTTACAAGTTGTGACATTCTGACGAGAAACACTTTTTTAATATACTTTTTTGCTCTAACGATTATCGGGAACAAAAAACCAAGGCACACAAACACTGACAACTAGTAGTCATTAATGTAAGTATTTGCGCCCATGCCCTTGTAGATGACATACAGCTGGCAGACGTCAGATGGCAAGAGAGGCCGGTGAGAAATTTCTCACATGGCTATTTCTACCAATATTTGATCGGGAGACTGGCTCACAGAACTGGCACTTAAAGCTTCCTGCTTGCCATGTTCAGTGTCATTTGTTTCTGTGTGTTAAGTCTTCTAGGTTCAGTGTCATTTGTTTCTGTGTGTTAAGTCTTCTAGGTTCACTGTCATTTGTTTCTGTGTGTTAAGTCTTCTAGGTTCAGTGTCATTTGTTGTAGCATAGCCTTGTAAGTAATGATTATAGTTATTATAATTATTATTATTATTATTATTATTAGTGACATGATCAGGAATAAAGAATGTATTGGGGGGCAGAGAAGTTATAGTTAGAGGAGCGAGGAACGGATACTCGGTACTTCAAAGACCTGATCAAAGGTAAAACCGTATCGATAGATCTGATAGATCGTGAGAGTGGTCCAGTTCTAGAGGTGCGACTTCGCGCGCACATGCAGTAGCCCAGGGGGAACAATTGACCAGTAGATCAAAGACTGAACAGAGAACGGACTAGGTCCCGAAGCAGGTAACATGAAAGAGATGGTGGACTTGGTAATGGGAGGTAACAATTAGACGACGGAGATGAAAGAGACTTAAAGCGAAGACGCCAGTTGCGACCGGTTTTGGCGTGGTCAGAACTTACGAATATAAAGAAGGGAGGAGGATTCAGGAGGGCGGGCGGAGAGCAGATAGGGGTTCTGATAGGGAGAGAGAGGAGAGAGGAGGGGAAGAGGCATTCAGCAAGAGAAATGTAGAGATAGAGACATAGTGTTAGATTGAACTAGTGTAGCAAGAGATCGTACAGTAATTGTTACCAAGAGCTTTTGTATTACTGAATATTGTGAACGCTGCTTAAATACTGCTTGTAGAATTATGAGAATTATGATATTGTGATTTTGTGAGATTTCGTACTACTATGATGAAAATAATGAAATGTGTATAATCTTGCCTATGCCTATTATTACAAGTGAGTTATCAGCTATACGTATTGATCATATTGATATTATTTGTCAAATTAAAATGAATCAGTGAAATGTTCATGAGAAATCTTCTATTGCCATGTATGTGAAACTTCGACGTGTGATGTACCAAGGTGAGATGTGATGATAATAGAACATTCAATAATAACAATGATAAGGAACAATATAAATTAGAATTTCACCAGTCTACAATAATAAAGACAAAACATTGTTAAACTGGTGCCTGTGCCTATTCCCGACAATTGGGAGGAGACGACCTGGCGTAGAAGCGGCCACTGTGCAAAGTACTAGCTATTAAAGATCACGTGCTGATGATTTAACCAAAAGCTCTGTAATTTAAACAGACAGAGAACATTTTATCTTTATAACAGTGGTAGTATTCAGAACTCAGAATGGTGTTAATTAGAGAACATTAATGAGACATTCACGAGGAACATCAGCGACAGAGGGACAGTATTTTCGACCAGGAACAAGAGATAGTTAACTTAGGTATTAGTTTGATTGTTGTTGAAATTGCAGTGTATATTGGTTTGATTTATACTGCTGTGTTAGAATATTTTTTTAATAGAAATTATTGTATTTTCACCAAATATTTCATATAGTGTGAATAATACAGAGATTTTTGTTCAGAGATAGTATTAGAGAAAATGGCAGAAACACCGGAAATAGACATACTAAAATGGGAGGTCAGATATCTGAGGAGAGAAGTAGCTAGGTTAGGTAGAGAGTTGAGACAGGAAAGAAATATGAGAATACATTACAATTTTTATCCCAGAATAGATGTTGGACAGACACACAACTCTTGTTATAGAAATGAGAGAGTTGGAAGAAGAAACAAATATCAAAACCAGGGACACTATACAGACATGAGATACATAACCAGACAACCAGACTACAACGACACAAGGTTTAGAGACAACTACCAGCACAACTCTTTTAAACGAAACGACTGCAGATATATGTCACATAACACCGAAAGGTTTGATAAGAATATGAAGAAAGAAAGAAATTCTGTAGTGCGTACGATATTAGACACAGATAGACGAAATAACTATGAGACGAAGAGGAATAAAACTAGGGTAGAATTAGTCGAGGCTGGTAGCCAGACAGTTAAGGACAGAAAAGACAGGTCAACAGACACAGAACTAGACAGATTAGCTCACACAATGGTTGATGTAAGTGTGGGGGTGAGCGAAGATTGTTTGGTAAGAAAGAGTGATGTAGCCACAAACACTTTACCCACAGAAACATGTGATATTACCATAGAAACAGACAGGATCGTGTTAAAGGACGTAGCTACGCAGTCAGGTTATATGACTAAGGATGAAGAAACAAATACGGTAGATGTAGTATTAAGAGATAGTTATACATGTATGTCAGAGACGAGGATTGATTTGAAAGAGGATCATGTAAGAGACTGCAACAATAGTCAGAGAATACTGGATAGTACAGAGGGCTCACAAGGTACATTAGGTGCAGTAGATGTTGCTGAAATTAATATGAATGAAGAAATTGTGTCACCTGATTTTAATGATGATGTGGAGGCATCCTCAGATGATGAGGAAATACCAGAGGCTCTGTTAGCATACATGGAAGAACAAATTTCTAACATTATAGAGACATGTAAATCAATAACTTGCAGGGAGGATCAGAACAAGAATATTCATAAAGATGAGAGAATCTATGAGAGAGGATATAATAATACTACTACAGGATACAGAGAAAATAGTTTTATGTCAGGCCAGAACAGGACAGCTTTTAATGATGAGAAACTCTATGAGAGAGGTTATAATAATACTACAGGATACAGAGAAAATAGTTTTATGTCAGGTCAGAACAAGAGAATTTTTAATGATGAGAGAAGGTATGAGAGGGGATATAGTAACCCCAGAGGAAACAGAGATAATAGTTACTGGGGCAGAGGAACGAGAGGAAATAGAAGGCGATACTAGTGAGAGATCTCTAATGTTATTTTACGGGTTCAGTTTGGCGCGCCTACATGTATATAAATATACAGGTGGTCATTCTTTTTTTCGATGATAATGTGACTAAATTTTTTATGTTTATGAGACGAGACTAATATGGCTCGCATTGATGATGTACATTTTTTTGCATTGCTACTAGGGTATTTTTAATGTTGAAATGCTCAGAAATTGAGAGTGTTAGTAGTATAACACTCTATGTATCTTTTGTATGGTGAATAATAATGTAATACTGCATATTTTTGTATGATGAATGAAGTGCATACACAATATTTTTTTGAGATATGGAAACAAACTTTTCATTTGTATTAAGAAGAGTAGGGTGAGATGTTTGGGTGTTGCCAGATTGTTTAGTGGAACCGAGAAGGTTGTGTTGTGATTAGCAATACGAGGATACCCTCACCACTAAAAATGGTTGGCATAGAGGGATGGAGACCCAAGAGTTATCATGATAGAGGAGTACTTGGGGGGTATAATAATTGAAGTCAGTGGAACAAATTTCGTGAGAATACGATGGGAGTATTCTGGTCTTCCAGGAACCAGTACATCACATTTTCACACTGAGTATGTATCAGGGAATGTGTATGAGATATCCTATGGTTGCCGCTGATGATGAGAAACGGGAGGTTTGTCGACTGAAAATTCATCATAAGGGCAATAAAGTGATTCGTTTTGAGGTTGGGCCTCAAATGTAATGACAGTATTTTTTGGTCATTTGAAAGAATGTATGTTTTTATTTTTCTTGAGTATGTATGGGAATACACTTTGATGCAGAATATGTATAATCTAAAGAAGAAGAATGAATTTATGTTTTATGGGCATGTGTAACAAGATGTAACTATTATTTTACATATTTTTCTATGATGGTTCAGAGTTATTGAGAGAATGTAACTACCATGTAATTGCTTAAAGCAGTCGATATAGCTGACAGTTAACATTCTGACTTAAACAAGGGGAGGTGACCGCAAAGTGATTTTTGTTGG
Organism: Achatina immaculata; assembly: GCA_009760885.1. Taxonomy (NCBI): domain Eukaryota; kingdom Metazoa; phylum Mollusca; class Gastropoda; order Stylommatophora; family Achatinidae; genus Lissachatina; species Lissachatina immaculata. The sequence continues at coordinate 7,870,277 of CM019718.1, forward strand.
TACTGTGGTCCACATGGAAATATATTTTGGTAGCTCATTACTTACAAGGCACTTTGCTAGTTTTTTTTGTGTAGTCATAATGTTAACAATATGACTTAAACGAGGGGAGGTATGTAGCATAGCCTTGTAAGTAATGATTATAGTTATTATAATTATTATTATTATTATTATTATTAGTGACATGATCAGGAATAAAGAATGTATTGGGGGGCAGAGAAGTTATAGTTAGAGGAGCGAGGAACGGATACTCGGTACTTCAAAGACCTGATCAAAGGTAAAACCGTATCGATAGATCTGATAGATCGTGAGAGTGGTCCAGTTCTAGAGGTGCGACTTCGCGCGCACATGCAGTAGCCCAGGGGGAACAATTGATCAAAGACTGAACAGAGAACGGACTAGGTCCCGAAGCAGGTAACATGAAAGAGATGGTGGACTTGGTAATGGGAGGTAACAATTAGACGACGGAGATGAAAGAGACTTAAAGCGAAGACGCCAGTTGCGACCGGTTTTGGCGTGGTCAGAACTTACGAATATAAAGAAGGGAGGAGGATTCAGGAGGGCGGGCGGAGAGCAGATAGGGGTTCTGATAGGGAGAGAGAGGAGAGAGGAGGGGAAGAGGCATTCAGCAAGAGAAATGTAGAGATAGAGACATAGTGTTAGATTGAACTAGTGTAGCAAGAGATCGTACAGTAATTGTTACCAAGAGCTTTTGTATTACTGAATATTGTGAACGCTGCTTAAATACTGCTTGTAGAATTATGAGAATTATGATATTGTGATTTTGTGAGATTTCGTACTACTATGATGAAAATAATGAAATGTGTATAATCTTGCCTATGCCTATTATTACAAGTGAGTTATCAGCTATACGTATTGATCATATTGATATTATTTGTCAAATTAAAATGAATCAGTGAAATGTTCATGAGAAATCTTCTATTGCCATGTATGTGAAACTTCGACGTGTGATGTACCAAGGTGAGATGTGATGATAATAGAACATTCAATAATAACAATGATAAGGAACAATATAAATTAGAATTTCACCAGTCTACAATAATAAAGACAAAACATTGTTAAATTGTTTCTGTGTGTTAAGTCTTCTGTCTTGCTCTCATTTCGTCCTCGAATGATGCAGCGCTAATGCTTAGAGAAAATGTGGCACATATTTTTGGCAGTTAGCTAAGTATATGATTCCCCCCCCCCCCCCCATGAAAGAACAATTCTGCTGGTTTTTTTTTCTCTTTTTAGCTAACACTATTCACTGGTGAGAAAAAAAGTTAAATTTACAAAGCAGCATGTTCTACATTGCAAACAACAAAGCAGCATGTTCTACATTGCAAACAGCAAAGCAGCATGTTCTATACTGCAAACATCAAGGCAGCATGTTTTAAACTCCAAACAGCAAAGCAACATGTTCTACAATGCAAATAACAAACCAGCATGTTCTACACTGCACATAACAAACTCTGCAAACAACTAAGTGAGGCGCACTTATCATTGTTGACATCCTTCCCTTGCGGTCTGATAAGGGGGAACAACTGAAAGGCAGTAAACGCGCAGAGCTAGTAGCTGTTTGTGAGAATGGTTTAAAACAGCCTTTCCCAACGTGGAGCGGATACCGTTCCACTTGGGGCGGTGCGAAGATCCTTGGTGGGTGGGTGGCAAACGGAGAGGGAAAAGAATTATAGTAAATATCAGAAGCAACTGAGCGAAAAAAAATATTTGGACGGCGCTTAGGATATGATTTCGGAAATAGGGGGAGGGAATTCCGAAAAAGTTTGGGAACCATCGGTTTAAAGCGTTTCTCATACTCTTTACGAAATTCCATTAATAATATCTGCAGCGCATGTTCTTCGTTATTCAGGGAACCGCTAAATTATTCAAACAGCACGAGAAAACGAGTCAAGGAGGTGGCGTGATCTCTCTCCAAACTCTTACAGAGCGAGGGTTAAGGAGGGTGATTTCCTCCCTACTAATTTGATTAATGTCACCAGCGGCGAAGCATTAGCCTGACCAGAGACTCACATTTGCCAGGCCGCCCTGAGTGAGCTCAAAATGGTTTTGAAGAAGAGGATGAGCGCGGTGTGGACTTAAGGAAAACGTTAATGGGATAATCAGATACAGACTCCAGGAGTTAAGTGTGTGGGTGTATGAGAGAGAGAGAGAGAGAGAGAGAGAGAGAGAGAAGGAGAGAGAAAGAAAGAGAGAGAGAGAAAGAGACAGAGAGAGAGAAAGAGAAAGAGAGGGTTTGTATGTGTGCGTGCCAGCTCTAACTAGGGATATGTTGTCGGAGCCCATAATTTTGGCGATGTGATATGGTCAGCATTTCACCTTTGCCAGCTATCCTTCTCAAGCCCAAGAAGTCTGTTTCAAAGTGTCTTCGTTGTGTTCTGGTTTTACTTCGTCTGTTTCAAAGTGTCTTCGTTGTGTTCTGGTTCTACTTCGTCTGTTTCAAAGTATCTTAGCTGTGTTCTGATTTTACTTCGTCTGTTTCAAAGTGTCTTCGTTGTGTTCTGGTTTTACTTCGTCTGTTTCAAAGTGTCTTCGTTGTGTTCTGGTTTTACTTCGTCTGTTTCAAAGTGCCTTCGTTGTGTTCTGGTTTTACTTCGTCTGTTTCAAAGTGTCTTCGTTGTGTTCTGGTTTTACTTCGTCTGTTTCAAAGTGTCTTCGTTGTGTTCTGGTTTTACTTTGTCTGTTTCAAAGTGCCTTCGTTGTGTTCTGATTTTACTTCGTCTGTTTCAAAGTGTCTTCGTTGTGTTCTGGTTTTACTTCACCTGTGTCCAAGAATGGAGGGAGATAACAAAAGAAAGTTTTATAGAAAACGCCAGAAAAATTCTACAGCACTGCAGTACTTCACTCCAGGCAGCCTATCTGTAAATATTGGTACGTGACAATTTTGCTAGGAAAATTACAAAGAACTGGCACTTAAAGCTTCCTGCTTGCCATGTTCAGTGTAACTGGTACATGACAATTTTACTAGGAAAATTACCATTGGAAATGTAAAATGTCCGACTACGTGGCTAGACATAACAAATGATAACGAACATAAAATGTCAGCCTACCACGAGGAGAAACGGAATAGTCAGATAAAGATCAGTATCATTTATTTGAAACCAAGTCAAAGTTTAAGTGAAATAAATTACTTGAAAGGACTAAATGAGAGTTTAATTCATACCCTACTATAAGCCTTTTAAATGGGTTTCAAATATTAAAAAAAACTAAAATAAAAACATCACATCCATATAGTCTGTGGTTTAAAGTACATAATTTTAAACTGACATAAATGCTGAAAAATAAACATGCACATCATTTCCCGATTAAACACTGTGCCCGTGAAATTTGATAACAAATAATATTTCTGTGTCATGGGCGTTGATTGGTACGCTGAGAGAGATAAAAATCAACTGTTCATTCATAACAGAAGAACGCTAGGGGGCGCTTCTCTCTCACTAGCTGGATGCTGACAGACTTCGGCTGTCGTTGCTTGGTTTGTTTCGTGCGGTCCGAGACACTCCACATCGGTGCAAGATAGCGAAGTGTACTAATGCGCTGTTCTCTCGTGGTTAGATGTCTGCTCTTCCTCCTCGAGTCCGTGGTTCAAATCCCAGGGTAAAGCAAAGCACTTTTAGACGAGAGAGAAAGGAAAAAAAAAACACTGGCAAGAGAATTAACCGGGACTTGAACCACGGACTTGGATAGGACGAGCAGCAGCCTAGCCATGAAAACACAGGGCGTTAATAAACTTCCCTATCTTCCACACTCTCCTCCCCCCAGTATCTGCGAGGGATACCCGGTGTATACAAGAATAGTATCAACAGTTTAATCCCAAGCCTTTCCCCCCCCCCCCCCCCATCCAAGCTTTCATTACCCACCACACAAAACGTAGGATTCGAGTGGGACAGCGTGAACGGAGAGGAGAGAGAAGCTACGCACAGATTTCACTCACAACTTACTCGACATCCACACACTTGTTACTCACACACAACAGTGGAAGGGAAAAAAGAGAGGGTAAGGGGGTGGGAATCATTCTAGATCACGCAAATCTCGCCAACTCACTGCTTTCTCTTCCCCTCCCCCTCTCTCTTTTTGCCAGCGTTTAACGCGCAGAGCTAACTCACACGGGCTCCCCCCTTCAATGTGGATTCCTCTCACAGCCTTTACAACCATCTGTCACGCGAGTTCTCTAAACGGGACTGCAGTTTTGTGAATACATTTGAGTATTCCTTCTTCTACTCGCATTTTCCTTCTTTATATCAGATCTCAGAGGCTACACGAAGTTTCGTTATGTAGATAACTATACAGCAGTGGAAGAAAAACAAATCTAATCAGCTGTTGAAATAATCTAAACAAAAAACTTTGTAAAGTGTTTTAGACGTTGGATATCAGGACCGCTTCGGGGGAAATTTTTCTGTTACTGGCTACGTAAGAATTCCACACAGGCAGTAAAATGCTGATTCATATTTTCTTGATTGTTTCGTTACCTGCTTTAGGTAAGTTTTTTACATTTATTATTTTTTTGTGCGCTGTAAAAATTCTAGTATTAATACACTATAAAAATGAGTACTTGGACGAGTATAAAAAAATAAGCACATGTAAAGCAAGAATGAGGGCGATGGAAAGGAAAGCAAGAAGAAAGCAATACCTCATATTAATTTAAATCTATCACACACTAAATGTCTCGTGTAATTCGCCGACAAAGACACACGTTTTGTTACTGGCGACTAAGACTACTACATCCAGTCCAGTATTCGAAAAAAAGAAAAAGAAATTCGTAATTAGGTGTTATACACCCAGTTCAGAATTTTTAAGAAGGAAATTGGTATTGGAATGCTGTGTTCCCTTGATTGTCTTTCCACAAAAAGGTACGCCAGGTGTTAGCTTTTGTAGGTGACAGAAATGTTTGTTAATATGTGGCTCATGCAGGAAAAACTGGGCGCGGGCAAGACAGCTACTGGCTACATATTCCGGTTAGCTGGGCCGTCTAGAAAAATTCTAAAACAACCAGCAATGGGAAGAAAAGTTCTAAAACAAGTAGCACTGGGTAGAAAATTTCTAAACCAACTAACACTGGGGAGAAAAGTTCTTAAAATAACTAGCACTGGGGAAGAAAAGTTCTTAAAATAACTAGCACTGGGAAGAAAAGTTCTAAAACAACTAGCACTAGAGAGAAAATTTCTAAAAGAACTAGCACTGGAGAGAAAGTTTCTAAAAGAACTAGCACTGTGGAGAAAATTTCTAAAAGAACTAGCAGTGAGGAGAAAAGTTCTAAAACAACTAGCACTAGAGAGAACATTGCTAAAAGAACTAGCACTGGAGAGAACATTTCTAAAAGAACTAGCACTGGGGAGAAAATTTCTAAAACAACTAGCACTGGGGAGAAAATTTCTTAAAATAACTAGCACTGGGGAGAAAAGTTCTTAAAATAACTAGCACTGTGGAGAAAATTTCTAAAACAACTAGCACTGGGAAGAAAAGTTCTAAAAGAACTAGCACTGTGGAGAAAATTTCTAAAACAACTAGCACTGGGAAGAAAAGTTCTAAAAGAACTAGCACTGGGAAGAAAATTTCTAAAAGAACTAGCACTGGAGAGAACGTTTCTAAAAGAACTAGCACTGTGGAGAAAATTTCTAAAAGAACTAGCACTGAGGAGAAAAGTTCTAAAAGAACTAGCACTGGAGAGAACATTTCTAAAAGAACTAGCACTGGGGAGAAAATTTCTAAAAGAACTAGCACTGGGGAGAAAAGTTCTAAAACAACTAGCACTGGGGAGAAAAGCATAACGAAGATTAGTTCATAACGCTGGAAACTTATGGCAGCATTCATTCTCTCCCCAAAATCCGCGTGCCGAAGAGGAAACTTCCTTAATCCGTCACACAATGTCTGTATGTCCCGTGGCATTTACGTGCCGTAAGAAGTGCAATTAATTTAATTCAATTTCTAGGCCACCGTAGCATTTGAGGTAGGGATGCCAGCACCTGACCTCGCTGCCTCTGTTTCCCTAGAGGAACCCCCCCCCCCCCAGGCCATCTTTCCCCCCCCCTCCTCTCCTCCGTCTTCTCAGCACGTGACTCGCCAACTATCAAGTATTAAAATGACATAGTTAGAAAAGCAACTTGTTAGATATTGTTAGAAATTATTTTAATGTTTGTTAAAAAAAACATATGTTAGAAGATCTGTATTGACAATGTATTTTTGTTTATGTATATGTCTGCGGGTGTATGTGTGCGTGAGTGCTATTTTATTAGGTTAATTACTTCTTCTCTTTTACTTTGAATGTAGTAGTTACATCTTACACTCTTTTGATATGTTTTTTCCTCATTTAATTTGTATATTTGTACTAAATCAAGTGTGTGGGAAGAATGAAAGATGGAGTGAGGAAGGGCAGAATGTAAGACGGGCCTGCGTGCCCAATTCTTTACCCTTTAAAAATAAAGATTATTCATTCATTCATTCTCTCCTTCCCCCTCTTCCCCCCCCCCCCCCCCCAATTTTTTGGAGGTTTGGTTAACCCCGGTGCTGGTCTGTTGAAAAAAAAAAATTCCGCCTGAGTACGAAATCAAAGCAAAGACCTTCTAATTGGTAGGCTAGTACACCAACCGCTACACCACCACCGCACTCACACAGAGTGCGCGCGCACTGAAAATAAATACCCGCACATCACCACTCTTATAGAATCTTTTCCATGGATCTTATTCATACCAGATAGAATGAACTTTTCTGTGTGCTAAATCAGCCTTTCTCGGTAAATTTTTTTGTTTGTTTGTTGCCCTTGGGTCATTTTTGGATTTTGTTTCCTTTTTTGTTGTAATCTTCGCGGAAATCCTGCATTAAGATATTTGCCGACTCTTGTTATTCTTCCTCATACGTTCCTCCTCTCCGCCTCCTCTCATCTATCAGTGCCATGAACCCCCCAACGGCGAGAAACCATAAAATAAACCAGTTCTGATGAACTCACTAGTGCAGGCAGAGACAGGCAACATTTGTTTTCTTTTTAGTTTACTCGGCTCAGACCTGCCGTCGCCGTCAAAAGAAAACAACAAAAAAAAAAGAACAGTAAATATACGGTTTACAAAATGTTAACAAGGTATGATTTGGAGTATAATGTTAACAAGGTATGATTTGGAGTATAATGTTAACAAGGTATGATTTGGAGTTTAATGTTAACCAGGTATGTTTTGGAGTATAATGTTAACCAGGTATGTTTTGGGGTATAATGTTAACCAGGTATGTTTTGGGGGTATAATGTTAACCATGTATGTTTTGGAGTATAATGTTAACCAGGTATGTTTTGGAGTATAATGTTCACTAGGTATGTTTTGGAGTATAATGTTAACCAGGTATGTTTTGGAGTATAATGTTAACCAGGTATGATTTGGAGTATAATGTTCACCAGGTGTGTTTTGGAGTATAATGTTCACCAGGTATGATTTGGAGTATAATGTTAACCAGGTATGATTTGGAGTTTACATGTGCAAGAGTAGGGTTTTCTTCTCCCCTTGTGTAGAACTAAAAATGTCTCGGACAAACACAAAAGCATACACAAGCCAAGCAACTAGAGTTCCGCGAGAACTACCTAGGAAGTGGTTTTTTTTTTATTTACTTATCTTCCGCGAAACCCTTGCAGCTCTGTGCCGGAACCCCATAGCTCCGCAGAACTCGGATTTTGAAAACGTGTGTTAAATGAAAAGGACATTCTTACAGAATTGATTCTGTCATTCATTCATTTTTCCTCTCCAGCTCTGTATGAGCATTGATCATTACACTTCTCTGTTATCTTATATAGATTTTTAAATGACGGTTTCTCAATTTCAGACGGCTAGATACACTTTCTCTGGCGTGTTCGAATCTCTTTTGAAATATATATTTAGCCCCTAATGCTCAAGAGTAAAATTAGGGATCCTCTGCGGAGAGAGACAGACAGAAGATCCGCTTCAAAGAGCAGAGCACTTATAAATATATTAGTAATATATACACTACTACTTTGGTAGAGAGGTTCTCAAAGTTAAACCTGTGGGGAGTCTTACTGCTGTCGATGCTTTGCCGGTCTTCTTATGGTAGGAAATGCATATCCTTCTATTCCTCTACAAAGGATCTCCGAGAGGAAGTTCGTTAAGACAACATAAATAGAGTTTCGACTTTCCTGCTCTGTTCTGCACTGTGTGTCTGGAGTCCTTGCACTTGTCATGTCACCCTGACCCCATATTCGACCTCCAAAATCCGGGAGAGATGAATCAGATGAACCTCCCCTCTTAATGAGCTTGTTTGTACAGAATTACTTTCCTTACATCAATTCTTACGCCACAAAATTTAATCACAGATAGAATGTAAAACTTTAGGCAAAAATTGCTAGATGCTGAAAGTTCTTACTTTACTCGTGTTTAGAACGCGCGGCACCCATTTCTGTCTTAAGCGTCACGATTGGCTAACGTAGACAACCAGTCATTTTAGTTATTTTATTGGTTGAAGGTTTCCGATTGGTCGCCCATTGCAAGTGCATGTTTGATTGGTCGCTCATTGGAACTGCATATTTCCCCTGTTGTTTTTAATTTAATTTAATTTAATTGTTACTACCTCCCCACGGATGCCACACTCTCCACTTTTATTTCTGTAATAGCGCCACTCTCAATATTTGCGGTTAGTGGAAAGCAGAAATGTTCACTTGGCCGCCAAAGTTGACAACCCTATATCACTTTCTCGTTTTGCTCCTCAAAACTGGCTGAACAACAAAAGCTTGGCGAATGTAATGGTAATAGGCTTAGTTCAAGTTGTGACGGAGCTTGATTAGAGCCTATCATTGCAGCCTTTAGCCTTTTTGGGGTAGGCCTTGGGGCTTGAGAAAAGCCATAGATGTCAGTCCTCATTGTCAACTATGGTCATGTAGTCGCTACTCAACGGAAGACCATTTCACGGAAAACAAGAACAAAAGTCATAACCTTCCCTTCAGCTATTTCTAAACTACCCCACGTCCTTCATTTCTTTTCATCTCCTTTTCATTTCCCAGTAGATTTTACATCTGTGTCTATTGAGCTCCGCCGGATCGTGTCGTCATCGTCGTCGTCATCATCGTCATCATCGTCGTCGTCATCATCATCATCATCGTCGTCATCGTCATCGTCATCATCATCATCATCATCATCATCATCGTCATCATCATCATCATGTACCCTAGAACGAAGGTTGGCGGTAATGAATCTCCAGTTCCCTCGCTCCCTCGCCTTGATGTTGCCCCCAGCCAGGCTGTGTCCTGTCCATTATCTTAGGTTACCTTCCCATCTGCATCGCTCTCTACCTCTCCCTCTCTTTCTTTCCATCTTTCCTTCTAGTATGGTCTCCAGAATACTGTTATGTCTTTTGATATGGCCAAAGTATTATTTTTTATCGTTATTTCAATATAGATGTTCACATTGCACTTGGAGTTGTTCTAAAACTTGTGCATTTGTTATTTTGATCCTCCATATATGTCCTAATTTTCTGTAGATCCACATTTCTGCCGCCTTAATCCTTCTCTTTGACATTTTCCTCATAGTCCAGGATCCTGCTCCATACAGTAGAAAAGAACAGATATTCAGTCAGTCATTTGCTTGTCCCTTGAGGAACTTTGCTTCCCTAACAGCTCTCCTGTAAGCCTCTCGGTTGTAAGCAAGATTCCCTGTTGTTGATGCATCCATCTGAAGATTATCAACGATGTCTTGCAGCCATCTTCGCCTTGGTCTTCCACATTTTCTTTTTTCCCCTTATGTACCCTTCCAAGACGGTCTTCTCTAAATTCTCATGACGTTTAATGTATCCAAAATAGTTATGTTTTCTCTCTTTAATCCTCTTTACTAGCCAACCTTCTTCAATATTAAGTTAAGTAGTATAGATATATTTGTTCTTTTTTTTGTGTCCATGATATTTGAAGAAATATTCTGTAACATTTACATTCAAAGGCATTTATGAGCTTCTCAGCTGTTATGTTAAGTGTCCAGGTCTCACAGGCATATATTGCGATTTAGCATTTTACAGAATAGATATAGCACTTTACAAATCTCCGTTTTGTTCATATGGACATATTTCTGGTTAACTGGACTGTCCTCATGGTGTTGAATGTATGTTTTGTCAGTTCTATTCTTTTCTTTATCTCCGTCTCACTTCTCCCATCCTTGGTTAGTATATGGCGCAGGTTGGTGCAGTTTATCACTTGTTTCAGTTTCTCTTTGTTTAAGGTTATATCTATCTATGGCTTTTTGGGGGTTCCATCTGAACACCAACACCATTACTTTGATCTTTTTTGATAGTGATCAATAGTCCCTATTCTTGACTTATATTGTTTATCTTATCTATTATTTTCTGTAGGTTGTTTGGATTGTATATTTCTTTAAAGACTATCAAGTAATTTAGAAGACTTGAAGCAGACACGGAAGAGAGAAAAGTGTTGAAGCCACTAATGACAATCTAAAGCTAAGTCCAGCAGCCTAGTCTTCATGAACCTTTTAGGTCCTTCTTTCCGAATCTCCATTTCTTTCCCCCATTAAATTGTAACTGGTAAACGTTTGCGCGTATAGCAACGGTTAAAACCGCTCTGCCTATTCATGTATTTCATCCCTCAGAAAAAAAAACCAAAAGATTGTAACGAACGAGTAACACTTTTCTACCACTCGACTACGAACACGAACCAATCCTCAACTTCCTTTTCCCCCCAGGAGTTTCCAAAAAAAGAGAAAAAAAAAAAACTAAAAAAAAAAAAAAACTATTAAGAAGTTTTAGTTCTCTAGTCCCACTTGTTTTAAAAACCCGTCCCAAGCGGAGTCAAGTGGAGAGCTCTGTCATTGTGATGTAGTGTTTCTCATAATTAAAATACCCCCCAAAAAAATATGCGCTGATTATTTTCCGCTCCCTCCCCACTCCCCCTCCTCCCCCCCCCCCGCTTTTTTGCCTACAGGCAGGAAAATATGTGTCATACTACAATATTTAACTAGTTATTATTATTTATTTTTTTTGCCCTTTTAAGGAAAATAAAGGACACATTTCTGATTTCTACGAGGGAAGCACAATCCCCCCGCTTTCTTCCCGCTTCCTCTCCCTGACATGATAATTCACAAAATGATGATGATGATGTAGATAGCGATGATTATTACATGTACTAACATATTATGAAAATTATACCAAAAAAAAAAATAACAACGGCTGTTGTTCATTCAAACTGCTTTCATTTCTGTTACCGTCATTCTTAGTACTGTCTTCCGACACATTAAAAAAATGTGATCTAATGTTTGGGATACGGAGGTCGGGGGGGGGGGGGGGGTGGGAGGGGGAGAGAGAGAGAGAGAGAGAGAGAGAGAAACCCATCAGCCAAGTCTTCCATTTCAAAAGGCTTGAGATACAGTGACTTAGAGCAATGTTTTACGTCCAATTTTTTTTAAAATTAAAAATGTGAAAGGCGCCCTCTCACAGATCCAGTTACTACAGAAACTTATCACGTATTTTGGTTCTTGTCCCGGAAATCCGACACTGGCCACTGAGAAGCCCTGATTTAGAGTATCAGGCAATAAAAGTATGAGACACAGGTTCTATAGATTCTTCATCACATGTTAATTACCTGGTCAGATTTAATGGTCTTCACACGAAGTGAAAAACAGAATCTCTTGTACAATTCTTCAAGAAATTTGGCGCTGCCTTGGAGAAACCTGACCTGGAATACCGTACACAGCACATGTTATCTAGATCGTTTGTCTTATGTTAATTACCTGGACATTCGTAAACGGCCTTCATGAAGTGGGGAACATAATCCTGTGTATATTTATTGATAAATAAACGAGTATCCATCGCCTTATTCGTATTTTATTATATTTATTCAGCTGAAATGAATATTATCTCTATTCTCGCCCATGAATATTGTAGAGATTAAGTGACGGTGGCTGCCTCTCATATGTTTTGTTTTTGTTGCTTTAATCATTCTCCGCACATACTACATTCACATTCTCCTAGTTTGAAAAGAGCAAAACAAAACAAAGCAAAACAAAGCAACAAAAAAAAAAAAAACCTCGAGTTTCCTCGTGTTTTGAGACAAAACTCTGAAGAGCGCCACGTGCAGTACCGAGATATTGATTCCCATATCTTTTCCACGATTGAACACGTCATTTCACTATGTCCTGAATGCACGTACCTCCTATCCTTGCACACCGCTTCACTTCAGAAGAATTTCTAGAAGAATTTCTACAAAGTTCGTGAAATAAATTCGATTTTCCTGGTTCTGTGCAGCTCGGAGTGGCGGTGGAGTTCCCAGGAACGGCAACTCTTGACTTTTTTTCTGAAATACTAACTTTGTTGTCCTGTTTCAAGGCTTTTCAGAATCTGTCCTTCATGAACCCTGTAAAAATCATTGACGCCTCATATACTTGAGTGCAATATCTTGCACTCTAAACTTCCACACTTGTGACTTTTGTAGATAATTCACTCCTGAATTAATTTCCGTACTCTGCCATAATGAGTCCTGATGAGAATCATCAGAATCATCATCGTTCTCATTTAAACGTTTGTTGTATGTTTCCGTCTTCTGTTTTATGTTAAGTACTTTAAAACCGAAAACTGAATAATGTCATCGATGCTCTCATGGCATTCCATAGGTCCTCCTGTCTCAGCCACTGAAGACATTAATTCTGTTGCACAGATGAGAACCCTGGCTTTCAGAAGCAGCGGTAAAGCGTGAAAACTTAACAATATATTTTGAAACACCCTGTATATAGGGAAAGTTCAGCTGAAGAAAAACATATTATATCATGCCTTGAGGATCTGCTGTATATATTTTCATTCCATGAAGTTCATGAAGATTTGTTGTTGTTGGTTTTTTTTTTTTTTTTGCAGACAAACAAATACTGCAAAATATTTCCTATGAAGTTGCTGGTAGAAGAAAATTTTGCAAACTATCGAGTCATTTCTTGTAGTTAAACTGTCCGTTCTCAAACTGTGCTCAAAAACAGTGAAGCATGAAGGTAGAGGTGCAATCCCCGTTTCCATGCCATTAAGGATATTGGGGGTTCAGTGTCAGGCCAGTATTGACAAAACCTTCTCCACATGAAAGTGGGATGTAGTCAGTATCACGCCTGGGCGCATTTACCCTTCAAGATTTCTGATATCCAGTTTTTAGAGGCTGGGTGGACCCCCGTTTGGTGTGGTGGTAACTGAAAGAAAAAAGAATTTCCCAGTTCTGTGATCTGAACCTAGTACCACCGGATCAGTAGACCTAGCGTCTAACCACTCAGCCAACAAGGCCGCCGTTGAAGCATGAAAGAGATTTCGAAATGTTCGTGGGACAGAGGGAGGACTGGCTTGAAATATAGCCTGATTTTCAGTCAGTCATTTGAGTTGTCCCTTGAGGAACTTTGGCTCCCCAACAGCTCTCCTGTAGGCCTCTCGGTTGTAAGCGCATCCATTTGCAGATCATCAACGATGTCTTGCAGCCATCTTCGCCTTGATCTTCCTCTCTTTCTTATCCTGGTTTTTTCGCCTAATTTTACCGTGAGCTAAATGCCAGGTGTAAGATACACAGCGCAGCCGGCGGCCACTTCGTGGCGCCAAGGGCGGTCTCGGAGTTCACTTTGTTGTTCTTTAACCGTTGCTTGGCAAGCAGATGTCATTTATTCAGCTTGTGTGGAAAAATAACGTTCCATTCATGCATCTACCAATGCATGCATGCACGTATCCATCCAAGAACCCATCCATTCATCCACTCATCCATCCATCTATCCATCCACCCGTCTGTCCGCCATCCACCATCCATCCATCCATGTTTCTGGTTCGTGATCGTCTAATCAATCACTAAGCAGTACGCCTTCTGATGCCTTTATCGAACAACAAATTCTCTCTACTTCTCACAGTCCATGGCCAGGCTCAATGGCAATGTCCCTGCTGCGGTGTATTCTATTTTATTTCTGCTTCTACAGCTCCCTCCCAAGTTGTTTTGTGGTTTGTACCTCTTACTCGTTCCCTCAGAACTTTTGTGGCACGGCTGTTTTAGCTATGAATTTACTGGGGTCTCTTCCGAGCCCTGCACCAATCTACTCGTATTTCCCACATTTTGTTTAGGCTTCTGTGACGTGAGTATTTTCTGGAAAACAATATTGTTTTAACGTTAATTCTGTTCTAGCCCCTGTTTTCAGTGTGCTGTCTGGAGAAACAGTACCCTAGTACCTGCTGCACGATCATCAAGCACACGAGAAGCGAAGGCCGCACATGGCAGCCACCAACAGTGGTTCAATCCGAGTTGTATGGCGATGCCGAAAACCTAATAAGAATTTGGGTTCTCTCTATGGACATCATACTTCGTTGCCTTGGCCTAGTTTGAAGGAAATAATAGCTATCTGAGAGATAATTCAGAGAGATCATCAAATATATAGGAGCAGGTAAACACTGGGGTCAGACAGAAAGCTGAAGATAATAATCGGTCACGGATTGACCTGAGACGAACGGGGAAAGGAGAATGTGTAAAACCAGGAATAAAGGAAAGATGATGCCAAAGCTTATGTCTGAGATTGTTCCAAGAGTAATTAGAACATATTTATATTACCTAGGCGGAGGAAATTACAGATTACGCTAGCTGGGCCATGTACAAAGAATGGAAGAGAATAGACAAACGAAAATGATGTATGTACAAGAGATGAAGGAAACAAGACCAAGAAACAGACAAAGACTGAAATGGGGAGACAACGTAGGAGAGGATATAACGGAAATTGGTGTCATAGACTTGAGAGAGAAGATTAGGACAGAGAGGACTGGAGACGAGCTTTATCTGCAGCAGTGAGCCTTATTGGCTCGGAAAGCTGAAGAAGAGGAGAGAGGAAATTGCAGAAATCTTGAATATCCCATTATATGAAGCAATCAACGAGCCCTATCTAAACGTTTGTTTGTCTGCTCAACGTTGAAAAAGGTATACGAGGAAGGAGATAAGACAAAATAATTCATTATTCTCTTCATTTCCCCAAAGTACAAAGTATTTTTAATGTCTCTTTATTTGTTTACACTGTTTCCTTCTTTGAATTTCCTTTAATAAAATTCACGTTAAATAAGGAAACTTAATCCATAAAACAGAAGACATCATAGGTGCTTCATTGTTAAAAGAGGTAAGCCAAAAAGCGAATGCCCGCTGTTACAGAAACCATTTTCTCAGGACAAGACGGCCATGAAATACTTTTTGGTTCAGCGGAACGAAATACAATATACGATTCCGCAATAAATTCAGATTTCATAGCTCGATTCTGTCCCTTCAAAAATGCAGTGTATACTGGCAAACTACTGGGCACTTTAATATACACTCGTATTAATTATCTCTGTTTAATGTTGTAATCGAACTGGCAAGCTTCACAAGCGTGATAAATCAACGGGGATTTCTTGCTCATGAATGGAGAAAACTCTTTGAGTAGAGACATTAAGAGGGGGAAAACAGCAACGATTTCACATCGTACATGGAAATAATGTTTTGTTTTTTTTTATCTGGGAAGACTTCTGGCTCTTTAAACAATATGAATAAGATTTAAGGTTTACTTTATTATATTGGCTTTATATACCGGCAGTCAGTTTAAAATAATATGATCTATCTATCTATCTATCTATCTATCTATCTATCTATCTATCTATCTATCTATCTATCTATCTATCTATCTATCTATCTATCTATCTATCTATCTATCTATCCATCCATCCATCCATCCATCCATCCATCCATCCATCCATCCATCCATCCATCTATCTATCTATCTATCTATCTATCTGTCTGTCTGTCTGTCTGTCTGTCTGTCTGTCTATCTATCTATCTATCTGCTTGCCTGCCTGCTTGTCTATCTGCCTGCCTGTCTGTCTGTCAGTCTGCCTGTCTGCCCGCCTGTCTGTCTGTCTATGTAATCTAATCGTATATATATATATATATATATATATATATATATATATACGCTTTACAGGGCATTGACTGTATCTGTTTGCATGTAGAAATGAGGAAGAAAAGCTAGCGTGCGTTACTGACCCGAGGCAAAAGAGAAGGTAGAATATTTAAACGAGGAATAAGGGACAGACCAAACTGAAGGAATGAATACGCTGGAGAAGGCGGAGAGATCGTCAAATGAAATGAAGCAGGTATTCACTGGGGGACACGCCAGACAGAACGCTGAAGATAATAATCAGCTAAAGATTGGCTTCCTTTGGGAAGACCGGCAGAATTCTACAGCCCGGATGTGGACATGTAGTAACCATGGTAACGGGCCTGTTAAGATGCGCAGGGCTAAAAGTGCGCATAGAGAGATGCAGGTGGATGAAGAGGGGAAAATTTTGCAGCTTTTTTTCTTTTTTGGTACTTTTTAAAAAATTGCATTATGGCAATTTTTGCGCGTGTGTGCAAAATTTGAAAAGAAATAGCTATTAACCTCAGAGTCCAAAAATATGTTATTGATCCTTTCCTGTCCTGTATTTTTAAACACTACATCTACGTGTATTATTATAATGTACTTGTTATTGCATATTACTTTCATTGGAGTATGTCAGTGGAAGTAAGTTATGTATATATATATATATATGTTACATACACACATAACAATAGCTGCTGTTACCCTTACCAGTATCTAAACTTGACTATTCTACTCTTACGCCTATCATTAGCTAAACTTGACTATTCTACTCTTACGGCCATCATTAGCTAAACTTGATTATTCTACTCTTACGGCCATCATTAGCTAAACTTAATTTGACTATTTTACTCTTACACTTGTCATTAGTTAAACTTGACTATTCTTCTGTTACACCTATTATTAGCTACACTTGACTGCTTCTACTACGTATAAATACTACGGTAATTGAGTAGAAACTGATATTTCTATTTCAGCTTGTAGCTACAACCCCCCTCCCCCCGTGAAGGTGTATGTGGATCGTCTATCTCTCTCTCTTGTGTGGTTTGTGGTGGGGCGGGGGGACTCTTTACTAGGACCGTGTCGTGTCGTTGTGCTGCCTTTGGGCACGTGGATACCAAGTTGTATATTCATCTTGAAGCCGCGTTGCTGGATGTGGTATGCACAGAATTCCAGCCGCCAGTTTCACTTTATTGGATTAGCTAAACACTATCTCCAGCCGTGCTTCACTTCCATGCTCGTGCACAACCTCTCGTTAGCAACCAACTGGTACAGGCACCAAGCAAGTCCTGGGTAATCTTGACATGAGGATTTTATTCATGGAACCGATGATAATTCTGATGGATATGACAATAATCCGACTGCCGGCAGGTTACCACTGCCATGTGGAGAGTCCATTTATTCTATAAAAGTCCAGAACAGATATAACGTCCATATACTCCACAGAGACATCACACAAAGCGTCAACACAGGTACACATTCAGACGAAGACCAAAATAGCCCAGGCTTTCTCCCACATTTCTCAGTCACGGGATTCTCAAACCACGTGACACAATAAAACCTCATAAGGTGAGAAATGCCCTTTCTGTATAGAAAAAAAACAAACACATTATCTCTCATACTGCTACACCCGGCTCTGCGGGTACGATGAGCCATGCTATCTGAAACTTTCCAACATGTTTTCTTGCAGAAACAGCCGAGATACTCACATTACAAACGTCCACCAAAATCATGCGTGACCACCGCGTGATCCGCCTACGTTTATATAAAATATCGCATACAGTGGCTACAGGGCATGACTTTGCTCCAGTAAATCTAAAACTGATTGTTTATGCTTCATTCCTTTTTTTGGAATCTACTTTCCACACTTGACCTTCCCCCCCCCCCCCCCGCCCCCCCGGGTGAAGGCTCGGACTCAAGGGTCACCTCGATCTCAGTGTTAAGTGGTGGCAGTTTACACAACAGCCCTGGTGACTCAACACTGGAAAACCCTGATGGGCTGATATACGACACAGACAGATAGACAGAAAAACAGATTAATGGATGGGTGGATAGACAGACAAGCGAAACGCACATGACACCTACCAGGAAGAAGAGACCACCAGACCGCCATAAAAAATACTTTAAGTGTCTCCAGGCAGTTCCAGTGAGAGGTGTGAGGCCTGTGGGCCGGGTGTGGGTGGAGGGTCCACCCCGGTGATTCACTCCTGGCCTCGGATGGCTTTCCCTATTCTGAGTAGGCTGAATGGCTTACGTTGTGTTAAAAGGAGTCTGCTATGGACGAAAACAGATAGGCTAATCAGTAGGGTGAGACGGGGGAATGGGGGATAGAAATAACCGTGCACCACCTTACACTATTTCCCCGAAGAGCACGTCTACAGATATTGTAGCATAATCAGTAGCAAAGAATAATTAATAATGAGCGAGGAAATGGCCCCGTTATAAGTAGAACAGAGGGCAAGCGTACTTTAATTTGAGATATAAATACAATAATAATTACGTTCATAACATCTGCATGCTGTTCTTTTCTTCTTCTGTCTTCCCGGAGCAGTGAGTTGGTGTTCTTTGCAGCCAGTTGAGTGAAGGTGTTGAGACACAAGGATCATCGGGTTGGGAGCCTGGGGTTGTGGTAGCTATATTTTCAGTACACCAGCGGAGCTAAAAAAAAAAAAGCAGAGGATATGGAATACTTCTTTAGCAGACTCCACTACCATGCGGGGAACTGTGACCATCCCTGCGCCGTTAGCCAGGCTGGACCTGTTACTGGAGATATCAACGGAGAGGTGGGGCCACGGTAATGGACAGGTTACGGCTCGCCAACCCTGACCCTAACATGTCATCTATAGGTCGCTGATTACCATCCAGATCTAAGAGCGTCCCTGCGCGCTCTGCAGACTGAAAAGCCCTATATTCCTAAGCCAGGGTCCAGTGAGGTAGGGAGCCCAGATTATGGCAAGGCTGTCCTTATTACCTGGCATCCATTTCTTCTGATTGGGTAGACCCCGGTGCGAACTGGATCGATTAAACAAAAAAAAAATTAAATCCATGCAAACCAGGAACCGAACTCAGGATTTACTGGTCTGCAGGTGAGTGTACAAACTACTACACTATAGTTATGCTGGCCTAGCAACAATAAAAACAATTCATTCAAGAGGAAGGAATTAAAAGTGACAAGAGCAAAAGTGTCAGGAAGAGATTTTTTTTAAAGGCATCGATCGAAGATTTGTGTAAGCAGCCGAAGAAAAGAAAGATTGGACTGCATGAAAGACACTGAAAAGAACTGTAGAAACAGCATAAGAAAGTTCGTGTTGGGGGGAAGAAAGGCTGAGCCTTTCAAAGGATTTGGAAAGATTATGTGACCTAAATTTTGTTGCATTAAATATCATCAATTTGTGACGGAATCAAATATGGAGATAACGTGTCATCATTTAATCAGATATGGGCAGCGATAAAAAAAATTTTAAAAACTGTTAGTGTTTTCCATGACGAGGAAATAGAATGATGAAAATATGTTCCATGACGAGGAAACAGAATGATAAAAACTGATAACATGTTCCATGACAAGAAAACAGAACGATAAAAACTGGTGGTATGTTCCATGGCAAGGAAACAGAATGATAAAAGCTGATGGTATGTTCCATGGCAAGGAAACAGAATGATGGAAACTGATGGTATGTTCCATGGCAAGGAAACAGAATGATAAAAACTGGTTGTATGTTCCATGGTAAGGAAACAGAATGATAAAACCTGGTTGTATGTTCCATGGCAAGGAAACAGAATGATAAAAACTGACGATGTCAGTCTGGGAAGATTCTTAAACGGTTTGCCGCTTTGATATAGTTTCCCACATGGAAACATTTCTCAGTTAAATCTTACGAAGAAAGTTCAAAAGTTATTTACTTAAGAGAGAAAAAGATACTTTCACAAAGCTCAAGATCTTATCTATTAAACATATTTTGTCTTGATTTACGGGTATCTAAACGGTGATATGAAGTAACAACGATTGACTAGACTTACTGGTATCTGATAGTGATATGAAGTAGCAACGATTGACTAGACTTACTGGTATCTGACAGTGATATGAAGTAGCAACGATTGCCTAGACTTATGGGTATCTGAAAGTGATTTGAAGTAGCAACGACTGACGACACTAACTTTTCTCAAAGCATTATTCACTCTCATTACGGAAGCCGCCTGGAAGCGAAGGAGTAAATAGCACAGTTTTCTTTACCGGTCAAGCATTGTAGCACAGTACTCGAGGTCTCACTTCAGGTCGATATTGATTCTATTTTGACAGAAAGATCGATGCAACTTTCAGTCCCGGGGTTAGAAAATTGGAGGCAAAGAGCAAAGACACCAAGGAAGAAAAGACAACTCTTAAATGATGAGTTTTCCTGGTGTCTCTATAGAGCCACACGTAGACGTTAAAAGTGAATGAGAGGATACTTTTTTTTTTTCCTGAAGTGAATGTTAGAATAAAAATGTGTCTAAACATTTCCCGGATTTCTCATATTTCACTTTAAGCTTCATTCATTCATTCCTTTGCATGTCCCTTGCGGAACTTTGCCTCCCAAACAGCACTCCTGTAGGCCTCTCGGTTGTGAGCAAGATGGCCTGCTGCTGCTGCATCCATTTCCAGATCTTTAAGCTAACGTCAGCAAATTTCAGAAGAAAGTGATTATAGTTTTATTTTAAATTCGATTTCCTTATATTTGTGTAAGCATAAATTCCTTGTGTAACTCTAAGCTGGGGCCCGGAGATTGAATTTGCGACAAATACACAAGAATGCCCCAAGGACTTAGATTTCGAAATGTAAAATCCCTGGTCGGTTATTACTGGTTATTTATTGGCTATTGTTCAGATAATCAGAAAACGGTTGCTACATCAGAACTGTCACCAGTAAATGTATCTCTTTATTATTATTATCTCTTCTTTCGCTGTTCTTGTGTTACTTTCGTATCCGCACCTTCTGGCTTGTGTGTATTATATTTTCCTTAAAATTTGTGTGCCTCTTTAAAATACAACAAACAAGAATGTACCAAGTCAGGTGGAATTTAAAGCGAGAAAAATGACGACAAAAACAAAATATTCAAACAGTTAAAATATTTCAGTCATATCAAGGGACTTAATACAGACGCAAATGACGTTTTTTTTCAGAATGAAATAAATATACAGCGCTTTGTATTAATTCATTTTTAGTGGTGAATTAATGACATACAAACAAAGGAGATTTATGTTGAATAGAAAACTAGTAATCTTTTACAATTTGAATGTCTACTTAGAATGTTGTCTTTCAAATGGTTTTCAATACTACATTCACTGCTGGAGTCTATTTCATACGCTGAATATTACTCACTGTGGCATATCCTGTGCCATGTTTTAAACCTCTTGTTTTGTACATTGTGTGAGATGATTAAATTATGCTGATTTTGCAGTGTACTCAACGCCCTTTCAGTCATCATCATCATCATCATCATCGCCTTTCACTCCCCTGGGAGCATAGGCCACGGATAAAGGATCTCTAGTCATCCCTGTTTTTGGAATTGTTCTCTGCTTCCTTCCATGTCTCTGAGAACTCTCATAATTTCTCATCGTAGTCCATCACAAACTGAAACCTTCAACCCACAGTGTCGAAAAAGAATTATTACTCAGCAGGACATAGTGACTGATATCTTCATTCTTACGTTTATTTAGAATTCTTTACGTTTTATTATTGCATTTTATTTCTTGCCCCTTTTCTTTTGTATCTATTTTTCTAATTCTTGTCAACTTTCTATAGGTCCTGGCAGTTTGTGAGTTGTACCTGTTTGTGTGTGAGAACTATATACTTAATTATTCAACTTGTTAGTGAATTCACATATTTCGGCGTTTAATTATTCAGTAGTTAGACGTGTCTCTCTTTCAGCTTCCAATTATTTCAGCTAGTGAGTTGTGTACCAGTTGAAAGTTTAATATACAGAATGTGTCTCTGTGTAGTATTTAAAAGTTTATTTACCTCAGTATTAAGTATCATAATAGGAATTATTTTCAAACCAGTAACAGGAGACAGGAAAATAAAATGACCACACCTACCGAAAAATGGTTACATAAAGAAGGACTTCGATTAGGCCATCTGAATGTATATATTAGGTAAAATTCCTGAAGTAACACACATATTACATCAAAATTTCCACATTTTTGGCTTCTCTGAAAGCCGTTTAAATAGGAACATAACCGATGAAGATATTAGAATTAATGGTTTTAACCTGATCCGGCGTGACCCAACCAGGAAACTAGAAACAGGTCTAGTAATGTATGTCTCCACAACTATCCTGATCCGGCGTGACCCAACCAGGAAACTAGAAACATGTCTAGTAATGTATGTCTCCACAACTATCCTGATCCGGCGTGACCCAACCAGGAAACTAGAAACAGGTCTAGTAATGTATGTCTCCACAACTATTCAGTTTAGTCGTAGAGAAGACCTCGAATCATCAGAGGTAGAGTGTATATGAGTGGAAGTTAAAATGCCAAACCAGAGTCCATTAATTATTGGACTTTTGTACCGGAATCCAAATGCATCATCTCTGTGGTACGATCACTTCACGACTATGATTGATGAGGTTTCAACCTTTAGGTTCAAAGATATTATCATTCTTGGAGATTTCAACATAGATCTAACACAATCAAATCTAACTTGGAGCAATATTATATTATCCTATAATCTTTGCCAAATTGCCACCAAACCTACCAGAGTAACAGAAGTATCATTCACATTATTAGATCATATATATGTAGCCCAACCAGAAAACATCATTGAATGTAACATCCCTCATATCTCGTTAAGTGATCATTACCCACTCTGCTGTACGTGGACAAGAAAGGGGTATAAACTTCTTAAACACAATCACATCAGTATGAAATTTAGAAGCTTCAGAAAATTTAACCTAGAATTATTCCTTAATGATTTGCAAGAATCTTCACTTACACACGTGTACCAACTAACTGACCCTGATGAGGCAATAGAATATTGGCTAAAGATCTTCAGAGATATATTAGAGAAACATGTCCCCATGAAAGAGGTGAGAGTAAAACACCAGACGAAGTCACCTTCGATAACACCTGAAATACTACAATCCATGAGAGAACGTGACCGGGCGCACAAAATCAAGGACTTTATGACCTACCGTTCACTCAGAAACAAAGCTCAATACTTAATAAGACAGGAGAAAAAAATTACTTCAGGAATCTAATACAGAATAAATCAGACAGTAAATCAATTTGGAAAGCCATAAATACCCTATCAAATAAAAGAAAAGAATTTGATTCTCAAACCATCAATCGTGCATACACTAGCGCACATATCAGTACACATTTCAGAGAAGAAATCAACGTTCTTAAATCATCAATATCAGCTCCTGTATGCGACTTACATGAACTACAAACATTCCTGGACAGCAGATGTACTGATTTTAAACAGTTACACATTCCATTTTTAACAGTCAGTGAAGTTTACAGTTATCTTTTAACCTTAAAAAACAACAATACAGCTGGGCTTGATGATATTAGTAATAAGACCTTACGCTATGCTGCACCTGTCATTTCACATAAACTAACATATATTTACAATCAGTGCATTGCAAAATGTTATTTCCCTGAGGCTTTTAAAACTGCTAAGGTGTATCCTCGCTTTAAATCTGGTTCATCCAACAATCTTACCAACTATAGACCAATATCCATATTATCGTCATTATCAAAACCACTCGAAAAACACATACACAAAATAACTCTACGACACATGCAAGAGAACAATTTACTCATAGACAGTCAGTCAGGCTTTAGACCCAGTCATTCCTGCCACACAGCTCTTACCAAAATGATAGAAAACTGGTTAATAAACATAAATGACGACAGACTATGTGGTGCCATCTTTGTCGACTTTAAAAAAGGCATTTGATATGATTGACCACGATATTCTTGTAAGAAAAATAAAGACTTATAAATTGCACCCTAACCTAATAAAATTAATTGCATCTTTTCTTTCAGACAGACAGCAGGTAGTATTCTTCAACAATTCTCTGTCAAATTCTGCTACAGTTGACACTGGTGTTCCGCAAGGTTCTATTCTAGGCCCGTTGCTCTTTGCTATCTATATCAATGATCTTCCACTTCATCTTAAACACTCTTCTTGTGACCTTTTTGCCGATGATTGCACAGTCTACACCAGTGACTACGATTGTGTTAATCTAGAATCAACTCTTCAGGTCGAGTTATACAATTTAATTAGATGGAGCAAAAATAATGGCATTATTATAAACACCGATAAAACAAAATCAGTGCTCATAACAAGACAGAAACTTCAAAACGCAACAAAAACAACACTTCGGCTCTGTATAGAAACATCACAGATAGAAAACGTTAGCGAGCACAAAACACTAGGTCTTATTATTGACCAACATCTGACCTGGAACTCTCATGTGCAATGTCTAACAAAACTCATCGCACAAAAAGTATACCAATTAGCTAAAATTAAGCACTTCATCGATCAAGACACTAGGAAGACATACTACACATCTCATATACAAGCACATTTGGACTATTGCTCAACAGTTTGGGATGGTTGCTCAGTGTCAAATACAAAGAGGCTTTGCTCACTCCAAAAGCGAGCAGTAAAGCTTACTAGTGACAAAGATCAAGCACAAACAACTAACCATCACAAACGTATCAAAATACTACCTCTTAAGAACAGCTTCCTCTTCAACAAAGCCAAGTTAGTACATCAAATTCTTTCACAGCATGCCCCGCTTTATCTATGGAACCTGTTTAAATTTAGCCCAAAGTGCAGCCAACGCTGAACAACATATGTCTTCCAAAACCTAGACTTGATCTTTACACGAAAAGCTTTAGTTATTCTGCTGCTCATCTTTGGAATACCCTCACATCCTATAAAAAAATATAAATTATACTCCTTCCTACAACTACAAGCTTTCTCAATATCTATTTGATGTCGACTACATGCCTCCATGAATTATAAAACTTAAAAGTTATCTTAAACTGCTCTTACAGACACCGAATACAATTAACTGTTTTCTGAATAGTCCCGAAAATTTTGTTTAGTAGATAGTCATTTATAATGTATGTAGTTACTTCTGTACTGAGTGAATGTTTAAGAGCGAAACGTAAATGTTATATTTTATTTTATGTCTCTCAGCTTCAATGTTAGTTATGTTTGTTATATGAACAGCATATTTGTAGAATGTCTGGAATAGAGTGAAAGATGTATGATAAAGGGCAGAATGTCAGACGGGCCTGCGTGCCCAATTCTTAACCCTTTTGAAATAAAGATCAAACAATCGGTCAATCTATCTAATTCTAGGTCTTCCTCGTTTTCTATTTCCTTGAGGATTCCATGTCAGTGCCTGTCTTGCTATGTTGATGTCGGGTTTCCTCAGTGTGTGGCAAATCCACCTCCACTTCCTAGACATGATTTGTAGATTCATAGGTTCTTGTCCTGCCCTTTTCCAGACCTCCTCGTTCCTGATCTTGTCCTGCCATTTAATGTTTAAAATCCTCCTCAAGCAGTAGTTCATGAATGTTTGTATCCTCTGTTGTATTGTCTTGGTCATAACCCATGTCTCTGAACCATATAGTAGGACAGTCTTTTCGTTTGTATTGAAAAACCCAAGTTTAGTTCTTGTTTTGATGCTCTTAGATGCCCATATTTTGTTAAGTTGGATAAATACTGTCCTGGCCTTGGTTATTCTAGCTTTAACATCATTTTCCGTTCCCCCATATTTATCCACTATGCTGCCTAAATATGTGAAATACTCTACTTCCTCAGTTTGCACTCCCTCAATTACCATGAGGCTATTGCATGCACTATTACTTTTCACTATCTTAGTTTTGTGCCTCTTAATATACAGTCCTAGTTTAGCTTAATTCTTGCTTAAGATCTGAAGTTTCTCTTGCATTTGTGTGTGGCTGTGTGCCAGAAGTGCTACATCATCTGCAAAGTCGAGATCTTCCAATTGGTTCCACAATGTCCATTATATCTCATTTCTTTTTTCTTTGTGTGGTAGTTTTCATGATCCAATCAAATGCTACAAGAAATAGGAATGGTGATAGGAAACATCCCTGCCGCAACACCTGTTTCCACTTTAAAACTTTCTGTGAGAGTTCCTCCATGTACAACTTTACAAGTTGTTCCTTCATATATGGTCTTTATAAGCTTTGTTATCTTGGCTGGGATACCATAGTGTTCCAGTAGTTTCATAGCACTCTATGATCTAAACTATCAAATGCCTTTTCATAATCAATGAACGTAACTAACAGTGAAGAATCCCACTCCATCGGCTGTTCTACTATTATTATTCGCATTGTAGCAATGTGGTCAGTACAGGATCTCCATTGCCTGAAACCTGCGGTCTCTTATCTTAATTTACTATCAAGTGATGTTTGAATTCTGTTTAGCAAAATCACCCTTTCAGTAACACCAATCGAAAAACCTCAGGGGAGGGGGAAGGGAGGAGGAGAAAGAGGGGTGAGTAGAAGAGGAGGGGGAGAGCAGAAGGGGAGGGAGAAGAGTAGATTTGGCGGGGGGGGGGGAAGAATTTCTCCTGGAACAGGATGGCCAATCCACATCCCCAGTTCGTGAAATAATGTTCCCTTCGAACAATTTGCTTACAGCGGCCATGCGCATACGCGCAGTGTGTGCGTGTGCTGTAGTACCGTCTTTCTGGAACCATAAATTCTCCGGATTAGACATAGTACATATTCTTGGGGCGAAGAACTTATTTATCATATCTGTGTAGCATTAGGGATTCCTTATCGCTGTGTTACTATTATAATCTTCAAAGAAATAAGGCCCGATTATGCAGCATGGTGACAAAACAGGGCAAACAGTTATCTTCGGACCGTGCAATGGCCACTGATGAAGTTCACGGGAGATTATTTTCAACTGTCAAGTAGCGCCAATTCTACCTGTTAAATGTACCCTCAAAAATGCATATTTGCTTCATCAGAACAAAGTACATGTCTAACATTTTAGAGACGCTTTTGCAACAGATATAGCACGGCTGTACAACTTTCAACTCTTTGTTGTTTATGTTGATTTATCAGCGACTGTACTATATGAACTTTGTAGGAATGGAAATGTAACTGCATAAGTAACCTGGAATCACTTCGTCTTGACAAGTTCAAAGCCGCATCACCGCTTTCTTAATGGACCTCCTTAGACTTTGGGTCACTGAATTTAACACTGGGGCCATAGAGCTATTTTTCCTTGTATGAGCAGATCCACGTCAACCTGATGGTTTTGTGCCAATAAAAGAATCTTCCCCAAACTTCGATATGAAGAATAAACATAAGAACGTGTTATGTGATGGTGCATCCCGTCACATGGCCTACCCACGAAACTCGTTGAGTAGCTGTCACAGCCTGTTTGAATAAATACATTAGCTCAACGGCTTTAACACGCTCACACACAGGTAAACGCTTTGTGGCAAATCAAATTCCAAGATGGAAGCTATCACGTGGTACCTTATGGAGCAGTGTTGCCAACCAATACCGCCCAAAAAATTCCCATTTCATAAAAACGTCAGGTGTTTCTTTTCTACCTTAATAACGAAAGCTAGACACAAGAAAAAATTGAAGGAAAAAAAAACAAAAGGACGACAGCGGTATACAGAGGTGAACCAAATTAAAGAGACGGACTGAATCCTACTTAGCAGAGATAACTCTGAAAACAAGGGGCAGGATATTTGGGGGTATTGCACTCAACCTTCAGAGGGCAGACGGCACAGGATGATAGTAGCTATATCAAGTAATTATCGTATTTCGTTGTTCATCACCTTCTTCTCTATCACACCAAAAAGAATTTAAATTTTAAATAAAAAAAAATTTTTTTCTTGGTCTTGTGCTGTTGCTTTTTCCAATAATAGTATTTTATGGGATGTTCATATTCTGTTGTATAAAAGTTTTCGTTGTGTCCTTGTAGATCTGTTCTGTCTGAATTCTTCAAATTTGCTAAGTTCGACTCTCTTTATAATTATTGTCCTTCTTTCCTTCTTCAAGACAAGTCGTTGATAGATCTATCTCTTGTTCTTTTCTGAATTTCAAGATTTTACTGCTTCTTATTCTTGTCTGTTAAATTAATTGCCAGTATTTATTCTTCGGTGTTTTATCATAAAAACATAACCAGTATTTGTTCTCAATGTTTTATCATCAAAACATAGCACATATTTGCTCTAATGTTTTATCATCAAAGCAGAACCAGTATTTGCTCTAATGTTTTATCATCAAAGCAGAACCAGTATTTGCTCTAATGTTTTATCATCAAAGCAGAACCAGTATTTTTTCTCAATATTTTATCACCAAAACAGTTCACTATTAGTTCTCAGTGTTTTATTTTCCAAACCCATCAGTAAATCTTCTAAATATTTCCGCATACAAACCTGCAAGCACATCTTCTAAACATTTCCCAATACAAACCTGTAAGCAAATCTTCTAAACATTTCCCCATACAAACCTGTAAGCAAATCTTCTAAACATTTCCACATACAAACCTGTAAGCAAATCTTCTAAACATTTCCACATACAAACCTGTAAGCAAATCTTCTAAATATTTCCACATACAAACCTGTAAACAAATCTTCTAAATATTTCCACATACAAACCTGTAAACAAATCTTCTAAATATTTCCACATACAAACCTGTAAACAAATCTTCTAAATATTTCCACATACAAACCTGTAAGCAAATCTTCTAAATATTTCCACATACAAACCTGTAAACAAATCTTCTAAACATTTCCCCATACAAACCTGTAAGCAAATATTCTAAACATTTCCACATACAAACCTGTAAGCAAATCTTCTAAATATTTCCACATACAAACCTGTAAACAAATCTTCTAAATATTTCCACATACAAACCTGTAAACAAATCTTCTAAATATTTCCACATACAAACCTGTAAGCAAATCTTCTAAACATTTCCCCATACAAACCTGTAAGCAAATCTTCTAAACATTTCCACATACAAACCTGTAAGCAAATCTTCTAAACATTTCCACATACAAACCTGTAAGCAAATCTTCTAAATATTTCCACATACAAACCTGTAAACAAATCTTCTAAATATTTCCACATACAAACCTGTAAACAAATCTTCTAAATATTTCCACATACAAACCTGTAAACAAATCTTCTAAATATTTCCACATACAAACCTGTAAGCAAATCTTCTAAATATTTCCACATACAAACCTGTAAACAAATCTTCTAAACATTTCCCCATACAAACCTGTAAGCAAATCTTCTAAACATTTCCACATACAAACCTGTAAGCAAATCTTCTAAATATTTCCACATACAAACCTGTAAACAAATCTTCTAAATATTTCCACATACAAACCTGTAAACAAATCTTCTAAATATTTCCACATACAAACCTGTAAACAAATCTTCTAAATATTTCCACATACAAACCTGTAAGCAAATCTTCTAAATATTTCCACATACAAACCTGTAAACAAATCTTCTAAACATTTCCCCATACAAACCTGTAAGCAAATATTCTAAACATTTCCACATACAAACCTGTAAGCAAATCTTCTAAACATTTCCCCATACAAACCTGTAAGCAAATCTTCTAAACATTTCCACATACAAACCTGTAAGCAAATCTTCTAAACATTTCCCCATACAAACCTGTAAGCAAATCTTCTAAACATTTCCACATACAAACCTGTAAGCAAATCTTCTAAATATTTCCCCATACAAACCTGTAAGCAAATCTTCTCAGTGTTTTCCCCCATCAAAATCTGCCGGTGTCTCTTTTCTGCACACTTTCCAGCTTCATAACCTTTCAAGTTCCCAGGTGTAGTTGTAACCCCCCCCCCCCCCCCAAAGCTGTTCATTTAGCTATGCTCGGCCAGAGAAGAAAAGCACGATAATAGCGCAGAGAAAAGCAAGCTGCCTTCTCAAACTGGGTTGAGTATTCTGATATCTGGTTTGGGCGAGCTCTTGTTATACCTGTACAAGTGGCCACTGTAACTTTTATTTTAATGAAAAACTCCTCTGATAGCGGACAATACCTGTCAGCAGGGCAGGGCACACTCGCTGTTGTTAGTGTATTAAGAAAGAAAAAAAAAACTAGGACGTTCACGAAAGACCACTCCCATATGTACGAGCTTATACCTGAGCTTCAAGTGGTTGGATGGAAGAAAAAAAGAAAAGAATTTGAGTGTGTGGTTATTGTATCTACAACATACAAGTTCCACCTGCAAAAGAATGCAGCCAACGCAAAACGTGAACAAAAGACTAGTACGAATATGCTTTGATGTTAAAACACTGAAAAAAAAAAGTTTCCACTAGTTGTAACCCTTTACACAATGATGAGAAAAAAAAATTTTTTTTAAACTTCAAATTCTGCAAAATTATTGAATCACATATAAAATATTCTGTTACTACCTGAATAATATACGTTTAATATATTATACTCTTTCCATAAAGAAAAAGGATGCTTCTTTTATGTCGTTTTTTTGTCGCTTGTGTTGTGACATTTATGGGAACTAGTTATAAAAATCAGTGTGACAAAGCAATTCTGTTTTCAAAGTATGCTTATCGTATACGAAAATACTTGTAAATGAAAGAAGATTACACGAATAAACTTTTAAAAAAACTGATGTGAAAATATAAAAATGTAATATGAGCACATTTTTGGCGCAAAAAATAAAAATAAAATAAAATAATGTTGTACTTACCATCAGTTTCTGTAAACCCCTATAGACTGTCATATTTCCTTATTTAGAATTTCACTCAGTAAACAATACATTTCTAACACATGTGTCAAAATAAGTGAAGTTTATTACAATGTCTGCAAGAGGCAGTCAATATCACAACAAGAACCAAAAAAAAGGGGGGGGGAGGGGGGACCGTAAACCAATCTCGATTAAAAGTGATTTAAACGTCAGAATCCCTTATTAAAAATTGTATTGCTCCCCCATAGAAATAAGGAAATGAAAGTCCTACTTTAAAACGACATGCGCAGTGATAAGTTAAATAAAAATTAGCACCGTGTCTGTAACGAAGCGAAGCATCAAACTGTTGACGGCTGCTAACTTCCGCCGGGTCCTTCTATGCACTTGTGGCAGGGACATCTCCAATAAATAAGTAGTCGAAGGGGAAATAATTCCAGAGATGATTATTGATAACAAATAATTTTTTTTTAAAATACACATTGAACACTTTAAAAAATTTTTTTTCTTCTCACTTAAAAGTGTTGGCATGTCGTTATCGATTATATGTTATTATCAGAAATAGAGATTATAAAACAATGGGAAATAATAAAATAAAATAAAGGGAGAGTACAGAGTAAATCATTGGCAAAATACTCAGGCAAGATCTTATCTCTGATGGTATTCCACTATTTTTAAATAAAAAAAAAAAAACAATATCTGTAGGAAAGCTTCAGTTATATTATTTAATTTGGATTTTTAAAAATAGAGTATATATGGGCACTAACACCATATCCCCTATGTGCCTCTACGGCATGACAGGGTTACCTTTACCTTATAGAATTTTTGCAGCAAGCCAAGGATTATTAGTAGCAAGGAAGAACAATTTTCTTTATAAATGAAACAGGGATCTGAACGTGGTTGACCTATATCTGTCTGATAGAACTGGAAGAGAAGCTCTGGGTCTGTTACAGAGACTGATGGATGTTTTAACTGATGCAGGTAGACAGGATTTTAAATTGCATTTCACTCCACATTAAAAAAAAAATTAGCTTACAGCTGTCATTATTTCTCAACTGGCAGGCTCTTCTCGCGCAGTCTGTCATGCGTGTCTACAAGTATGTTGCTCTGTCGACTCAGTCTACAATGCGTGTCAGCAAGTATGTTGCTCTGTCGACTCAGTCTATAATGCGTGCCTGCAAGTATGTTGTTCTGTTGCCTCAGTCTGTCATGCACGCCTGCAAGTATGTTGCTCTGTCGACTCAGTCTGTCATGCGAGCCTGCAAGTATGTTGCTCGTTCGGCTAAGTCTGTCCTGCGTGTCTGCAAGTATGTTGCTCGTTCGGCTAAGTCTGTCATGCATGTCTGCAAGTATGTTGCTCGTTTGGCTAAGTCTGCCATGCGTGTCTGCAAGTATGTTGTTCTGTCGACTCAGTCTGTCATGCATGTCTGCAAGTATGTTGTTCTGTTGCCTCAGTCTATCTTGCGTGTCTGCAAGTATGTTGCTTTATCGGCTCAGTCTGTCATGCAAGTCTGCAAGTATGTTGCTTTATCGGCTCAGTCTGTCATGCAAGTCTGCAAGTATGTTGCTCTATCGGCTCAGTCTGTCATGCATGCCTGCAAGTATGTTGTTCTGTCGGCTCAGTCTGTCATGCATGCCTGCAAGTATGTTGTTCTGTCGACTCAGTCTGTCATGCGTGTCTGCAAGTATGTTGTTCTGTCGACTCAGTCTGTCATGCATGGCTGCAAGTATGCTGCTCTGTCGACTCAGTCTGTCATGCATGCCTGCAAGTATATTACCACGTCCGAGCAGCTCGTTTCTTTAAAGAAGAAAGAAATAAGAAACAGTTCTTTAGCGGCCAATAAGCCGTTCTGAAATATAAAACTTAAAATAAAAAATACGGAAGGTAACCGTAGAAAAATAATTTGAAAGCTACTCGGTGGTTTCCCCTGGGATGAGAAACGGAAACGACTGCCCGCTGATTAACAAGAGATTCTGGGCGCAGTTTCCGGTTATGCTAATTATAGACCTCTCCATTTCCTCCTTTCCCCACGTACGCACATAGCCACCTGCACAATCCCCACCAACATTACAGCAAGCGGCCATTTTTATCTCTTCTACACAGTTTCTATCCCGACAAGCTTCATATCGGTTGTACAGATAATTTGTGGGTTTTTCTTTCCTACTTCTAGTCATTTGTAAAGTGACAAATGTCGTAATTTCTAGTATTAAGACAGAAAAGTGGATAAAGAAGCATGGTGCACTTCTGCGCAAGAAGGTAGGAAAGATAAAGTTTAATGAGGCCATGAAAGATAAAACACAAAAACAAATAATATTAAAGCCAAGAAAATATTCATACTGAACGCCATAATAACATTACAATACACAAGTATGAAGTCATATATATATATATATATATATATATATATATATATATATATATATATATATATCTGAACCTTAAGTGCCCAGGGCACATGGGGCTTCCGCAAGGGTTTTCCACAAATGCCTGTCCTTCGCCTTTTTTTCTGCTTTTGCCCAGGTGAGCCCTCTATTGCTCAACATCCTTTCTGTTGTTCTTCTCCATGTATTATATATATATAATGTAATGAGACTAGTTACATAAAAAATAAAATAAACAACAGTTGAAGATACAACTTGTATTTTATTCAAAGTAAGCCCCTTATGCTTTGATACAGTGAGTGGCACGATCTAACAAACAATGGAACAACATCTGCAGTTCTTCTGTCGGTATGACAATAATTAGTGTATAAGTATACAACTATACACGAAGCACTGCAGTAAAGCTGCGATACCAGAATGTATAAAGTAGGAAAAAAGTAGGAGCAGCTTTATTACTTAACGATTACAAAGTTGTGACGTTTCGGCGTGAGCCTTAATCATACACAAACATGCAGGACGAAGAAATAGAGAGAGGAGATAAAGTATAGATTCACATGAATACTATTAAAACATTAATTAATTAATTTAAAAAAAATTTTTTTAAAGGGTACTTAGCTGTAAACTGCAAGGTGTGGCTTGTCCGGCGGTGTGTGTCAGGAATGGATCTAGTGGGACGTGGAGACTGTTTAAATAGAGACCTGTGACAGGTGGTCAGTGGGTTGTAACTGGGGGTAGTGGATGGGGAACCAGGGAGGGGAGAGAGAGTGACGCAAAACCGACCTAGCTAGGAGAAATTGAAACAGATGATTGGGGAAGAGGGGTTGCAGAGAAGAGGGGTTGCAGAGAAAATAGCGGGGTTGCAGAGTGATGCTGTGAGGAAGTTTGAAAAGTAAGAAGGGGTGGATTTAGTGGAGAGGTACTATAATGATTGAAGAAGATGATGTTACGTGTAACTAAACAGCGAGTTTAACCCATGTGGTTCCAGCGTCCCATAATTTTGAATGCAGCGGTTCTCAAGTACCAGGCGGCTTGTGTCATCTGCGTGACATTGTTTAATGGCTGTTACCAGAAAATCAGATTTGCCTCTGTGGTTGGGGCCCATTGAAATGATTTGGGACTGGTTTCGAAGCATGCTGGACGATATCGTACAGATGTTTTTGCATGCGGTCCCCTAATCTGAGGCCAGTTTCACCGATATATGTTATCCTGCATCTTTTGCAAACGATGACATATATCACATTTCGGGACTCGCATGTGAATCCCTCATGAAGAGTAAGGATAGTTTTGGGAAAGGTGATTGTTTTTGTTTCCCAAACTACGGGGCAGGTAACGCAGCGGGGGCGGTTACATTTTCTGGTGCCAACATATGTAAGGCTCTGCTTCAAGTGGCTGTGGACGAGGATGTCCTTAAGGTTTGGCTCACGTTTGTATGCCAATAGGGGAATTTTTTGGGATGGGGGTGAGGAATGGAAGAAAAGAAAAAAAATTAGCGGGAAAAATCTAATTATAGAAGTAATACGAGGGGAAGTCACTAAGTAACTTGCAAATTGAAATATTTTACCAGTGGCAGTTATCAGGAAGTATTTAAATATATCCTTAGATAGTACCATCATCCAACTTTATAATACTTGTATGTAGGGGGCGCTGGGAGTTACATGCGCAAAGCAATAACAAAATGGCTACCCAACTGTTAGTGTGTACCAAAAGAAGAACAGAGAAGTGTAGCGCGATTTTTGTAGGCTAAAGGATATTCAGTTGAGGACATTCATAAGGAAATGATTACAGTTTTTGCTGAAAAGTGTTTATCAC